>OZ037994.1:21450323-21510323 GCA_964035705.1 Porites rus | reverse complement strand
TTATACAGCATTCTTGTCCAGCACGCGTGCAATGACCACGCTTGACTGACTTCCGAATGCTCATCGAGATATGATAATTTAGTATAAGAAAATAGAAGGGATTCCCGTGGCTTGCATTAAACCTATGAAAAAATGATATTTTTTTTAATAGTAAGTAGATTTAGTGTGTAGCACTTCTTGATTTTTTTTCAAAGGCACAAGAAGCACGAGAATTGATTAAAAATTGTGAGTTAAACCTCTATGTATCACGCGATGGCCTGTCTCACTGTACCAAAATTATCATATTCGGAAGTCAGCCAAGCGTGGTCATTGCACGCGTGCTGGACAAGAATGCTGTATAATGACAGACTAGAAACAATAGACAACTCCCAAAGCACAAACTCAGCCAAAACGCTAAAAATCTTCAATGTTTACTCAAGTTTGGGCTTATAGAAGATAATGTCACAGTTTTTCAATGACCATGAAATTCAGAGTCCGGGTAGTTAGTTAATCAATTGTGGCCCTGAAAAAATTTGAAGGAAAAAAAACTACGAATTTTTAAGAAAATGCTTTTTTCGTGAGATTGACTCTTAAACGCTGACAAACGTCAACAAATAGCGAAAACTATAATTTCTATATGTTTGCTTTGCTCGAGATCGCGCGCATTTACAAGGCCCTAAATTGTTTTGCTGACTTGCAAGGACCCATCTGTTATAAGGATGCCCAAAATACAGAGATGAATCACATAGTTTATTAGATATAATCCGTGTAAAGTTTGCTTATCATTTTCGCATAAATTATGACCTAAATTTGGAAACCGCTGAATTTCTCGAATTGGCTCTTTGCGATTTTGGTGAAACTCTGTTCAGCGCAAGGCACTAATGCGCACTATGTGTAGCCGAGAGATTTTCACGAAAAAATGCTGGCAACAGCAGATTTTCGACTCAGACCTCAAATGGGCGTGGCATTATAACCACGTGACATTTACTCCGATCGCCAAAAATTTTATGTTATATTGTAGATTGATCTATATGTTATCCATTCTATGTGTTAGACTTACGATAAAAGTAAAGGTGGGGATACCAGAGAGCTTCAAAGTAGGATGGTACCCCCCCAAAAAAACTGGGTCGAGTCACCTTAAACCTGGTGTTCAACTGAAAGAATACAGAATATAACGTATTTTTTATTCTACTCTTGGAGAATTATTTTCATAGTCATATTGTTGAAAGTAGTCACGTACTCATGAAACGACCTCATCTGGAAAGATAGACTGCAAAACAGTCCGTATTTTTACGTATTCAAGTACGCGCGAGTAGTCCAACGAAAGGTCTGGAACGAGGCTGAAAACAGAGAGCGAGACTGGGGAGAGACGCTAAAAATACGGACTGTCCGTTTTGCATACGTTAATTTCGTTCGAATTACCCGCTTCTCCCAGCCACGGGCAGTTCCTATTGGCTAAATTTCGATGCAAGCTGTCAACAAGCTGTCAAGTAATGTTTTCAACAAGTCATTCGCGATATTTCGTACCGCACGTGATGAATTGATTTCTAAAGCTTTCGCTGTAAAATGACGGATGTTGATTGCCTGGATTTGCTCGAGCAAGAACTGGGATTTGTTTTAACATCGGAGCAGAAGGAAGCTTTGGAGATGCTGCTCAGGGAAAAGGATGTTTTCTGTGTCCTACCAACAGCCTTATTTATCAGATGTTTCTTCATGCAAAGAGTTCTTCAAGTTCAATGCAACGGCCGACAGTCATTGTTATCACGCCTGTGTAAAAAAGGGGAATCGGTAGAAAACAAACGACTTTTACCTCATGCAAAAATAATTGTTTTCTTTGTCGAGTAGATTACGCTTTGGAGGAAAACGTTTTCACTGGGCAAATGTGAATTTTGGCCGCTTATTAAATATATTTCATACTGAGAGGTCGTGATACGCATATTGATTTTCTCTGGTCGGCATGATTTGCCCACTGATGCAAGAGCATTTTCTTTTTTGGCCTCTTTAGAAATGTAAAGTTCTTCATTGCGGCTGATTAAGGGTTTTAGGTTGTTTAATTTCTCCAAAGTGCCTCCTGGATTTGAATAATTATAAGCCATTTTCTTTCTTTCTTTTTCCTGCAAGGTTTTGTCACGCTAGGCCCAATTCGTTAGCGTTTTTAGCAGGATGTTTAAATTCTCACGGATAGTGATCTGATTTACAGAGCCAATTCACGAAGAATTAGATTGGAATGAGGGGATTTACCCATTCTTTTCAATCGAAATAATTGTTCATTGTCAGTTGGCGTGATCAGTTTTTCTCTAATTTGGGAAAGCATCGCAGCCCAGTTTCTAACCTTTGTTCCGCAGGAGAGCAAACTCTTGTGGAGAAAGATTCTCCTTCCTCGAGGACAACGAAAAGTTCGTTTTTCAGTAGATCGGCCAACTTTGGTAATGTTTCTCCATTTCTGGTGGGGGCAAAAAACACATTTTCCGAGCTTACCCATCCACTCATAAAATTGCCGAACTGTGTTTTGAAATTCTACAATTTATCCGAAGCGCTCGGCTCTTTCGGCTTACTCCCGCCTCGAGGAGCAGGCACAGGCTTTTTTTGCTCACTGCCACTTCCACTCATTTTTGATCCTCTACTTTATATACTACATTTCACAGAGAAGCAATGCTAATGCTAGGTTTTTTTTCTCTCGCCTCACACGACTTACGGGCGTGTGAGGCTCGCGCGCACTTCGCGCTTAAGACTCTTACGCCACGCTTTACCGATTTCTTTACTGATTTTGAGAAAAAAACCGATTGTTTTGCATTCTACTGGAAAGAACATTTTTCTCACTTTCTCTCGGAGAAAGACGTATAATACGGTCGAACATCAGTACTATGCAGTAAAATCTCAGTACCATTTTGTTCAATCCCCGATATCAGGATCTAATAATCTTGAGAGCACAGTTAAAAAAAAAAAAATGCGAAATCGTTAAGAAATTCTGCACTACAGCATAACCCCGAATGAAAGATTGTATAGTGTTCCTAGTCAGACTTAGAGTTTGCTTAACAGCCAAAAAAAAAGGCCGAAATTACCTCTAATTTTGCCTTTTTTATCAATATTAGTTGTATTGTTTGTTTATCAGTTTTCTCAAAAATGCCGCGCACCTCACCTTGACCTCTAAACATCAACTTTGACATCTTACCTGAATGGCAACTTACTTATATTTTTTATTTTATTTTATTTTATTTCATTTTATTTACTTTTTATGAAAGAATCCCTTCTTATTTCAACATACCATTTTGATTTTCAGTAGATAATATCGTGAGCCGGAATCCTGGGGATTGTACAATATCATCAGAGTGGAATGTTATTAATGCGTAGTTTCCAGTGACCAAAACTACCTTTCCACTAAGTTCGCGCCCACAATATGTACCAAGTGTTCTGTTGTCATCATCTACAATCGTCAAATAATCATACCTAGAAGAGAAAAAATATGCTTTTTACTTCTCAAGGGCAGTTAAATTCTTAGAAATAACCCTAACCGCCAAAAGAACATAAAAGCCTTTTATGTTGTCCTGCCTCAACTAATTGCGAGTCGTGCTTTATGGTGGAGTTAAGGAAGCTCCAAACGTTTCTGTGGAATATCAAGCCGCCGATCAAATTCCTTCATTTTATGTTGCACTCGAGTCACTCCCGAGCAGTTGAATTGCCACCGTCTACAAATGCCAATTAACGTTCAATAAGAGGTTTTTATGTTCTCTTGCTTTTGACTTACTTACAGATGACAAAGGCCTGTAAAAGAGATTTAACTCATCTCAACTCACGTAAAAACCTTGAGGCGTGAAGTCTTAATTTGGATTTTAAAAAAGCTATGGCATTTTCCAGATCGAAAACCATATCATTGGTCAGATCTCGGTTTAACCAGTGAGACATCTCTACACCTTTTGAGCCCGCTATCTACGAGCACCAGCAACGAAGTTCGATTTTGTAAATAATAGTTTGAATTTTGTTCATTAGGCTGCGAAACAGCAGACTCCCATCGCTCTCTGCCGCTAGGAACATTTCGAGAGAGAGCCGTCTGCGCCGAAACAACAGAAATACCATACTGATGACGTAAGAGCTGTCACCTGGTCAATGACTAATGAATGCACTGTTTAGGCAGTATTTTAGGACAGGAAAGAATCGAAGAAATCGTAGAAATTATATTTTTTTCGGAAGTAATCTTTCACAAAATATCATGGTTTCTATACATGTTACTCTACTTCAATTTTTTTTTTTTTTTTTTTTTTTATCCGAGAGCTATTGACACATTTGGAACCCCATTTGGGGGATGGTTTGGCTCCGCGTGATCTATCAGTGCGGGAAGGGGATCGTTAAAATCTTGCCATGGAGTTAAATTGTGCTTAATGTTGGTAGAAAACGCTGTGTTAAGTCAAAGGAATTCTGGTGGCTTTTTGTGTTATTCTTTTTACCTAATAATTACTATTTCTTTCCAAATCAAAATTCAAAGTTTTGTTCATTTTCAGCGTCCAATTTTAAGAGTATCAGTGTGTTTTACATCCTTCTTCGGGTTATCATGATCAGTTTCTAAAGCCAGGTCTATCTTTATTTTAAAAAGAGAGGGCTATTCTCATTCGCCGGTGTTTTTCCCGGGGGAATATACTTACCTGTCAGCCTGGATTTTGCCTTATTTCTAGGCCTAATATCACAGATTCGCAAACTTGCAGCGTACAAGCCGAACTTCGGAATTTGTGGGTATGTTTTTACTAGCAAAAATGTTAAGTTTTAGAGTAATAAGTATCGCTTTAAGTTAAGTTCCTAGTCTACTCTTACCAAAGCCAAGTCAGTTAAGTGGTTTTCAATTGTTTGTCATCTGTCACGTTAACTTTAAATGGCAAAAGTGAATCTGTACCACGTGACCAAGTTTTCCCTTTTCTTGACGTTTACTGTTCATTACTTCTACAAAAAGGTTAAATAAATTGTTTCACGCCAGTTTTATCCATAAGAATTGCTTTGAGCTGTTTTTACCTGCTATTTTTTATTTGAGATACTCTCAACTTGAATCTCACGTTTGCCGTTTGCAGTTAACGTAACTCTAAATCTCTCTGTTGTTAAAAAATTACTTACCCACACCGAGAATGTAATTCCAGTTCAAAAGTTGCAAAATTGAGCTTCAGTGCCTTTCCTGATGGAATGGAAACGTTGTGCACACAGTGCATATTATTTGGGTATTTTCTTGGAAATCCAGGACTTGTCAAGGTGTTGTTTACCACAGAACCACATCCTACAAAATCAGATTGTAATTCTACACGTCAACTTGTGTTCTATTAATCAATAGAAAACTTTGAGGTGTCACCCTCAACGTTCTTTTTTCTACGGATTTTGCTTTATCAATAACTAATTAAAACAAATTTCCTAAATCCCTCTATTTTCCCACTGGTTTAAAAATGCAATGTCGCAAACTTACAGGATATTACCTGAAATCAAATCTGACCTAGGGTGATTGAGCTTTTTAAACACGATAGGTGGATAACGAAAATTGCCACACAAAAAAAACTTAAAGAAGAAAAGTCGCCAGATGTTTGGTAGTTAAACACTAGTTTCTGTTTTCTCCATGTCAACTTATTGGGTGGACGGACAGGAGAAAATAGGGGCGTATAGTATATTCTGCGCGATAAAAATACATGCGAACCCCCATAAGAGAGCACAAAAAATGCAGACTCCATAACCGCTTAAGAAGAAGGTGTCCGAACACAGCTTTTTTCATGGAAGATAAGTTATTGCAAGTGTGTAGTTCCATGTTTTGCTAAAGTTCTCCGTATATTCCTGTTAGCATAGTCCACACTGCCAAAATAGAGATCAGACAATGCTTGAAGGACCATGAAGTGGTCGCTTACAAGGTTAAAACCAATGGAAATCATTAAACCGTCAGACCCAAATAGTGTGGTCGCAGTCGCAATTACAGGAGGTGGTCGTTTACTAGAGGTACCAACTGTAAGGCTTTCACTGGGAAAGTTTTGGTGTTTTGTTTACATGGTCGCTTACGAAAGGTAGTCACTCATAGGTTGGACTGTACAATATACTCACTTGGATCAGCACTCTGAGCTGAACTGTAACACAGCATCAGCGATAGCGCAAACACAAACTTCATCCTCCTGTTTAAGTAAAACGTGATGTTAAGGTGTTGTTCAGAAGGGCGCGGGGGAGGAGGGTAAGCAGGATCAATGAGTTTCCCTGTTGCAATTGTTGAATAAACTAATTATTAACTCTTCTTTTCCTTTTTAAATAACTTGGAGGAAAACAATCAGGGGCACCCAACGATGGTTCCCTTCAAAATACGTTGAAAACACTTTTTAGGCTATCCAGAGTACTTTTAGATCTCTAGAAATGCATGCTAAGCGACGCTACAAAATTTGTATCTGTTCAGTCATCCTAGGGGAACTTAAGTCTTTTCGAAATTACAAGGGCTTCAGTATTTTTCTTCCGAAAATTTCGGTGTAATTTAACGTTTTACGAAAGTAAGAATTTTTCTGATTCCTCTCTCCATCACATTTTAGAATCCGAAAATTTTAGGTTTCGCTTTTCTACGAAAAATAGTGCAACCTGAGTAGAAAAATATTAAAAATTAAACTTCTGAAAATGGTAGGGAATGTATTAGAAAAGCTTGGAAAATTGTGCATGAATGGAACGTTCATCTAGAAATTTTTAGCCGTCCTGACGCAAAAGAAAATTTTAGGCAAAATTTGCTTCTCCCAACAGATATTTTACAGAAAACTGTCGTTGGGAGCCCCTGAACAATAGACCTTTTTACCGATACGGCGGCCATATTGAATCAACTCGATTTAAGGAGTATTATAGGATGCCCAGGGGGTATGAGCACATTTCGTTTGTATTTTCGAGCGCTTTTCGGGACATTTTTTTAAGTGGCAAACACAACATCAAAAGGTCCTATGCTTCATGAATGCCTGAAGCTTGAATTATGCTGTGGTACGATTTGCAGTCAAACCCCTACATTTATTATACATGCAGCAATCTTATATTATTTAACACACATAACAAATGTTTGGGGGTTGTATGGAAATCTTACCTACACATTGTGGTGCAGGATCTGTAAAGGTTAATTATTACAGGTCTAAGAGGAAAATATGAGGCTTGGTAAAACCACATAAAAGTAAATAAACTCCACATGAGATTATCATACTGTCGTATTTATTTCAACACCGTTTGCAACATGAAAAACACCATTAACCTTACACAAATAAAGCTTTTACAAGCAAAAATCGTTTTCATGATACACACTCAGTGGTCTTTGTAGTGTTTTAGACTCGCGAGTAACTAATGCGAGAGATCGGTGTTTTGCCAGTCTTTTTTAGAGTAAGAACCTTTCAGAATTCGGCAAAATCCTAGGGTCCATTTTTTTGAAGGTAAGAAAAGACTTCAAAGTATTCAAAAGAGCGTTTTCCGATTAACTTTACTGAGCAGTATTTTTCGCTCGATGGAATGTTGATAATTACAGTTTAATTGAATAGAAAAGATGGTTTTGTAAACTCAACGTTTCCTTCAAAGGCGGATTTTCCCCAGAAATCACATTCAACTTATGACAAAAAAAAAATAAAAGAAAATCTTTACGAAATTGTCAAGAAAACTACAGAGAAACGGCGCCTTACCTCGAGCAACCGGGCCACCATTGTCTGCACTTATTAAAGAACAACACAAGCTGCACAAGAAACCTTTTCCTTGACTTGGCGAGTCGACAGATGAAAACAAAGTTCTTCTTTTCTTCACAGGCTGGGAAGCAGAATTTAAAGTTCTGGCGATTCCATATAACCCATTAGGCCATTGTTTGCGAAAGGGCTTTTTAACTGCGATTTGATTTGCAATGTTTGAAAATTCTGTAAAGATCAAACTTTTGCACATACCGATTTTCACACATGAATTGATTCGTCAAAACCGTCAATCAAATTGATTACTGATTTTTAATCTTGGTGAACAGTGGCTTTAGGAATATTAACCTCGCCGCGAATATTCCGCTTCTATTCACCTCGCGTTCAAGAATATTAAAGCGCTTAATTGTTAATTGTCCAATGAGAAGCACGGTACAAAATATCAGTCAAAGCAGGAAAAGGTGTTTTCCACATGATCCCTGGTCATGTCCTTGACAAAAATACTGGAAACCTTTATACGTTCTTTTCCTTCCTCTTTCAACAGAAAATACGTCCACACGGTCGCTTGTACGGTCGTCTTTGTAGGACCCGCGTGTTTTGTGTGCAACGCTTATCCGGGCCGCAATGCCACTTGTCCTCTTTCCAACTGTTCAAACAAAAACGATGGTCACGCGGTCGCTTTAACCGATTTCTACCGTTTCTTGTAAAGGATCCGTTTGTGTAGAAGTTTTAACCAGTTTCTATGGTAGGTTCTTCGTTGAAGAAGGACAATTTATCAAGTACACACCCTCCACATCGTCACTCCACTTCTTCCGGAAATCAACCAGGTTACCGGAAACTGTTTCCGCATGGTCCGCATAGTTCTAAAAATAACTTTTTTGAAATTAAAATATCCCAAAGGCGTGACTGGGAGTGTCCATCTCTGTCCTATTATGGCTCTTGGCTCAAATTATGCCGGGCTAAAATGACACTTCCACCCCACCCCTTCCCTCATAGGCCTGTATCTATTAATAAACATTCCTAGTCTTTCATTTTTGAAAGAATTGTTAGACAATAATTATTCAGTTAAACATTTGATGAGCAAGCGAAAGGTTGGAAATTGTGAGGCATTGAAAGGCTTACTATATGTCTATCTCCAATGAACTTGGATTATATCAAAATGCACTCGGTACGAGTCTAACGTACCAAGTTAAATATTCCCACTTTTAACAACTTTGTACATTCTAGAGCGTCCCTAAGAGCGAGTTGCTGGCAAAATTTGCATACACCTCTCACAGATTTCAGAAACAGAGGCATTATGCTCCAAAAATATTAGTATTATGCCAGCATTATGCCTGATGCTCCAGATATAGTATTATGCTCAAAATTATGCCGGCATAATCCGACAGACCCTAATCACTATTCATTCCCTCAAGTCATTTAACGTCTGAAAGGCGGACACCAAATATTCATGAATTTAGATAATTTTCTTTTCAAATGATCTCCTGGCTACATTTAATGACACCTTTAATTGGTGCGAAGATCACGGCATATGCCATCAGTTGCACTATACACGAAGTCACTTAATTCAGTTTAAAAGGAAACTATTGGAATAGAAATAGTAACACAAAAAAGGAATTGCTTCGGTCCATGATTATTAATTTCAAAGAAAACGAAAAAAGGAGCGATAAATAAAATAACAACCTTTTTAATTTAGTAATGGTATCCCTGGCAACGCGTATTCTTAAAATGACATACAAAAAGTGGCAAAAAGGCCAATTATAAAATAACAGTCAGTCCGCTAGAAATAAACATCAGCATCTGTTTCGGGTCACATGTATTGTCGCGTGTTCACTTCCGTTTTAATTGTGCTGGTTTTCGCTGCGTTTTCACGCCTTCTTTTCGAACATCTCGCTCTTCAGCTTTTCCTTTTTGATAATGCTTGATGTGGCACAATTTCACCCCTGGTTTGATTTCTTTTTTTTTTTGTCCTTTTATTTGCAATTCATTGTCTTATAATTCTGAGCAAGATTCTGAGAGCTGATTGGCTAACCGAAGTGTATTAATGGCGTGTAGTGCACTATTTTCAGTTTTTTTCACGCGTTGATGATGGCATCTTTTCTCTTCAGCGATGTTCTATAAAAATACTCACAGTTTTTTAACTTTACATTAATTTACAATGTGATCAAACTTTAATTTGAAATCTTAATATTCAGTTTTGCTTATGTTGCTATTTGAAAATAAAATATATTTCTAAACTTTTTGCAGCTGGGACCATTGTTGTTCAAATAGAAATCGTCGCTTTTGCAATGCAGAGCACTCAGCTTAGTTTAAATATTCAAAGGTTTAGAGACTTGTTGTTCTTGCTCTCTTCTCGGGATGGTAAAAGAGATCGAGAGATCGGCGGAAATAAAGCCGAATGAATGAACCCACAAGATGAGTGTACAAAGACGGAAATCTTATGTTATACTGCGCCTAGTTCGGTTCAACTTCTCCTTTTCTTTACAGCCAGCCTGTCAGTGTTTTTACCGGTAAGGCACTGACTCGGATAAAGGAGGATTTCCACTGTCGCATAATTTTTACGTGCGTACGCACTTAAATTTAACGGGCGTAAAGACAGTGTATGAAAGGTCAGGCGTAAACGTAAAAGTTGAACCGCGCTCAACTTTCACGTTTTACGCGTGGGCTTTCATACATTACCTCTATGTCATTCACGCGCGTACATTTTACGTGCGTTCGCTCGGAAAAATTACGCGACAGTCTCAACCCTTAACTCAGTACAACATTCAAAAAAAGAGAATAAAATAAATTGAAACCGAGGATATAGAATTGAATAAGTACATGTGCATATTCCCACTTTCCCGAGAAGTTCGCGCGCGAGATTCCTCTGTATATTTGCTCGTGTAGGATATTTACCCGGGATGGCGCGCAGTACTGAAGAACACGGCATTGACACTACAATCAGGGTGAGGTCTACTGTTTATAAGTAACATAACTCGATATAACTTACATTTTTCCCCCTGATTTTTTGGTATTTTCTTTTTATATAAAGGCTATATGCCTATTGTACTTTGCTTTTAAAGTTTAGCATAAACCATTGGCCTTAAACTGTACTACAATCATGAGCTCTAATCAACTTTTACCGGCAGCAACTCTTCCTTTCTTCTCAGTCTTATAATTAATGTCAGACGGACATTTATGAAATAAAATATTCCTTTCCTTTCATGGAAAATAGTTTTTTAAGACTCAAATACCTGAAAGATCATACAGCATTAGGAATGTTGATCCTGAGTTTTAGCCGTAGGGAAAGCTTGAAGCTGAAGCAAAAATTTTGTTTTATCAACGGGAACTTCAAATCATTTCCAGGTGCTGTTTATAACAACTTTGAAAGCTTTAAAAGCGTTTGACAGAAACGAGCATTAAGTAAAGCGTCAAGTAAATTTGGAAATTGAAGGAAATTCACCATATTGATATGGATCGATAATTCCTCAGCAGGCTTTTACAGCGGCATAGACTGAAGCTATTAATTATTTTTGTATCCCTTTTGAAAGGGCAAAAATATAAAATAACCTTTTGAAAAAGAAGAAATACCATTTTACCCCCTGTAGAAAAGCATGACATTTTTCCAAAAGATTTCATGCAGATAAATTTCGCATAATTTATGCATGCATTTTAATAAAATAACAATTTATGTATATTTTTGCAATAATATTGTGTTTTTTGAAGGAAAAAACTAATAAAAGCAGTTTCCTCTGACATCGCAGAGACCGACAATATGCCTCAATTAATGAACGAAGCAAACCTTTTAAAAACTTTATCGTCAATTTGTGGTTCAACTCCCAATATTTACTTAATTCTAACGCATTGATGGGCTCCTGGTGAGACACAAGAATAGGCCATTTTACAGTTATGGATGGAAGCGAGGCTGAGGGTGACCTTGTTTTGATACAAACCTTCCTGCTTTATTATGTAAATCAAGTTATTCTTATGCTAACTAGTATTGTTCAAGAACAATTTCCATAACAAAGCAAAGAAGGTTTGTATCAAAACAAGGTCACCCTCAGCCTCGCTCCCATCCATAACTGTAAAATGGCCTATTGATGACGACCAGGATGTATTCAAACTTATTCAGGGGCAGCGGGTGAGGTGAGAGTAGTTTATCAAATTTTTACACTGCACCCATGTTCATAAAAAATGACGCCTCTTCCGGTACTACTAGGTGCTGATCTAAGGCCAGTTGCATAGATATAACAAATGCACAGTTACAGTCTCAACTTATGCAGTTTCGAAAAAAAAAACCCTGAAAAATCGTGGGCTTGCGCGGATTAACTCTGACTGCGATACCGAGGCAGGGCTCTAACCAATTTGCGTCGGTAAGCCACGTAACTGGGAGCTGATCATTAAATTTGTTCGTATTAAACCCGGGAAAGATGAAGATGAAATGACAAATACATGAATTTCCTATATTGGAACCCCGGAATGAGGGAAAAAAATGCAAGATTATTCCTGTTAAAGACGCAACGTATGCCCGCGAAAAGCTCTGCACCAGTATCGTAGAGGTCATTGTTCGAATTGCAGCAAACGAAAGTATCTAAAACGTCTACCATCCTCGAAAAAGCTATTCCAGTAATACTTTTTCGAACAAAACAAAAGAATAATCACAATTAATCAAACCAAAATTACCAAATTGCCTATTTGTAGAGTGACATGCATGTTTATTTGTTGCTGCTGCCGGAAGAGTCCCTGAACTTTCTTGATTTACTGATACCATATTCAACAATTTCATTCAATGTTAATTCAGGCACAAAGAAAAGTAACAACAACAACAACAAATCCACGACTTGAAGAGGTATTTCAGGTAAATATCAAGTGTAACGGTTTTGTTGGTGTCAGCAGCGAAAAGCGCTATTGTAAGACTAGAGGACACTGAGTGCAGAGGACGAGAATAAACTGCGTCAGGATTAGCTCAGTCGGTAGAAAAAAGTTTGACAGCAGAGCGGGAGACCGTTTGGGTTCGATTCCTGGGGCCGGACCAATAGCAAGGGTCTTAAAAAAGGTCATGCCTTTGTCCTAGCTGCAAACGGCTAGACCTTCGTTTGCCCTCGGATGAACTCGTATAAAATGCAGTCCCGTTTCCAGTGAGTAGGAGACGCAAAAATAGTGTCCCCTACCAAATATACTTTCGTGCTAAATACATTGACACTGAAATAAAGTGACTGTATTTTTTTTTCTATTCACCCCTCTCAGTCATTATGTTCTCTGGACATCATCTTGCTTTCACCTTATCTGGATATAAATCGAGAGTAGCCAATTTTGTCAGTTTCTGTATATCTGATTTCAATTAAAAGCTGTAACGTAAATTAAATTACGTATCAGTCCTTTCTGAGTAATACATCCAGAATCGCATATCAAACAAGCTTTTAGATCCGAAAGAAATGTCTCATCTCCTCCTGTCAAAAGTCAAATGAGAGGTCCCATTGCCGGTAGGACACGCAATACCTTCCGGGTTATCCATCCGTCCTTTTTTCCTTTTTTTCTCGACGGAGAAAGCTCACATGCCATGCATAGACGAGAAAATCCCCGTGTATTAAAGACCCTTTACCCTTTACCCTCGCCTCAGCAGTAAAGAGTCTTTGATACGCGGAGATTTTTCTTGTTCATTCACCCGACGGCTATGCCATGCTAATGAGCCCCAATAAGGGCGAAACAGCTGTCCATGGCTGCCACTGCCCGGGTAATATGGCTGTGCGCATGCGTGTGTTACTGGTTAGGCCGTGGGTTGGTGTATGTGTGCCCCTTGCTTTATGTTTGTCTTACAAAAGATATGCAAAAGTAAGGTTTACATGAAGCATTACCCAAACGTCATTTTAAGGAATATTATGGTATTTTCTGCAATGGTTTACTTGGAGCCTCCATATCTGCTGTACCCTTGAGTCAACCCATTCCCGTAAAGAATTATTTTTAGAACAGACTTTCCCGCGAAATTAATGTGTTTTCGAGGACGTCCGCATATTCCTGTAGTGAGAAAAAATGGCGACGAAAGAGGGAAATTGGTCGACAAGTTTACTCCTTGTTCCATCACCGTAGCTCCTGCCTCTGTTCCTTCCCTTACAACCGAGGAAAGCTAGTTTAGAGTTAATATAAATAATATGTAATCTGGCTTAAAAATATTGCTATATCGTAAACTGCCGCCTATAAGCCCTGGGCTTATACAAGTTCGTAAGGGGTTTTGCATGGGCTTATAAACGGGGGAGCTTATATCGGGATGGGCTTATAAGCGGACGAAAAAAAAAACGTTTCGAAATGAGCAACAGTACTGTTGATCGACGTATGATTTAAATTTATTACTCTTACAATTGAAGCCTTAAAAAGGCAGCAATAAATCGAATTCTGTTAAATTTTAAAACAAAATCAAAACTGTAACTGGGGCTTATATCCGGATGGGCTTTAGCCTGTGTCAGGCTCTCAGATAGTATAGTGGGAACGTATTAAAACGAGCAAAGCGAAAATAAGACGCGCACGAGTTGGGAAAGGGGGTGGTGGCGGCGCCCTGTGTCTCCCCAGCTCCCGCGCGTTTTTCGCATTTCTTATAACTGAACGACTTTCCACCACCATCTCGGAGCCTGGAACAGGCTAGATGGGCTTTTAATCGGATGTATTTTTTTGTTTGCATGTAGGTGGGCCTATAACCGGGGGGGCTTATAAGTGCATTGGCTTATAAGCGGCAGTTTACGGTAAGTTGTCACAAGACATGAAAGCTACAAAAACCCTTTGAGTGCAGAATTATCAAACTCAGGAAGAAATTAAACACTGTTTGGCAATCACACTATTTCTCAAGATCCGGATCAAGATGCTACAAGATTTCATGGCCGCAGAGAAAACTTGTAGACCTCATGAACCGCAAAGGTAATATGCAGGAGGACGTGACATGCCGAAACATCTAACTTCCGCAGTAAAACCTCTGAGAACCTTTCTTTCATTCAAGGATTTCAATCTTTTGAAGTCGTTAGCCCCATCGGCTCGCTCCTTTTTTAATTTTATGACTACCTGTTATTTTCCTTGTTTACATGTTACTTAGTTTCTTAGTAGCAAGAGAAAAATACCAGGCTCAGTAGATTCTGTATCGACAGTTGTTTTATTGTGTGAATGAAACCCTCAGTATGTTAGGTACACAACAGTAAATTTCGCTTTTAATTCGATTTCATTCTTGTTGAACACCTCGTTTGTTTTGTTTGATACGTCCTCTTGAAATATTTGCCGTTGAGATTGTACGTTATCAAAAGCCGTTTTCATCCACAGCCACATTAATTTGGCTTATAAAACTCCGTTCATAATTCGCGACTTCAGATCTCGCACAATTACAGCCGCCGCGCAAGCGAAAGATGCAGTCCGTGTTCGATCTAACACAGTTGGAGCAACATACGTTTTACTTCAAAATTAACTGTGGGTTGATGCAGTGTGGTCCTTTGTGGAATTTGTAAAAAGCTCCAAAGCGTTGCACAAGTGAGTTAACCAGTAAAGTAAAGTAACTAAAGAGCTTGATTTTCAATACTGTATTTATCACAGGTAACCCAGGCCCTGTGATAGTACCACAGTACGGTTCCAGTAAAATTGTTGTTGTCCTTGCCTTCTATTAAGTATTTTGTCAGCAGGGTAGGGTGGCTTTGGGCAAATGATGTATCGATCCCCAGAAAGGTCACCTCAGGACTCCCGGGAAAGATCTTTTTTGGTACGGTGCCCAGGCCTCATTTTCCTGGCCGCGCGTTGATCTGGCCCGGCTACTTCGCCGAGCGTATTCTCGTCTGTTTGGATTATATCCTTCGAGTTTGTCAAAGGATTTGTTTTTCTATCTGGGAAAGTTTCATTGGTTTCTATATCTGCTGCTATTCTATTTCTACGATCCTGGCGTGTTTATTTTCCGTTGGAGTTCGAATTTCGTGGAAAAAGTTGTGTTGAATGAGAGCATGTCGGCGAAAATGGCTCTTCGTGTTTCCTATATTATTGTATATTATTATTGTAGATAGAGTGAATTTGAACAAATTACTGCAAATTATCACGAAACTTCGTTGGAGCAATAAGGACAACAACAATTAACTGCAGAGTAAGTTTTATTGATCTTTATTTAGTATTTCCTAGAAATTTTAGCATGATATTTTTACCCCATACAAACACTGTAATTTTACTGGAACCGTACTGTGGTACTATCACAGAGCCTGGGTTACCTGTGTATTTATTTACCCGCTGCCGAGTCGACGGCCGGAACTGAGTTGTTAGTGATAAAACTTATGATATACAGCCAACTCTCAAGATTACAAGCAAACTTGAAGACGTCGCGTGAGTGTATCACCTTTATCTTTTTGTTATTAGGCTTTAAGCGCGTATTTTTAACCCGATAGAAGATCAGAACTATCATAAACTCTTTCACGCTGGCTACCGCCATTGTTGGCAGCAATTCAAATCGCGCTTCTGTGACTCTGCGTATGACGTATGATCATAGCTCTGCTCTGATTGGATATTACTAAGAAGGCGTGAAAAATATTCCGCGAAAGCTTTTTCTAATATATAGACTTAGCCAGGGCTAAAAGCGAAGCTCTCGATAATATTTATAGTTTGTTCAAACAAAATATAAAATCGTGTATGGCTAAGCGGCGAGGGCATCGCGTGTGAGCGGCTTGCATTAAACGAGGTGGGTATCATAAATCACCTTGACCAAAATTCAATCCAGTGCACGTATATGCTAAATTAGTAGTATTTACTAACATCTGCACTAAAATTATATTCATTGAATATATATTCGTAGTATACAGTTTATTTAAGATCTTCTGCAAAAAGGAATAAAGTTACATCCCTGGCAACCACGTTTTATTTTTATCATCTGAAATCAGTCTTCACTTCTATTCAGCCAATCTCCTGTTATTTTGCGGCTAGTATGAGAGTCTGAGTTATATTCCATACGAATATCATCAATTATTAATGTTGTTGAAGGCACAAATGTAATAACTGTTCACAAATGTAATAAAGGTCACAAGTGTAATAACATTTGGTCACAAATGTAATAAAGGTCACAAGTGTAATAACATTTGGTCACAATTGTAATAAGCATCTAAACTAAGCTAAAACAAAAATCACAGCGAAATCTAAAATCCCACAGAGGACATTCTCTCCTACGCTTTTACACCACACTGTGCACGAGTCTAAATTTTTAAAAATTTCAAAAATTTCAAAAGATATCACATCAAATCAAAGGTGAGCTGATGAATAGCTAAAATGTCACAGGAGATTGTATAGGTAGACTCTTTCCTTAGGGGATATCACGAGTATGTGACTGAGTGGGAACCAAGATTGGGAGACTTTTATACACTCATGTCGAACCTAACAATATAAAGGATCCAAATACGGTGTCAGGGGCAGGGGCAAAAAAAAAAAAAAAACGTTCTGACGACTCAACAATCGAAAGGTCATAGTCAACGGAAAAAGAGTAAAGAGAGTTGGTGTAGAATTGGCCTTGAGGATCCTTGTGAGTATGAGTTTGAAAGTGACAGTTTTTCTCGTTGGCTGCAACGGAAAATGGAAAAAGAGAAATTCGACGTGTGCTCTGGTAGACCCACCGCAGAGAAGTGGAATGGTCTGTAATTAATACCGGCAGATTACAATGTAATGCCACGGCGGATAAAGGTTGGGCGGTGAAACGAGCGCGTCCGAGCAAAAAGGTGTGATGCAGTGGACTGGGACTCTGCTTAGAAATGTCGCTTGTTTTCGACTTCGGTCAGGGCTTGCGAAGGGCTTGCGTAGGGCTTGCGATGTGGTTTCTAAATTAGACACTGCCGCTGTCACTGAATTATGGCGGCTTGATACGGTTTTCTTGCACCTCTTCCTCGTTCCTTTGTGCTGGTACGCTGTCTCCGAGAGGCAAATGTCGCTATTTTTTGCGGGAGGTTTAGTTGGAGTAGACAATCATCTCTTTCAAAGGGTTTCTTTTATTACTTTTATGACTCTACCACTGAATTATATTTGCGTTCTGCTACTCGCCAATGTCGATGTTATTCCAAAACAAAAACAACTAAGTACTGTCTAAAACACGAAGGAAAATCTCATCCATGTCATCCATGGCAAAACTAAAAGACAACAGATCGTGTTTCATAACTAGATGACGTGTATTTTATAAACGCGTGCAGCTCGTGCAAGGTGAAATTATGCTAATTTCAATCACCATCATCTCTGTTTTTACTTTTGAAAAAAAAAAACATCTCATACGTCTTTCTGTTTCTTCGAAACTTCAAAATTAGTTTCCCCCCAGTTTTTCCTGTTTACCTTGTTTTGTTTTAGAGAGAAAAAAGGAGAAAAAACCTTACAACTAACCACAATAAATTTTGTTTACAAGCGGTGGCCGGATTTACAACGCATTGAGCGAATCGCCATGGCGCGTTGCACCCGAGAAGCAAAGTTTGAAGAGGTACAACGCCACTATATCAATATATATCAATCTAATTTTTTGTTATGTTATAAAAAATTTATCCCCCTTTAACATATGTAAAAATTGAGGTTAAGAAGTGTTGAGCTTTTGCAAACGAAACGGCGAAAGACGATAGGGTGATATTTAGTGGAAGGAGGAGGTATTCAACACTTTCAAATTAAACTCAAATTTTGACATTATACGACCAACAAGTTTGACTTATAAACGTACAGACACAAACATATGAAACTGTTTATTGATATTGTTATGAAACGAATTTATCTATTTAACATTGTAGCCTGAAATTACAGAAACAAAATAGGGTTTCCGGTTTGCAAAAAGGAAAATTTCGCCGGCCCTCAAGCGCACCGGAAGCGCGGAAAGAGCGCTCGTGCCAGTCCTCCTTCGCATCACACATTAAATGAAGAGCGGAGCGCTCGTTTCACCGCCCAACCTTTATCCGCCCTGGTAATGCTGCGTTTGATGAGTTCTGAAAGAAACTGGACAGGCTTCGCTTGTCTTAAAAGTATAACAATGAATCAATTTGGACCAGTTGTTTCTAAAGAAGAGCGAAAATCGCGAACAAAAGACCAGTTAATGCATCACCCTGACGAGTTTGCCCTGGTCGCAGGGTATGGGTGTTTTTCGGAAGTGCGATTCAGCAGGGATTTCTAACGTCAAAACATTATACTTTTTGGGGGAATTTACCTTCGAATTCAGCAATGGTATCTGAAGGGGAGATGCAGTAGTGCTGTTGAACGCCTTCGGGCAGTTGTTAAATCCTCTAAATGGTATCATGCATGGGTGAGGTCAGTTCCTCTAGAATTTGAATGGTTTGCGACATCTGGCGTTTTTTGGAAGAATATTGCAAACACACGTAAGTAGAAAAGCATGCCAACCAAAGAATAACATATGTTCCTCGTTTAACGCCAAATAAGGAAGCTTGTTTTTTGGATTTGCCAAAGACTGATTAGCTATATTGTTTCGCTTTAGGCTGATAAAACTGTGTTCTTCTCAGAGAAAATTCGTGCTTGGTGTATTAATTAATAGGACTGATGTTCGGTTTCCATAATTTTTTGTATGCACAACTACAGTTTCCCTGCCATGTATAGCAGGAAAGCAATTCGAAGTCCTAATTTGATAACCGCAAGCCGTTCTTTTTCAAGGTTGTAAGTTAATCTTCAAATTTAATGGGATTAAACCATTGTTTGGAAGTTATAGGTTGTCTTAAGTCCTTATTTTACTATATTGCAACAATAAAATTTCCGCCCGGACTGTGCGACGAACAGGTGACACTACAGTCGCATGTTGAAACTGCTCAATGCCGTCATAAACCAATTAGCAAGTTTACATGTAATTCGTATGAGGGTAACCTATCGTGCTTAACCAATTCTGGTCTCCTTCGCAGCCGTCCGTCTGATGCCATCAAGAAGAGCTATTTGGGGCATTTTCCGGCCTCTATCTCGCTTAAAATTAAAGGTTCCAAACTATCCGAAACTTTGCATACCTGTCGAGCTGGTCGTGCTGTTCCCAAAGCTTAATAATAGCTTGCGAAGCTCGGACAAAAGACTTTCACAGTCCACTCGAGTTTTGCCTTTCACTTTCCCCCTCCCTACTTCTTTTAGTTCTCTTCAACTTCCCGCCGATCTTTACATTTTTCTTAGGCCCTTTTGACCGAAATGCCGTTTTTTTAGATGTGATTTGAAAGTCATCTTTGCCCTGCACAATTCAGTCTTCAAAGTTATATTATATTACCTTTAATTTGTGTCTCTGAGTGAGTTACTCTTTTTAAATTGTTACGTTGGCAATTATTACATCTGTGACCAAATGTTATTACACTTGTGACCTTTATTACATTTGTGACCAAATGTTATTACACTTGTGACCTTTATTACATTTGTGACCAGTTATTACATTTGTGCCTTCAACAATGTCACTCATGCTGATAATATAACAGGAATAATTCTTCCTTTGTTTTAATACAGCGCGAGACATTCTCTTCACGCTGCCGTATGCCAGTTTTTCTAGGATCATACAGCAAACGAAAAAGCAAAATTTTACCAATGGATTAGAATAATGATTATATAATATAAATTATTATCTAATTTTACGGTGGCTTCTTCTAGTTTCTGTTGTAGTTGATTTTATTTTATTTTTTTCTTGTTTCAGTCTCATTTGGCAAGGTAAGGCGCTTAATGTCATTTGCGAACAGAAAAAAAAAAAACAATTAGTGAGAAACTGAATAGCAAAATTAAAAAATAATAATAAATTAAAAAACCTGTACATTTGTATTTGTTCGAGTGACACAACATTTTAGATTTGTGTTGCCTGTTCTTGATAATTAGCCAAAAAGCTTCTCACTACACTTAACAGTCAATCGGCTTGTTCAGGGGGAAGCTCGTTTTACTTAAATTAAGCGACTATTTGTGAAAGACCGAGTATATTAGTCTCGCGAGTAGAAATCGACGGAGGCATGTTTACCGTATCAACTGTTATTTGTTTTGAGGTACTTGAGAAGTTAACCTGTTCAGTTTTCCTGGCACTTCATCATCTTTCTGTAAAGATTAATCGGAATAAATAGAACTTGTGCTGAGCGCCGAACCATTAGAGTCCATTTGATCGGTGCTTGCTCTTCTCCCAAGGTGAAACTGATCTAGTAGCCATTCAAGCCGGAGTTTATCCCCACTCAGCTTTCTCTCGTACCACCCTTTTAAAACCCTCTTAAGGTCCTTCTTCTCGTTTTTAAACCTGTTCTCAATTTCGAGCTTCTCGTGGTCGAATTTTAATTTCAATGTTCGCATTTCCAAGGAAAAGCACTTTTCCAGCTGTTCTTTTTGATATTTCAAAACAGAGATGTCGTGCTCGTAACCTTGTATTTCCGACTCGAATTTCAACCTCTGTTGTTGAAGCATTCTGCGAAATTCCACCTCGAACTTACGTTTGATGTCTTCCTTTTCTTTAATAAAGCCCTTTTCCATGTCCGACTTTTCTCTTCTAAAAATGTTCATTAAATCGTTCTTTTGCTGTTTGAACCTCTGTTCCATGTCAATGATTTCCAACGCGAACTGGTGCTCAACTAACTTGTGCTTATTGGCGTAGTGAGAATGCATTTTGGTCTTCTCTTGTTTGAGCGATTTCAACAGCTCCTCTTTATCCAGGCTCATTTCGGCATCTGATATACTTTTAAAGTGCATATCAACCTCTGGTTGCTCGTGATTATAGAGGGTCTCGAGATGCGCGTTCTCCTCGAAGTAAACATTCTCCAGATCGCCCAAGCCCTGCGACAATGTCCGCCTCAGCTGATTTTTTACTTCCTCGATTCCCTCAAGCTCTTTGCGAATCTTCGCTTCCATTTCAGCCTTTTCGGCTTTAAATCCCTCCTCTTTCTCCCTTAAAAGTCGCTCAAATTGCGCTCTTAATTCCTTCTTCTCTTTGATGTAATTGTCAAGAAGAGTCTGTTTTTCACGATCCCATGATTTTATCAATGCAGATTTCTCGTCTTCGAAAGACAACTTCAAAACATGTCTCGATTCCTGAAATTCCAAGCGGATGTTGTCTTTCTCTTTTAAGAAATTCTGTCGCATTTCTTCTTTCTCGCATTCAAAGGCTTTTCTCATGTTTTCCTTTTCCACTTCAAAAGCTAAACGCATATCATTTTTCTCGTCTTCGTGGGCGCGATCAACAATCTCTCTCTCCTGCAGAAATCCTCGAACAATTTCCGCCTTCTCCTCAAGGAACCTTCTTTCTATATCAGATCCATCGATCATAGCTAGATTTTCCTCCGAATTTCGTGAACAGTCGCTTTCCATGGTCTTGATTTTATTAACCTAAGAGCGCGTTGTTGGCGAGATCAAAGCACATCACAGCTTACAATGCAATTTCCTGCCGAGCGATGACCCTTGGTCGAGTCATTTTATTGGGCGTGATGATAACCCAAGACCAATGCGTGCGCAGTTTGCTGACCGCGTTTTCAGTTAATGGGGGGGCACGTCAAGAGATTTTTTGGCTGAAATTAATGATCAAGTCTTGGAAAATTAACATTTTATTTCATGCTTCACGGGAAGTTGAGTTCAAGGAATTAATTAATGGAGTGTACTCAGCGATAAAAATACACTATCGCTTCACGGGGTTTTGGACTAAAACAAGATCTTGAAAACCGAATATCATAGAATATGCATATGCATGTGGATTAACAGCCTTGACGTTATCTAGCAAGTCTCATTGGTTTTGACCATAAGAAGTCCTTGCTTCTGAAACAGCGGGCGATCAGAACCGAAACTAATCGATAATTTGCCCGATCGAAAAAACTTTTTTAGGGACGGACCATTAGAAAAGTTATGGGGGGGGGGGGGGGGCGGGGAATTTTCGAGCCGCAGGAATTTTTTTTCTTTAATGTTTCCCGTGAATGAATATTTTTTTTCTGTCAAGATGTTCTGCACGAATATTTTTTTTTTTTTTTGAAGTAACACTAAACTAAAAACATATTAAATCATTCAGTTGTTCACTTAACCAAGGGCATAATTTAAATAGGCTACCTGGGCACGTGTGCGAAAGTAAATTGATACATATTCTAAGGTACAGTTCACAATAGCCTTTTATACACAAGGTATCCTTTATTGTACGTGCATTGGTACTGCGCAAGTTCATATTACATTGCTGAACTTTTACATGTAAACAGCATTATAAATAAGGCATTCTAAAAGAGTGTACAGTTGACTCTCTCTTAACGGACACCTCTGTAAAACGGACACCTACAGTTCGTCCCTGCCTTTCTTTACTCCTTTTATCTGACTCTTTATAAGACAGACATCTCTCTAAGATGGACACTTAGTACCGGCCCCAAAGGTGTCCGTCTTAGAAAGAGTTGACTGTGGCGTTCTTGAAGGATACATAAAATAATTTATGTCCAACCACTGTAAAAGATCTGACACAATATAGACACAGTGGGACGGGAGAAAACCGGTGGGAGTAGATGGGACATTTGCTGCACATTTTTTCAGTCCCTGGCCTTTATTGTGCCTCTCCCATAGTCCATCATAGTAATTCCAGGTGCCTTTGATGGTTACAGCTCCTCTATAGTGCCCCCCACTCCAAAATGTGAGACCAAATGATAGCAATAAAAGGGGGTGGTAGGCCTACACGACTTTTACCTCATACCAAAATGCTGCTTATTCCAATAAAATTGTTTTTATCTGCTGAGTAGATTATACTCTGGAAGGGTCTGCATTTGTACTGAGCAAATGTGATTTTAGCCGCATGTTTCACACTGAGAGGTCATGACATACATATCGATTGACTGTAGTTATTATTTTCTGGTCGGCAGGATTTGCCCTCTGATGCAAGCGCATTTTCTTTGACCTCTTTTGAAGCGTAAAGCTTTTTTATTGCGGCTGAATAAGGGTTCCAATTTTCTCCATCCAAAGTGCCTTCTGGATCAGAATAACTAAGCGATTTTCTTTAGTCGGTGAGTGTAATGTTTTTCTGCAATGCTGTATCATGCTGGGCCCAGCTTGTCAGTTTTCTTTGCAGAATGTTAAATTTTCACGGATAGTGACGTACAGATCCAAAATTATCAGAGTGAACTGCAGCTCAAACTGAAGCTGCATAAACTTACTACGGAGAATTGAATTGTGACTCAGTAGACTCCAGCTTAGTGTTTTTCTAAAGAGACAGGAAGAGAGTGTGAGTCTTTTGACTGGAGCGCGTAGTTCCTTCCTTGATGATGATATTGTTATTATCAAGAACCAGAACGGAAATTGTTTGAAAATGTGTGGTAAAAACAGATAAATTTGACCAAACGTTAAAAGTCTTTAGGCTGCTAGTCTGAAAAGAACATGTATCTTTGAGTTAGTTTCATTTATCTAAAAGGACCGGCAACAACTGTAAAAACAAAATCTAAGAAAATAGATTTTTTTTATTTTTTATTTTTATTTATCTGTTGCTTGTCAGAAGTACCAAGAAATAATATATTTTCTGGGTGTTTCTGGGTGTTTTTATTTGTGGGGAATACTCTAATTATTGTTATCTGTGGTATTTAAAAGAAATGTTTTGTTCCAGATATTAGATATATAACACAAAGTAAGGAAATGATAACCTTATGTTGATTTTTTATAATACATAGAAAAGTATAATTAAATTTATTTAAAGTTATTTAATAATCATATCTGAAATTGCCAGCTATTAAAATTTATGATAAGCTTACGAGTCTCAGATATATTTTTTGTATTAGGTATGATTATTTACAAGACCAAAATTCAGCAGGAAGTTTATTCAAAGGGCCGATGTTTTGCACACAGTATGCTTTCCTGCCTGCCTTCTTAAGATTTGTGCAAAATGTGTGGAAGGCCAATGCAGGAATTTTTTTTCCTGGTCTACTCTGCATGCATGAATTTTTTTTCACTTACTTTTCCCTTGCATGAATTTTTTTTTTAAACTTCGCCCACCCCCCCCCCCCCCCATAACTTTTCTAATGGTCCGTCCCTTAGGCTAATTTGAGAAGCGGCGTTGATACGCGATGAGCCTTATAAAAACACTGATAAAAATTACCGTCGGTGAAGAATCGCACAATAACATACACCTTTGTTTTGAGAATGTTTGCAGCCTACTGTGACATCGAATCAGAAAGCGATAACCTTTTCTTAATCTGAAATCGGGTGTAATGGAGTCAGTCGAGTAGGCTGAGACGTTATTAATGACAGATGTCGTTGTCTTTTCATAAACCCGAATCTCCACTTTTCAAGGAAGGATATATTTCTTTGTTTTCAGTGTGTTTTCCGACGCCCATCAAATGATAGAACTGGTGTAATCTGTTTTTTCCTTGCTGGTACACCTGACAAAATTAAAAGATATTTCGCGCGCGCCATGTGAGAGTCAAAATCAATGTTTTGAAAGCAGAGAACGCCGCAATGATCAACTTTTATCAAGTGTGTAACGTCTGACTCTTTTGCTTTGACGTCATGACATCTGTTCCCTCAAAGATCTAAAGCCTTAAAACAATAGAAATTTATTTAGGATCAAAAATGACTTCAAATAAATTATTTGTAACTTATGAGAGGTCGACTTGTAGTAAGTCTAACCCGCTCGAGTTTCGACAGTTTCATCTCGCAAGCGAGTATAAGTGACCAGAGGTCATTTTGAGAGTGTACAGGCTCACTTAAAATTTTTTCCGCTTTCCGTTTGAAAATATCACCTAAGTGATGAAATTCATGAATTTGGCACAACCTCGTTCCCAGGGTTCAGGGCGGGTAGGAGAGAACCCTGGGAACGAGGTTGAATTTGGCATTCTCTGACTCTAGAACATATTAATGTAATTGGTTCCTGCTGTTTTAAAACTTGTTTTAATAGCCTAACAGTTTTTTAAGTTCCGATTATTCTTTTTGTCTTTAACTTTTGACATGAAGCAGGGGTTTAGTCATTTACAAAAAAGCTTAGTAATTTCTTTGCTAAGGATAAGTTCCTTTGTAAGACTTTGTAATTAGCAAATATTAAGAAAATGAACTAGAAATCCGCGACACGCACACGACTACCGTTGATTGAAATGTGGGCGCCTGAAAACCAAATCGCTGTTCATCACTTCCGGTGAAGTCTCTAACGACTAACTGCCGGCCGTCAGTGTCATAGTTTGGTAGACTCGGCAAACAAAAGAGAAAAAGGACTGCCTGATCGCTGGTTCGGCAAAACAACAGTCTGAAAAGACCAAGTGTCAAAAAAGTTTCATAAAGCATTTTCCGCTCATCGAAAAGAAGTGTTGTCAGAAGCCTTCAATTAATTGAAGGGCTGAGAAAAACTGCATTATGGGTGGAATCAAGAGCTAGCTGCAGCACAGGGTATAAATCGAACCTCCATGTGCGACCAGTTCTCGTAAGCGACCGTCTCTCATAAGCGACCGCCAATCCACAACACCAAAATTTTCGCAGTCAAAGCCTTACAGTTGGAACCTCTTGTAAACTACCACCTCCTCGGTATATGAAGCGACCGCAACCACTTTCTGAACCTGACGGTTAAAGATTTTCCATTGTTTTTAACCCCCTAAAATAGCGACCACTTGACGCATTCTCTGATTTCTATTTTCGCTGTATGCCCTATCTTTAGAACATACCAAGAACTTTAGTGACAACGTGCAATTACACATATTCAGTTTCACGCCATTCAAAATAGATCAAAATAAAACTCAAAACCATTCGACAGATAAAGTCCAGAATCTGGGAAATGAAAGGAGGTAAATATACAAAGATCCTCGCCAAGATTTGGGTCGAAGGAATAATTCGTTTACGAGATATCCGAGGAATGTTTTACCCAAATTTATAGAGCAGGGTCGTAACATGGTATATCCGGGGCCCGCTGATCCCTATTTTCTTGCCGTCATTTTGATCCCTGAGCCCCATTTTCTCCCAAATTTTGATCCCTGAGCCCTGATAAAAGAATTGATCCCATCCATGTTTTTACACAAAATTTTAACTTAGGCAACTTTTTTTATCTCAAAATTTAGAATATAGAACATGCTCAAATAGGTTGATGAGAAAAACATTAACTTTAATTTTTTAGTGCAAGTTGTAGGTTCTATCAGAGCTTTCTATTCTGCTATCCCTGTTGATGTTGTAGTCTTATGCGAATTTCCACTCTCACACTGTTTGTGGTACAGTGAGGATCACGATCAATTACCAGTAACAAAATACCTGCTTTACATGAA
Source organism: Porites rus (assembly GCA_964035705.1). Lineage (NCBI taxonomy): Eukaryota > Metazoa > Cnidaria > Anthozoa > Scleractinia > Poritidae > Porites > Porites rus. Next base: position 21,483,589 of record OZ037994.1, on the reverse strand, counting down.
GTAGAAAAATAAATGATGCAAGCCACAGGTTCTACAGTTTAACAGCTTTTCTGTGTCAAGCCCATTAACGGCTTTTCCTGGCTTAATAACCATTGTGTAGATTGTCAGAGGACATATCTGGTTGTAGGTCTTCCAGACCTACTCCTTCCAGCTTCAAATCTAATTGGCTCTGAAAAATTGTCCGCCCGAGCTTGCTCCCCTTCCTCTTCGTCACCACTTGACTCAGGTGAATCATCTGATTCAATTGACCCCTGGAGTAATGCAACTAGGAGTTGCTCTTCAAGGCAGCTCAAACAGAAGTTGTTTCCATCTTTTATTATTTGAACTTTCCCGATGATATACACTCAGGTGAATTTCTATCGTCACGGTGCCCAGTCTGGTATACAAGGGGATCTTCTTCTGACTGTTCCAGCCATCTCAAACCCATGTGATCTTCCAGGAATGCGTCACCGTTATAGTGGAGATCTTTTAAAAGAACTGCAAGGAAGAAAGGATGATATACCTCTTGTAATTGTGCTTGAGAGCAACTACGTCGCCTTTTGAATAGATAATCTCATATTTTTCGGCGGCGCCTTGAACTGTAGTTTGTCCTTCACTCCCTTGAACCTCTTTCGGCAGATCGACCTCTCTATATGCCGACGCATTCCTTCTGAACATACTCAGAGCAAGTAGAAGTGTACCAGCACTTTCTTTGGTCTTCCCTCTTGTTCGTTGCTGTCGTACACCCCATCCGAATTCCTTCGCAAAGCTCTGCAATGCCTTTCTTTGTCGCTCCTTTCCCTCCGCCCTCGTTTCCTCGTCCATATCTTCCTTAAGGTTTACTCTTGCCGTGAGACTTTCGAAGCCATTCCGGTGCCTTTGGACCCAGCTTTCTCTGTGTGAAATGGCTTTGAGGACCGGTATAAAAGATAAAAGAGGATTGGTAGAGCCTCTCTATTGATTCTAAAAGGCAGCTGGGCCGCCGCGATGCGTATTCGTTCAGAGCTGGTGTTGTCACTCCACTAAAAAATTCAGGCTTCAAATCTAAGGTGGTGATACCTTTCGGGGCCAACCATTACATAAGCCGAGGCCGAATAGCCCAAAGGGCCGAAAAAATTCTTGTAGATCAATATTGTCACTAAAGTCTGTACATTTTGGGCAAAACAAAATAGCCACTGAACGAATGAGGTCTGAAAAAATCTTGCATGAGAAAAACTAACCCATCCCCGGCTCAAAAATCAAATAGTGGGCCCCTTACTGGTGGCCCTTCATGCTGAGTGCTATAATATATTAAATACCTGCAGACTCTGCTACTTGTACCTAGTATGCAACATTCCTTCCACTAATTCAACCGTTTATTTTATAATAAAAAAAAACTAAAGAAAAAAAACTATTAAGGTTTTGTTACTTTTATTTCACCGAGGTAAATTTTTGATGTTCCACTTATTTTCACTAATTCTACACTGTAATTTGAGACTATTTATCATACAAGCATTTATCAGTTATACAGTAATGGAATGTGTCCTTTACTTTCCCGGCCCAATACTAGTACTGGAAGGTGAACCGATCTCGGTTTCTCATCAGAGTTCGAGATGACCCTAAAACTCCATGCAGTTAGAGCAGATTTATTAAATTGCGAGAAAGCATTTATTTTGCAACAAAGCGCGCGAACTCATTTTACTTTTGTATTCTACTTTTGACGTCCATTCTAATTATTTAAGTACTTTTAAGAGTTAAGGTACTGGTCAAAAAATACGAATCTTGATTTATAGTCGCCTTGTGACTTGCCTGCGGCGATGAGGCAATCGGGACCTATACAGTAAATTCCGCTTTCAATGAATCGGTTTGTCTATTGTCCTGGAGGTATTGTTATGTTTGATCGTCCGAAAAACTCTATGCTTGGACCCTTGCCAGGAGTAAATCAGTCAAGGAAGTACTTACATACCTTTCTCTGTCACAGGATTTCTTTTTGTCCTTTTCTTCTTCCCCATTTCTCGCAGAAAAAGGTATGTATAAATCGCTTTCTCTGCCTTCTGGCGTTGACAGCGCGTTGAGGAGTTGCGTTACAAAGCGAGAAAAGTGATTTGAGATTCATATTACGGTGCTCTCAACAATTAATAAATTAAGAATATGATACCATGTTTTCGTCAAACAACCAGGACTTCATATGACAGGAACTGCCGCCAGCCGGAAGCAAGAATAGGTAATGACCCTCGGCCAGGAAATACTGTGGACACAAACCTTATTAAGCGGAAAATATTGTGATAAGAGATTTTTATACCGTGTAATAAATCTGATCCCTGATTCGGGCTCAAAAGCCTTGTGATCCCTGATCCCATTCTTCTGAGCCCTGAGCCCTTTCCTCTGAGCCCTGATCCCAGTCATATTTTGGGCTTTGAGCCCTGAGCCCATATACCATGTTACGACCCTGATAGAGCTTCCATGGAGACGCCATGCTGGAGCTCATTCGCATGAGCTCCAACATGGCGGACGGAAACCAACAGAAACATCTGTTACCGAGTTCTGCTACAAAAGCGTGAATTTACTCCTAGAGGAACTCATAAACATTAAAGTAATACTTTTTCTAATACTTGAACAGTTTTGATATCAAAATGACTCGAAAAAAGTCACTTTCATGACAGCTCCCTCGGCCGTCGTGTAAATGCTGCGTCACGCAAAAGCTTCGAAATTCAAGCGTACTCTATTACAAAACCAAGAACCCTTTTGAAGCGAAAATTTGTTCGAAATTAGTTTTCAGATGCTCTAATACACCAAGAAAGTAAAACAACAATGTGCCTGGACCTTTTCTAGGAAGAAACCCCCTGTGGTTCGATTCTTGTAAACTACAGGCTGAAACTACACCTCTCATAAGCGACCACTCAGTCTTTGCATTTTGGTTGGTCGCTTACGGGAGGTTCGAGTGTAGATCTTAAATGATATCTACAATAGGCATGTTTCAGGGCGCTGAAAAAGTCCAAAAGAGAACCAACTTTCGATTTTGGGTGTGGTCATTTAGGGTAGTACCCGGGTCAACCTATTTTTTCGTGGGAAATCTAGTGCCGCAAAGATTCTGGGAACGAGAATCCTTTGTTGTGTGCAATGGGAGCCATGATCATCGAAAATGAGGAGAAAATGGTAAAGTTTGTGGGCAAAACTTCCTGCAAATGGACTATTCTATTATTACTATCAGTGGAAATATTACGTTCCTCGTTCTGTGGCATTTGTGGGCAAATTAATTCGCCGGTGTAGCTGCAAATCACTGGAATGTTGACCACGTTTTGCGCTGTGTCCATGAAACCACATCGTGGCTTTAGAATTTAATTAACGGATTCGGCTTATGCTTAGAGGTAAGCTTTTATTTATTTTCCCTTTATGTATAAAGAACATCTTTAGTTATATTCTTTTAAGAAGAGTTTTCCTTGTCTGAAAGTTTAGTTTCAGTAAACATGGAATGTTTGTTTTCTTAATTAATTCAGTAAACTAACGGTCAGTATAAAACACAGACTGCGGACTCCTGTTTTCACCATGCAAATGAACAGGTGACATCAATAGTCCCAATGTTTTCTAACCCTCAAAAGAATGGTCCGCAGTCAGTCCGCAGTCTGCATTTTACACTGCACCGTAAATTAATGCTTGAAGCGGGAAATTTAAAGTGAAAGTGTTTTCGCTTTAAACTCCTGAACTTTAATCAATTTTAAATTTGATATTGTTTGCAATAATGCGTGGAATTTCTGGGAATACACATTCATAAAATGAATATTACAGTCAAACCTCCATCTCCGACTACTTCTGGCGCTTGTATATGATCATCTCCAACATTTCACAATTCGTTCATTCATCAGTGTTGAGAAAAGAGTGTAAGAGTTGCTTGAGACGCAGCCGAGAGCGACTCTAGCCTCTTGAAATATGCACGGCTGAAGCATGAGCTAATTGTTTTATAACATCTTAGGTGATGAATGCAGCAGTTAATGTAAAATATTATTATTGTAGTGTGTGCTCAAGGAAGTGCGTGTCAATGTAATGTGTTTCATATAATAATTGCAAATTGGGGCACTCAGTTCATTGACAGGGAAGGGATACTAAGGCAAGGAAGGGGGAAGTGAGAGTTGGAGGTACAGAGGAGGTGCAAGGAGCTGCAAATATATGTGACCCTCCAAATGATTTCAAGGACAAAGGTGATGACACGCTCACAACACGCTAACACAACACACTTAGTGTATCCAAAGACACACAGTTTATGTGCATATTTAATTGCTGAAGCAATCAATGACACACTATGTTTTGTTTCAGTGTATTTAGCACGCTTACCCTTTGTTTTAGTCAAGTGTGATCAATGACATTCTTAGTGTGCAAGTTGACACAGATTAACATGTTAAAGTAAAACAAAACGTATCTTGAAAATATAACTCTCATATAAATTTAATTTTTTACTGGATAGCCTCCATTCCAACTTTCAGTGAACAAACAACAAAATTCCCTGCTCTTTTTGTGTTGAAAATGAAAAGGTGAAACTTTGATTGAAATTCACTTCTGTGACTTCCGCTGTAGTGTAGATGAAGTTTCTTGTCTAAAAATGATGTCGAATGAATCTGCAAGTCTTAGAAGAACCTTGATCAGTATTATAATCATGACTGTTTCCCCTTACTTTTAAAAACGTTAGGTTGCTGTCGTATGTATGAAGTCTACAAAAAACTTTTGATGTGTGTAAAAGCAAGAGGTTTCATATTACATGTGACATGCCTCGATTTGCTAAAATTGAAGTAGTGCTACAAACGGTGCACTCAGAGATTTCTCAGATCATTTGTTCTGTGTTATCTTTGTCTTTTTTGTAGAAAATGTTTCAGCTTTGTTTTTCTGATCACGAAGCTGACTGATTATATATTTACTGATAAGAGCTTTGGCTTCCACATAAGAATGACTGTACAATGATTGTATTACAATAATGTTACTTTCACTTCTAATCCAGTAAGTTTGCGTGCAATGAGTATGGTGTCTTCTTGCATCCTAGCTTTTGTTATCGAAAGGTAACTTGCTTTCCATGTTAGGCTGCTCACGCTTCATTGTTCTATTTTATTGAAGCATGCTTTATTGTTTTTAGTCTGTTAATAATGTGTGACAAAAGCATTGTATAATTAAAGTGTGCTCTAGTGTGCTTTGTAAGTGTGTTAAAGTCTTGACTTTACAATTTCTTTTGTGTTTAAGTGGAATCATGTTGTGAGCATGTTATCACCTTTGTCCCTGCCCATTTTTGGTCCAAGAACTACCATATGGGATTCAAACAAACCCCCCCCCCCCCCAAAATCCCTGCACCAAAATTTAACCCCCCAAAAACCCCATGCCAAATTTCTGAACTATAAAAATTTTCCAGAAAGCATTAAATGATATAACACAAAAATAGAACCATTTAGTTTTGAATAACCAAAAAAGTCCCTTCTTAAATCAAGCTACCCCAAAAGTTTCTTGCCAAAATTTTCCTACCCAAAAGCATCCTGAAATTGAAAATTTCAAACCAAGAAAAATCCTTTCATTGTTGCTGTCACTTGAAATCTACAGTATTCCCCCTGGGATCTGCTTCAAAGATAAAAAGAATTAAAAAAAAACCAAAATTTGCAGTGATTCAACAGTAACTCTAGGTATAAGTGGGCCTTACCTAAGATGATTTCTGTAACTGCCTTTAACAGTGTCGTACACACTTGGGATGTAAGCATGAAAGTGAGGCCTTCTTAGGGCCACCAGATCTACTGCAAACTTCAAAGAAAGGGCGGTGAAAGCAAGAACGATTTGTGATTTAGTTAGAGATTAAAAATTAAACTCAAAAGATTTTCCTTGAGCAGTTATAGTAAATGAAAGTGCATTGGAAAGTGGACAGTAGAGAACTAACTGTAGGCAAGGATCCTTCAGAAATAACTGAAACATCAAGTCTTTATAATAATACTTTATTCAAAGACTTTTACATTTAAACATGATACATATTTGAAACGGAGTAACACAAGGTTATTCTTATAAAAGGTCCTGTAACTGAACTTTAAAAACATAAATTTAAATTTGTTTTTGAGATTTGGGTGCTTCGTGCTGTGTGCTTTGGTCTTCATTTTTGAGTGCTTTCTTTTTTAAACTACCCCTGGGCTGTTTTGTTTTAAAGGTTTGATGAATGCTGAAGAAAGTAACCAGCTGACTGAACCTATTTTCGGGTCTTTTTCTATGAAAATTAGCCATTCATGTTTTAGTGTTAAACCTTCCAGATCATTATAGGTTTCTGGGAAGCTACCCACCTACATGTACATTTGTATCCCTCTCCTAGGCCAACATTAACATTAACTTTTCACTAAAGGGCAAACTGTTGGCTTTGTGGAGGGGTAGGTGGGCAGTTCTGGCCCAGAAACATATAATAATCCAAACTTCCTTCTGCACTGTGTTTGATAATAAGTTCCTTACATGTGCACTGTATGTAAACTGTTTCATTTTGTCCTTAACTTCCAACAGACATGAAATGGTTGCTGCATTTTATATTTACCGGTACATGGTTGGTGTTGTAAAGCACTGGATGCACACAGACGTACATGTAAGTGTATCTGAGGTTAGTGTGTCAGAGTCTTTTAGATGCTTTTAAAGAATAATTAAATTTTTTTTCTTAAAAATGTGATTCCAGGTGGAGGACGTACATGTAATATATTAACACTGGAGAAGTGTTCTCTGTGGAGAAGTATTTCCCTAGTCTCAGTCCCTTACCATTTTTTAATCTCCAAAATTTAACGAATGTTTTGTTCACCATGAATTGCTTCATGGGAAAATTTGACAAATGTTTTAACGTTGCTAACAACCTACATGTATGAAGACGTATGGTCTGTGGAGACCTGTGATGAACGGAGCCTGGAAGGCCCCAATTACACTGCCAATTCAAAAACAGACTACTCACACAACGGCAACATTCTACACTACAGCAGACTACATGGTGCACTATATATACTTCAGGTGCTACCAAATCAAAGCTACACAATAGCGTACTCCAGTCTTATAGCGGCTATGAGTCTCCAACTTACCAACAACCATTCAATAATTCTAGTCCCTATGGAAGAGACCTTGCTGCACAAACTATAGTCTGCTGAAAGTAGATCAAGGTACCCGCAGATACCTGACTCCTACAAACTTTCTAATGGCAGGTTTGATGTAAAACATTTTTACCAGTATTCTATTTCCACGTACTAGCGCTGAACTGCACTCTGATGCAACATACGTAATTGCCAGCTGTACTCTCTAGGCTATCAATCAAAGCCTCGTGACATCTTTATGAATCTACTCAGCAGTAGCCTACCTTTCACTTTCTTTCAGTAAGGCAAACAGGATGCAGCTGCACCAAACTGCTGCACGAGGACTCTCTCTTTTTCTTTTTGTGACCTATCCTTGCAACTAATAAACCACACTACCCTCTTGGCAGTTTGACGATAATAATTTTCTCCGCGGAGGTACACATTCCAAGAAGAGGTAGACTATTTTCCAAAAAACCTTAACTTTATAAACGATGCCTTACAGACTGCAAGCCCTCAACTGCAAGCTGTGGCCCTGAACTACCAAAGTCCCGAAGCACCCTCAAAAATAACAAGAAAGGGAGGAAGATACGCAAGAAATAACCTGTCAAGTGAGTAGGCTTGCTACCCCCATAATAGTACTTATGAGAGTGTGCATATAGATCTGATACGCGTGGCTGGACCATTTGCTAAGCATCTTGATGAGGTGATCTGGTAAGCCACAAGAGGCTGCTGAAATAGCTGTGCTAATGCAGAAGCTATGACCGATGTAGCAACCAGGGACCCCAGGGGCGGAGAGGATGAATTGAATACCAGATGTCAGTCATTGTCAATTTAGAGGGGTGCCTCAGAGAGAATGAAATTGGGGCCAGAAGTTGAGCCACGGACATGTAGATACTGGGTAAGGGGGTGCATGGGGCAGAGATTATGTTTCTCAGCACCAATGTGGATATAGCAACCTTGGCGAAAGAGGTCCATCGTAGAGTACTTAATGTTAATGTGGACATCGGTGACAGCAATGTGGATGTCAGGATTGAAGTGGGAGTTGTCGGTGAACTCACCAGCGCATAAGATACCCAAAAACCCAAGACAGCAGGCAGCCCAAGCATTGTATGGTTGTAGTCAGAGAAGTTCAAGGACTGAAAAATAATGTGCATCAGGTTGATTGTGATGGGTATTGATTGTGATGGCATTTGAGGATGACGTTGAAACGGCCAGGGTGTCCAGTTCCTATTTTTTCCTATTTTTTGAGCCTATTCCTATTTTGTCCTATTTTTAAACTAAAACCTCCTATTTTTCCTATTTTTTAGCTGGTGAAGCCAAAATTTGTAACAAAATTGAGAATGGAATTATAGTTGTATGTGTTTTTGAGTGAAATTTATCATAAAGCAAGTAACATGTTGACTTTGATGTTCTAATATTAGTGAAAATGACAGTTGCGTTTGTTCTTTCCATGACCTCTATTGCCTATTAGAGTTCTGTTAACATTTTTTTTATTACTTTTTGTATAATTTTCTCGCGCACCTGCATGTATTGTATGAAGTGTTATAGTCCTCATGACTATTTAATATTAGTAAAATCCAACTAGTGGCCTATTATCAGTGCTGCATTCTGATTGGTTGAGCTACTACTAGGCTATATGTTATAGCCCACTAGTAGCGAAAAGTGCGGGCTTTTTGGCGGCAAAAAAAGATTAAAGTCTAGCTTTAACTAGGTAATTTTTTTTTATTCTCGATATTTTTGACCAACTAGTTAGATTTTACTAAAACAATTATTCCTCTCCCCCTCATGGCCTCTATTAAGTCAATAGCCCATTTGGGCTTGAGGAATAATTGTTAAATATTTTGCATAGCCCACTGAAACTGCATTTTTAGTATCTGTACATGTTATATTTTATTTTGAAGTCTTCCTCGCTTTTATGTTCATCTTTGAAACTAAAAACAGGATCAAGTTGTCCTCTCACAACACAGGCCAGATAAATCATCCAATCAGCTTCTTGTTTAAAAAACCAATCTCTAGCTGATTCTGGATGCTACATGAAAAGAACGGACTAAAGTTTAGTTTACGGCACTAGCGCTCTTGGTGAGCCCTTGTTAACAGCTATACCTAAGCAACTGGTGAAGGATCCAATATTTTGGTTGCAAAATCGGTCTTCAGTCATAGCTAAGCAGAGTGTTATGTTCTTCTTAGAACTTAACCATGACACACTTACAATCTGGTACCAAATAGATCAGTGTCATTTTGCATACACCGCGGAGAGCCAGGTTCCGTACTTAAAATTATGTGGTCTTTTGACTCAAACAAGCATATTCTCAACCAGCCACCAATTGCAGATTAATATATGGAAGGAAAGCTTTCTATATGACTTTTTTCGATATCCTTCAATGACAACTCAATCGTAAGAAATTTCTATCTAAGAAATTTCACTCTTCAAAGCTTTTGAAAGATTTGCCGTCAACTTGAAGGGAATTTCATATGATAACCTTTGATTATAGAACCACGCTTGACCTGTAGTCAATCATAATTATCATTCTGATTTAATACAGCGTAACTGAGCCCATAAACTAAACATTACTGATCATATTCACTCCTTCTTAGCCGCGAAAGTTGATCTAAATCCTGTCAACATAGAATCTGAGGACCCATAGCCTTTATTATAACCCTTATGGGGTGCAGGGAAGCTATCTTTGTCAACAAAAGTACTTTTGATTTTCCTATTTTTCTCCTATGTTTTAATGCAAAGTTTCCTATTTTTCTTATTTTCTCAATCCTGAGTTTCCTATTTTCCTATTTTTTTTGAGCAACCATGCTGTGGACACCTTGAACGGCTCACATGGAGGACAGGGAGGGGAGGCTAAGTGAAGGGGCCCGCCACCCTGCCTGTCCGAATTTCCAATTGCAAGTAATTGTCAATGAAATGAGGGTTTAGGAGTGCCAAAGCCATATTTTCCCCGCTGACTTCAAGGAAGTACTGTAATTGAAGCCAAGGTGCAAACCATCACCAAGGCCTTGGACCACGTACGCAACTTTGTCTGGGGTAGGATGAAGGTAGAGCTCATGCTGGAATCTATCCACTGTAATGGGAGTAAGCTGAGAAACCGGGCTTAATGTACAAATGGCCAGAGAATTCAACAAATGACCAGAACTTGGCAGACCCTGCTGCTGAGAAGGTAAAACAGAAGGAGCTGAAAGGTTATCATGAGAACCAAAGAGGACAAAATAAAAACTATGTACAGGTGAATTGGCTAGGAGAGGTGACCTAGTGATGGCGGTGAGCCCCCTTTGACAGAGAAGGGGAGTGGTACCATTCACTCCATGCTGAATGGTCAGATCAGTGGGTGGTCCCCAAGGCTTGTTTTGCAGGAGTGAAGAAACCGGCAGTAGCCAAAAGGCAACTGTCATTCCAGGAGTGGCTATAGTGGCAAGACTGGTGATTACCCAAATATGCGAGAGACTCTGTTAGTGACAAGGCAGAAGAAGTTGAGGAGCCTAAAGCGGCTGAAGTGGTAGTCAGAGATCTGGTGTGAAAATTGTAGAGGTATGGGTGCATGTGAGACTAGTCGGTTGACCCGAGACTGCTGGCACTTCTTTTCTGAAGGCGATGTCTTAGTGAAACCATTTTGTCAGAGAAGCACCTTGCTGTCTGAATAATGAGTAGCTTGTACTGGTTTAAATCTTTCCAGCAAGAGGGGAAGGTGTGGCAAAGAGTCATCCAAAAGATTGTGAAGGCTTCTGTCCAGGTGACGACGTCTGCTATTTCAATGACCCATTTCTTAGACCTAATACCACAAGTTTTCCCTCCAAAAACGCTTAGGACTGATTTCTTGAGCTCGGATGGTTGAAGGTTGGCTAGGTCTTCAAAATCCCTGCTGTAATTTTTGGTCATGTCGCAGCTGTCATTGTTTCCTGTGACCAGTTAGGAGAGACCTTCCAAGCACTCCTACGCTACTTATAATTTTAGAAACAAGCTTATATTAGACTGGAGCATAGCCAGGACCCACCACAAATGCTTTGTTGAGACTTGGAAACGTGGAGGGCCCAGATCCAATGCTGCCACCACGACAGCCCCCAACCACTAGAGGCAAATTTCCACCGGAGACTGCGTTGACTTCATAGCTGAGATGAGAGGACCAGCCGACTCAGCCATGTTTGTGGTCCTGCGGCTAGAATCTCCATGGGAAGGTAGAGATTCGGCAAGAGCCCTTGAAATTGCTTGTGCTAAAGAGTTGTTGTCACCAAGAAAATGTACACTAACGGGTTCACACGGCAAAGTCATTAGATTTGCATTCTAGGACGTTTAATGAGTTTGGTGAAGCCTTAGAAGTTCTTTTTATTATTCTGTCCTTTGAAATTATAATCATCGGGTAATACACTTTTAAGTGGCTTTATCGGTTTGTTGTCATCAAAAAATTTTGGCACCATGGCAACATGACGTAACGCCTTCTCCTCTCTACAGGAATCAAATTTCATGACCTTTCTTGCCTTTTTCATCAGTAGCTGAAAAAACTTGTAGTTGGGGACCACTTTAGTGGCAATTGCCTTTGTCAAAGGTGGCCGTTACAGAAAGCATTAAACAAGAAGCATTTAAAATAAGTGGCCATTGTAGAGAGTGTCCCCAGTGGGTTTTTCGGGGTCCGGGATTTAGCCTTTTTGGAGCCTGGGATTTGGGATTTTAAAGAAATATGGAAGGGGGATTCAGGATTGCGTTTATGGATCAGACGTGGGATTTAGCGTTATTATGAAGTGGGATTCAGGAAATTGTCGCCTTAAAGCGCTGAGATCCGGGATTCCAGATGGTGAAAATTTTACTCTCATACTTACAACCCCCTCTTTGAAAAAATCCTGGATCCACCCCTGCGGTCTTCGGTGATAGGAGAAATATCAAAGACTTGGCGCCTGCTACACAGGCTATAATAATATTACAGTGAGGCTTGGACATCACAATGTGATGTAATGTAATTAAAAGATTTTACCAAGATTGTGACAGATTGCGATAAAAACTTTTAGGATTTCGGGATGAAGGGAAAATTTTGGTCAGTATGGCAGGATTGAAGATCCCTATTGGGGATGTACCCACTGTAGAGAAGTGCCCGTTGTGGGGAGTTGGACATTAGTGGAGGTTCAACTGTAGTTTGAAACCAACAGCTTTCAAGAGGAACCAGATGTCATATCAACCACCACCATCACCACAAAAACCATCTCTCTTCACAGGAGTAGCTGGAGTAAAACGTAAGAGAAGCCTGGTTGGTGATTACCATGGGGAGCTTAGTCTTCTGAATGTGGACGACTTTTCAAATGTAAATGAAACGAGAATCTATTGAGTTGTTATTTGAGTGGACACCTTGACGTTCCACGTCCAGTGGATAAAAAAAACATATCAGTGGTCAAAAATGTTCGTCTTTGATGCAGTGGAAAGCTGTTGCGAAAGCAAGTTAATAAATAAATAATTTCTGTGCGCCCTCGCCTATCTAAACTAGACAGGTAGTTGTTACTTTTCTAATCTACGGCACATTTGCGGTGACAGTTTTCACGCTTTGCAATGTCCTGGGGTTTTTTTCGGGATGCAAATGAAAATTTGGAAGTGATCGTTGCAAGCTCTCCTTTCTCTCCCACGCCCCCTGCTTTCGTATCTCCTCTCACATGCCTCTCATGCGTCAACTTTTCACGATTTCCCCCAAATGCAGAGCTTGCTCGCAGGCTATACCCTGAATAGAGGTTCCACTGTAGTAATGTTTCAATAATGTAGTAATGTTTCAAAAATTTCTGGGGAAGCATCCCCCAAGAAAAAGAACACCCTAGAGGGGGACTTATGGGCCCCTCATTGATACAGCTGTTGACACATTTTTACCGTCTCTAATTTAACCAGATGGCTACTTGAGACCCCTGACTTTAGATAGTTTTATCCTGTTGCTAATGTTTTGTGGTTTTTTTCTTCCAGGTCAGATGCATATGCCACAAACAGACTGGATCAAGTCTTCAATGTTAAGAATAGAGGTTATCTTCAGGACTGTAAAGGCTGCATAGTTTGCTTTGTAATCCAGCTCTTGAGTGAACCAGATGAATAAAATGTGGCTGGCTTGTTCAAAAGACAATTACTTATCTTATCCAGAACATTACATTAAACTGCATTTAGATGTATTTTAAGGGAGTTAACAATAGAGGATATCTTTAAGGGGTCGGTTTGTCTGCGCACATCCAGTAGTTTACTACATCATTTTCACGATTCAAGGTGTATGGGGTTTCCTTTCTCCACCGTTTTTTGCCACAAGATTCATTTATACAATTTTGTTGGAAATTAGAAAGTAAAAAATAAAAGGCAAAAGTTTCCACTTCTGATGATCCTTGTCAATTCCACTTTATTTTGTTACGGAGAAGTTGGTCGGTGTTCAAAACAAAATAATGATGTTTGCTTAATTTTCCAAAAAGTAAGTTTTTGAACAAAATCTAGAACATCATCTCAGAGCAGTTAATTGAGAAAAGATATTGAATCTATTTACAGTCAGATTTTGATGGGTAAATGCAAATTTGTTAAAATTGACTAGACCCCAAACCATTTTAGGAAATAACAGCGTGTTTGAAGCTCAAAAAGCCATCCAATTCACTGTCTTCACAAAATGAAGGAAAACTTTCAAAACACTTAACTGTTTGCATCGCGACAACTAAGTATAATTTGGGCAACTTTAGTGGATGTCACTCAACCTACAATCCATTGTAGGTGTTGAATAAACACTGCTAATGTATAATAAATCCTAGTTTATTGTGTGTCTGAACATTTGGCTTGAAAATTAATTAATCATGCCAAATAGATTTAGCATTATTATTCTTGGATAAGTATTAGTTTCCTTTTGGTCAGTTTTGCCACAGTTATGTTATAGATATTAGCTAAGGTCTGCTAGTTTACAGCAGTTTTGCATCACCTTCATATGCAAAATTGTATTGCAAAGTCGTTGTCAAAGAACTATGTACACTGTCAATGACCCAATTATTTGCCAACCTTTTAATTTAAGCTCACAATCGTTGTGTCAGCAGCATTAATTTGGAGAAAGTTTGGCTAGAATAGGAAACATTTTGAGAGAAAAAGGCTCTAATTTGGCCAAAAAAAGGACAAATAATGTACTGCAAGCTTACATGTACACTGATGTGTATGGAGTTTCATATTATTCAGTCAAGTCATTTTCTTGTTCAAAGAACCTGACGTATACTTCATGCACTTAAACTGTTTTGAAAAAGGATAACAACAGAAAGCCATGAATTAAGTTTAGAGTGTTGCCGAAAAGAAAATCTCCAATTCAAATGGCCGTCTCAGAACTCAACTACTCCAGAATTTTAGCCAAAAAAATTGTTAAGCCTAGCACTTTCATCAAACAACAACTTTGTTAAAATATTAAAATGGGCTGATAACTAAAATATCGTTCATAATTTTGCAAATTTGAAATTTGAAAACTATTTCAAATTTGAAACTTTGTTAGCACTGTGTTTAGAACTTTGTTTAAAGTTCCCATGATTTGATTTTCACATGGGCAATAAAAGGTGTAAAACTGACTGTAGGTAAGATCAGACATGCAGTCTACATTATGGCTTATACAGCCAGCATCAGTAATTGACAGTCTTGCTGATTGACGACTTGACTGGCTAACTGACCGGCTTTTAATAGTGACTCTCTGACTGAATGACTGACTAGCTGACCAACTCACTTACTGGCTAATTGACTGACTGACTAACTGAGACTAACTGACTGAGTGACTCAGACTAACTGACTGGCTGGCTGACTGACTGACTGACTGACTGACTGTTTGACTGACTGACTGACTGACTAACGGACTGACTGGTCGGCGTACTGGCTGGCTGACTGACTAACAGACTGACTAGTTGACTAACTGGCTGACTGACTGACAGACTGACTGACTGACTGATTGACTAACTCACTGACCGGTTGACTAACTGACTGACTGATTGCCTGACTTGCTGACTGACTGACTACATAGCTGACTGGCTGACTGACTGGACACAAATTTATACAGGCTGTATGATTTGTTACAAGAAAAAAAGTGACTGGTTGGCTGGATAGTGACTCTACTGTCTAGGCCGGGGCTAATGGGATGATGCAGTGACTGAATGATTTAGAGCTGACTGTTTGACTGTGAACTTAGGACTTTCTAAGCTCATGGCTTACCCTGCTTTCAATCCAACATGGCAACTATGTAAAAGCAATATTTTTATAATCTAGGATGGCTTGTTTTCTAACTACTGTTTACATGATCATCAAATATTACTTCATGGCCCATTTTGTCCAAAAAACAAACAAACAGGAAAAATTTCAATATGGCGACTATTTAAAATTGATTTTTTTTATCGTTAAGGAGGGCTTGCTTTTTAACTAGATGATCATGAGACATTATTCCTAGGCTTAATACGTATGTCCAAAAACAATCAAATGAAAATTTTCCAATTTTATACCAAACGCTTGGGTTATAAAAAACGCCAATATAGCGACTATGTAAAATAAATATTTTTTAGTCTAGGAAGGCCTTTTTTTTACATGATCATCAGAACATTATTTTCAGGCCTTATATTTCCAAAGAGAACATTTCTATTTTGTTTCTACCAAAATCATTTGTTAACTCTTTTAAAATGATCCAATATGGCAACTATGTAAAATCAATAATTTTATAGTATTGAAAGGCTTTTGTTTTGAACTAGATGATTATCAAATATTATTTCATAGCTTATTTTGCCCAAAAACAAACAAAGAGGAAATTTCCAGTTTTTGACCAAAATCATGGGTTAACCCTTTGAAAAATCCTAATAATTATGGCCTCTGTGTTAAACCAATATTTTTTTAGTCTAGGAGGGCTTGTTTGCTAACTAGCTGATCAACAAACGTTATTTAAAGGCCCATTTTTGTCCTAAAACAAACAAAGAGGAAATTGTCAATTTTTGACAAAAATCATGGGTCAAACCCTTTGAAAAAATCTCAGTATGGCAACTTTTTTAAATCACAAATTCTGTTCTAGGAGGTGCTTGTTTTCCAACTAGATGATCCTTAAACATTTTTTCAGGTCCATTTTGTCCAAAAGTAAAAAGGAAACTTTTGATTTTTGACTGAAATGAATATTTTTAAAGTCTAGGAAGGCGTTTTTGTACTAAATGGTCATCAAACATTATTTCGGGGCCTGTTCTGTCCAGAAACAAACAGATAGGACATTTCCATTTTTTTTCTTTTTTACCCAAATCATTGGTTAACTCCTTTAAAATGATCCAATATGGCAACTATGTAAAATCAATAATTTTATAGTATTGAAAGGCTTGTTCTCTAACTAGATGATTATCAAAAATAATTTTTTCAGCTTATTTTGCCCTAGAACAAACAAAGAGGAAATTTCCAGTTTTTGACCAAAATCATGGGTTAACCGCTTGAAAAAAACCTAATATGGCCTCTGTATTAAACCAATATTTTAGTCTAGGAGGGCTTGTTTGCTAACTAGATGATCAACAAACATTATTTAAAGGCCAATTTTTGTCCAAAAACAAACAAAGATAACATTTTCATTTTTTGAAATATGGGCATCATAGGTTAACCCTTTTGAAAATATCCCAGTATCGATATATTTATAGTCCAAGAGTGCTTTCGTTTTCTAACAGATGATCAATTTTCCTCATTTCTGGCTGATTCCATGTCAAACCGAAATGCCTTTTTATTTACTGCTAGACTGAGATATTGACGTATTGACTGAATAAGTTAGTGATTCATTGACTTTGACTTGATTTATGACTGAATGAATTACTTGTCTTGACTGTATAGTCTTGGTGGATCGCATGTCTGTGCTAGTTTATTTGTTCGTTTATTTACTGTGAACTTTAAGATGAATCTCAAATCACAGGTAACCGAGGCTCACTATTCGTGTTACGTACGGGTTTTATATAATTTAAGTAAATATAGAGAACATATGGGGCGAAGTTTAGGTCTGGAAATTTGCTAGAAAATGGAAATAAAAATCGATGAGACTTACCATGCCTCGAGTTTTGTTGTCCTTAATATGCACACGAAGTTTCGGGAAAAATAGTCTCCTCATCTTCCCGACACTTCGTGTGCATATCAAGGAAAACAACAACTCGAGGCATGGTAAGTTTCATCGATTTTATTTCCATTTTCTAGCAAATTCTCTAGACCTAAACTTCCACCCATATGTTCTCTATATTTACTCATGTTATTTGAAACCCGTACGTGACACAAATAGTGAGCCTAGGTTACCTGTGCTCAAATCTGCCTTACATTGCCCAGACTTCAAGAGAAGTGGGTATTAGCTTTTGCCTGCATAAACTATGGGATCGTTTGAGTCACAACCAAGAAGAAGGGTAGGGTAATGGTTTGGCTCGCGAGAAATCACTTCACTGTTATAAACGAACTGTGAGAATTAGCATTTTCATCACTTGGGGAGTAAAAGAACTTCACAGTATTAAGAAAAAAGGTCTTGGATAAAGCTTAGTGTGTAATTTCAGACTGACTTTACCAATGATTTGTTTATATCGCAAAATGCGCCATAAATGAGTGCGTTATAGTTTCTTGTTATTTCCAGTTTGCTTCAGAATCGTAGTCCTTGTTTGCAGTTGTCCTTGAGATCGTCACGCAAGGCGTCTGACTCTGCGTGACTACCCCGAGGGCCACTTCAAGGAAGACTGCACTATTTTATTTCATAAGAATAAGACACAGTCAAGATATTTTTTGTCTATTTATTTTCTGAAAATCACTTATTTGTGGCGTACTTTGCGTCGACATGCAAGGTGGTTTTTTTAAAAGATTAGTCTGATTTTTACCACAAAGATTTACCAAGAGTTATCAGAAACAGAACTTAGCTCTCTCTTGATTTAAACCAGCTAGTACTTTAAGCTCAAAATACGAGTGTTGTAGCGAGTTTGAGAAAGACCTTAAGGTGTTTCGATACAGTTTTTCAGAGACCATACCGATATTTTTCATACGCCTTACTGCGAATATTGTTAATGTTTTACATTCAAAAGATGCGAAAAAATATATGGTCCGCATTAATTTGGAAAAATTAGCATAACATCAAAACAGTGAATGTTGTACTAACGGAGATTTTTGACCGGTTGGTAGATAACGTTTGCCTTGAAATTTCAAGGTGTTACAGTGAGTCAATCTTAATGAAAGTTTCAGACATTACTATGCAGATCATAGAGATTACTTGATTAGGTTTAAAAAGAATTTGTGAAGCCGTTGTAGAGATACACAGAAAAGCGCTAAAAATCAAAATTTAGAATAAAGTTGCGCTTAGACAGGTGGTGAGATAATACCGTAAAATTCCGAAAATAAGCCCCGGGGCTTATATTTTTCAAAGGCCCTTTTTGAGGGGCTTATATTCGGAGGGGCTTATCTATGGAGGGAAATTTGCGTTTTAAAATCGATTGGGCTAGCTTTATAGTTGAAAGGAAATTTACCGTTTTTGCTTTGTTGTACTTTGTCTTTGAGGGCAATTTCCAAGTACAAGCCCCCCCCCCCCCGGGGGGGGGGGGGCTTATATTTGGTGGGGTGATTTAACGGAGAGTTCTTTGCGTTACGAGTTTGGAGGGGCTTATACATGGAGGGGTTTATTTTCGGAATTTTACGGTAGCCTAGTTTTCAGGATCGCATGAAAAAAAAAAAAAAAAAAAATTCCCCAAAACTTCCAAGCAGTGAAATATGATATTAAGCAGCATTCTGACGCTACTTTGGACTAATTTGAGTGATTTAGAACTTTTTTATCAAACAATTTATCACGGCTATTCAATCCAAAATCATTCAGTGGTGAAAACTTCATAACGATCAGACAGGGATAAAATCACTTTTTAAGACGAATGAAAACATCGGTATGGTCTCCGAAAAACTCAATCGAAACACCTTAAAATGTTGCTTATCGGAAAAATTATAGGAATTTTTGGTGGGCAAAAGTCTCTTAATAGTGTTGTCAAGTCCTTTTTTGTTTTTCCAAGTTCGCATTGACACTTGTACTTTGTTGAAGTATTTATGGTTTTCTCAAAATCAAAGGCTCGGACACAGTGAAGCATTACGCGCAGTAAATTTACGTCGTTTTTTAGCGTTGAGGTTGTTACTTGCGATGTGTAAAGAAAAGCAATTTGTTTAATTCAACATTAAATGCAACAATCTCTTGGTTGGAAAACGGTGTAAGTTAAAGGTTATTTTATACTAGCGATATAAACGCAAGCAAAACCGGCACAGCAAAGTTCAGTGAGATCGTCAACAAAAAAAGCATAAGCAGAAACATGGGAAGACGGAACACAATCATTCTTTTCTTGATCAACACTAATTCACAAAATTAAAGAGCAAGCGCAAGAAGAAAACATAGACACGTTAAACGTGCATGAGCTATTTTGAATGCGTCAGTGTAACTTTAATGCTTCGGTGTAACCTTACCAAGAGTGATGAATCTACCTCTTTCATCTAAATGTAGATTGGGTTTTTGTGCGAAGTTGCGTATTGCAGTACATAAATGAAAACGCGAAACGCTCAGCTGAGTCGATCCTAAAGCTATATATTCACTTTCCTCTGTCTTTCCCTGTTACATCTGGTGCAAGTTGAACAAATAAAGTGAAATAAATTTCTACTCACCAAACGTTGATTAGAAGGAAAACTCTAAGGTTTCCTCGGAGTTTCTTAAGCCAAAATGTGACTCACCGAATACTGAATAGTTACGAAATACCAGGATTTTTATCATTGTGGTAGATGGTTGCATCATCATAATTCACGAGGTTTTCACGTGCGATTCTACTCAGTGAAACAGTCTTTAACTCCGGCAACTTATTTCTTCATGTTTTAAAAGCTATTGCTTCTCAAAAGACAAGAGCCTTTTTAAGGCATTGGTTACAAAACCAAACAGGTCTTCATACGTCCAAGTTACTATTTATCATTGTGAAAAGCCAATCTGCATGAGATGTACAGTCACACAGCTGGCACGTGAAAGTGTTGGACTTTGCCCCGTTTCGTGGTTCGTACGTGAGGGAATTCGAGTTATCACACAGTAATCTAGTATCAGAATTATAAAAATAACTCATGCACACAATTTGCATGTGAAGATGTTGGTCTGTGGCCCTTTCACAATTCGTACGTAAAAAAGAGGCAAATTGTTTTACTACAAAATTTTCTCAAACGATTTTAAGAAATCACTTCGGCTTTATTACAAGATCTGTAATTAAATTATGTTTCATGCAACGTCAAGGTTGATAACCTAACATTTATTAACATTTGTGAAACAGTCTTTAACTCCGATAACTTATTTCGTCATGTTTTAAAAGCTATTTCTTCTTAGAAGACAAAAGCCTTTTTTAAGACATTAGTTACTAAGCGAAACAGGTCTTCGTACGTCCAAGTTACTATTATTATTGTGAAAAGCCAATCTGCATGAGATGTACAGTCACACAGCGGGCACGTGAAAGTGTTGGACTTTGCCCCGTTTCGTGGTTCGTACGTGAGGGAATTCGAGTTATCACACAGTAATCTAGTAAACAGAATTATAAAAATAACTCATGCACACAATTTGCATGTGAAGATGTTGGTCTGTGGCCCTTTCACAATTCGTACGTAAAAAAGAGGCAGATTGTTTTACTACAAGATTTTCTCAAACGATTTTAAGAAATCACCTCGGCTTTATTACAAGATCTTTAATTAAATTATGTTTCATGCAACGTCAAGGTTGATAGCCTAACATTTATTAACCTACAAGAAAATTATCAAACTGCCGAAATATATTTCTACTTATATCATGTTACTCCACTCAATATAACAGTATCTAATTATTGTGTCAACTAGCTTCTTCCAATTTTATTCCCTAACGCTACTGTTTCTACTTAAGTTACGCATCTTTACTAAATAGAACGAAAAAGGTCGGTTGATCTTTGTAAGCGAGAGAATAATATTTTTAAAGCTTATTTACAGGATTAACAATACTCGATACAGTTTTCATAAAAAACAAGCTGCCTTTTAAGCTTCTAAAACCACATTTTATAGGGCGCATACTTTCGAATTAAAGTCTATATCTAAATATCAATTATTACTTCACTGGAAGAGTTTTGAAAATATATGATCTTTTATACTCTATCCAGTTGTAGCAGGTAAAACAGAACTCGATAGTCGAATTAGGTCAGAAATGCCTCGAAGCAGCATCCACACTTAAATATGAACCCTTAAACAGCTGCTTCACTGTTCACAGCGTTTGAATCATGAAGATATTTTATGTAATGCTTCCAAACACCTGTACCCGTAATAAAAGACGAAAAAATTGTGAAGGATCAAGATGGCGGTCTCAAAGTGCCCTTGTTCGACCTTTACCAATGCCATGTTTAAATAGATGCCAAGATCTCATTGGTTCCTAAGCATCAACTCACAGTACCTTCAACCTTATTGGCTCTTGCAACAAACATCCCAACATACAAAGCCACAAAGATACATACGCTCACACCACTGACATATGAGCTATTTTTTCAAAATAGCTCAATAAAACGAAATCTTTTGATTTTCTTGTACTTGTGCTTTAAGTGCGTTAATTACTGTTGAGAATTGATAGAATAAGTGCGTAGTTTCTCCTGTCTTTGTGTTTATTCTTGTGCTGTTACGTCCGCACTTAACTTGTGCTTGTGTTTATGTCGCTGGTGTAAACAAGTCTTTACTGCGCGCAATGTTTTGCTGTGTCCGAGCCTTTAGCGTGTTTATCTGGTTCACTCAAGTAGTTCGATTACAAAGTAAACAGCACGGGTGCTGAAGATAACAATACTTTATTGAACAAATAAAACTTGTCTCTGTTGTCCATTTATTTACAATAAAAAATATATGAAAAAAAAAAAATGAAGTAATCTAGCCTTCCTCGCGCCTGCAGGGTCGCTTTGGCTGTGCTTTAATTCGGTGTTTATTCTTCTGTCCTCATTTAATATTCCAACTTTAAAATCCTCGTCTGTTTTATCTATTCCCTTCATTCAACCTGGGGGCAGTTGGACACTTAGAAAATTCAGCAGTTTGTTCCTAAGTGGGGTGGGCAACGTAAAGGAAAGTGAAAGTTTGCTCCTCATGCCCTCAGGGTCTCATTCATTTACGTCACAATACCACACCGGCCAAAATAATTCTCAGTGAAAAAAATAATTTGTTTTAGTTGAAGACGCGTATCTACAATCGTGAAAATATCCAGAGACTCGGACAAGAAAAAGAGGGTGCTACTGAGTGAAACTCGGTCTTCAGTGGGTCTCCGTCAGAAACGAAGGCAGAGCAGGGGCGGATCCAGGATTTTTTTTAGGAGGGGGTGCACTCGTCTCTTGCTCTGCTTCAACACCAATAAGAGAATTGAACAAAGAATCGCGCTGGTCTGACTGACCTTCATTTCACAAACTTCACCAAAGAGCACAAGTCAATAATAATCTCTCCTCTGCGAAGCACCTGATGCTGGATTTCTCTCGCCCTATTTTAATGTTTAGGTCAAATAAGACTTTAGGTTAAGTAAGATTTTGTTCTAACGCCGTTTATTATTATTTATCCTAAAATGGCGAAGTGTCGCGATTGAGTTTTTCTCTTAATATCATAGGTGACGAATTACTCCTTAATTTTGGCGCGAAATTTCAGCGTTAATTTGTAATTTCACATGTGAAATTACAAAATTGCGATGGCAACGGCCCTTCCGTACGTCTCAGTGTCAAGATGGCGACGAGGTTTTAAAATGCCGTGAATGAAGATGTCAGGGCACAGAAAGACGCCTTAGAAAACCTGAACACACAAGAGAAAATCAAGAAGGATTCTAACAGGTATTTTGCCGAAAAAGTCTGAAAAATTCTGAACTTTATAAGCCAAATTTAAGGTCTAAACATTTGAGAGAGTAGAGTTCTTGATCGATACGATCGAGGATAAACATGTCAAAATCCAAGATTGCTAACGTAATTCGTCACCCATGATATTAATAGGTAATCAAATGGTATACTCGTGAAAATTAATTAGGGAATAATTTCACTTGCGTTTTGTCCAAATCCTAATAATTTCCCTAGCCTGAAGGCTCGGGAAATTATTAGGATTTGGACAAAACGCAAGTGAAATTATTCCCTAATTTCACTCGTCACCATTTGATTACACCTATCAATGTTTCGTTCAAAATTCAATATCTAAATTTGCCTGCCCTATTATGAATTAGGATACCGTTAATTAAAATAATTCCCGAGTGGATTTCGCCTTCAATTTTCGCCAAAGGAATTAGATCTGGAGCGACTTTGTAAATAAATATTTCATTTAAGTTAAATTTTGGATCCGTTTACTTCCAATGAAAATAAGGGACAAATTTTCGCATTTCGCAACGAAAAAGGAAATTACGGAAATTAGAGGAAATATATATTTTTGATATCCTATAAAGTAAAATTAAATGTTAGCTGGAAAAACTTGGATTTGATTTAAGTCTTAATTTATGCAGCTAGCCGCGATGTTTATCCGCATGCATAATAATGAAATTTGCCGGAATAGTAATTTGGGCCAATTTCCCTAGAGATGTTTCAGCTGTCGTGACCGAAATGGATACATTACATCAGGTTTCCCACAAAAGACTGAAACTAGTCAAATGCGTTGTTTAAATAATAAAAAAAATTAAATAAGGAGAATCTTCCAGTCCTTTATGGGAAAGCCGATTTTAATGTATCAATTGAAGTCACTGCCGAGAAATTAGCTGAAAATTTAAAGAAGACACTAAGCGAAATCTATGCTTATGATAAACGTTGTTTATATATCATGATATATTTATGCCTAGAACCGAACCTAAAGCATGAAGGTTAAATTAACTTGATTCTCACACAAGCCAAGGAAATCTATTCTATGTCCCTTTAAAGAAAGGAAATAGAGAAGAGTTCCACAGCAGTCTGATTAACCAAGTTAATTTAATCGTAATAATTTGATCCTAAATTAATACGGTTTAGTTATCTAGGTTTCCGAAGGCTTAGGTAATATCAAAGAGAGGTTAGTCTTTAACATCAACAGCCAAGTTTGTTTGACTGCAGTTTCCATTTGACACAAAAACAACAGACAAAAAAACAGCAGATGTTGATGTAATATAACCTTAGTTTTGATCATTTTTTAGATAATTCAGGAAGGAAATATGAGAATGAAATGACAATTAAGATAGTAATTAAATCCTAAATTAAATGGTTTAGTCATTTTGCTTTCCGAAGGTTTAAATAATGTCAAAGAGAAGTTAGTCCTTCACATCAACAGCCAAGTTTGTTTGACTGTTGTTTCCAGTTGACACAAAAACAACAGACAAAAAAAACAACAGATGTTGATATAATAAAACCTTAGTTCTGATCATTTTTAGATAATTTAGGCAGGAAATATGAGAATGAAATGATAATTAAGATAATAAATAATTGATTTGTATATGATTTTTATCCTATGCGATGGTTTGAATTATTAGGCCTAAGCAAGCTTGAGACAGAGTGAAATTTTTAGGTTTAGAAGAGACCTCCATTACCAGTTGCCAACCATTAGAGAGATTTTTTATGACTATCAGCTCAATTTGATGTCACTTGTAAAAATCCACCCACGCCACCCCAGTGCGATCCAGTGTCCAGATCTCTGCCCTCGGATCCTCCATCGACACACCTACTCCGTGAGCCGGCACAATGTTAGCACCCCCGTTTTTCATCCTACCGCAGTGGAACATCCCCAGACATATTGTTTGCAGGCAAGCACCTTACTTTTTTTTTTTGTTTTTTTTTCTGGAAAAAGGTGTGGGTAGTATTATGACAAAATGAATGAAGCCCCAAGAACATAAGAAGCAAACTCTCACCTACCTCCACAGTGTCCTACCCACTTCGGAACAAACGGCCAAATCTTCCAAGTGCCCAACTGCCCCCAGCATGAATTACAGGATCAGATAAAGTTTCCCAGGATTTCTCAGTTGGAATATCTCAGAGGCCATCAGAATTCACACCTTCTCAGAGGCAGAGCTTCCACAGCCCAGCACAGGCGAGGTTGGCTAGATTAAACATGACCTTTCCCAAGTGATGGGCTCCTAATCTTGTGAGTGTGCCACCTTAGATCTGAAATTAAATAAGAAGCTAAAACTTTAAGTCGACAATGCAAGCCCATTAGCACTTTAAAAACATAATAGCCCTGTATTACTTGGTGTTACGATAAAATTCCCAAAAAGAGAAAGAGTTAGTAACAATCCTACCTTTTCACTAGTTTTTTTTTTTTTTATATATATATATAACGTCACATTACTAGCTGCAAATAGCAACATGCTGGTTTGCTAACAGGCAAAAACCTAAAGTAAAAAAAAACAACAACAACAAAAACAAACAAACTGACGACTGATATTTACGAAGGAACTTTTGTAACACCAAGAAATGTGGACGTGCATATTATAAATAATCCGAACATAATTAAAGAGAATGTGATTGTAACCAATAGTCTGCTGTCTTGAATACGCTACTAGGTTGTTTGAAAGCTATTCTAAAAGTTCTTTGTGCTCTCCGATGGAAAAACCGTTGCAAAGATGCAACTTTGTAAGTTGTGAAATCAGTGCTAATTTTTGTCTCTAGAGTTGAACTAGAATCAAAGTTGGCAATAAAAACACAGACCAGTGATGACCTTACACACTATTAAATAATTATATCGATGAAATATTAAATAGATTAAATCTAACCTGAATAATGTCCCTGAGTTGAGACGCAGAGCTTTGTATTGCTGAAGGTTAACCCTTACATGCTAAGCATATTAATTTTTCTATTTTGGGGGGTTTTGTTTTGTTTCTAAATGTTTCATTTTTGATGGTAAACTTTTAGAAGGCAGCGAGAACTTATGCCTTGTGCATGTAGTATGCCAAAAAATTAGATTTGAGAAAATGAACTAAAAACTTAATTTTTTTCTCTGTGGTCCTATATAAAGGTTATCCAAAAAGTATTCAAACTGACTTTTTTTAAAATGCAAATACAGAAATACTTACCTCAGTCTCTGGCTAAGAATGATTTATGCTAGAGAAATATTTCAATTTATGCTAGTTGAAGCCTGGTTAAAGGTCTTAATCGTGCTGATGAGCTTGCTGTTTGTTGTATAAATATTATAGGGTTATAATTACAATGGCTTCACTTGACTACAGTACTACCAGAATTTCTATTAATTCCTTATAAGTTGACTATTTAAATGCAAAGCCCCCTTAGAAATTAAAAGAATTATGGTCTTCATAATCCTTGAATTACTTAAGAAACCTGGTAGTTTGCAGTTATATGAAACAATATGTGCAAATGGTCTAATGACAAATGGTCATAATAATAAAAATAGTTATGCAAAGGAAGCAGTATTGCCAACTGTTGCAACTTTGGAGGCAAAAAATTTCAAAGTTAAATATGATTTCCTGAATTTTTCCCAGGGTACCTGCAGGCTGAAATGTATGCAAACTATGACATTAA
The DNA here is from genome assembly GCA_964035705.1 of Porites rus. Lineage (NCBI taxonomy): Eukaryota > Metazoa > Cnidaria > Anthozoa > Scleractinia > Poritidae > Porites > Porites rus. The sequence continues at coordinate 21,457,148 of OZ037994.1, read as the reverse complement.
TGATTATTTGTGTTTCAGTGCTTAAGTTTGAGATTGAAATTCTCTGATCAATATTTTTTTACCCCTAGATATTATAAACAAATGAGGTTTTAATCAAATTTTATGAGTTTTCAGTTTTTAACTGTTTCCTTTGCTTATTAATTTAAGAACAACCCCACTTAACATCAATTTGCCTTCTCAAATCTGAAACCAATTTTTCCCAGATTACTTGTCTAAATATAAACTTTGCTCTTAACCTGGGAAGGGTAGAGGATGCTTCCATGAAATTTCGGTAGTGAGGTGTTGATTCCTATATACTGGTACTATTAGTAATTATTTAGCAATAATTATCATTCAAAAAATAAAAACAAATTAATGACCAAGGGATATGTTCCCACCCCAGTGATGTTAAACAAGATTCCAAAGAGCAGTTTAAAACTAGGTTACCTGTTTTCAGCCAAAATTGAATTCATTTAAGTCCCAAATTTAAATGGGTGGAGACTGGTGTGTTAATGGTAACCTGGATGTATTGAAGCAAGATAGTTACTATAGTTTATGGTTGGATCACAAATTATATATTACTGTCCACCAAGAGTCCTGGAAACCATTCTTGTATTTTCAGACCACATTATGTGATTTTCCCTACCCTACTTCAGGTATGAACTGTTGTCTTTAAAAATGGAATGATAAAACCCCGGTTCCAGAATGCACAAAATCTTTCTCTACATCATATATAGCTCTATTATTTTGATATATACCTTATGTAGCTTATGTAAGGGAATACTCTCTCACAAAGACCTACACCCTCATACTGAAATTTCCAGTGAAAGGCAAGATATTTCAGAGAAAAAAAACATAACATCTTATGCAAGCCATCAGCTAGCTCACTTATCCAGTTCACCATGATGAGCTTGGAAACTGGTGCAAAGAAAACTGGTGGTAGGAACCTTTAGCTATCAAGAAAGGCACAAGGAGGTATCCATGGTAACCTGCAAGCAACAACTTTAAAAGTGGCCACACCAACTGTCACACTGATTTAATCATCAAACTAATAAAAAACTAAAACCTGTGTTTCAAATGTGACCTTCTGTAAACTTAATAATGTTTGACTACCACAGTACAAAGCAATGACTGGTGTGATGCCATGACTGAATTACCCATGAAATAATGTCTGTGGAACTAACATACATTGTAGAAATTTCATACTAATGACCTATCACCTAGGTCGTGTATCCGATTGGTTGAGTCATGAGGTAAATTTGCCTCAAACAAAGAGAAGTACTTCCCAAATCTGAGTAAGTGATATGTCATCAGTATAGAATTTCTGCACTCCTTCCTCAGATGATGTTTCGTGGCATCTCAAAATGTTGGCTGGTTTCTTTGACAAACAAAACCACTGCTTAATGGAATCCTGTGGTGAAAATGTTACCTTTAACTAACTGGTTGAACAAGCAAGTGCCAGGGAGCAATTTTTAAACTGAAGACCACAACTTAACATTCCTTGAAAGAATAATTGATTCATCCAATAAAACAAACCCTACAAGTAAATGTAATGCTGATAAATAACACTTCTCAATGGCCTCTGTTTGTGCAATGGTGGCACACACACTGGAATTATTACTACAATGTACTAAAAATGTGGAATTTAACTTTAAGATAATAATATTAATGAATTAATAATTATTTCAGTTTGTCACATGAACGAAAAAGTGTCTACATGCATATAAAATGTAAAAGATTTTCGAACTGACTCCACCTGTCCTTATTAAGAGACCGGTGAAAATTAATTTTCCCTGATAAGTAAATATTTAATTTCCGCAAATAGACTATTTTCTGGAACCCTTACAATACTTAAAAGTAATTTCTGAAGGTTGCAATTGTTTTCCAAAAAAAACACAGCTATTATAAGGAAGTTCTTTCAGTCATACAACAACTGGGTATTAAATGATTGTTGTGTATTAATTTTTATGTGATATATAATATTTTAAGTTCTATTCTTATGTCTAAGAAAAAGTTGTGTGAATGGGGATTGTGGAACAACAGCTGGGTGAAAAACCTCCCCGTACGTCCACTTGCTCCTAGGAGGAAAACCCCAGGCCAGCTGTACCCCTCATTCAGGCCTCCCAGGCAGGGCCAAAACTTTTGACTTGCTTTTTGTCATCAGGTTTTCTATGTTATTATTATTGCTATTATTTAGAGAGTGAGATAATATTAAACTAAGATGTTTTAAAATAATAATTACACGATTTCTAGTCAATTAAAATATCATGCAATACAAACCAGATGCTGCAAGACTCTCCACAATGCAGAGCCCAACTCTTGACCTGGTACACATGATGTCTGATATCACTTGCCCTCTATCCATCCTCTCTATTCTCTTCTAAACAAGGTTCTTGTACTAGGTGATGTCATCCAGCCAGCTCTAGTTTGCCCTCTCCATTGCCCAGCCAGCTGTCTTGTTTCCCCTCGAGTCTGTGCTCTCCATTATCCAGTTGCCTTGTACTACATGTAGGTGTATCTTATGTGATTCTGCTGGTTGATGTGTTCCCATCTAGTGTCCAACACTGTTCGCCCATGTAACCCTCCCTCAGTCTACCATGCTTGTTATTGCTTTCTGATGGACAAGAAAGAAAATTCACTTCCCATGAACATTTGAAATTAAAGGCACCAGTAAATTTTAATAATAAGTGCTTCTACCAAAAGATGTATTCTGAGTGACAGGCAAAGGGTATATGTACATGTATTACCAATTTGAAAAATTTTTACGTTACATGTAACTTCCAGAGTACAACTGATACAAAGGTCGACAACATAAGGCAGCATTCATTGTGTATACTGCAGGGGGCGGGGGCACAGAGGATATTTTTTAAAAGGGCAGAATTTTTTAAGATCCCCCATACATCATAGAGAAGTTTTTGACAACCCCCCCCCCCCCCCCCTTCACCCAGTCTTGCAAAGGAAAGTAAAATATAGGCAATACTGATGAAATGGTGGAGAGGTCAATGTTTAAAATAAAAAACTAAAAACAAAAGGTAACCAAAGGTTCACCGAGTTTTGTGAAATAAAAATACCAAAGAAGAGGATATAAAGGTACAAGCACTCTACTTTTTATGGCCCAAACTCTGTCTCAAATCACTTTGGCAACTGAGGGAACTGACTTAATCTTCAGTGGGGATGCTCTTGAACATGTAGATTCTGCTATTCATTACTTAGAGAAGCAAAGTGTTCTTGATGTTTAAGATGATGATGATGATGATGGGAACAATGATGTTGTTAATGCATGCTGCTGATGATGATGATCACGGTGATGATTATGGTGGAAAAGAAGAGGGTACTAAGAATTTTGGTGACAATGATGAAGATTAGAACATGCCTTCACAAAGAAAGTTGTAATGTGTTTTGTACAGTTTTATAATAACATTCGTCACCAAATTTTAAACTGGTGACATTTTTTTCAAGTTGTGTATGCTATAGTTAATTTTGAGCTATCAAACATTCCAATCTCAACTTGTTTGCATAGGAATACTAATAATATTATTATGAAATATTTTGCAGGGGCGTAGCCAGCCCATAGACCTGTAGATTCAGGCCTACAAATTTTTGGTTTGATCACTCTACTCACTTGTCATAAATTATGTGTTGTTGGGGTGAGCTGAAAAGCTTAAGAGCTCAAAATGTTGGTGAGGCCAGTAATTATGTGGAAAGGAAAGTCAGCCAGGCCTACAACTAGTCAAAAAGCTGGCTATGCCCCTGCTTTCTATGGCTGTTATGTTAGTTTATAGAGCTCTATAGTGTGGTTCCAGAAAATATCCATACCAACCCCACAGAAGGGATCTGATTTTCCAGGAGGGGGGGGGGGGGGGTCAATTTGCCTAATATTCCAGTGGGGAGGAGGGGTGCACGATAGGGAAATATTTCCCGAGGGTTCTCGTGATGCGTAGGAGAGTAACAAAGAAAAAACACAAAAATTTACCAGAGCTACTAAACATAAGGGTTAATGAACATAGCAAACATAATTATTTTGTCAGTCCATTGGCATGACGTCTCACGCGAAACAGTTTGCCGTTTTTGAACGGATTTTACAGGACTTTTATTATTACTAAAAAAGTCAAGTGTTTTTATTGTAAAGCTAATTACTTTTACAGTGTAAGTCAACAGCAACTACAAAATTTCAATGAAAAGTTCAATCTTTCTTTAACTGGAAAATTGCCGTTATTTCTGTGTTTAGCAGTAGCCACTGAAATCAGGACTAATGAATGGACTGAAATGTGTGGTTCCAGAAAATATCCATACCACCCCCACAGACAGGATTTGCCATATGCCCCCCCTCCCCTAGGGATTTTTCCAAATCAGCCCCCAAAATTTACCCCAACCCCTCCCCTCCGGAATTTCCAAAATTTTTGCACACCCCTGGAAATATTGCGATCTCTTATTGAAGTGAACAAAGAAGTACATGTAGTTTTGTTTGCTAGGATGTCAAATTTTGTGACTTTCATGTATTTTCTGTTGAATTGTATAACAGATAGGCAAATTCCTTATGCCAACTCCTTATGCTCTCAAGTCACAAACAAATTTTGTGAGTTTCATGTATTTTCTGTTGAATTCTACAACAGATAAGCGAATTCCTTTTGCGCTCAAGTCACGAAGAAATTGTTGAAAAAGTTCTTGGCCACACAAAAAGTTAAAGCAAGGTCGTGAGGGAAATATAACTGTACTTTTCACTCACTGCATCAAGAAGAAAGCAAGACTTGAAGAAGTATAAACAAAGAGATCAGGACAGTGCGAGTATCAAATTTTGTTTGACCAAATTTGCATACATGTGTATTTGAGTTTGCGGTAAAATTGCACGTTGCTGATTTCATTGATAAGAAAATTGTCATGCAATGTTTAACGTGCTGGAAAAGACTCTCGAAACTTCTTTGTGATAGAGAAACAGTCAAAGGCCATCCCCCTTTTTTTTCATTTAGCGTTGCATGCGTTTCCTGATATTGAGTTGGTCGTTGGATTGAAAAAAAAAGAAACTAAAAAAAAAATCACAAGAAGTCTCAGAATAGAAGGCCCTGGTACCCCAGGACAACGTTAAAAGTTAACATTCTGCACAAAAATAATACAAGTCATAATTATTATACTGTAAAAAATGTTCCTGTTTTTGTTCCTGTTTTTCTCTATGCTGTTACTAATATGCTCATTTTTCAGATTGAAAGAATTATCTCAAGTGATGAAAAATGGTTTAACTACATCATTACTTTTTTTTTTGGAAAATGCCAAAAAATTGGGTTGGTCAGACGACACTAAAGGGAGAAAAAAAAGATGATGGCCTAAAAGATAAAAAATATTATTTTCAGGAAACTTGTTGAAAAAAAACTTAAGTATTGAAGGGTGTTACTAAATAGAGTAACGCAATAACAAGTAAAAAGTAACGAAGTAACGAGAAAACGAGTAACGGGATAAAAATTCAAGAGGTTAAGAAAATAAATAAATCAATCCTAATGAAAGAAAAAACATAAAAATGGTTGTAATATCATAGTAATGATCTTTACCAATCTTGAAAAATAATGTGTATTCCAAAAAAAGTTTAAAACAATGACCTCAACCCCCCACCCCTCCCTCCAGCAAAGTCCAAGGTATTTTCGCGCCAAAAAAGTCACCTGGCTATGGCTGTTATAGGGGGCCGACCTGCACCCATTCCAAACAAGGTTTGTGATTGGCTGGGAAAACAATGGGGATGGTGACATAACAATGCCCCTATCGCTGAAAACAATAGGTAGTGCAGGTTACAGGGACCAATGAAATAAGAGGTTTGGATGGGTGTACGGTTATTTTCTCACAGCCATGAGGAGACCGAGAACAACCATGCATGGAGGAAGGTGAGGTACACATTTTCTTTCTGATTGCCACAATCATTGATTTTCATTTCAAGAAGAAAAAGCTCTGTCAGGTAAATCAAAATCATAGAACCTTGTTGGGCCCTTATTACGGTTACCAACTAACCAATAAAAAGTACTCGATTGCCAAGGCTTACAAACAGTCTGCTTGTTTATTACTCCCGGGGTTATTACCTTTTCTGCTCAACTTTCAATGTCTTGCAAATGTCTTTTAACTCCTCTCGAAAATACGGGATTCAACTTAATACTACCTTCCAAAAGTTAATTACAGTGAACTTTTCTACTGGTTTAAAAGGAACTATAAATTATGTTTAAAAATAACCTTCCCATGTAAAGACTCTGAAACAGAGTGCAGAGCGAGACTAGTTTTTAGATCGATTTTCAAATAAAGTAAAGTAAAGAAAAGAAACATTCAAATGGATTGGTTTGCTCAAAATTGCATTTAACATCAATCAATACAGAATAACCTTTTTTGTAGGATCCACTTGGCTACTTAATACTCAAAGTGGTAGCCAATTCCATAAGTCGAATAAGTCCTGAGTCCCCAGAAAAAAAAATATAAACAAAACAAAACAAGAAGAAACAGAACAAACAAGGAGAAAACAGCCGGTTTACTAGATGTTATTTTAGAGCTGAGATCGTCCAAATCAACAAGTTTTGAACCCAAATAATTCTAGCAGGTAATCAAAGTAAGCAAAGAGGACCCCTACATATCTACTTGGCATTCGCCAGCAACAGAGTTTCCTAGTGAAATATGTGCCATTTTGCATGATCGTCATACAGACATTGGTGTTTGTATTGGTTGCAATTTCACGCCCTGATAACATGCAATTTATTACAGGAACTCATTGTGAGCCAAATTTTAATTTGTTAAGCCTGGGCTTAATGGATAGCTTAAAGGCAGCTACGCCCCTGTCAGCGCTGAATTCTGTCAGGGACTTTTCCGCTTATGGTCACGCTT
>OZ037994.1:21415323-21440323 GCA_964035705.1 Porites rus | reverse complement strand
TATTCTGTACCTGCCAAATTTCATGTTTCACCTTAATTTGTACCAGATGTCCTAAATTAACTTGATGATTTAAGCTATAAGCTTAATCCTTTAATTACCATCACCAATATTACTTGGTTATGAGACCATCGCTTTCTGCGAAATAGTCTTAAATTTAAGCTTAACAGTAGATAACTTAAACTACAATGTAATCAAACATAAGCCTACCTCACAAGACCCGTGCCAGATTCTTCACGACTTCTGCCATGCCAAGTGCGAGAATTTTTGGATCATGAATAAAGCCAAGTGTTGACGAGTAAGTAAAAGAACTGCTGAAGCTCAAATCCGAGTTCCAGAAGTCTAATTATGTTACTTTAGATCCAATTTACTTCACACGTGAACTAACCTCAATAATCCGTCGCCATATTGGTTTCTTGTAGAGCCCAGTCTCTCGATTGGCGCATGCATCTCGCGCGCGGGCTTTTGCACCACTCGTTTCGCGTTTCTCGAGTACTCGTAAAACGCGCTTTATGGCGCGGGCGGTCAGCGAAGTAAACATTTTCATGCTTATTACTTGTCCATGAACTTTCGCGAGTTATGAGCGAGACTATAGTAAATATTACTTCTAACAGCGATGAGTACTTCAACTGAGTAATGAAACCAAGTCCACCATCCTGACCTCAAAGCAGTAGAACGGTAGGTTCACTACACAGTACAAAAAGATCTCTGGGCGATGCCGCGATGGCATGTCCCGTGGCTTACATCACCCCTAAAGAGAGCTATTCGAAAAAAGCAGCGTTTATATCGCAAAGCAAAGCAACTCCAGACCCACGAAAAATAAACAAACAGAAAAGCAACAAAGAGCAAGCTTTTAAAACCTACAACGCTTATGTCTCCAATTTATTGGATTCCACAACAAACCCTGACCTTCCCACCCTAGGTAAGCGTTTCTGGTCCTTTATCAAGTCAATGAAAAAGGACAAAGTGGGTATCTCTCCCTTGAAGAAAAACGGAAAAGGGGAGGCTGTGCATGATGGTAGAAAGAAGGCTCTTATTAGAGCAATTTAAGTCAGATTTTACTCAAAAGGATCTCCAGAACCTTCCATTTTTCCACAAGCCCCCAGACGTAGTAAATCGATTAACCGGTAATCGGTATTAATCGATAGTAATCGATATAGATCATCGATGAATATCGATCGATAGAAATCGATAAAGAAAAAAGGTTGTGACTTTTGTTAATATAGATGATTTTTCCACAGAAATCGATGATGATTTTTTATCGATTACTATCGATTACTATTGACTGTTATCGATTTTGTTAATCGATCATTATCGATGAATGATTTTTTTGGTGACTTCGATTTCTATAGATTTCCGATATCAATCGATATTAATCGGCGGATTAAATTGATTAATATCGATGATATCGATTGATTTCCCATATCGATTTTTATCGATTAACTACTTCTGGAAGCCTTCCCCAACATTTTTCAATTGCATTTTGAGACCTTTGGAATTGCTAAGCTGTTAATCTCGGCGTCAAAAAGGCCGCTGGCCCCGGATCAAATCCCATGCTGGGTACTGAAAATCACTCAAGAAATCATAGGCCCCATTCCTGTAACAGTTTTTGTCACTTTCACTGCAGATAGTCCGGCGGGACTGGAAAAAAGCGAACGTACATGCCATCTTCAAAACAAGGTTATAGATGGTTATAGGTAACTTGCCTGGGGGGGATACTTGGGTTAATTTTTGCTGGGTATGTGCCGCTGGCCTCTTAGAGCCCCTACTTCATCATAGTCTAATCTGTGGCCAATTATAGACCCCATCTTAGTCACTTTAGGGCAAATATGTGATTTTCGCGATCCCAACTTAGTCACCTTCTATTCATGTATCTACCTTATATTCAGAATGAAGAACACTTCACTTTTCACCTACAGTACAAACATTCTGGTACGTTTAATATGCTAACCGTAAATATGAAGAACTGACTTACCCTAAAACTCAGAAAGTGTGCGACCCCATTCTAGTACCTGTATTGAAAGTGTGACCCCATTATAGTCAAACCAGTCGTGAAAATGCGACTCTATCCAGCGGGAAATCCCCATTAGCCTCTTATAAGGAAGTACCCTCCCCCCCGGGGTCACTTGCCTCAAACTACAGACCCATTTTCCTCACTTCTCTTTCCTGTAAGATCATGGAACATATCTGACATTTAGTCACATTATGTCCCACCTTGAAGAGTTGAAGATCGTGTCTGATATCCAGTTTGGCTTCCGCAAATCTCATTCATGGAAACCCAACTGCGCATCACTCTCAAAGATCTTGCTAAAAACCTTGATCATGGCAAGCAAAGCGATATTAACTTGCTTGACTTTGCTAAAGCTTTTGATACTGTCCCACACCAACGCCTCCTATTCAATTCAAGCTAAGCCACTACGGCGCACAGGACACAATCAACAAGTGGATTCAAGCTTGGAAGGCTTAAAAATTCGCTTGTCTCAAGTCTCAACGGGAACACTTGGGAATTTTTTCTTTTTTTCGAGCGGATCTTTGCGTTAATGCCGTGAGATGGGTAAAGGGAGGGGCGTTGCGGGTGGGGGGGGGGGGAGGGGGCGGTCCTACGCAAGTTATCACGGACATCAAAAAGTTGAAATAACGCATCACAGTGATTGAAATTATGTGTTTACGTTTCACGGAAATTTCCGAAGTAATGTAACCTTTGCTCCCTTCTGCGGTGGACTTCTCTAACCGACAGAGTTTTATTTCAATCGAGGATCCTAAACAACGCTTTTCGGACTCAGCTTTCAAATCAGTTCTTAATGTGCTTCAATTATGCTTATTAAGTATTCTTAAGAGCTTCAAGGGATGAATGCTTACTGTTAATGGGTATTTGTGTTCCTTCCTTATTTCCAAGAAAACCCATTATTCCTACAGCTTTGGGATCTACATAATACATCATTCCTGCTAATTTGAAAATTTGCTCATTATCACTGTCTGCCATTGCATCCGAGATCCCCACGCGTGTTAGCTTCACAAAAATAAGAGCTCATTGGCTGAAAAATGCTGACGTCACGGAAGTCGTTTCCCAGCTTGGGATCGCAGACGATATTTTCTCGGCGGGTGAGACACACAAGAGCCGACAAAGGCGTCTACTCTCCCAGGCTAGGTCAGTTAGGAAAAATAATAACGAGTCTTTTAAGACATTTTAAAAAAGTTCATATGAATTTCCACCACTTTTTTTTCCCAAAATTTGTCTTCAGTTGAACTTCACCATCTATTTAAACGAAAAAAATTAGTTAAAATCACGAATATCGCATAAAATATTTTAAAGTTCACGTACTATACGACAAAAAAAACCATTCAGACTTTTGTTCCATTTGAAAAACGTCTTTCCTATGGATAATTTATTGATCCCTGCGTGTGTGCACTGTGCTTTCTGGTTTTGGTTCTAAAGCTTTTTCTGATTGGTTATTTCACTCTGGCTAATCATAAGCAAGCACTGCAAGTGCATGAAACTTTTGCGTGAAGCGTTATAACCCGGGCATAAATCAGACTGATTAATTATCTTGCAAAGAAAAGTTATAGGCAGGCATACCATGTTCCAAGAATATAGCGATATTTAACAACAACAAAGTCTCTAAAGATGCTTTTATGCCTTGAAAGGAGAAAAAAAAACGTTTCACAAGTATCATATCAATCAATCAATTGGCTACTTCAGAGACACACCCTTACTCATGTTTCCCTGCAGTGACCCTAGAGGCCCGATATATAGGCACATTGAGCACATAAGATCAATACAAAAACAAACCTTTTAAAGTTTTCTTTATTCGTTTTTGCACCTGAAAAACAGCGGTGAGGCATGGAGTTGTTCAGCTATGGCAACTACGGCGAGTCGGAGTCGGGATCGTAAGCGGAGTCATAAGAGCCCTTATGACTTAGTGAATATCAAAAAAATAATAAGCGCGACGGAATCGGAATCAGAAGAATCAGAACGTTTCCATTTTCTCCAAAGAAAGCGACATTATTGCTCCACAAAGTCCACACAAAATTGTACAGACTTTTGTATGGTAGCGGGAGGTTAACCAACTTACAGGTCATGCAGCACTAGAGGTATCAGTAGAAGTTTCCATTAAAAGGCAATCAATGACTACATGTAGCATGTGGCTAGTGCTTTGTAGAATATTACATTTAAGATAAATCAATGTTGTATAAACACGATAGTCGGTCATTTAGGAAATAAACTTCCTACAGTTTTGTAGGTAATGAAATTATATTTTAAATTATTACGTTTAAATCAAAGAGAATATATAAAAGGCTGTCAACGCAATAATAATTGAGTGTGATAACAAATTAACCGAGAAAATTAAAGTCGTATGATTACCCCTTAATAATTCGCCCAATTTGAGGGAATCCTGATTCCAGAATCCAGGGAATTTTTCGTTAAGGAATCCTGAACCCGGGAAATTTTTGCTTGTCGAATCCGGGCTCCTGGGCCAAGCTCCACTGACAACTGACAAAGACTGGAATCTAGTGCCTGGAATCCGGAGTCCAAGTCGTGGAATCCAGAATCCAAGACTGTCCTGGATTCCCTTACATGCAGTGAAATAATATACACGAAAAAAATTTACTGGATCACAATTCGTCGCCAAAATACATCCCAGTGTCACGCGCGACCTTAAAGTGGTTCTTAAGTCTTTCTTTTACTGTTTAGTAGCCAACCTTTAGTTCTACGTTCCTCGAGATATTTTCGTTTTATGTCCTTCCTTTGCATTATACTTCCTCGTGTTTTGCTCTGTTAACTAAACACTGCATTGCTCTCAGCCAATTAAATTCCCGAACATGAAATATGAATTCATTAACGAACTAACGTTTGGTCTTGTTAAATTTTAGTGCGGGCCCATTGTTTTTGAGCAAGAATCATTTTCCCCTGAAGTTCTAGTTTCAAATGCTGCCGCAGTTCATCTTCCTTTCGTTTAAAGCTGAGCTCCATGGCATTCTTTTCCCCTTCGAAAATTTTGGCAAGTTCATGTTTTTGAATTCTCAAACTATCAAGACCTTCTTTGAGGACTTCAATGCTCTGCAGCAGATAAGCTCGCTCATAAGAGTACTTCGATTCACATTCGTCTTCCACGACTTTGCGCAAAGAGGCTTTCTCCTGCTGAAACCTTTCTGGCATCGCAGCTTTTTCTCTTTTAAACGATCCTAACAAGATTTCTTCTTGTTTCCGCAGGAGAGTCAAAAGTTCACTGTTGTCCGCTATATTAAAGACGTTGTCACAGCAACTGCTTGCAGTTCCATTCGCCGTTGACTTTGTAATAGTGTCAGGGATTTCGTGCTCGTTTCGCAAGCCAAGGTGATGGAATGCATCGCGATGAACGTGTCTAGTGAAAAGGTCGAATGATCTTCTCAGATCACAAAGTTCGTTCCGAAAGAAGTCTTTTTCCTCTGTAAGAACTCTAAGAAGCTCGTCTTTAGCTTTAATGATCTCATTATACTCATTCCTCACTCTCATTTCAAAGTCCTCCTTCTCTTCAGCAGATTCTTCCTCCATTGTCTGTCGCACTTGTTCCAATTCGTCTTCAAATTCCTTCATTTGTCGCCTCAAGATTTCGTCAAGTTCAGTTTGACACGAAGATTCTTTGGTATCCATAATCTTTCCATTCCTGGCATTTTTCTCAGAATTATCAACCTCTTCTTTGAAACTAAAAAACTTTTCTTGGCTGCTCTTTGTCTCAGTCTCGCTGGATTTGACATGTTCGCTTTTAGGGACGTTGTGCCCTGAGCCTGCGTAGCAGTCGTCGAAAGGGGTAGCAGGCTACGTTGTGCCAGTAATTATAAACGACAAGTGCGAGATTAGTTTGTTTACAGTTGGTATTCCAAGACTTTTGTTTGAAAACTAAAACTACCTGTATATTATGCAAAGTAATTTGCGTAATACAGACCGAAAACCCAGACCCCTGGGAGGTCTAAGACAATCTCGCTGATAAAACTTTCATGAAGTTTTACTTTGCAAGCGTATCACTTTCATTTAAATTTCTGCTCAAATATTTTGTTTAGACAGTCTTTTAATGAATAAGACATCGATTGGTGTAACCAGTCAAGAATGAACAGAAACTCTTGTTCTTTTTTATCTTGTCTTACGTCAAAACACTGTTTTGGTGCTACATTAGTTGCACTTCAGCCGGCTTTTAAGTTTGAGATCGTTTAAAAACTCCCAAAATTGGCCAATGTCCAATTTAATCATAGTTGTCGCAAATATAGCTAACGGCGCCCTTCAACTTGTACCGTACTAAACGTAAAGATGTTGAATTTGAGTTAAACGTATTTAGTAAACATTTCATTGGAATGCCTTAGTTTTTAGACAAAATTCTTCTTAATTACAACCAAATTAAGACACGAATTATTCGGCCTATAAGCTTCCAAATTGTGCTGCCTAAATTGCCACTCATTACGACGGTTTCTCTATAAAATAGGCGCAAAGGACGGCGGGAAGGTAAATGATGAAGGAACGTCTCCCACTGTGGGAAGCTAGTCGACACGGGATAATCGCGGGCGAAATCATTGCAAGCATAGTTGGAATAAAGAAGAACGATAGAGCCAGCCCCATCCCGTCAAGTCTAGTCCCGTCCCAGAATGGAAGGCATTAAATGACATCTATCGATATCAGTTTTAGTGCCCAGCAGTTTTGAGGGAAAACATAGCAGGTACGAGGTGTATGGGGATGTCTATGAGGGCAACTAAAGTGTTTGAGGGGAATATGTGTTGGTACATTTTCGTTCTCATACAATACATAAATACTAAAAACCTCGGTGCCCAGTGGTGATGATGAATGTTAGTCTTGCGGGCTCATAAACCTGTGATGTTATTGCATGTAACCTCTCCTTGAGCCTGTCTTTTCCTTACCATGATTTTTCCTGCTTTGCTTATTTAAAAGAAACGGCTAAAATCAAACCTTTACAGCAAGGAGCCCAGAAGTGTGACTCCTTTAATTAAATCACATTCTTTCATTCAGAGATTAACCTATCAGAAGTGGAGGACAGTTTGCAGCTGGCTTCTGACTGGATTAAATCTGTACGAAAGAATGTGAATAAATCAAAGCGTTCACACTTTTGGGCTCTTTACTGTAATCTGCTCTGAATATTATGCTCATATATATTTATATAAGTAAATAGGGTAAGAAAGAGTTATATTTAAAATTAATGAGTCATTCTAAGGCTCGACACAGAAATTACCGTCGTTCGATAGGTTATCATAAGAGATTCCCAATGGTTACCAGATGGTGCATATAAACAGTTTAAACGTTCAGGAGAATTCGAACCTGTATGTTTAACCTGCGAGCAAGCTCGACTCCATTTCGAGTTCGACTGTCGCTGGCTGTTCCTCACTTTCACACCTCCTTTCGTGTCCCACTCACGCGCGACGTCTCACAATGAGCTTCCTCGCAGGCTACTGTCAGGGGGACCCAACGACTTTTTTTCTGTAACATAACTGTTCCAAGGAGAAAATATTGCCAAGAAACTTCTTGAGTTCGAGAAAGGCCTAAAATTCCTGGATAACTGCCAGTCCTATTCGGAAAAGGTATTCGGAGTTTTCTTTAAACTTATCGACGATTTTGACATTTTTTTCCCAAGATATTACCATTATTATTAAAGAAGGTCTCCTGCGAATTTCGGTACAAAGTACGGCTACTCCATGTCCTCTATTTTTCGACCATTGGACCCATCATGGTAGCTAACAGTTTCAGATGAGAGGAAAACCATCCAAAAACTTTCGAGAAGACCAAAATTCCCATAAGACACTCCTGACTTAATTGGAACCATTAAGTCGTTGCGTTGGGTGCCTCTGTACTGTATATCCTCAACCAAATTCATATGACGTTACTTCCACAAGCATTTGTGTAGTGTCACCAACTTCCAATATATTTTCTTGTTGTTTAACGTGTTTATAGTAAATACAGGTGCGCTTAGAAGTTATTTACCATAGAATCTGTTATGCCCTTTCTTAGAGTGCCAAAGAAGCCGGCTCTTTTACAACCCTCGTTTTTAACTTACGTTCAAATTGTCTCACTCGATCAGTTCACTCTCCAGTCCAACACGCAATGTACCTTATGATATTTGTGTCGGTGCATTCAAAATAGCTCTCCTGAGGAAAAATCCTAAGGGGTTGTTGTATACACAGACACAGACTAGACAATTGGTTTTTTTATCAGTTAGCAGGTACGAAAAAAAAAAATAGTGATCTTGCACAACCTGTTTTGCCTTTTGCATCATGTGGTCAAAAACATGTGTGATTCGAATTAACCTTTTAGAACACAAAGATACCACATAATGGTCTCGCTTTTCCACTAATTTGAATCATTAGGCTGAATAGCCCGTCTTGTGGGGAACAGGGAGATTGCTTTTCTCGAGATTCTCAGCGTATAACTTAGAAATGAACAACAAACGCAGATAAAGTTTAAAAGCCTTTAATTTATTTTAAAGAATGACATCAAATATATAGAAACTGACAAAAGCTGGACATTCGTTTATGAAATAGGCCACTGTCGATATATCCATTGACGTCATGTCCTGAGAACACGAGGAAGAAGAGTGATGACAGGCTTTCGTTTCTTCTGGTTTTCTTGGCCTGGCTATGAATTTGGATAATAGCACGATATATCAAAGTGACGCCATTCATACTGAAGCCCCTACAATATTTAATCTTACCCTTGCCATTCAAAAATTTATTATTATCATTATAAAATGAAGCACTATTGTTATGTAAATATGTATTATGTATTAAATGAATAAATGTAGATGCATAAATTAAGTTCTTGCTACAACCACTGAAACACTCTTGCTGGTGCTGACTTCGTTCCTGGTGTATGATCCATTAAATAAAAGAATTATATAAATTATGCAGATCGAGGAGGGGTATCGGATGAACGCCGAGGCGGATAACTTCCTTTCCATTGCTGACCCTGATTGTGTGTCTTCAGTGAATAGTGTGTTATATACAGCTATTTCGAGAGAGGTTGTCGGAAAAAGTGAACCTAACAATTCCGAAAGGCATTGTGGGTGGTTTTGAGTTCACTGTTCTTCAGAGAAATTTTAAAAAATTGGCAGAAAGGCCATGGAAATATGTAAAGTAAAGTAAAGAAACAAAAGTAGGTTCGACAGCTACAGTCATCAGGAACAGTGTATCGATCATATCCCACATTTATACCTTTCGGGATGGTCGTGTCCACATTTTTTCCGACAACCTTTCTCGAAATAGCTGTATACTGACTTCCAAACCAGAACTTAGCTGCAGAAGTTGTAAAAAAGGTTCCTGCGTTGCTTATTGTATTGGCACCAATGGTCGGAAATTGGATGTTATTTTTTTCCGAACTGCCCTGATAATCCGAATCTTCACTTCTCACACCCAGAAGTGGGTTTCCTAGTGATCTGCTAAAGAGCACAAAAATCTAAACTATAATCTCTACAATTATTATTCAACACCAGCAAAGATCTCTACAATAATTAAGCTTTTTTTTCTTTTACTGCCGTAATATTGTTATGGTGAACCGAGGTGCCTTTTATCACCTTACTCCTGATCACACCTTTATGACTCAACAGTTCGTTTCTCCAACATGACATGGCATGTTTATAGGGAGTGGCAATGTTGTAATCTAACCTAGCCGGTTGAAACGTTCGTAACATTGAATTGTAGCCACGGAATTATGTGGTAGGTTATGTGGCATCTGAGGAACTCTGAAGGCTATGATTAGTCCCACTATGCCGGAAAGTCCTTGCACAGACACGAAAATAATACCGGATTTTTGCTTCTGTCAGTTCATATATAAGAACGGTGATTTTCCGGCTACTTCTGTTAAGGAGCGAAACTGCGCTGCACCACCGCCGATCTTTAAAGTGGATCGTCACATATCGCCGGGATAGGTTTCTGCCACTTTTCGTCGCAGTGTGAACAGGTTTTCAAGTAAAATGAGTAGGGGCGAGCGTGGGCTGGGACCCACATCAGTCAGGAGAGAGGACTGGGATTTAGTTCACCAAACTGACCTCTCGGCCAGCCGACCGCTCTCGTGCGATGTTCGATATTTGTGGACGACTTGTTCCAATTCTATACGGTTGTCGTTCATACTACCGGATACATTTTCATGTCGACACGAAAATCTATTTCCAGTATAGTGTGGACAGACTAAAAAAGTAAAAGGAGCAATCCGAACTACTAACAACTTAATAGTCATTTGCAGAGAATGAACCGATTTTAGTGCCTACAATTGATATATTACCAGTGCTATTCAGTATTTTCTCGATGTCTCTCAAATGAAATTAAATATTATTAGGTATCTTATTGTAATAACCCATTAAACAGTTGCGTTCGTCATCTCAGTCCTGTTCCTTGCTGGGTGAGAGAACTCCCATATGAAAATGACGGGGTTGCTCGTCTCTCGTAGACGTAGACAGAGCAGTTTTTGGTCTCACTTTGACTGTGCAAGACAAAAAGCCACTATTTTTAACCATAAATGTATCGCTTAACCCCCTGCTAACGGACGTAACTTTGTTGGCCAACAACTCGCAATATTTTTCAACATTGTTGGAAGTTGTTGCGTCCGTTTGCCCGTAGCTTTAGGGTTGTGCGTAAAGAAATATCTATATAGAAAAAGACGTTGTCATAATGAGTTAGAGAGTGTTCTACTTTGGCTGCCATTTGTGATCGTAACCGAGGGAGACTGGTTATGAATACTGGCAAACAGTGAAGATGAAAACAACGGTGTTCAGTTTATGGGTATAGTTTCTTGGTGTTGCAGACGGTGCAACCGCAATTATTAATCTACTTATCCGTCGAGCATTCCGCTATGCTTTCATATTGGAGCCCCCACCTTCCCCCCGAGACCCCTACAACAATCTAAAGAAAAAAAAGGGCTTTGACGAAAATTAAACCATAGAGACCCCACAGAAATTACAGCTTCGTATCAAGAGTACTAGTTTTACTGGTGTTAGTAGCGGATGCCTCACGGTAACATGGCTGGTTCTGATCCAGTAGTCTGAAATAATAGTAAGGGGTATCTTCTGTCATCATCTCTTCCAGTATCGGTATTAGTTGAGCGAATGAGGGTCGTTCATTTGGATCCTCCTTCCAGCAGTCCATCATCAATTTGTATCTGTTGAAAAAGGAAGCTATAGTTTAAAATACTACTACACAAAGATATGTCTCCATTTACTTTGAATATTGAAGACACTTATGTTCTATTGGCTCTTCTTAGAATGGGGCAAGATAAAGCAAAGAGGCGCGCTGAAGTTTCCACTCCTCGGAAAAGGTTGACAATTTGTTTGAAGGACTATGTAAGTACGTATTTCTTCATCGTGCCCTCTATTCGGAGGTCTTTTATTATTTCTATTCTGACTTACATTTCATCGCTGCACGTGTTGGGTTTCTCCATCCGATATCCAGATTTAAGTAAACTGCATAACCTCATAGGGCTTATCCCAGGGTATGGAGTACCCCCTAAAATAACAAAATAAAGATCAATACTGTCTTATCAAAGATTATCAGGCTTTTCTAATTTTTCCTTTTGAAATCGCTGGTGATCCCAACAATCTGATTGGCTTTCAGCGGTGTAATTTATTTACGAATCACACAATCACATCTGCTCTAAATCGCGTTATTTATGTTCTAAGCCACGTCGCACCGTCGCACCTTGGTGCATATCGCATCATTTCTGTTTCAAATACAAAATGAGGTGTAAAAGCCCTTTTGTTTCCGCTTTTCAACAGGCTATTTGATCTGCCTACAGGCAGGTCCTTCCCTATGGTTCTCGATCTAAGGCACGCCCCTTGTACGCTACGTAAGAGCTGCCATCCTTCGTTCACTCTATCCAGCATTCCCGTTCGAATTCTTCCAGGTGGTCCCTTTCCTGGTATTCTTCCCTAAATAACTAATGGGACATGATCACCATGTCGTAGGGTTTGACAAAGCCAGACTCTCTGTCTTCTGTTGATAACAGATATGATGGCCCTCTCCTCACCGACACGCCTCAATACTTCTTTGTTACAGACATTGTCGGACAAATTTATGTTTAAAACCTTTCTTCAAAGCCACATCCCACAGCTCTCCAGTCTTCGCACGTCCTCTTTCTTTAAGGTCTATCATTCGGCTCCATTCAGAAAAGTACCCCAGATGACAGTCTTTATAATTCTCTTCTTCAGGCAAAGGCTAGCGCGCTGAAGGCTTTTGTCAGTAGTTCTTTTTTCTTAGTAAACGCGTTTTCGGGCTATTCTCGATCTAATTTATTTTTCACAGGATCCATCCTGTGTAATGAGGCTCCCAAGGTTGTTAAGGTGCGACGATTCTTGTCTTAATTGTTTACCCTCAAGAAACATCGTGAATTCCTAACCAGGCCTCTTACTGATTTTCTTCACCTTAGTCTTCTTAACATTGATCTTCATATCATATTCCCCCGTGCTTTCCTGCACTTTACCCATCATAAGTTGCAGACCTTTAACCGAACTGGTTAAGGTTGCTTGATCATCCGCAAAGCGCACTGTCTTAATGAGATGACCTCCCACTCGAATACCTTCATTCACACTACTTAAAGCATCTCTTAGCATGGCTTCAGAATATATGTTAACGAGTATGGGGGATAACGAGCTAACTTGTCTGGTGCCACGGCCAATCACTGCCGGTACGGATTGAATTTTGCGATTTCAAACTGGCTGTAATAAAGTGATAATTTCACTTTGTGTCGTGCAATTTTAGTCTGAAATCATACTTCTGATCTCAAATCGAACTCGCGCGCGAAATCACGCATATGATTTCAGACCAAATTGCTCTCCACTCAGTTCAATGTCCATCGTGTATTATCAATTTACCAACCTCCAGGAGGGATTAAAATAACGTAATGTACAAGTTTAGAATTACTGAGTATTCATTTCGCCAAGTGACACGTGATATCAGGTCAAGTTGTTGTTAAGGGTATGACTTATAGGCTGGATTATTATGAGCCTGCGCTCCTCCCCGGTAAAGACGGCTGGGAGAGCGGCGGAAGTTGGCCTATTATTTATTCTAGTTGTTTAGCAATCATTACATTATTCAAGAATGGCTTCTTTTATAAAGCAGTTCGATTCTCCCGTGACTGCTGTCCTAAAACTGAACAGTCAGCTTTTCCCTAACTACCGTCATTGGGGATTCCTCTCAATTCCCTCGGGTATAGGAAAATGGCTAGAGCCTATTCTACCAGCATCAGTATACAAAGATTCATAAAACTAGCTTACCCATGGTGGCTAGTTCCCACAAAACAACTCCAAAAGACCATCTGCATTAAAAGCAAGCAGATAAAGAAATAGCAAGAATTAAATTCATAGAAATATCGATTTTGGTTATCTCGCCTCATGGATGGTAATCCAGGAAATTTTTGAGTGGAGTCATGGACTTTAAAATCTGTAATCCTGCTAACTATGAAATTCTGGAATCTGGGCCTTTTGAAGTCTGGAATACACTGAGTTGGAATCCGGAATCTAGTATTTGGAATGCGGGATGTGGAGCTTGGAATCTAGGATCCAAGATGGTCTAAGATTAACTTCAGTGGCTCAAAGATTCTGTTTATATATCTTATTTTCAAGTTTCGCGCCTGGAACAGGCTAATGTTTTCCAAACGCTTGAGTATTTCTTTAGATAGAGTGATAACCACTACTGTAGACTGTGTCATGATCAAAATTGTGCTCTTTTTTTTTTTCAGACAGTTCTAAACAGTACATTGCAAGGTCTATGTTATCTAAAACCTCAACTTCACACTTCATCACGGGAAACCTAAGCATGGCCTAACTGTGACCTCATTAACATATACTTACACGTCAGTCTTGAAAGTAAAAATGCCGCTTTCCAACGCCTCAGGTGCCATCCATTTCATTGGTAGCTTGTGTACGCTCGTAACTTCGTATATCTCACTCTCATTTGCGTGGCGTAACAAACCAAAATCAGCAATCTTCACCGCTCTGTCCTCACCAAGTAGGATATTACGGGCTGCCAGGTCACGATGAATGAATCCTTTGCTGGCCAAGTATTCCTGGCAGAGAAATAACGAAATTATTTCTCAAAGAATTTTTAGTTACCAGATTCCAATATGAAATTAAAATGGAAGCTCGATTTTACGATATGGCAGGGGGATAGCAGTTTAACCAGGATATCGTTGTAAACGAACTGGCGATTTAACGATTTGGCGGAAAAGCAACCAAGTGCAATGAAACATCTGCTCCAGGCTCAAAAATAGCCCGCCACTGCCCCTTTTTCCTAGATCACGCTTTTATATTTTTGCCGGTGCCTTACGCTTTTTTGCCTTATTTTTGCCGGTGCCACCCTTACTATCGAGAGCCTGGAACAGGCTTCTGCACGCTGTGCCTGGCAAACGGTCTGGAAAGCGGGAGGAAGTGATCTTCGGTCTATTCATGAAGAATGGAGGGAGGATTTCCGTCACAGCTGTTGGAAAACAAGAAACCAATTAAGGAATTGGCCAAGAAATCCCCGCGACGTATACTTTTCAGCACAAAAAGCCGTCAAAGTTGAACAAACTAAGTGAACTACAGTCGACTCCAGCTCAAACCCTCGCTAACTCGAACCTTGTGCTAACTCGAACCAGAATCGGTTTTCCCTGGATTTCCTTTACTGTGATTTACCGTCGGTAACTCGAACCCTCGATAACTAGAAACGCCCACTAACTCGAAGTAATTTTTGTTTTCCTTCAGATCACTTTCATACAACTTTACCCTCGATAACTTGAAGGGATGAATATTGGCTTAAAAATAAGGTTTTCAGTTAAGATTTCAACCGCAGAAGAAAGCCCGTTGACACCTGTTGACACTTGATTAAATGCTATTTTTCAGGGAGACTTAAGGTGAGTGGAATAAAGCCCTCCTTAGACTGCCACGCCCCAAAAAGAAAAAAAAAACTATTGGTTCTTACTATAATGCTGATTTCTATTTCGAAGTCACCCAAAACGGCATACCTCAGTGAACATTATTCATTTAAAGATAAGATTTTTTCGTTAAAAAAGGGTCATTCATACCAATGAATAAACAGCAATTATTGGATGAGGCAGAGTTATGCGGATCACCTGGAGGGTGTTATTTGCTAAACCCAAAAGCCAAATATACAGCTGAGCCACCAGATATATCAATTGAGCTTATAATAGTTAGCATATACCATCATGGTGGCCGTTTACAAAAGCAATCCCTTAGCTTCAATCATCAGTTCCACTTGCAGACTGTTTATTGTGCTTTCGAAGATTCCGATTACGGGAGTATTTATCTAGAAAGTCCTTGCTGCTCAGTCTTCCAGTCCCGAAAACAAATTTAATCGTTGCTTTTTCTTTCCACTACTTCCCTTCTTTTCTCAGGGGCGTAGCCAGCCCATAGCCCTGTAGGCCCGGACCTTCAAATTTTTGTTTTGATCACTCTACGGCTTGTAATAAATTATGCGTTGTTGGAGTGAGCTGGAAAAGCACAAGAGCTCAAATTGTTGGTGAGGTCAGTGCGTACTGGTCATGCGTACAATTTTCAGGATATGTGGAAATGAAAGTCAGCCAGGCCTACAAGTAGTCAAAAAGCTGGTTACGTCCCTGAATGTCAGGCTTGTACATGCGATTCAAATTAAATAACAGATAGTTTAGCCTTATTCAGGTCATATGGCTGTATTCATTAGACACCTTTTCGAAAATACGAACAGACCCGATTTTTCATTAGGTACCTTCACGACGGCTCCATGTGATTTTTAGGCTTCTCGGGCTATTAAAAAAAACTCGTTTTTGACTTTTTTTAAAATCAAATGGTTCAATTTTATGTGTGCTATGTTTCACGAAAAATTCAGCAAGATAGTAGTTAGCCCTACTGATGTTCTGTTATAATTAACGCGGTAATTTGAATGCTTGAAAAATCTGCCGTCTCATGACCGGATAGCATAATACTTGCAGACACAGAAAAACTAGTAGTAAAGTATTTTAAATACGGGGAAGAGGAAGATTTTTGTGATTTGCAAACGATGATTAAATTGCTAGAGACATTCTTCAGTCGAAAAAGTTCTTACCATCCCTTTAGCAATCTGCCACGCATAACATAGAACTTCTTTCCCAGAAATATCTTCTTCATCATCTTCCTTGCCCTCACAGCTGCCTTCTTCTTTCTCGATGGTGATCTTTTCTTCGACGTTTCTTAAAGCCTCAGCAGGAGTAAGCTCTTTTTCTTTGGAGGAATGGGCAATACTGATCGAAGGTAACACCATCACCGACGTAACCGACTCCTTTCGCCCTTCATTTTGTTGAAATGACGTGTTGACATCTTCACTTTCTTCTTCCACCTTGTCATCTTCGTAACCCAGGTTTAAGCAAGAAGGTTCCATCTCTGGTCGAGGAGCATCGTTGATTATAATTCCTCTTTCAACGTCGTCCAGGTCGATTTTAATTTCCTTCGCCCCGTTGGAATAATAACCACCGTCTTTTCCACTTTCTTCATTCTTTTTTTCCCTGTTCTCCTCTTTCAGGTTTTCATCCGGGACATTTTTTGTTTGCAGGTTCTTGGACACCGATTTCGGCCTCTCAGGAACAGGAGGCTTAAGCCTTTCAACGACATCACTTTGAAGACTCTTTTTCATTGTAAGCTGCAAAAAAATATTGAAATGAATTCCGTCTGATCATGAAACGGTTTTGTCAGCAGAAACAATTTCAACACTATCAGTTGGTTAGCCGAAATGTTTTACTCATTCAAAGGGATCCATGTGAATTGAAAGATTACTTAACAGACGTTAAACTAAAAATCTAGCCGGGAATACCTTATGGGCCAACTTTCTTTAAATTGTCCACGGAAAATTCAAATGGATTAAACTGCAATAGAAACAAAGCTTTTCTTCTGCTTTGTTACAATTTTCTATGACATTTTAAGATACACAGTCCCAAAAACGCGACGTGTGCTTCTTGATATTAGGTTTGACCTAATGCCGCTTGTGACGTCATATCTCGTACAGGGCTTACGAGACGGACAATCATTATCTCCACCAAAATATTTTGATGGGTTTTTTTAAAAGAAACTTTTCTACTACGTCGGTCGGAGGGTAAAAAGAAAAACTCTGATGTTATCGACTGATTTGAATAAATCATCTTGCTACCATTGAAAGACCGTGGATCGAAAAGCTGACGGGCATTTTGAGTGGAAGCCCTTTGTCAGCTCGAATCGACAACGGTTTATCAAATGTCGGAGCTCAACTACGGTGAATACATGGGAAAATGTTAAAAAAAATAAGTAAATTACCAGAATGAATTGCGTTCGTTGAAGTAAGCTATTCTTGTCTTGTTACCATACTCAAACAATAGCGTAGCTCCACTATTAGTAATCCCGTGATTCATTCTGACCAGAAAAGGTTAACGCCCACCTGGGGGGGGGGGGGGGGAGTTCTCTAAAAAATTTCGAATAGTTGAGACAAGCGAAAATCAATATCCTATTCAAGACCCAAACGTGGAAAATGAGGCCCAGTTCAAGAGAAAAACAAAACCTTAGAATCAATGGAAACAGAAAAAAACTTCCTTAAATCGCTCTCCTAATCAGCTCAAGGGTAAAGTTCAGTTCTAACAGATCTATGATTTGTTTCTCGTGTGTTGGGCATTAACGCACCTGAATTTTACCTGATAGAATAACGGTACCCTATCGGCAACACTGCACCAATAAGGGCAACAAGGATACCATATTTAAGGATGGAGATCCTCATCCTATCGGGTGGGAGTACCCCCTGGGGGAAACGCTCAAAACTTCAATTTTTTTTTCTTTTCTCACAACCTACCCCTCCCCAAAGACAACATCAACACTACCTTCTCACTTAGGTAAAATGTGGCTTAGGGGAGGGATAGGTGGGCAGTTTTCCGGAAACCTTAACTGATCCTCCCGGGGCAAGCTTAACTTGACTGACTTTATGAACACATATTTTTGTGTATTCACCGATCTTTGTTTAACGAATACATGAATAGCATCTAAACAGTCTGGCTGTATAAAGCGCGTTTGGGAAAATACAAATGTCCGGTTGCATTTATACCTACATTTTTAAGTGAACCTCTGTCTTTGAGAACTTAAATTATAGCTAACATGTACAAATTCTCATATCAAGTTGGTTAGCATCTTATTATTTTTAACGAAGACGATGGTTCTTAGACGTGTGATGAGATAGAGGATTTTCCTTCTGCCTTAACGCTCCTTAAGAGACCACACAATGTAAGAAAAAAACACACGCAGCAGGATGATCATTAGAAAATTAAAGTGCAGCACAGAATACTAATGACGTCAGAGTGACTACTTTGCAATGTTTTTCTGAAATCTGCCATTTTTGTTTTTTTTTTTTTTATGACGAAAGTCAGAGAAACTTGACATTTTAATGGGAAAAAAACAAACAGAAATAAGGAATATGTTTGTCTGAGTTTGAGTTCTATAAATAATACCTGTGCGCAGCACTATTGCGAATGGAGAGCAGGTATTTTTTAAACAAACGGCAAAAAAGAGGGCAACAAATTTTTATTGACACAGCTGATAGAGTAATGATACCTGTTGCCTTTTGTTTCTGAGCCACTGAAGAAGATCTCCGTTTGGAACATATTCCATGATTAACATGATGGGATGTGACTGGATCCAGTACCCGAGCATGCTCACAATATTACGGTGTGTTCCGACTTCCTTCATCAGCTCAATTTCCCGAACTAACTGCCGTTTTTCCTCCTCCGTGGCATTTTCTGAAGAAAAAGAAAGACATTGAAAAAAAATCCAGTAACCATGACCTACGTAAATGCTACACGATATCAGTTAGTACTAAACAACCAAACCCAGATGTAAAGATAAAATGAACTATTTAAAATGAAAGTACATTTAACCTATGAAAATAAAACACAGTCAATGGCTCAGGTCCTAATTTCTGCTTGAGAAAAAAATCTATCTGTTAAATAATTGGTTCCCTAAGTTAAGTGACGTAGATAAAACAAAGTCTCAAAGAAAAACCGTTAGTTCTCTTTATCTAGCGATCACCAAGCACGACATGTAACATGATGTAATACTGGATGATCTTTTAGTCCGGAAACTTGTTTCTTTAATTCTAGACGCCACGTTTTGTGTTCTTTAATTGCCTCCCTATTCTCGACCCAGGGGCTCTTCATCTCCAATAATATGACTTTCCTTGAGTTCCTTGAGTGTACATTTGTAATCCTAACGTATCTATCCAGTTGGCTCACTTCCATTGACTCTGCATAGACAGGGACATCCTAGTATGCTTTTGTAGATGGGTTTCATGAAGGGTTTTCGGCTCACTGTCATCGTCATCATTATCATCATCAAGCTCTAAGGCGCTTTACAATAAATGTTTTCAACTTAAACGACTAGAAAGCAGTAACTCGTAACATTAAAAAATTAAAAAAAATTGTTAAACAAAACTACGAAATAAAAATAACGCTTAGAGGTTTTTAAAGCTTTTATTAAGATTGCTCTTAGAAGAACGAATATTCAAACTCCATTTTACACTCTATGTGCTATGGAGAATCATTGCAAAGTTTAGGGACATAAAACGAAAAAGCATGATCGCCAGATAAAATTTTAGCCTTGATCTGGGTGTCATTAATTAACAAGTTCATGGTTGATGATCGTGAACTCCTAACAGTTTTGTAAGTTTGAAACAAATGATGAATATGGAAGGGACTTAAATAATTTAAAATTCCGCTACTCGTGCTCCAAGGGAAGCCAAATGAATGTAGTTCTCTAGTAAGTAAAGCAATAACGCGGTCATATCTACAACCACATACGATCAGATAAAGTTCTCAAGTGATGACTGAAACATGTAAATAACGTATTTCGAAAGATTACATAAGAGAACCAGAGGCACCCACAAGGATATAGTTCAAAACCACTTAAACATAGCATTGTTAAGCGTATTTAGTATTTAAACAGTAGATATAGGCATATTTGTATCCCTGAAAAATATTTCATCTGTCCGAATTTCCTAGCTGAGAGCCTTGACTAGTGATCCGAAAATTATAGGGATCAAAACTTACCTTTTCGAAAATTTAAACCATGAAAAAGGCTCCCGAAAATTCTAGGTGACCTTTTTAGGGAAAAATCTGTTAAAAATGGGCAATTATACCGTTTTTTAAAGTTCGAAAATCCTAGGAGAGGCAGGCAGGCAAGAAATTTTACAACAAATGTTCCGAAAATTCTAGATCTCAAATCATCTCCCGAACAGATATTTTCCGAAAATTGACGTTGAGTGCCCCTGAGAGAACGACCAATCTACACATTACGAAGGCATGCACTAACATCTTGAATTGGTTTAAAGAGATAATCTGTTATCATGTCACAGCCCTGAGAAGTGATTTATGCAGCCTGCTCTGTTTTGCATTTTTTATATCGGTGTGGTTTTGTTAAAAGGTGCCCGCACAGTTTTCGCTTGAACACGGGCATCGATTTAAGCGCTATATACTTTTTAGTACATTTAATGTGACATAATCTCGAACCTGTCTGAGACCACTTATAACACGACCAACCTTGGAGCACACCTTATCAATGTTCTGATCTCACTGAAGGTTTTTATGTCTACATTAATTTATTCATTGCAATCGTGTGGTAAATTGCAAACATTCAGGGAGGTCATTAATTAATATATTAAGTAGAAAACAAAATTTAAGGATCTAAAATGGGCCCCTGAGGTACATCACACTGTTACCGACTGGGGCATTGAGACGCTGTTTTCCACGATATAATGTTTGCTATCTATTCCAAAAATTCAAACCTGTCAAGAGAGGCTCCCTTGCCTGTTATTAATAAGAATCACTCCCGTGAATAGGGTTTGCTGGAAGAGTAAGTTATCTTTCTGCCATATTCTGAATTCACGCACCTGGTAGAACTTTTGTAGCAACAATACGTCCCTCATGCGAATCCAAACTGTGATCCTTGGGTTTCGAGGATGTATTCTTTTCAGGTAGCCCCCTCATTACGCTCTTATAAACTCTTCCAAAAGCGCCTCGTCCCAGTTCCTCCATGATAGTAACCCGCTCGTGTGGGACTTCCAGCAACATAAACTCAGCAATGTCAGACTCACTGGATCTAAAGAAAATAGTGCAAAGTAAATGTTAATGAAATTCGTCGTCATTAATCCTGGGATTGTGGTAATGCTTAAATCAGAGATGGCTTCCTGGTTCATACAAGGTGATAAAAGTTACATCGCCTGGTCTGTAATGAAGGTCACTCATCAGCACGACTTGTCGACTGAGAGAGACAGACACTTAAAGACAGACAGACACTTACACAGAAAAATTATCGTCTATTTCCGCATACATATCATTATCATAATACAAAGCATTCCTATAAACAATAACATTTTATGAAATACCGTTCATTCCTCTTTGCTCTCTTACGGTAGACAATTATCCCCACCACCAAAGCAGAAAGAGCCACGGAAACTCCCAACACTATCCAGAGTATAGGGACTCCTGTAGGAGAGTAAAATTGTAAGAACCTCTCTGGTCACTGAGGGATACAAACAATTATAAATGTAAGGAGCTGTTGATATATAAACATGTTCGAAATACGGAATAGGTTTCCTAGTACTGACTACTTCTCGTTTACGACTCGTTATAGTTTACAGGCCTCCATATTCTGCTAAACATCCTGTGACCACATCCACATTTTTCACTGAGCCGTTTACCGATTACCTTGAGTCTCTGGTCATGTCAAGTGAGCACTTGATAATTTTGGGCGATTTTAGCATTCGTATGGACCTACCGGTCGGATATACTGGAGTCGGTGGGTCTCACGCAGCATGTTGTTCTACTACGCATGAACGTGGTCATACACTTTACTTGATTATCACTCGTACATCTGATAACACCATTGCTGCTTGCCCTTGTATTGGGGAGTTATTCTCCCACCATTTTCCAGTCTTCTGTTAAGTAAGATCTGACAGGCCTCAAGCTAATGTCACGCATGTGCAGTTCAGGAAAATGAAATCAATAGTCCAGTTTCGAGTTTGCTGTGACCGCTGAATTAAAGAAGTGAAGAAGCATTTTTCACAGGCTTAGCCTCCATCTGAAGTAATATATTCACAAATTACAACGAGAAAAAGACCTTTTTATTACTCTGTCTATTGAGTATATTCAAATTTCAAACACTTACCTGCTGGAATTTCTGAATATTTTACTTTATGTCGAGGCTAACCCTGTATAAATGTGCCGTTAATGTTTGTATTCAGCGGTAATTTTTAATTCGAAACTGGACTATTGACCCCCCCAACCAATTTTCTTGGGTCATTCCTTCTTCTCAGCTTTATCATGAACCACCTAACGACTAAGACTCTCTAGTCAGCTGTTATAATGAGTCGTTACGATCTCATTTGCATATGTATGCACCTATCTTAACTCGTGAAATTAATGCCAGGCCTCTTGCTGCGTGGTTCAATAAAGATATTAGGAATGCTAAACGCTTGAGAGCAAAGGCTGAAAAGAAGTGGAGAGCTACAAGATTACCTGTTGATCTTGTTACTTTTAAGAAGGAAAGAAATGGTGTGGTAAATTTAATGCATGAGGGACGCCATGTTTACTACAATCAGTTTATCGAAGATAACAGCACATACTAGAGGAGCCTGTTAGCGACAAGAAAGATCCATCTCTTCCACACATTCTGTTTCACTTCTTGCAAACAATATAGGTTAGTTTTTTATTGCCAAGATTACCAATAGGTCAAAGCCGGACGGCATTCTTGCTGTCAACGCCCGAACCCAACCTGGAATCTGAATCTGGTGATATTGTATTTTCCCACTTCCAATACCAAACGACTGAGACAGTTCGTCATATGATTACATCTGGAAAGAACAAATCTCGCATCTTGGACCCAATACCGGCGTCCTTATAATCTGCATGATTAGACTCTCTCCTTCCTGCTATTACTAATATGGTCAACCTCTCCTTGCAGACTGGATATTTTGCTGAAACCTGGGAAACTGCTGTGGTATACACATCATTAAAAAAGCCCGCCTCGATCTACTGTTCAAGAATTTTCATCCAATAAGCAACTTGCAGTGTGTGCCTAAACTGACAGGGCGTATGGTGGCCTCTCAGATTCAGTGTCACATGATTACAAATAATCTCTTCCCTCAAAGGCGGCATTGTTAAAGGTAACGAATGATCTACTCATAAATATGGACAAGGGCCATGTATCACTCTTACTACTGCTGGATGTGAGTGCCGTCTTCGACAACGTTGACCATGGGATTTTACTACAATCGCTTCAACCAAAACAAGGTGTCTGTGGTACTGCTCTTTCCTGGTTCAAATCGTACTTTAAAAGGAGATCTCAAAGAATCTGCATAAAGGAGACGCTCTCGCAGCCGTTTGACTTAAAATGGGGTGTCCTCTCAAGGTTCTTGTCTCGGACCGCTTTTGTTTACTATTTATACACAAGATTTGTTCTCTAAATGCTGGTGCTCGCTTGATTTATTGCGCCCCAAAGTCGTACCATATCATGCCTCTGCTTCGCGAGCTACATTGATTATCTTTTTGCTACCGTTTTGAATACAAATATTGCTCCATACATTTAAAGTTTTGCAAAACGTTTGCAAAAAGTTTTTCGGACGGAATGTGCCAAACGGAAATTCGTGTTCCATTTCGTCAAAGCCATCTTTGATACCAGATTCAGGCCTTCGTTGTCGTTTCTCGGGAAACGGAACTGATTTGAACGAATGGCAGTTTTGCTTACCATTTACCGAAACCGTCAACTGACCGGTTTGCCCAGGGGCCCCACTCACATATTTTAATGACGGGGGGGCCCGAAGGATTTTTTTGGGTCTGACATTTTGGCCAAAAGGGATTTTTTTGGGTCTATGAAAGACGACGGGATTTTTTTGGGTTGCAAAAACAACACAGCGATTTTTTTTGGGTATTGTATTTTTCATCAGCTCAAATCAACTATAACATAAGCGCAATTTATAGTTTTGTTTTTGACCAAAACCAAAGTTGAAGTTGGCATGTTTTAACTTTCCAGAAGATAAATAATAAAATTTGCTGATGCAAAAACACTGAGGGATTTTTTTAGGTATGCTAAAAAAAGTAGGGATTTTTTTGGGTAGACAAATTCTGAAGTTGGGATTTTTTTGGGTATAAAATATGAACCTCTGTTGTACCCCCCCGTCATTAAAATATGTGAGTGGGGCCCCTGGAGCGGTTTGCCTACTTAAATGGTAAACGTAACAACCGTAGTCTAAAACAGCGATTGTGTCACAGCAGGTTTGTCCTCCTCGCTTATTTTTGCCAATTTCGGGAAGGTTGGGGAGGGGAGAGACAAAGTATTCGGCCGGACTGACTTTGACCATTCATAACTTTGAGACGAATAAACAAAAATCTATCCATCCAGATGTTTTCCTAAAAAATTATATTCCCCTATATAAATCATTTGGCCCTGAAGATTGACGCTTCCACAACCACCCTTATCTCAAATAATGAATAAATAAATATATGAATATTAAGAATATTTTAACAGGATCAAAAACCCATCAGTGTATAAAAACGCTGTTGTCGTGATCAATAGGGTACTGTAGAAAATAATCAACTAAAATATAAAAAGACAAAACAGGATACGACTTAGAAAGCTGAATGACTATTACTAAACTATGGTTAAAGCGATCGATAAACGTTTAGTGCTCTTACTGATTTCTTGAATAAAATTCTCGAAGTTGAGGATCGAAGTCCGATTGGGAGTTCATTAAAAAGCTTGGCTCCTTGATCGTAAAAACTCTTTTCCCCAAACTCGAGGAGGACTTTCGGCAATTTTACAGTGAAAAACCTGCCAGAACCAGTCTTTCAAAATACGACTTAGGCTACGCTCAAACGGTATCCCTCGAATTTTCGACCGGTCAAAAATTCGTGCGATTAGGTGTTCCGTTCACACAAAACCACACTAACGGTACGAAAATTTAAACGCCTAGCTAGCCGTTCAAAACTTTGAACGCTAAAATCGAGGTCAAAGTACGGTCGAAAATTTGAACG
>OZ037994.1:21315323-21407823 GCA_964035705.1 Porites rus | reverse complement strand
GACTTTGCAACCATGTATTTCCGACTCTTCGTTGTTTATCACGGGTGTAATTGGTTTGCCTTTAAATAATCAGAATAATACTGCAATTATTTCGTGATTTCCATTTCATTTTCATTTCATTTCATTTGTTTATTTATTCAGATATTTACAATTTTATTTTCTCTAGCTCACTGCCCACAAATAGCAAAGGCCAGTCGAGGTGGGCACTAGCGTCTATATAAAACAAAATACGCATTCCAAATGGTATTATATTAAATTAACAGGTCAACAAAAATTTTTTAAGCTTATATAAAAATATTAAGTTGTACAAAAGGTAAGAAACAGAAGAAAGGTTACGTTAAAAACAATGCTGAGATTAACTGGAATACAGAATATAAGTCAGAAGCTTACAAGTACACTATTAACTAAAGATGTCTGCAAAGATAACAAGTGGGTGAATTACGGAGATTATGAATATGTTGCATTTGTCCTAATAAGGTAGGTAGATCAAGATAGTCGTTTGTTTGTGAAAGGACTTAATTTGAAGTAGTTATAAGTAGTCATGTCTTTCCTTTTTAAAGCTTTGTTTTGGGAGATTTCTAATACTCGGAGGTATGCAATTCCATATTTTGGCCCCAAATCTTGAAATGATTTGTATTGTTTATCCAGTCTTGAAAAATTAATTTCGTTATCACCTCTTGACGAGGATCTAGTGTCATAAGCGTGTACTTGATCAGTAGAATTGAATAAACGTAAAATATTCTGTGGTGCTAAATTGTTTGTGATATCGTGCATGAGAATAGCAACTAATTTGAAATAGAGCATGTTTAGAGGAAGAATATTAGAGGACAAAAAGTATGGAATTGGTGGGATAGATGAATGTGGAAAGGTACACCACTAAACCTACAAAACTCTCCAACAACTACTAAAACTCAAACATTTAACACAAGCACGCCGACGCCATCTTTTAACCGAGCTACTTCTGCACATGGGTTGAGTCCTGTAAAAAGAGTTCCTGGTTAATTCCTGCGGGACCTAGCTGTCAGGAATGTGACAAAAAGAACTCAATAAACTGATTTTGTTACTTAAATTTGCCCGTAGTTCTGCTCTCGGGGCAAAATAATTGGTAACATGATCAATTTTGTGCTTTAGAACCAGCCAAAAGTGCAAATGTTTGTAATAGTTCTGAAAAATTAATGAAAATTATGACGAATTATGCCAAAACATTATGCTAGCACAATCTTCAAAAGCCTAAAACCAAGACTGTAAAAAGAACATTAAATTTTTTCATCTACATCCACGGACCCCTATTAAGGATTTGAGACCGCAGGCGAATAATATAATTTACCCTCGAAGATACTACTCTCACCTTTTCTCAGGTCTGAGACCTGCTTCGCGGATAAAGCTTTTCCAGTCACATAAAGATCCATGACTGCTCCAACAAACACCCCATTTGCCATTGGCATCTGGACCAAAACTGGATCATTCCCTATGATGTACTCTAACTGATAATGGCTTGTCGATGAGAAGTAGTACTCATTCCATTGGTCTCTCAACGCTTGCTCCGAACCATTAACGAAGACCTTGATCTTAAAATGTTGACAGGTTACTGCTATATGATACCAGCAATTAGTTTGTAAGTCGAAAGTGTTGTGTATCGATAAAAGGAGACTGGAATTCTTGACAGTAACGTAAAATAGTTTTCCACCCTTTGACCAAAGTGCCAGTATAGGCCCGTCAACACCCATACACTTTACCCAAAAAGCAATTGTAAAATCACAGGTTGTTATGTTAATGTTGGGAACAGTAGCATAGGAACCATTCTGACCGAAAGTCGCCGCTTTGCTTCCAGGACACCAGCCTTCAGTACGGTTAACGGTACCAATATACCTGTAAGATCACAAAACCAATGAATAGAATCTAGCTGTGAATAAAAGAATTTCCTGTCATAGGAACATGCAAGCCACTATTTACCCTCGAATATAATCCTACGTTATGAGACAAAAATTTGACAGGTCAGCGCTGAGTATAATGCCACCTGCAGCAGTCAGAAATGCAAATGCATAACTTAAAGCAGTGCTGAAACCTGGATGCCATATAAAATGGTCGATCTGAAATTTCATTTAAGAGTTAGAAAAAAGTAAGAATCAAAGAAGACGTTCTCGCGCAAAATCAGTTGAAAAAAAAAAAACCGACAATCGAAAATAGGGGTAAGCTATAAGAATCCAACGCCACTTCCTCCCCCCCCCCTCCCCTCCATCCCCAATATTAATTGAACAAACTAGATATGTATAACCGCTACTAACCTTACACCTGGATCACTACCGTCTAGAAACCAGCGGCTGTCTACGGGGTTTCCTAACAAAACGAACACAGGAGCCTGTTTAGGATTCGTTCCACTGAGCTTACTTTGGGATACGAATACACAGAATCGTGTGTAATCTTTATCTTTTTCTTATTGTTTTCATTGTTACTTTCAATGCTTCGGGGAGCATAAAATGGAATAATTACAACAACAAGAATAATGGCAGACGTTGTCGGTAGGAAATACAAGAGGAGTAAAAAAGCAAAAGATTTGTATTTATTAAGCAGAACAACACCTTTGCACGTGCAGCACCCAGGGGGGTTACTCCGGACACGGGTTGAAATCCGGGGGGGGGGGGGGTACTTGGGTATTTTTTGGGTGGGTATGTGCCACCCGGGACTCCAAATTGGCACCCCGTTCTAAAAAAAAAATTTCCCCTAAAATTGATACCCCGTGCTAGAAATGGGCCAATTTTTTATACCCTGTTCTAGAATTCGCCCTAAAACTGATACCCCGTTCTGGAAATGGTCCAATTTTTTTATACTCCGTTCTAGAAAGTTTGTAAATTGAAATAGCCCTGTTTTTTTAAAAAGATATTTCTTTATTTGCTCGACTTGTACATCAAACAAATGCTTCTTCATAATCATCCGGTGTACGTTTCCTGTGCATGTGGATACAATGCGGTTGATTATGACGCAAAATCTCTCACCACGCACAGAACCACGCTCGTAAGCTAACCATTTTCCTTCTCCTTCCCCGTCCCTTT
This sequence comes from Porites rus, assembly GCA_964035705.1. Classification (NCBI taxonomy): domain Eukaryota; kingdom Metazoa; phylum Cnidaria; class Anthozoa; order Scleractinia; family Poritidae; genus Porites; species Porites rus. The sequence goes on along the minus strand of OZ037994.1, from coordinate 21,404,773 downwards.
CTTTTGAGCCAGTCTCCATCTCCCTAGGGTACATTATGGACTCGTTCCAGACTTCCGCGCGCCTATTTATCCAAGATGGCGGAATCAGCGCTCGCGGCTCGCACCAAAATACGCCCGCCCTGCACGCTAAAACACAGGGTGCAACAAGAGTACAACAGTTTGCTTGTTAACGCATTGAACCGTATTTTTAAAAGCAATATGTCCTTGAATAATTTCAAATGGCTGCCTACAAAACTGGAGCTTTCCTGCGTTCGAAATACTAAACCCCGTTCTAGGGAACGCCTCTGAAATGGATACCCCGTTCTAAATCAGGACCTTCAAAATCACGGCCTCGTTGGTCGGCACATACTCGTCAGGTAATGTATGGGAGTACCCCCCCCCCCCCGGAGTTGAAATACGATGTTCACTGCTTACAATTGAGTTCTCATCAAGAATTTCCTCCGTCCTGTCTAAGACATGCTCAAAGAAAAAACTCTCGATTCCTAAATCATCACAAACATCGATCATGTCTTCCGATTCCGCCATCTTTTTTGCGGAAAGAGTGTTACGCAGTACCACGCGTTTGTTTTTACTCGTCCCAGTCACAGAGATTAAATGAATGAGTGAACATTGAACATTGAACGTATATGGGCAGATTGAATTGAATGAATGTATGTCGTTCGAAATGAATAAAATGCCGTGGAATGAATTGAATAGATGTCAGTGATCAAATTAAAAAATATATATTTTAAATTGAACGAATACAGAAGGATTGAATTGAATAAGTATCAGTGTTCAGATTGAATGACTTTTAGTGGATTATATTAAATAAACATCAGTTATTAAATTGAATGATTGCGGATTGAATTGAATAAAAATTGAGGATTAAATTGAATAGAAGTAAGCAAATAGCAAAAAGAGGTATTACATTGAATGAATTTATAAATACTGAATATTGCTACATTTGGATTGGCATAATGTCACTCCTTTCTACGGTGTGCACGTGATAGCTTACATGATTGGCTGAGCCCAATCACTCGACAGGGGAATACACGTGCAGGAAGTGAACCACGACCGGAAGTGAACTGGTTCATTCTTCTCCACAGGAATTTAAGCCGGGTCTATGGTTGTCACATTAACTTTAATTTATAGATCTATAAATTAGCTTTCTACGATCGATCGAGTCAAAAGCCTTTCTATAGTTGAAGAAGATTGTCCTGATAAAAGGTTAAAAGGTTTAAAGGCTTGTTTATAGTGGAAAGTGCACTTAGCTTATCGGCTAGTTTACAGACACTCCACTCAAATACTTAGAAACAAATAATTCAAATACAGCATAGCAGGATGATGGTGTAAAAATTTCCATTGGTGACTTCCGTCCAAGTGCGAAACGCCTCTTGCATGGTCAGTGTTGTAGAGGACCCGCCTCGGAACTGCGCCAAATAGGTTGGTATCTAATACTTGCAGTGCTGCTTGCTTGACGTAATCAAAAGCGCAAAGTCCTCATTAATCTTAGCGATACTCTTCTTCTCTTCGATCTTTGCATTCTCTTTCACCAACCAATTGGGGGCAACGTCTGGTCCACAAGCTTTTGCGCGGTTTAACTTGCACAACACTATGTAAACACGAAGTTTGGTGACCGCCAGGAAACCAGAGAGTCATCCGCCGAGGGGAGTGGGACTAGGGGATTAACCAGCCAGTAATACTCAAGCGGTCATCCGAAAGTGTGTCAATGTGCTAGCGTTTGCAAGGTCACTCACGGGAAGATCGTTTAGTTTATCTTTTCGATACTGATATTATTACTCAGGTCACCATAAATCCAATGAAGGCCACTCAACCGCTTGACTTCGCCCCACCATCTCTTGCGGTCCCCACAAATCAGACGTTGGAAAAAAAGGCGTAACTTTAGACTCGCAAAACACGGGGACTCCCAGTGATGAGGCTAGAAATAGTCATTGACTTTACGGCATGTAAACTGGGCTATTTGTAGCCATACACAGAAGACAATCTGTTGTCATGCATAGAACGGCAGTAATCGAACAAAAACTCTTCATTTGTGGGATTCCCATTACTGGTTTATTTAAAGTTATCTCCAAAAACACCACTATTTGACTGAATCACATACCATAGCCAGAGGACAAACCCGTTTCTCAAGTTCCCAGTAAATGGTATCAATGTTGAGAAAAGTGATGTACTACTATACTAGAATAGCTTTCTAGGGCGACAAATTGTTCAATTAGATGAATACTTAACGGCTCCTGCTAAGCCAAAAGGACCATAACAACATTTCCTCAAATTGCTGAGCAGTCAGCAAGCTCAATCCACTCAGGTCTGTAATTTAACTGCAATGCTTCCCTAGGCTCTAGGTACTTTTAAACATACAATATTAAGACTATTAAGTAACCTTTTCTCACACAAGTTTAACGCCACCCAATTGAAAATGCCATGATAAATATAATACTTTAACGAGTTTTTTTATTTATTTTTTCAACCAGAGTCATACATGGTTTAAAACTAAAATGAACAGTATATTTACTCACTAACTGCTCATTTGTTTAAAAAAGACATATTTCGTACTCAGTGGTATTTGAAAGCACTAATGAAAACAACAATTAACAACATCATAGCTACTGTAGATTTTTAAAGAATACATGGTAATTCATTAACAGTTGTTGTTACACCCGCGGGCTGTCATGACTGTTGCTGTTGTTGCATCACCCTGATCATCTCCAGCATCTGGGCCTGGCCTTGCGCTGCCTGCTGTTCCATTTGTGCTTGTCCATCTCTTGCTTTTATTCTTTGAGACATTTTATTTATAGTCTTATCTTCTCTTCTGCACGTTCGCTTAGTGCTCACCGCTTCCTCTCCTCTTCAATCCTGTCGTTTCTTAGTCTAGCTCGACCCTTTCAATGCCTGTCTTTCAAATGTTTTCTGTCTTGGTCATCAATCTCAGCACTTTCGGGGGTTGAGAGAAGTATTGGTGTGTTTTTTATTCTATTATCCCTTCTCGATAACTGTCTTGCTATTCCATTTTTACCCCCTTAAAAGGGCATTACTTAAATATTCCTACTCAGAAATTTCTATGTTTCCATTATTCCACCCCCAAAAGGGCATTATTCCATTATCACAACTCGAAAATTTCCGATATTCCTGGCTTCTTGTTCCTTTTTAGCCCCCGATAGCATTAGCAGCATTCCTACTCTCTTCAGTAGCTTTCTCCTTCTCAGTGATATCCTCTCATAACTGGTCTAATTCTGAAAATTTTCTTGATGTTCCGCTGCTTGCCTCGATCCTCTTCTTTGTTTCCTTTTTCTTTTCTTTTAGCGTTAATCTCATTCTGAGTGATCTCTGCTTAATTGTTGGTAAACTTTTACTCTATACAATTATTGAGTGACTTTGCTGTCTTAAACCCTGAGTCCACCTCTGTCGGCACGGCTTTTCTTCTGTTTCTTAAATTGTCAAATGTCCGCTTACAGAGTATTTCCCTACACAGCATCATTTCATGGTCATCACTTAACTTCACTCCACTCCACTCCATTTCAGCCCTACAGACATAGTGAGTTTTAAATATTAAAAGCATTTCAGCCATTCAGAGAATGGGGATGCCTAGAAATAGTGTACAAACTGCTGATTATAGAAAACAATACTTCAAATGTTTCCACAAACAAGAAAACAGGAAATTTTATTATTCAACTAGGATTCAGAGAAAATCATTTCTAAAATTCTTCTCAAATAAAATAGCAAGTCAGGGGTTGCATCGGTTCTTTTTTTCTGTTTTCCAAAAACAGGCAGAGAGAGAAAATGTCTTCAATACATTTAGACCCTGTTTACATGGGGTGGGGGACCCCGGTCTAGTGGGGTAAGTTTCTTTTGTTTTGTGTCCCCCAGAGCGTGAAAACAAAAGAAACTTACCCCACTAGACCGGGGTCCCCCACTCCATGTAAACAGGCCCTTAATCCGTTTTTTCACGACTTGAAACACACCTGAGCGTGTTTAAATACGTATCTAACTTCCTTTTGTTAGCACCTGAAGCGCGGGCACTAAAATTCTTGAAATAACTGAATTAAAGAACGAAGGCCCTCTTTCAAACGTTGGGTTATAATTTATTCAAAAGTTTAGGCCTTTACAATCAAGAAAAAGTTAACAAACTTTCTTGGGGCACTCTTCAACCGACATGTGTTATCAACTCCCGTGGCAAAAAAGAATAAATAACTACGCTAAAATATTTCATCAGTTCTAAAGAAAACTGGTCTAAAAATATGGCTAAAGTTAGAAGTAGTTACTTTTTGCGATGATAGGGCAAAAAGTTGATTAAAATGTTAAAGAACGCTCAACTAAAATTCCCTTAGTCGCTAGTACGTCAAACTACTCTGTTCGCCATCCAATCGAAGCGCTATGGCGACACAGAAACGTAAGGAAAGCGACAGTCGCACGAACGCAAAAGTTTTTGACTTCATTTCCGGTTCTCTTTATAGCCGTCCACTTAATCGTCGGTGCTATAATTGGATGCGGAGCGAAAGCGTTGAAAAGATGGTGCCATTCTGTATGTGATAAGCGCGTGGTGGCAAAACCCCGCCTCCGATCGGTCATTATATGGCCCTGCGCGTTCAGCTTGAAAGGGTTTTTGCCTCTACCGTATTTGTTCACCATTTAATAGCAGAAAGGAGAAATATCTCCATTGCATTGCTTCTTTGACTAATGTCGACAGCTTTTTACAAAAGACTTTCTGGAACGTCAAGAGAAAAACATTAATAAGGGTAAAAAGAAGCAAGAAACAACAATTAGGCTAATACAAACCATCAGAACAAATGACTTTGTTCACGTCCTCGCTCCAGTGTCCTCCTATTCCGCACCGAGCAGATGAAGGGCCGCTAATTTGTTTTCCATTGCCGCAGAAAAAATAGCAAACTGACCCGTACCTTTGGTTGTCCAAAACACAATGTTCTGGCCAAATACGCACATCATTCATCGACGAAAGGTTTTGGCACGTAACCCCTTTAAAGGTGGAGGAGAAATAACAAAGTTAGCACGAAATGAACGTGCACACGGAGGGGCCCAACCACTCCCCCAAGGGACTCATTAAAGCGTGGCAATTTTAGTTAATTTAGACAAACTTTGTTGTCTTTAACTCTTTCCTTGCCAAACTTGGCCTAAAAAAAGTACGTAACATCAGGCTAATCAAAATGGCTCATAGAATGACACCAAAAGTCAAATTATGACGGCACATTTGCTGACGTCATTCATATGTAAACTTTAAACTTTTGAATTTCCCAATTTTTTATACCGTTTTTGAAAGAATATTCAAGGGAAGTCGAAAGCTGAAAAAAAATTTCCAATATCTCAAATACGAGCTGATAAATGACATTTTGAATTTGGATAAATTCGGAGCACAAAAACGGGATACCCCGTAAAATAAGTCCAGATTTAAGAGTTTTATTGTCGAGTGGCCCTTGCTATTTAAGTTACACACAACACAACTTTACTGTTGAAAGTTAAAGGAAAAAAAAATTTGAAAAAAAGAAATCCTTAACTGCGCAAAAACCTAGAAAACAGTTTTATGGCGTAATAAAATGTCACGTGATCAATGTTTTGGTTTGCTTAAATTAGTGTTTTTGAGTCAAAAAACGAAAATCTAAAGTGATACGATTTTGGCTAACTGAAGGTTTGTTTTATCGGAAAATCAGCCTATTTTGCAAAAAACTGTGAAAAAAATATCAAGGGATCGTTTTTTTAAGGAAAAGTATGATTCAGGGGGTGCACTTAAATTTCTTTGAAGTCCCATAACTCGGGTTTTACGTGTCGTATCGAGAAACGGTTTTCGCTGTTTTACTCCCGTTCTAAAAGCTCTTTCAGATAATATAAATTTGACTTTGAAATTAACGTCAGCCTTTATGACGTCACAATTTGACATTTTGCGTCAAGCAAAAACTTAAAATTATTAGGTCAACAATCGTAGTCTATCTGGCAAGTTTGGCCAAGAAATGAAAAGAAATGTAAATGATAAGTAAATTTAGCCTTGATGATACAATATTTGAGGGGTGGTTTGGCCGTACCGGGAAACGCTAAACATTGACGCATTTGTTGAGGCTATTTTCTGTTTTCCTATCACTTTCTGACCGTAGCCAAAAATAAACTATATTCAATTTAATTAAGCTTTGGCTTGTATATCAATAATTATGATAGACTAAATATGAATTCAGTCCCTTCTTGGGTTTAGTTTTCTATTTTAAATCTCTGCACTGTTCAGAGATTGACGTCAAGACTGGGTGGGGTGTCAATTTTTCTTTTGGTCAAAGGGAGTAGGGGGGGTTGTTAAAAAAATTCTGTGTGATGTGGGGGGAGGATTTTAAAAATTCTGCCCCTTTAAAAAATATCCTCCCCCCACCTCCTCCCTGCAGTATACACAATGATGATAACGTTTCTTAACCAACCTGCTGGCAATTCGCAAGAGTAACTAAGGGACTCATTACAGTTCAGGTCATTCCATTTCCCAGACGGCCTCACGTACACACAATCTTCCGATTGTTGTTTTAAGTGTACTGATTGATTAGAATCGAAGGTCACGTTAACAGCTTGCGAGCCATCAATCCATAGCCAGCTGGAGTTATCACTGGAATCACGGTGCAAACCAATCCAAGTCCTCTCTCCCCAACGAAGGTGTTGTTGCTCAACTCGTAAATTCAACATTGTGAGATTAGATCCCAGTGCTTTGCAAGCAAATTTTGCCGCCCTCCAATCCAGGCTATTGAAGGACAGTCTGTAGCAAAAGCCATGCAATGCAGTCCATTTTTCAGGACAACCTACCAAAGATATATGCGTTATTGGCTAAGCGTGAGATCAGTATGCATAGATGTTGGCTTAGGCGTTTTTTTGGGCGGGGTGTCTGTGGGGGGGGGGGGGGGGGGCTTTTTATGACAAAAACAAAAGAAAGAAAATTATGGTAATTGCTTGAGTTGATTTAACTACATGCATACGCACAGACTGTAGTATTTAGTTTCGTTACACAATCAATCGCTGTGGGTATTTGATTATGATACTGGGTAGTAGTGGTGATACATTTTTAATATTCTAGCTTCAAGACACATTGTCTAATTTCAGAACCTTCAGTATAAAAATCCTCATATTCAAGGTTTCAAGGAGCACTTTCTTAAATTCCGATTTGAATTACGTTTTACTTAGTACTTTTAGAGAACAAAGGCAGACTATTCTAATTTTGGACACCAGATCTTGAAAAAAGAATTTCTCATTTTCTCAGTTCTTGTACTTTGCATACAAAATTTTTTTTATCAGTTTTAGAGCTAGTTCGATTTTGGTGATTGTAAGACACTTTCTGAAACATTTTGAGGATATTTTAAATTTCAGTACTATAGAATGTTGTGTACATCATACATGTACATTAGATGACTAATGGAGCATAGGCATTGAATACTCTCTCGCTGAAATGAAGAATATCAGAATATCATTGCTCGTCTTTGCAATATCTGCAACAGTTTATGGAGATGAGTCTGTGCACACTGGCCTCAAGCAAAAATACCATAGTGCAGATATGGTGAAATAAGTGTGTAGTGTATGGTAAGTAATACATGTCGTGGGACAAAGTGTCGAAGCTTAGCGATATTTTCCAGTATTTTACCAGTTTTTTGACACAGATGGTCTATATGGTAGTCCGGGCCCATGAAAGACTATAGATTTTAAAAATATACCTAAATATATATTTTTTGATATAATGCTGCATTTCTAGTATACATGTGTTTTCGGAATTGGAATAGACTGTTTACAATCCCTAGTATTTTTCCGTAAGACCGTCGAGATTGAAGACTTTGCGTTACGGGCGGCCATCTAGGATGAGTGTTCGGCACATATGAAACCAAGATTGCCGCCCGTAACGCAAAGTCTTTGATCTCGACGATCTTACGGAAAAGTAGGGGACTGTAAACAGTCTGGAATTGGAAGTACTATCAGTTATTGTAATAGTTGGTTGGAAAGGTTGTTAAGGTGATTCGCTGGTTTTGCTCTGCGCATCTCTTACTGCGTATAACAAGATAGCCGCCGTGAAAAATACCATTTGAAGTAATATTATTAAAAAGCTTTAAAATGAAGTTGATTGAAGAGAAACGCTATTGAAATTTTCGTTTGCGGTTGTTTCTTGCCGAGATGAGACTCAATGTGTTAGGAATGTGCATTACGTAAGCAGTACGCGTGTTGCTGAGTTCGACTTCCTTACGAAGAAACTCGATGGTGGATGTTAAACTTGTGCTAACTCACTTTGATTTCATTTAAGCGCCATCTTTATCACATTGCGTCCTAACTGTGATATCTCGATGTAAATTCTGTAAAACTGATTTTTTAATGCTTTCTTCACCCTTTCACATACATGCCATTTTGAAACTCGCCATAGTCCCATCTCAAGGAAATGCATTTGGTGGGCACTTTCTGCAACTCTACCGCAAAAACGAGTACGCTGACCCCCACTTTTTGTTTCATGATTTTAGTAAGAACAGTGCTTCCTTTCAATGAGAAAAAAAAAATTGGCATAAATCTATGTTCTGTGTTTTGGAAATTTTGTTAAAGTGTACGGATTGAGCTATAACGGGTCGAACAGCGAGTGTCCAAATTAAGTCCTCTTTGGAGCGCAAAGTAAAAACAAGGGACTTTTTCTTGTACGTAAGGGTTTAAACAATACATTCAAGTCAAATTCTGTGCGGTGCCACATGTATCATCAAAAAAATTTTTCCTTTTTGACTAGTTTTGGGCTGCGCACGGTCCAAAAGGGTTCCAAACAGCCGTCATGATTTCTCAGCATTGTGACGTGAAAAAGATGAAATGAAATTTACTCAGAGAATGCTAATTTCAGGAGTTTCTGCTTTACAACAAATGAAAGATGAGTTTTGTTAACAAAATAAAAAAGAAAATAAAGAAAAATAAATATATATAAAATAAAATAAAAACTGTGGTGCTCCTCGCTTGAGGGAGTAGGATGCAAAAATTTGGCTTTATCAACTTTGTTATCGTTATGAAAACAAACCAAAAGAACATAAGACGAAAGAATGTTTCACTCCACCGATTCATAGTCAACACTTATATTGACTATTAAGTACAGCTTCGATTGCTGTTGGCCAGAACCTCTAATTTGGTTCTTGTTGGCCCAAAGCTCTATTGTTTCAGATTTGGGGTTCATTGTTAGTTTTGTTTGGGTCAGGGCTATCTATTGTTTTCTAAACCAATCCTGTGAGCCGTTTTTAGAGTTTCCGGCCCACCCTTCGATTGACTGTCCTGATAGCGTAAAATTCCGAAAATAAGCCCCTCCATGTATAAGCCCCTCCAAATATAAGCCCCCCAAACTGGTAACGCAAAAAATCCTCCGTTAAATCGCCCCTCCAAATATAAGCCCCCCCCCCCCACACACACACACACACACACCCCCCAAGGGGCGTATACTTGGAAAATTGCCCTCAGATACAAAGTAAAACAAAGCAAAAACGGTAAATTTACTTCCAATTATAAGACTAGCCCAATCGACTTTGAAACGCAAATTTCCCTTCGTAGATAAGCCCCTCCGAATAATTATACGACACTCCAAAAAAAGCCCCTCAAAAAGGGTCTTTGAAAAATATAAGCCCCGAGGTTTATTTTCGGAATTTTACGGTATTCTTAATTATGCAGAATCTGCTTCAAAACGGAATATTAAAAAAAGTGGAACTTCAGTGTGAGGGATATTTGGAATTAAACTGACGAACCGAAAAACAACAATGGTAGATGTACGTAAGAAAAAGGTGCCAGGCGTATGTGGGCAGGCGTTAAATTCCGTAGCACGCAATTGCGAAACGGACCACAAGAAGGCAGTTTTTGATATTATTCAGATTGTACATAAACTATAGGGGGATAATTCTGCCCCATCTCACAGTCAAGAAAAGTTAATTAATGGCAAGCATGAGCAAGCCAGACACTATTTAAGAGGGTCAGTGGCGTTACACGCCACATTAGCGCTGAAAATTCTTGATTTTATGGATGTCAGATTCGGGACAAGCGCAATACTATTGACTATGATTGCAGGAATGAAGGCTGTTGTACGTACCATTGATTTCACAAATGTATCTAAGAGGGTACTTGCAAGTCAAGTCATTCCATTTCTTTGACGGCAAAAGTATTCCCCCACAATCCTCGATATACGGATTGACTGGTTCCCCAGTAATCCAGGAAGCGAAAGCAGGGCGTGACCCACCGACCCACAACCAGTGTTCCTCGTCTTTAGGATCTCTTCGTAAACCAATCCATGCATAGCCGCCGAATGCATTTTCAGGAAATTCTTGTAATTTGGCATACGAATTAAATACAGCGAGGTTTGCTCCCAGTTTTATACACGCGGAATTTGCTGACTTCCAGTCCAAACGGTTGGAATAAACTTTGTAACATACGCCATGCAAACTTGAATTCCAGCCTTGTGGACACAGCACTGAAAGGTAATTAGAGCTGTTGTCATTTTCGTTGCTGTGCGTGCGGTTATCTTCTAATAAAAGCATTTCAAGAGTTGGAACAGGGAAGCCCGGCCACAACACTGAAGAAGACGAGAGGAGATATTTATTCCATCAGCTATGTACCCTTTACCATCTTTACTGGGGCAGAAACCTAAGTCAGTGTTTTGAAGGAAGAACGCTTTTTTTTGCCATGTCATTTACATTTTACTTTCTCGCCTAAAATCCCTCCCATGTTTATTCTTGTGGAGAATCTTCCGTGTCTTCCGGTCATAAAGCATTCTGTAATAGACCGTACTTAAATGGAGGTATGCCAAATTGTGACCTTTTTAAACTTACCGGGAATTTCTTCAGTAAAGAATATTTCAAATCCTCTTTTGTTCTCGAGCAACCAATCCGTGTGGAACGTTAATACAACGTAGTTTCCGGATACCAAAAGGTCTCTTCTTGCGAGGTCACCGCAGTATCGAACTTCTGTAACACCATTCGTTATTTTCAAATAATCCTACAAGAAAATCTCTATCAATATACCTTGCTGCGAAATAACATATATCTCTTCTTCTATCCCCTCGCTAAATCCATTATGGCAAGAACCAATAAGATTGGATCTCGCAGTGGTTAATATACCCACCAGTCGGAACCCGAGGGTCACCCCTGACCCAGGCGCCTGGCTGAATGAGAGATTCGGTACGATGGTCACCAGGTTTATTTTTCTCCTCTTGCTCGCTGCTTCGCTTCGGATGTTCGTTTGAGAAGAAATAAAAGAGAAATCCGATGGGTCAAGGGCAGCCTTCCCTGAATTAATTTGCCAATTTTTGACCAACCGAAATAGAAGAAAATGACGTTATAACAGATGAATGGACCTTAAAGTCTCTTTCAAAATGTTCTCATAGGCAAGTTATTCTCCCGTCATCACAATTTTAAAGCTTAGGAAAGACTTAGCCAGACGTATTTATTCCTACCTGCATCCTGAATCAGACCCCTCCAGGTCAAATGTTTGAAACTTTAGTCTCAGCGCCTTACCATCTGGAATCGAAACATTGTAACTGCAGTTCATGTTGCCAGCATAGAAGCCATCTGAGTATGCAGGACTTTTCAGTGTGTTATTCACTTTTGACCCACACGACACTGAAAAGTAAATAGATAATTTCAAGAAGTTGTGTTTTCCTAACCCCCTAACTAACTCAAAACAAGTGACCAACATCCATACACTAAACCCTACTCGATGTATTATCTTAGTGTCAACGAGTGTCGAATAATTTTTTTTATTATTATTTTTTTCGCTCTGCAGAAAATAGGCTCGTACACTTTCTTTTATCGGACATACAAGGTGCACGAACTGTTTCAGAACGAGCGGACGTAGCTCCGTATAAACAGAATTCCTTACACTTTAATTGACCGGTTCGCTAAGATTAGCAGCAGCTACCTGCGGGCCCGTGCACTTCTGTAAAAAGTATAATCAAGAAATAACCATTGTTGTTGTTGTTGCTATTGTTATTGGCGTTTCAGAGCTAATTCTGAAGAGAAACAAAAACAGTATCAAAAGGAACTGTTAAATTTAGGGGAGAGGATCGAGGCTACTTCCCAAACATTCCCTTAAATTAAATCCAAGCGATGTTCTCGTAACTTGCAAAGCGATCATCAAGGGTCTTGCCAGCAGATTGGTTCATTGTCCATTTGGCAAGGGCACCCAAAGACAGTTTTCTCCAAAATACGTTGAAAACACTTTTTAGGCTATCCAGAGTACTTTTAGATCTCTAGAAATGCATTCTAAGCGGCGCTACAAAATTTTTATCACTTCGGTCATCCGGGAATTTAAGTCTTTTCGAAATTTACAAGGGTTTCAGTATTATTTTCCCGAAAATTTTAGGTGCAATTTAACGTTTTACGAAAGTGACAATTTTTCTGATTCCTCTCTCCATCACAGTTTAGAATCCGAAATTTTTAGGTTTCCTTTTTCTAAGGAAAAAATAGTGTAACCAGGGGTAGTGAAAAATAAAAAATTGAACTTCAGAAAATCGTAGGGAATTTATTAGATAAGCTTTGAAAATTGTACATGAATGGAACGTTCATCTAGAAATTTTTAGCCGTCTTCTAGCAAAAGAAAATTCTAGACAATGTTTGCCTCTCCGAACAGATATTTTACAGAAAACAGTCGTTGGGTGCCCCTGATTTGGGGATTCTTGAGTGTAAACTTTAAAATTAAGGTGTTAAACTGACCGTAATAACCAAAGTGAAATTTCGGAAGTGTGAATCTGTTTATTCAGGTATGTAAGCTCATATTCATAAGCTCATAAGTTTTACGTTCGATTGGATAGACTTAGTTTCAATAAATTTGACACTTTCTTCAGTAATTTCAATCAGCATGATAATTTTTATAATCTTCTGATGTTCTCGCTACTGCGCTAAGCTTCGCCGTATGAATAATAATGCTACTTCTAATAATGAATGATAAAACATCTTTATTTCAACACGGTTAACTCATCAGGATAACAAAGATTTCAAAAAAAAAAAAGACAAAGAAAAGAGTTACAATATTTGTACAAGTGGAACACGCTTTCTTAGAAAATAACCTGCTTTTCAATAGTGCCATGCATTCAAGTTTAGGCGCTAGTATCGCTTACAGCCATAGTGAAAAAGGAGTCGGTAAGCCACACGAATTTACCTCAAGCCAAAGTGCTGTTTCTTCCAATATGTTTTTTCCCCTGGCGGGTAGGTTATGCTCTAGAGGGTTCTATGTACGTTTTGACTGAGCAAATGAGATTTTAGCCGATTGTTTTACACTGAGAGGTCATGGCAGGCGTTTTGATTCTCTATGTTTTTTTTTTGGTCCTGGTCGACTGGATTTGCCCTCTGATGCAAGAGCATTTTCTTTGACCTCTTTTGAAGCGTAAACCTCTTTATTGATGCTATATAAGGGTCTGAGTGTCTGATCTTGCGACCAGATCGTAAAAAAAATATATGTTTATTTTTTTCCAAGCTTGCGAGCGGGCGGAATCCTCCAAATGCTGCAATCTGATCCGTTCCAGGAGCGGGCGGTATTGTACGATCTTGCCCGCTAAGGGACCGATCGTTTATTACGACGCAGCGGGGGTGGGTACAATTTTCCAAGAGGCTTAATTTTGGGGGGTCAATTTTGAAAATGCACAAAATGTGAGTGGAGTCGAAATTTTAACACACAGGACTGGCATTTTATGCAAACGTTGTCAAACTTATACTGATGTTGTTGTGTTAGGAATTCCTTCATCCTTTTACTGATTAGGGACCTTAAGATCCGATGACGGCGACGGCAACGCGAAGTTCAAAAAAACTATAGGTTAGGATTAGCAAAACAACAACTTTGCACGTGCATCACGCTTTTTTGTACATTTCTTTGCCGTCACTGCAAGACTACGACGAGAAAATGCCTAATTTCACGTTTCATGGAGGACGTAAACAAGCTACTATGAAATTTTCTTTCTCATTCTGAACTCGGATATGGTTTTTCAGGAATTCAACTCCAGGAGAGTTGGAACTGTTGCGATGAAGATTGAATGAACGCGAATTCACTTTTTAAGCGATGTTTTCGCTGCCGTCGCCGTCCTCGGATCTTAAGGTCCCTATTAAGTGGAGTGAAACGGTTCTGAATGTGAAGCCACGGACCGTGGTTGAGACTTTTGACCGAGCCAACTGCAATTCTATCGCGGACAGGTGTGGGGTGGGGTGGGGGGGGGGGGGGGGGAGGTAACTCTATTGATTTCCACCTAAGTTTCTTGACCCACTCCACCTGCCAGTGTGACGTCACATAGTAACGGGCAAGAGCCTCCGGTCGCTTGTGCAAATTAGCAGAGGGATACGACAATTATTAGGACGAGCGAGGTTGACGAAAAGCTAGGAAGCTGGCAAATATCGCTATATATCGCTAATTTGATCGAATGTGTGTGAGTTTTGGTGTTGCTATAATCTGCTTGTGTAAACTGTTTTGATATTTTGTGTCCGTAATTGTATAATTTTGTTAATTTGTTTTGCGGGCCGTGTTGCAGGATCGCCATCTATTTCACGGGACCAGCAAGGTCATCAAAACTTAAATCCTAACTTTTTTTCTTTAAAATAGGTAAGGTCTAGTCTCCAGAATAGGAGGTTCTATTAACATCATCATCATCATCAACATCAATCTTTATTTATACACGAAATGGTATCATTTTACATGGTCTTCCTAGGAATCGTGTTTAAAACTAGACTAAAATACTAAGACTAAAAGACTAAGGAACTATTGACTATAATGTTAAAAATACAAAAATCTTACATTATGAATAATAAGAGTTACAATGGGTCATGGTGTATTAGAAAAATCTTTCCCATGAATTGAAGTTTTAAAAACATTTAAACTAGGCAGTTTTCTTATCTCTGAGGGAATCTTGTTCCACAGAACAGATCCTCTGTAGTGTAGGCTCCTTTTTGCAGACGCAGTTTTGGGTCTGGGGACATAATAATTTAACTCAGAATTTCTAAGATTGTGTGAATGTACATATGAGGTGTTGGTAAAGATCCGCCTCAGATACGATGGGGAAAGATTATTATGGATTTTATACATTGTCACAGCCAACTGTTTAAGTCTTGCATATTCTAGCCTTTCCCAGCCAAGCTCATCCAACAAAACACTTGAGCGAACGTCATAGTTAGAAAAGGTGAGAATTCTAGCAGCCCTATTCTGCAGCTTTTGAAGTTTGTCTGCTAGTCCCTTATTGATATTACCCCAAACGGCACCACAGTAATTAAAATATGGCATTACCAGTGCATTGTACATGTTCACTCTAGTATCAAATGGTATAAAATGACTTACACGCCTTAAGATAGCAATACCAACGGATATTTTCTTTGAAATGGTATGAATGTGTGGGCGCCAGTTCAAAGATTCATCAATTTGAACTCCAAGGGATTTATGTTTAATTACTCTTTCTAAGGGTGTATTATTGACTTTGACTGTGAAGTCACTATTTATTTGGGATAACTTAAATTGGCTCCCTATAAGCATGTATTTAGTCTTCTTAACATTTAAAGTTAATTTGTTTGCTGACAGCCATGACTGGATTAAATTCATATCATAATTCATTTGATGTTCAAGGACACATGGGTCTTCTGCAGATGTGGTGAGGATAGTATCATCTGCATACATTCTGGGTTTTGAAAACAAATTACATGAAGGGAGATCATTAATATAAATAGTGAATAAGAGAGGGCCTAAAATAGACCCCTGTGGAATACCACATGTTATATTACAGAAATCAGATTGAACTCCATCAATGAACGTTTGTTGCTTTCGGTCAGATAGATAGGACTGGAACCAGTTAAGGGATTGAGAACTGACCCCATAGAGTTTAAGCTTTCCCAGAAGGATAGCATGATCCATGGTATCAGAAGCTTTTTTCAAGTCCAGGAATATCACACCATTTAAGAGACTGTCGTCAATGTTTCATAGCCATTCATTCGTAGCCTCAAGTAAAGCTGTTTCAGTGGAAAACATAGGTCTGAAGCCAGATTGTGATTCAGTTAACAAGTTATTATTATTTAAATATTCATATAATTGATTAAAAACAACTCTTTCAATTAATTTACTTACTACAGGCAGAACTGAGATAGGTCTGTAGTTGTTAGGATCAGTCCTGAGGTCTTCTTTAAATATTGGCGTAACTCTAGCTCGTTTCCAAGCATTTGGAAATATTCCAGTGGTAATTGACTGATTTATTATAAAAGTTAGACTGCGAGTAACTATGGGAGACGCTTCTTTCAGGAGACGTGCTGAGATGTTATCAAGACCACTGGCTTTATTACTCGGTATTTTCTGAATTAAATTGAAGACCTCCTGGCATGATACTTTTGCCAAATTAAAAATGTGTTCTGCGGGGGTAACATAATCAGTAAAATTACTGGATGTATCTTTAATTTCAGAGGCTAAGGAAGGTTCTATTTTGGAGAAATGTGTGTTGAGTATATTACTGATTTCGATGGGATCAGTATTTACAGTATCCCCAGTGTCCAACTGAGTTATCTTATTAAATTTAGGCTCATTTCCAATTAGTCTATTAATTCCTTTCCAAGTATTCTTTATGTTTCTGCGATCACACATACTTATATATCATCTATTCTTTTGCTAATTAAACGGGCCTAACCTCATATCAATCCTTTCGAGTGTGGGCTTCTGTTGATCTCCTAATTCTGTACCAAATTCAGTAAAGCTAGTTCGATCGATTATTTACATCGAGTCCGCCCGTTGAACCCGAAGTAATGCGAAATAGCTTTGAAATACGCGCTTAAGCTAATTTTCCTCAAATGAATATTTGAATTCATGATAAATGCAGCTCCACGAGCTTCAAACAGTTTCTATGGCAGAGAAAAATTGTTTTTCACATTATGTGTGTCACTGTGGTGCAGTAGTCAAGGAATTGTTTGCACCTGCAGATAAACCGGTTTCGGCTCCCTGCGACGCAGTTTTCTGTTTACTTGTCACACTGTTTTGTTTTTTTGTTTTGTTTTGTACATCGTCTTAATCATCAATATTATAACCCTAAAATCTCCAGTGGGTTTGCCCTCCAAAAATAATTAAGCGAAACCTTTTAAGGGTTTTCGGGATTTAATTACAGAATTACAGGTCAGTGGCGGATCCAGGGGAGGGGCCTGGGGGGGCCATCCCTCCCCCCCTTATTTTTAGACGAAAACGGGGCCCGATCTTTTGTAATTCTGCACATACAAAAGCACAAGGACGTTATGGGTATTGGTGGCATTATAGCAGAGTTTGCCCATCTGAAGGGTACATGTTTCGCCCTTTCGTTTGGGTCTAAAAATAAGGGGGGAGGGGGGGGGAGCTGTAAATTACTACAGTTTGTGGTGTCCTGTGTCTTGTTTGTCATGATGTCAACTAACATTGAGATTTTCTCATGAAACCTAAGTAAATATCACCAAATTCAAAGCAGACTAGGCCAGAGGATGATTCATTTAATTTCCTAAAAGAGTTGTGAGACAACTGTAAGTGCAATAAGGACAAGAAAGAATGAGTGCTGTGGAAATAATGAAACAATATTGAGATTTTAAACTTACAAGGAATTTCTGAAGCGAAGAATATTTCAAATCCTCTCTTTTTAACGAGCCGCCAATCCGAGTGGAATGTCAATACAACGTAGTTTCCTGACACAAGAAGGTCTCTTCCAGTGAGCTGGTCACCACAGTATCGTTCTTCAGTAACACCATTCGATATTTTCAAATAAACATTCCTACAAGAAAATCTCTATCAATATTAACTATACCTTGCTGCAAAATAACAAATGACCCTACCGTCGCTTTGCTTGATGCAATGACAACAACCAGTAAGATTTGAATTGCGTTGTGGTTAAAATAGTTATAACCCGAGGGTCAGATCTTGACCTCTGCAACGCCTGGTACGATGGTCACAAGGTTTTTCGTCTCTTACTAGGCACTTCACGAACGTTCGTTTGAAAAGAAATAAAAAAAGCCGTATGGTTTCAGGGTACACCTCTAGTAATTTGCAGTTTTTTGACCAAACCGAAATAGAAGAAAACGACTTTATAACAGCCGAATGGGCTTTGAAGGCTCTTCAAACAGCTTTTTTTTAAAGTTACTTTTCCGCTATCACAACATCAAAGCTCAGAAAAGACGAGCCAAACGTATTTACCCTTACCTGCATTCTGAATCCGAAACCAGGTCAAAAACTCGAAACTTGAGTCTCATCACCTTACCATCTGGGATCGCAACATTGTAGCTGCAGTTCATGTTGACTGCATAGAAGCCATCTAAATACGCAGGACTTTTTAGTGTTTCGTTCACTACTGACCCACATGTCACTGAAAGTGAAAATTGAATGTACAATTTCAAGACGTTGTGTTTCGCTAACTAACCAAGATACATGACCAAATTGCGACAATCTTATCTATACGTTAATTGCTACTGCTCCCGTCGCGTGTTTCTTTCAAAATGAAGTAACGGTTTGCTAAAGATTATGCTCATGTTATGCTAATTTATGACGAACCGCTATTGAGCGGCCACATGCCGGTACCCGAGGGTGACCGCATAATGGAGGTTGCTGACGTATTTTTGAAGTTCCTCCCCTCCCCCCCGTAAGACAACAAATGGCTTGTTTACTTTTTTGTGGCTAATTGTGAACAAAAGAAACTTCCCAAAACAACGAAAACGACAACAGCAACAACAAAATAACAACAAAAACAGAATCACCAGGATTCCACTTTACTACACTCAAACCTCCACCCCCCTCCTTCCCCCCCTCCCCTAACCGCCGCCCAACACAGACATACACCGGCACCACCACCACTAACCACTGATTTCACGTTGCTGGTGTTCGGAATTGACCAATAAGATGACAGCATAACACATTCGCGTTCACTATCCAAACGTAGCGATCGAAAACCCCGATTGCATGCTTGGAAGATCGTCAAGCCGGGAGAGTAATTTAAAATTTCTGCATCCAAAATCGCCGCATTGCAAGTGAAAGCGATGGATTACGTACCTGACTCTCGGATTTGGTACTTTTTTAACTATTCTGTGCGTTAAAGTCAACCCAATAACGATTATTTCCCCACTTAAAGTGATCGTGTCATGGCAGTTAAGTCCATTTTTTTAAAGTTATACCAGTTGAGGAGGGAGGGGAAGGGGGGCTCGGGGGAAACAAAGTGCTCGCAATGACACAACTTTGAAACGGGTGAGCGGGTGAACGGTTGAACCCACCACGTCTGAGATGTTTTCCAGGCATTTAATTGGAAACAGTTTCCTATATGTGTCATTCGCCAACGATGATTGACGTTTCCACCATAACTTCTTTTTCAATCTAAAAAACTATTTAACCTACCTGTTTTTGTTTTCAAAACGTTTATATACACTCAACACATGAAAAAATGAAACATATAACTTCATAATAGACTACTTGGAAGATAACAATCTATTAAAAAGTAAACTGACAGATTAGCCTCCTATAAGCGGATATCCTCGGGACCGTTCACTTGTTACAATTCGGTTTTGTTGTTGTTGCTGTTAAAACATCAAATGTAACGACTTTCTTGTAGGGTTTTTCTTCTTTATTTCTTTCAGTGCCCACATACTTCTGCGGGCCCTGAAAAGAGTGTCTCCGATCCCTTGAGGTGACAGCTTATGGGAATTAGCGGAGGCTAAACTGCACATGGCATAGTGCCAACACCATAAATAAGCTAACATACAAACGAACTTGTCGCACCTGCTGTTCTAACTTTCCAAGAAACCGACCAGTCACTTTGAATGGGTCCAAAGAAGGAAGACATTCCAATTTCATACTCTTTGTCGCATTCCAGAGATAAGAGATAAAAGTTGATTGAAGGAACATGATATTCTGTCTATTCAGCTTTATTGCCTTGTGGCTTTATCTCCCTGAAACGTACAGCGGTCTTCGTTGTGGTGCATATGCTCCTACTACTCCATGTGACATTGACTTTGCAACCATTTATTTCCGATTTTTTTCGGTTAATCACAGGTGTTAGAGGTTTGCCTTTAAGAGATGAGTACAACAGTAGCATAATGGTAACACTAAAGCTTGCGCTTTAACAGTTTTCAACCAACCCATGGTTTTGCTCCCTGTTGCATCTGCGTTTTTGTTTCGAACTTTTATGGCGGAAAGGAAGTTATCAGTGTGTAGTTAAGAGAATACTAATGACTTGAAGCAAACGCAACTAAACCTCACTCTCATCCCCGAAAAATGGAAGATTAAAAAACTAGACTATTTAAGCAATTATCTAAATGCAAAGACAGGAGGAGAGATGTCACTGACTATTTCGAAATATTTTGGGTTTTGAAAACCAGTGCTTAATAATGACGAATTTTTGTGTTCGTTGATCCTTCATCGCGACTGACGGCAAGATAACATCTCGTAAATTTTGGTGCGTGCTTTAACAGGTGTCTCAAAGGTGATAGCCGTTAGCCGTCACGACATCGGATATAGGAAAACGTCAACTGTAAAAATGGGGTAACTTTAACTGTCAAAGAAAGTAACCATCAGTTTCAGAAAATGTTGGTTACAGTCAGCCAACTGTTTCTTGTAGAGTTCCTTAGGGCTCCATGTTAGCCCCCCTGTTATTCATGGTATATATTAATGATCTGTGTAATGTGTCAAAGGTCTTAGAGTTGATATTGTTTACTGGTGACACTAATATCTTCTGTTCGCATACTGATGCTTCCTATCTTAGAACTGAAAAAGATAACATTGGTTTTATATAAATAAGTCTAATTATATGATATTTAGGCCAAGACAAAAGAGGCAAACAACTTTATCTAGCTTAATTACTATTAGTAATTAATTAATATTCAATTGATCGTGTCTGAAGGGAAGCTACTTTTCCAAGTGTAATTTTGGATGAACATTTAACATGGAAATCACACATACATAATGTTGCAAGGAAAGTGTCCAAATAAATCAAGTTTTTGCCTTAATAATTCCTCCTTGCGGAGGAATATAGCCTTATCCCTATTGCGTGAGCGTCTGGGCATTCACGTACCCATTAAATCCCAGAAGATTGAGAGACGGGTTGTAAGAATAATGCTGAGGGGTGCGTTCGATGCCCACACAGTGACCCTTTATTTCAAAACTCAGGGAATTTTGAATCTTGAGAGTATCTACAAACTTCAAATAGAAAATTTAGGTATCTATACAAATCTGACTTACTTCCTCATAGCTTCAATACAGTCAAACCTCTATTAGGCGGCTCTCTATCAAGCGGTCTCCTATCAATCCCTAAATTTGCTTCCCATATTTACTGTAAAGTTGACCTCTATTCAACGGTCACTTCCATTAAGCGGACGCGGTCACCGTTTGTATTTCCCAAATGGCTAATTTAATTGTAATTTGCCGCTGGTCAAATTAAAACGGTCGCCTTGTTACATAACAATCACTAAATGGCATATTTTTTGACAAGATAATAAGCAAAGCATGTCCGGTTTCTTTTTCACCTCATCAAACCCAAAATAACATTGTAATCTGGGTGTGTTAAAATTACATGCCTCTGTGAGTCTACCAGAACACACGTCGAATTTCTCTTTTACTTCACCAGTTTCCCTTGCAGCCAACCGCAACAAAAGCTGTCAACCTCAAACTGATACTCGTAAGGAGCCTCAAGACCAAAGCCACCGCCTCTTTTCACTCGTTGCCATTTGATTTTGACATTTCCACTGATCGTAGGCCTGTTCTGGTAGGCCTCATTCGTATTGAATGAGATTATAAAATTGCTGATGATGGGCGTAAAGACGCTTCACTTACAACGAAATTACAGTAAAATTTGTTGTTTAGGCGTCAACCCCTCAGAACTTCCAAATACTTTTATCATATTTTGCGTTACTGTTTTTATGAACAAAATATGTTATAAATTGTATATTGAGTTATCAATGTGTCCTCTAGGTCAATTTCTGTCACATTATGGGCTTGTTTTTATAAAACCTCTCTTAAGCCTTCAGCTGGCTAATTCCCAAGGGTGACCGCTTAAGTTTATTATGTTTTTAGTGACACGCCAAGTGCACTCTTAAGACACTAGAAGTTCGGAGCTCTGTTATTTACTTCACTGTAGGACTAATATAAGAAAGTTTTTTACCTGTCTGTTTCCTCAATTCTTTAACTAATTCTTAGTTTTGAAATTCAAAATGCAACAAGTATCGACTTCTTTTCCTGTAAACTGAAAGCATTCCTCTTATAATAAATGTTCATTTTCATTAATTTTTTTCTTTACCTCTACTTTTCATGCACTTTTTTTCCCTTTTCGCTTTGCGTTTAAATATGTTTAATTAACAATTATTCCACGAGGGCGCGTTGGATATGAGATGATAGATAGCCAACGAGGCGCGTAGCGCCGAGTTGGCTATAATCGTCTCATATCCAACAAGCGCGAGTGAAATAATTGTTTTATTAAAGACGCCCACAAAATCTCGTTGAATCTTCCCGACCAGAACAAACCGGAAAAGACAAGGGACTTCCGCTATTCACATGTCACACGTTTATCAAAACTGTCAACGCCCGAACGGACTCGCCTGGACTGCATGAATGAAAAATCAAAACATTGTAGCGATGAACATTAGTTTTTTAAAAACTCATCGGGATTCTAGGATTTTACACAGCAGAACAGCTAAAAAAACGTGGCAGATAATGTGAAGGAAAAGAACTTTTAAGTGACAGCCGTCGAAATTAGTGTGAATTTGGATTTTCGGTGCAGTTATAAAAGTAGAACAAGGGAGAAAAACTATTACCTCGGTCGCTTGTTATGAAGTTGTTTGAAGCCACAAGCTGGTTTTGCTGAACGAGAAAAGAAGCTATACTGCCGCCTCGATTGCTGTAGTGAATGGCTGCATAGCTTGTATTTGTAGCTGGTTACTTGTGATTTATATTCTTGATGTCGGATAAACAAGCCGCACTTATCTATCGGCGAGTGACTCGATCGACGAATGGCTTCGCGATCATGAAGAAACAACACTTGTCTTCTTTCGTAGCTGGTCAAGGTACTTTAGTTCCATGTGTTTTCATGTGTTTTTCGACAAACTTTCAAACAAGCTCTTGTGGCATTTTTGTTTGTTTTTGTCTTTTTTCTTTCGATGAAATTGCATTTCTAGTATTCTAAGAAATGAATTAAAACGATTTGCTTCGGGCGCCGTTCTATCCTTCGTGAAAAAAAATCTCAGCTACCTTCCAATTTTAAACTGACGCGTACACCGACCATATGTGGAGAGCATGGTATAATGGCTCATATACCATAACGGCTAAGCCAATCAAAATGCAAGAATTGCATTATCCAATGATTCAGTTTTTAATAATAGTGTTTATACTTCGTTAAAATAATTAATTGAGGGAGCCTATTCCTTATAAGCCTAATGGCTTTCCTTGGTCTTCCTTGCCATGAGCTTTTTTTTGATAATTAAGAACTTGTTGATAAGTACATATTATAGCATACAATAAACAATAAACAAAACAATAATTAATTACTTTACAACAGTTTTCAAAATACGCTGACCTCAAGACATGGCCATAATAGCCAATTTTCTGTCGGCAAAAGTGAGATTAATGATTTTCGTCTTTAAATAAATGGAACTGAAAGAATCTACGAAACCGACCAGTTGAAAACGTGGACTTTTGAAATTCCAAATCTTTGAATTTGATGAATTTATTCCAGTAAAGGCTGTTGATCATCAAAATCCCCCAAATTAATTTACCAACCCTTAACCGTAGAAGCAACAACGCATTTATTAAATATCCATCGTCAAACTAACCTCTATTGAGAATTTGAGAAAGCAGTTCAAGCCGATACGATCCACCCTTAAGTTGATACCGATCTCTCACCTTTGCTTAAGTCAGAAATCTGCTTCGCAGACAAGGCCATTCCTGTCACATAGAGATCCATGACTGCTCCAACAACCACCCCATTTGCCATTGGCATCTGGACCAAAACTGGATCATTCCCTATGATGTACTCTGGCTGATAACGGCCTAACGATGAGAAGAAATACTCACTCCATTGGTCTCTCAACGCCTTCTCCGTACCATTAACGAAAACCTTGATCTTATGCAGCTGACAGGTTACTGCTACGTGATTCCAGTAAATGATTTGTAAGTCGAAAGTGTTGTGTATCGATAAAATGAGTCGGGAATTCTTGACTGTAACGTAAAATGGTTTTCCTCCCCTTGACCAAAGTGCCAGTATAGGCCCGTCAACACCAATATACTTTATCCAAAATGCAATTGTAAAGTCGCAGGTTGTTATGTTAATGTTAGGCACAGTAGCATAGAAACCATTCTGACTGAAAGTCGCCGCTTTGCTTCCGGGACACCAGCCTCTAGTATAGTTAACGGTACCAAAATACCTGTAAGATCACAAAAACCAGTGAATAGAATCTAGCTGTAAATAAAAGAATTACCTGTCGTAGGAACGTTCAAGCCACCATTTTACCCTCGAATGCTAAGTTATGCGAAAAAAATTAACCAGTCAACGCTATGAGTGTAATGCCACCTGCAGCAGTCAGAAATGCAAATGCATAAGTTTGAGTTGATGCTGAAACCTGGATGTCATCATGAAAGAGAGAATGGTCAATCTGAAAATGTATTTAAGAGTTAGAGAGGGCTAAGAAGGGAAGTCGTTGCCGTATAAAATCTTTTGAAATCCGAAAGTTAGGGTAAGGCACAAAAAGCCAATCCTCCGCCCCTCACTCCCCTCCCCCCGCCTCGCCCCCAACATTGAACAAACTAGATACACATCACCCCACTAACCTCACATCTGGATCACTGCCATCTAGAAACCAGCGGCGGTATACGGGTTTTCCTAACAAAACGTACAAGTTCATTCCAACAGTAAAAATATATGGCGATATCAAACAAACCTTTAATAATAAGCTACTCTGATTTCATTATACTTCGGTCTTCCGTTTCCGTTTATAATGTTTAGAACCACAAGCATTTTAGGTAAATCTAGGACTCTTTAACTGAGACCGAAAAAAGGCATGTATACGCTCAATAACAAAGCTTTGACATGAAATATTTGTTAGTTCGTCTGAACTTTGTTTTTGCTTTTTTGTTATTTATTGTTTTCCCAAGGGATCCCCACAATGCATAGGAACGACGTGTGTCATTAATTCCTTATTTTCCATCTTGGGCCAGTTCTATGAAGTCACGCCGAAGCCAAAGTATCAAGCTTAAAGGTTTCTTCAACAAGAAATATAATGAATCGGACCTAAAGAATTCACGTTGTTATATTCATAATACTTGTGCTGGCGATTTTAAGGGGGAGATTATATGGGCTGGACCGCCAGCTCGGAATAGTATTAACAGGAACAGCTTCACCCAAGGCCTGAACAAGCAATTTACTTGGCCGACTTATCAAGAGGATACGCAATGCTTTACACACAAGAAACCAGTTTTTAAGGGCCAGCGGTCACGAAACGCCACAGTAAATGTAAATTCAACATGTTTAACATCCTAGGAATGACGTTTTCATTGCAGATGTAAGTACTGTATACTGTATATTGAGTAAGGAGTGGTGGGGTTAGGGCACCTGTTTAGGATTCGCTCGATCAGCCTCATTCTGGGATACCAATAGGTAGAATCGCGTTTAATCTTTTTTTAATTTTTTTTTTCATTATTCCTCTTAATGCTTCAGGGAGCATAAAACGGAATGATTACAACAGCAAGAACAATGGCTGACGTTTCTCGGTTACGCGAAAAAAGCAACGAGAGGAGCAAAGAAGCAAAAGGTTTTTATATAATATGAAATGGTAAACGCGCAGCGTGCAATCATAGAGTTATGGATGCACACGGGAGGTTGCTAAGCACGAAAGATGCGTAAGAGTCGCACGAGGACAACAGCTGCTAATAGTATTAGCAGCTGCTGATAGTATTAGCAGGACAACAGCTTTGCACGTGCAGCACGCTTTTTTTTCTCGCTTGCGCATGTAAGCAGCGAGACTCATAAGATGTGCAAGCCGTTTTTTTCCCTTCGTATTCAGGACACAAAGGGGAGATCATGTTCCCAGGCGTTCCTAGCGGAGACCTTGGAAACTGGAAATAAGAACGGTTGTGTCACCGAAGCCATGCATGTTTTGCGAAGAAAGCTTAGGAAAGATTAATGCGGCTTAGAGCTTTTCCGGAACGCTGAGGCTATATGGCCGGTAACCGGTCAAGTTTTTCAAAACCGACATATGATAGTTTAGATTAGCTGGAATCTTTCGATTTTTTGAAATTTACTGAGAATATAGAATTGCCATTTAGTGTTTTGAAAACCTTGACCGGCAGTCGAGCTGAAAAAAGTCCTAAGTGTAACAAAACATGGTTTCCTCCTCTGAGCCCAGCGTAAACCAAACACTAGACCAGGGGCACCCAACGACAATTTTTGGAAAATATCTGTTCGGAAGACGATTTGATATCTAGAATTTTCGGAACATTTTTTGTAAATTTCTTGCTTGCCTGCCTCTCCTAGGATTTTCGAACATCTAAAAAATGGTATGATTGCCCATTTTTAACGTATTTTCACCCTAAAAAACTCACCTAGAATTTTCGGAAGCCTTTTTTCTGGCTGAAATTTTCGAAAAGGTAAGTTTTCATCCCTATAATTTTCGCATCACTAGACTTTCAGCTAGGAGATCCGAACAGATGAACAATTTTTAGGGGATAAAAATATGCCTATATCTACCGTTAAAATACTAAAATAAGTTCAACATTGCCATGTTTATGTGGTTTTGAACTATATTCTCGTTGGGTGCCCCTGACTAGACTTGAGATCTGTAAAGCATTTCAGGATCGCTTGACTTTTCTAAATCGACATATGATAGTTTAGATTAGCTGGAATCTTTCGATTTTGTGAAATTTACTGAGAATATAGGACTGCCGGCCATTTAGTGTTTTGAAAACCTTGACCGGTTACCGGCCATATAGCCACAGCGTAAATATTCCTGAGAAGCTAATTTATATGCAACCCACTGGTTTTGCACTGACAGAAGGGAGTAACAATGGAAAATAATAACAATTCGCGAACTGCGTCAATTTTTCGCGCGTGTGCGATACAAAAGCTTAAGATCCATTTAACTGCGCATTATTCAAATGCTACAAGTTTATGAAAGGGCGTACCGGCTCTACGTTGTCACGTACAAAATATGCCAAATGCTTCAGAGTTGAGACAAGCTGTTATCAACTAGTAATTCATCTGAACTTCATCGTGACTGTGGAATTACTGTACGATCAAGCGGAAAGTGATTTTGTCCAATGTCAAACAAAAATGCGGGCCTTTGCCTCCAGGATCTGCAGTGAATTTAAAAAAGTTGAACTTAATTGAAATAAAATTTTTCATCAAAATGCTTTATGGAGTCTGGTTTTCTCTACAACCGGACCATGAAACAAACAAATCTCCGCGCCGGATGCAAGTCAGCCCTCCAGCCAGGGACGATAACAGGTCGCCGATCTGAAACATTTGAAGACCTCTTATATATTTTTCTCTTTCGAGGATAAGTACAAAGGATTTTCCTCATTAAAGGGAAAATTGATTGATCGATTGGAATCAACTAGAACTCTCATCGCTTTTAAATGGACCCAAGTCTTTCTTTGTTGCCAGTCGTTTGTTCGCAGAGGTCAATGATTTTTTTTAAAATACGGGTCATACAGGATAAGTCTAAACCAACGAGTGTCGCTATGATATGGCCGAGAGTTAAGGTGAATAGAACTAGGCTGTGTACGGCGGCCCACTTCGCAAGAAATGAAATAAAATGTCAGAAGAGTCGAGAAAGCGGACTTTCCCAGTACAACCTTTATTCATGTACGATAGCTTGTTTGTCATTTATACCGCTTTATAAGCAGAAGTTTTACAAATGTTACTCGCTTTCCCCTTCATAGAAATCGGAGGAAAGCAAAAAATTACCATAGCCAGTACCTGTGACAAAAAGGAAATCTTGAAAAACTTTTCATTAATCGTCAAGAGACATAAAAGGTCGCCCAAGATCGCGCACTTTGAGGTTACGCATAATTTTAGCTTTTTACATAGCGCTAATTTATTACACCCAGGATTTTAGGGTGTACGAGGGGACATGTGACCAGCCGATGCCAGGGCCTTTTCCCGCCCCACCCATTTTTTGAGGGAAGAGCCCTAGGGATGAGGATGTTGTAAACTTTCATTGTATGCAAATGAGTCTTTTGGTGAGCATGCGGTTTATTTTTGGCTGTTTAGCAATGATGTGATTTTCCCCGAATCAAGGCCCTTGATTTTCGTGTAATTTATACACGCGTATAGCCTGCCACCGCCAACGTATTTCCGGTCGTCGCTAAATCCTGTTTCGTGCAGAATTAATCGCCTCCTAGACTGTGAGCAGTCTCTTATTTTTCTTTTGAGTCATTGTACGTCGAGAGCATAATTTTACTTTTTTGCTCGCCGAGCGTGGCCCTTAGGAAAGAGGGACGACCGCCAGTGCGGTTTAATCGCCCCCTCATCTGCTATCTTATCTCCAAGCAAGCGAGACTCAACGCTTCTGAGAGCAACGCTCCTTGACAAAGCTGTGATATGAAATATCTCTTACCTCGTCTGAACTTTATTTTTGTGTGTTTATTATTGTTTGTTGTTTTCCCAAAGGGTCTCCACAATGCATAGGAACAACGTATATCATGAATTCCTTTTTTTTTATCTTGGGCATTCTATGAAGTCACGCCGAAGTCAAAGTATCAGAATTAAAGGTTTCTTCAATAGGTTTTTTCAGCGGTCACGAAACGCCATGACGGTAAATGTAAATATTAATATTAGCAGTAAAGTAGTAAAGGCCGCCAAAAGTGATAAATTAAGCAAGGATTTGTTTCTATTTTTTCCGAATTCCACAAAAGAAGGATGTTACCAAAAAAAAGTACCTTTGCAGCCATATAGTTCCACCCTCATTGATATGTGGTTATGCCAAGCTGTTGGTTGAAAACGTGTGTAGCGTGCTACAATCGGTTCATTGAGTTCGTTATAAACGGTAGTATTCTCGTCTGTGTTGCCAACAAACACCTGAAGCACGCCCAAAAAAACAAAAACAAAAACAGTAGTCAGATGGACAACTACTAGCCGTTTTGGCTCCATTTGACTGCTATTCACAATCGGAGGGTGACATTTTGTGTCGCTAGGCACTGAATTTCATAACACCCTTGGCTCCTGCACACCTAGACATAAGCTGTAATACGGATGAAAGCTGTTAATAATGGCATCTAGAGATGCAAATAGGATTGTTTTTAAAACAAACACTATGAACATGAAATTTGATTATCTGGCAGAGGTTTTGGGGAGCAAGAGACCTTGACCATTTACTTCTAGAAAACACTGAAGAGGTATCCTGAAATCGCGTCTAGGGAACAGGTTAACGGCTGAGTCTTTCCAGTAACAGGGGGACATTGATTTCCTAGTTTAAAATAATATCATTTTAATAAACTTTTGCTTTTAGACTTCTATTGTTCGACAATTTTGCTGCTTTTCTGGTCTTTTGCAGTTGATTGTTACTTGGTTGCGAGTAGACTGGGGCCTGAAGTCGTTTTCTTCCTTCCAAAGAACTGCTTTACGCTTTGCCCGGATACCTTTTCAGGTTCCGCAACAGGTTAGGCCTGACCCCCATTACAACTCTATGTGCTTGAAACTTCGGAAAGCTGACAACATTGAATTTTCGGGAACATGTTAATTAAAATTACGTTTAGAAAACAGAGTGAAATTCAAAATTATTTTGGGGAACTGTACAGTACCGCAAATGAGCCCCGACTACAACACCCCAAACGGAAAAGGATGGCTAAAATGGACCACAAATTATCCTCGACCCCAAATGATCCCCATCATCTTGTTTGCTTGATGCTGGAAACTTTTTTCAGCCCCACTCACCCCGACTGACTCCTCAGAGGGAGTTGAATGAGGAGATTAAGTATGGTGACGAAATGACGAAGATCAAAGTACACTTCACCAATGAAGGGGTAACCGATGCACTATCCTGAATTTCATCCTATTACTTCGAGTCGTTATTACTCCCTTAGTAACGTCTGCAACGACTGGCCGTTAATGCCGTCCAGTGACGTCACTACTCCATTGTTGTAATTCAGGCAAAAGGTAAACACGATTTTCAAGTGGCAAACCAAGAAATATGGTTTGGAAATGTCTACATGATACAGAACAGCTGACAGAATTGCTTTACTTTTTTCGATGGTAATTCATATTAAAATTAACGTACAAAAAAATGGTCCACCTTTTGAGGTGGACCACTTTTCTCGGTCGGACAGGTCGGAATTTTGGTTGAATGAATCGCGCACTACGGATAAAGATTATCTAAATGTTTGAACTCCACGCAAGCGTTCCACAATGCGATCCGCTGAATATCCAGATTAAGCGACAATCTCGCTAAAATTTCTCATAATTGTGCATAAATTATGCGAATGTTTAGACAATCAATCAATCAAAATCAATACCCGGTTTTTGGGTAGCATAGTGACGTCACTGGACAGCATTAACGGCTGGTCGATTCAGACGTTGCTAAGAGGAGAAAACGACTCGAAGCCGGGTCAACTATTTGCTGTATCTACTAATTTTTTTTTTTGGACAAGCAACAATCACTTCATTAAAAAGGAACAAACTCAGCACAATATAAATGTCTGCAGTGGCGGGTGTCTAACCTTGTGTTCACTTTGTCCCTGTTGTTTGTACAACTGGAAATTCAGACCGTCGTCGCTATATTTCAGCGTGTAATTTATTACCCACTGGCTCTGGAAATTAATTCCTTGCGTTGCCACCTGTGTGACAGTGACAGGATTGCTACCTAGATCAATCTGTAGCCATTGCTCAGCGTCATTAGCGTAAGCTGACCAAGATCCTTTCAAATTCAGTCTACCCTGACTGGCTTCATGGTTGGCATCAAGCTGTGACGAAGCACTAATCTGCCCGTCGGAGATAGCTCCTTCCTCCATACCGAGAGCCTCTTGACATTCTAAATAACAAAAGAAAGTAAAAGGCAATGACACAAAGATTTAGTTCTACTTCGAAATTCATTGGATGTGGTTCTGTCAATGGAAATTCCATAAAAGTCGCAATGCTTTATTTAAGAGTTATGACACAATACATTAAAATGTTTAAAAGGATCTTTCACTGAGGGAGAATGGGAAAGAAGAGGACTAATAGCCATTTGGGTCGACCCTATTAATTAGTCGAACTTAATTAGTCGGTCTCAATTCATTTTTAAAATGTACATGATCTACAACGTTTACCAGTGAAAATAAATTATTAATAGTAATTTATGCATTAGGTTCGAATTCGGCACATGAAAAGTCAGTCGACATTTGAAAAGAAGTCGCTCCTATAAGTCGAAATTCCCATTTCCGCCGTTTGAATTAATTTATGGTTCGATCCAAATTAGATATATCGGACTTAATTGATTCAAAAGTCAATCTTTTTCTTGTACTAGGCTGAAGGATTTGGTTCGGTAATGAAAAGTTCCACGTTTGAACTGGGTCTGACAAAAAAAAAATCGTCAGGGCGACGTTTTCACTGTTCGCAATGTTTTGGTATAAAGCGTTATACTTTTCACCCACGTAGCCAGCGGCTATGCAAATTGAAACAAAAGAAAGTTTTAACCTAAGGAAAAAATTCAATTCCCGCAGGATTTGTTTGTCACACCAACATGGCTGCCGTTTTATCGTGTTGGCACACCAACATGGCGGACGTGACGTCATGCAAATTGTTGTTTTGTGATACACAAATCACTATCAACCACGGTGGTACAAATAGTTCGACTCAGTAAATCGACACTGGTCGAAACGTCGTGATCAATAGCAAAGTGACAATCGTGGGACAAACGATAAATCTAAACCCTTTAATCCAATTGTTCTAATTTCTAATCGTAGTTTTCATTGAGGCTGCACCTAAACTCTCAGATTAATGTGTGGAGGGAAATGATAGATGCCTCCTTTCTCTGGCAATTTAAGCGCCTGCTGAAAAGGCCAAAAAAAGCTATTTCTAAAAATTTGATAATGAGTTAACATGTTCCACGTCGATCCTATGGCCTGACTGCACCGGGCATTGTTACATATCCTTGGATGCAGATCGGAAGTGTTTTGTTTCCCGTGATGAAAAATAATTTCATATGCTTGTTTATTAATGAAGTACTGGGTAACATTACCCCTAGCTCGTTCCTCTTTGAACCAATATTAACCGGTGACTTCGCGATTTAAGGGGCCGATCGCTTATTACGTCTCGGGGGTGGCGGGGGTTGGTGGGGGGTACAATTTTCTAAGAGGCTTGATTTTGGGGGGTCAATTATTTTGAAAATGCATAAAATGTGAATGTGAAGCAAATCCACGTTTCCTTCAAAAGTAGAAAAAAAAAATTGCTTTGGCGGTTCTTTGTCAACAACAAAATGTTACCCGTATAAAGCTTGGCTCAGAAACCAGCTATCAGCTTTTTCTACTACCAGGAATGTAGCGTGCATGTACGCAGATATGCCTATGCATACAGCTGAAATCTGTATATAGATTTTTTTTTTTTTTATCTCCTGAAACCATTTTTTATCATTAAATTGGGATAAATATTTCGCATTATATTGGCGTTTTTGTGCTAGGATTTCCTTTATCCTTTTACTGGTTAAGTGGAATCTAATGGATCCGAATTTAAAGCCACAGACCTTGGTTGAGACTTTTGACCAAGCCAACTCTACTATTCTATCCCGGAGTATAATGTAGCTCTCATAACTTTGTTGACTTATCCTGTGCACACCTGAGCGTAGCTTTTGCGGTATGAAGAGACTACAAACTCCTCTACGAAGGACCATGACAGACGAGAGATTGAGCTCTCTCACAATTCTGCATATACACAAGGACAAGGACGTAATTGATATTCAGTGGTGGATCCAGACCTTCAGATAAGGTTTGGGGGCGGTCTCCCAAAAAAATTTCTTCTGCCCTTCGGGCCTCATTTTGGTAGAAAGATAAGGGGGGGAGGGAGTCCCGGGTCCCCTCCCCTGGATCTGCCACTGATATTGATGGCATGATAACAGAGTTTGCCCGTCTGAAAGGTACACATCTCGCCCTTTGCTTGTAACGTCCTTGATGCCGTAATCAGTCTGTACCTTACCGATAACACTAGAGATAGATGGGTAAAATAAACAACTAATGACTGCATTTTCCCTCGTCTTTATTTACTGAAAATGTCCCGCAGAATACGCAGCAGATGGCATTTCCGAGACCCCAAACTTAAAAATTTTCTGCTGGGGGAGCATGCCACCAGACTACCCCAGGTTTTGGGCGTCTTCGGCGCTCTAACTTTTCTTCTCCCCGCGTGAACCTTCAAAATCTCACGCTACGCTGCCAACTACCTACTTGTATCTTATAGCTAGTGAAATCAATGCCCAAGGATGGAAGAAGAGACTTGATCTAGAAGGGGTTGGAGGGTGGGCCGGAGTGTGCATTTTAAAAATTGCCATTGCCAAGGGGGGGGGGGGGGGGGGAGGGGGGTACAAATTCCATATGTAATTATTTTGGGGGGTAACGTTTTGATACACCAAGCTTTTCTTACCCCCCCCCCCCCCCCGGACGTAATAAACGACCGGCCCCTTAAAAATTCCTTTACAACATCCTCACCATTATGTTTGTAACGCTGCTTGGAACATCAAGAGAAAAACAAGGGTAAAAAGAAGTAAGAAACAAAAATTAGAATTATACGAACCATTACAACTGACTTCGTTCACTTCCTCGCTCCAGTATCCTCTTATTCCGCACCGAACAGATGAAGGGCCACTAATTTGTTTTCCATTAGCGCAGGAAAATGAGCAAATTGAGCCGTATCTTTGATCGTATAAAACACAACTGTCGGGCAAAATTTGTACATCATTTAAGGAGGAGAGTTTTCGGCACGTAAATCCTTTAAAAGATGAGATATAAAGCAAGTTTAAGAAAGTAAAGAAGATAAACACTGACGACACTGATGATCGATGGATAGATTACTTAGACCTTTAAATGTGTCAAAAAGTTCATAACCGCGTGTTGCTTCTGTCTAACGCAATAATAATAACTGTTATCTGGGACGTGATCCTCAATTGAGGCTCTTCATTAATTGAAATTTC
Organism: Porites rus; assembly: GCA_964035705.1. NCBI lineage: Eukaryota > Metazoa > Cnidaria > Anthozoa > Scleractinia > Poritidae > Porites > Porites rus. The sequence goes on along the minus strand of OZ037994.1, from coordinate 21,370,736 downwards.
TGTTTTTTGTTGTTGCTGTTTTTTTTCTTCTTATTTGTTGTCTTTTTAATTCAATTTCATTAGAATACTCAAAACAATGGAATGAAACTTCTTCCAACCAACAAAGAAAAAAAATCACTCTTTTCTTTTCGCTGCCTGCCCGACCATGCAGTGACCGGCCTTGTGCTCGTGGACGTAAGGACATTTTAACAACATACTTTTTCGCAGAGGAGTTATTTGTTTCCTTGATTTCAGTTAAATTCGCGATTTGCCTTAGTTTGCTGCAACCTAGTTTCAGGGTCGTATTCTACTCTTTCTCCGGAGCGTGTCTCTTATTCGAATTCCGGAGAGTAGGAGAAGACCCAGGGAACAAGGCTGTGTTTACTGCAGAATCGAACATAAAACCGTCATGCAATCGTGTCACAAATCTGGAAAAATATTATCCAATCCTCCAGAAAACCGCTATTGGGCAATGACCGCAGACGAATAACAGCGACTCAATGACAATAAAGAGTTTGTGTGTGTGTGTGTTTGTAGAAAATATAAATTGGTAGGTAAACACCCTTACTTAAAGTAACTTTTGAAAATGCGCTACACGAGTACATAGCATTAGTTACTATGAAATATAAAATACTAGGCTTGTCTTGTAGAGCTATTATTATTTCAATCTACACTACTGTGGCTTTTCTTTAAAAAAAAAAAAAAGAAATTGCAGGGTCGTAACGAGTTATATGGGATCAGGGTTCACAGCGCCGGGATCTGGGATCACAAGCCGTGGGATCAGGATCAGTAGTACTGTAAGGGGATCAGGGATCCGGTTCCTCTTTCGGATATAACAATCAAGACCACAAAATTCTAAAATGCGCCTTAATTGGAGGGACCTGCGAACGTTTTAAAATTCAGTTGTAATTTTGCTGTAACATTTGGATCCGGTACTAAACCGTATGCAATCCGATCTAGCCGAATCGTCCAAAATCCAGGAAACAAAATCCCCATAAATCTGGAAATAAATTGATGCAAAATTGTGAAGCCAGATTCCTTTTAAATTGTCGCTACACCTTTTCAATTTTATACTAGCATTGTAAGCCGTTGCTGTTCATACGCCTATTGCAATGGGGACTCTCTTATCATCCTGGTCTTGTAGAATTCTGTAGCTACTTTGATCGCTGGTCAAGCCAATCTTTGCCTACCCTGGGTACCAGAGGTTTTTTCTCGCGTGTGACGGGGAGCTTCGTCGGCGCAGGCCGACACGTGTTCGGCCGAAGGCTGAAGACACGAGCGGCGAACCGGAAACCGCGCATGAAAAGCCTCTAGCACCCAGGGTAATCTTTGCCCAAAGAAATCTCATTTGGATGTCATTTTGCCGGAACAGGGACTACTGAGGAGCGTAGTGTCCATATACGCACATGCACCCGAACAGCTAAGATAAGAAAATATACATTATTTCCTGAAAAAACATTTATATCACTTGAAAATTGAGATGACTGATACCTCCTTCGCACTATATTGCCGGGTGACTTTGTGTTAGTGATTACTCAGTTATCCCTTTATCATTCCGCAATTCTGAGGTTGTCACTCGTCTTTTTTTTTCGTAAAGAATGTATCTTACCGACAACTCTAGAGATGGGTAAAGTAAACAATGTTTAACTAACTGAATTTTCCTGCGTATCAAATCACTACAGAAAATGCTGGAAATAGCATTTCTGAGACCCTAAGTTAGAATATTTTCTGGGGGAGCATGCCCCCTGACTCCCCTAGGCTAGGCCGACTTCGGTGCTGTTAATCTTCGTCACCGCATCGTACACCTTCAAGATCTCAGGCTACGCCTGAAGCTACGCACACTAGTATGAGTAGTCTACAAGGATAGTTAAATGGTGATGCACGCGAGGCGAGGCGTCTAGTTTCAGTAGCCGGTTTTTATATGATATGCGGCTAATCCAACCCATATTGAATCCAGGGATCAAAAAATTTTCATGGAGTCAGGGATCAAGATTTGCAGCAATTTTGGGATCAGCGATCAAAATTTAAGGTCGAAATGTGGGATCAGGCGGGAAATAATATACCTCGTTACGACCCTGAAATTGCCAGAAAACATTTGAGATACGTCTCTTTGAATATAAAACTATTTCATTTCTTGTTGTCAGAAAATAACGTGACCTACCTGAGGACAATTCACAAGAATAATGAAGAGAAGTATTACAATTCAAGACATTCCATTTCCTTGACGGATACATTTCTACGCAATCTTCAGTGCCTTTCCGGTTGTTTGGTTGGTTAGAAGCAAAGTTTAGGTAAACCGCTAACGAACCATCAACCCATTGCCAGCGTGACTTATTACTTGAGTCTCGGTGCAAACCAATCCATGTCCTGCTTCCCCAACCAATTTCTTGTTGTTCAGCTGGTGAATCCAACATTGCGAGATTAGATCCAAGTGCTTCACACGCAAATTTTGCCGCTATCCATTCCAGGGTATTAGAGGATAGTTTATAGCAAGTAGATAGGTGTGGAGTCCAATTATGAGGGCAACCTATAAAGGATAATTATATAAAAACTGAGGTCAGGATTTTTATTTCTTCAATTGAGTTTAAGACTGCGCTGATTCCCTATTATGCGTACAGATTAGGCACTAAATTGAGATCTGAGATAGATCTTTGAATTTTAAAATCTGGTCAAGTTTCTAAATATTTCTTCACTGTGCATAAAATTAGATTTCCACAAAACTTGCTCACGGCAAATATAAAACGAAAAAGTACAAACTAGGAGAAAATTAGGGGCTCAGATGGTAAATACCGCATTTGCCCCTGAATTTGCAACCCTATCTTGTAAATTAGGATTCAATTGCGGTATTTACCCTCACCTTGATTTCCTCCTACACTGTAGGAGGCGCTTCTTTGCATCATATTTGCCCCAAGCAAATATTTGGTGTTAATCTAAAAAATTTTGGTGCACTGCTGATTTAATACCACGTCGGTCATTTCGAAGTGTTTTAAAATAAGCGCGCCTGTACTTTGGCTTTACAAGATTTTTCGTAGTTTCTAACTTACAACTCAGAAATTAAGGACCTGGTTGAGCAGTTTTAACTCGGAAATAACCAGTGGTAAGGCGGTCCTTGTCCCTTTTTGCCTTTGGAGGCTACTTTTAGGTCATTTTCGCGCTCCCTCGAGAAAAAATAACACACTTTTTTTAATATCGCAAAGTTACTCGGAACTTTGGTATGGGCAGGGGAGGGGAGTTAGTTTTATCGACTGAGTTCGTAAACTTGATTTCTCACCGTAAAAAGATTTAAGAGCTGACCGCTCCAGCTATATTCCTTCTGAATATAATAAATGTCACCATCCACTGACTGTCTACAGCTTCCGTTCACTTCCCCGGTTTCCCTTAACGCATATCTTTAGGCTGCCTACACTTGTGGGGAAGGATAGGGGGGTTGGAACAAGGGGGAAAAGGGGCGAAAGAGGTGGGCGAGGCGGGAGAGAAAGGGAACAGAGGCAAAAGAAATAGTTGAAAATTACGGAACAATGCTTCATATTTCGCAATCCAAAACAGCTAACGGGAAGAAGCTAAGAAAAAAAGGGGAGGAAGCGGGATATGCGAGGTACGGGAGACGGGAGGTTTGGACCCCCTGTCCCCTTTCCTCGCACTTAATACTTCCAAAACGTAAAATTTAGAGGTGGACCTCTGGCCTGAAAGAACCTCTTCAAATAAACAAGGCTCCTAAATGAACCCAGTCTAATGTTTTTAACTCTTACGAGTTTTCCATGTGGTAGAGCATCTGGAAAAGTCACCAGAAGGTCGACTCCCATGTTGGGAGTACTCATTTTTTTCCCGCTCAACTAAGCGGTAACTTTATAGGCCAAAACACAATATCAATGGTTCTAAAGAAATGTAGTGTGAGCAGCGTTATTAATAAATTTTTTTTTTAATTATGTCAGGTGATAAATTCAGGGGCGAATGGACCGCGAGAATAAATTTTCATGTAGGGATCCTAATTACACATTAGAGCGAAAATAGCTCACCTTTGAAGTTATGAATGTATGAAAATATGTGAAGTGCGGGGTGGAAGAATTATATGAAAGTAGATCATCGCAGTTATAGACGCAACTTTTGCAGTTGCGAAAAGAAAGCCTGAAAAAAAAAATCAGACTTGTACGGGATTCGAACCCTTGACCTCTGCGAGACCTGTGCATCGCTCTTACCCATTGAGCCAGCAAGCCAACTGGGAGTAGATCATTGAATTCAGATTCGTTATAAACCCGTGAAAGGATGATGATGAAGTTATGAATATATGAAAATCATATATGTGAACTGCGTGGTGAAGAATTATATGAAGTTATAGACGCAACTTTTGCAGTTGCGAAAATAATAATAATAATAATAATAATAATAAGAAGAAGAAGAAGAAGAAGAAGAAGAAGAAGAAGAAGAAGAAGAAGAAGAAGAAGAAGAAGAAGAAGAAATCGACACTAGCTGTTTGGTTTCTAAGTGGTGTACAGTCGTGTCGCTACAATTGGCTGCATAATGAAATCGATACGCTGCAAAGAAGTAAAGTCGTGTCGCCGCATCATGAAGTTGAATTGATGCAAAAAAAATGTCGTTTCTCCGCATACTAAAGTAAATTACCTTTATAATAAAAGTTCATCCCTTGAGTTTCTGTTGCTGATATTTTAGTGGAACCCACTCTGTTTCCATTTTAACATTAACAGTAAGTAACAGTAATTCCTAGTTCATCCATGGTGGTCGTAAACTCATTAAGTGAATGTATATCACAAAATAAGCATGCTAAACCTATATAGCGCTTCTTATAAAGATTTCTGGTAGCCCCTGGAAAATAGCAACTAACAAAGCAGTCGAGGCACGATAATGTTTTTGAATGGTGCGACAATAAAAACGGAATCGGATGATACCAACGAAGCGATATGTCACGATAAGTGTCATAAAAGAGCCTCAAAAGTGAATCTCATAGGAAGAGAATGTGATAACTAAAGATTGGCCGTTTTTATACTAGAGGACGCATTATCCGTCTTTACCAACTTGGGCAAACATTTGTAGTTCGTCTGGTTATGCGTCTAAAGTCCGGACGGGCACAAGACGCATTATGCGTCTGGACGAACTTTCTTTCGAAATACGTCTTGAAAGACGCACTACGAGAGGTAGTTCGTCTGGACGCGTAGTGCATCCGTCTTGTACCCGTCTTTATGCTAAAGACGCATAAACAGACAAACTGCAAATACGTTTGCCCAAGTTCGTCCAGACGGATAATGCGTCCTTAGTATAAAAACGGCCGATGGAAAAACGGACAAACGGAAACAAAAACAGGTCTTGAAGACTTGAACATGCCTAAACTGGAAGAAATCTTCACAACAGTTGCCATCGTGTGGCATTGCTGCAACAGACTCGCAGTTTCAAAATGTCTCCACGATTATTCTGCTTTGAGCAAATAGAGGCCTTGACAGACTTTTGGGATAAACTATATAGTAGTGAGATTATATCGGAAAATAGGAAGCATAGACTAAAAGAACCGTTTGACTTCGAAAATGCTTAAGCTGACACGTCACAAATCCTCGAACAGTCAAGCGGTACGAGGCATTAGTTTGTGGTTTTTTTCTTTTCTGATCATTGTATAAAACAAACAGATTCCATTTTGCAATGGGTCTGTTCAGTAATACTGAGATCAAAGAATGCGTCAAAATGTGGTAAAAACATCAGTGATTTATTTGTCTGAGTCTGGTGCATGTGCCACTTTGCTGTTTTTACCACTGTGATCTATTATTGAACAGATGCTTGGCAACACGGAATCTATTTGTTAAAGGTATTACAAAGCGCGAGGATTATTACAAATTGCCACAGTGCACACCCTCCTTCCTTTTAAAAAGGTATTACAATTAAAGCGCGGTGATGTTATATTCCACACCGTATCTCAACCCTACATGGTGATAATATCACCTACCGCAGCAACCAGAACATCCCAGGCCAGAGTAAATATGGGCGACCTGATGCCCTATGTCTTGTCTTAAGACCCCGGGGGAGAGGGGGGGGGGGGGTAATCCCTATGATAGCCTATACGGGGAGGCTCCAACCCGTAAGGGGTACCTTTTTCAGGCTTCAGCTATAAAAAAAAGGTAGAGATTTTACTCGTAGAAGTATATGAAAGGGTGAGGAAATCTGTCATTTGGGTCTGTAAAAGAGCCCAAAGGGCTGAACAGAAGAAGTTTATGGCTTTGACAAGTCGAGTAAACGTACTTTGTTTGTGATTGATTCCTATTTAATAGATGGTGCATTTACAGCAGTTAAAAGGGATGCAAAGTTCTAAACAGATGTGAAAGAGGTACTATTTGTCAATAGAAGGTATACCAAAGGGGTACCTTTTTCGTGAAAATCGGGGACGGAGCCTCCCCGTATAAACATTTGTTGTGTACCCTCTGGGCTTAAAACCAGTTTCAAACCATCAATTGTATATATGTTCATGACGGATGTTGTACTTACCATTGATTTCACAAATGTAACGACGACGGTAACCACATTCTCTATCATTCCATAGCCATTCCCCTACCCACATAGCAATTTCCACACAATCCTGGTTTGAGCCCGCATTGTTTGGTTGTCCATTATGCCAGAAAGTGGAAAAAGAGGTTGACCCATCGACCCGTAGCCATCGTCGCTCGTTTTTGGGATCCCTGTATACACCAATCCACCAATTGTTGATTGCACCTTTGCTGTTGAACAACTGAGCAAATTCTCGTAATTTAGCTTTCGAATTTAGTACGGCGAGGCTTGATCCCAGTGCTTCACACGCGGATTTTGCCGAAGTCCAGTCCAGGGGATTGGAATGGACTTTGAAACATCCGCCAAGAAAACTTGAAAGCCAACCTCGTGGACAAAGTACTGAAAGGAAATAAGAGCCGTCGTTATTTGGATGCTGGTACGATGGTATTGTAATGAAAGTAAGAGTTGAAGTAAATGGGAGGAAATTAGCTAGAACAATGGATTCAAGAACTGCCATGGGTCTGTCATTATATTGGTTTTTCGAATTAGATTTTCGAGTTAGGATTCGATATGGATTCCGAGTTGGATTTGCGAAAAAAAATCACTACGCATCAAGTTCGATCACAGTACGTAGGACTTTTCAGTGTCATGTTACTATATTCATATGACAGACGAACTACTGAAACTGAAAGTACTTGAAACTGAAAGCAAATGTATGATTTCATGATCAAAACCTTGTGTTTTAACTGAATTACAGATATACACTCTTTTTTTTTTTTTCTATAAGAATATATTTTATAAGAATAGCGAGACTGAAATTTGCAAAACTTTAAGAATATTTTAAGAATAAACCCGAGGCTGAGATTTCGTAAAGGATGATTATTTTGAGTGATGAAAATCTGAAAAGTATGTTTTTAACTTAACCGTATCAAGTTATTGCTTCCTCCCACGGCAAAGCTACCCAACAAAACGAAGAAACCTGCATTGGTTATATAGTCAAATGTTCAGTGTTAATGACAGTTCGATGAACGGTACATGAAATACATATCTATAGTATACAGCCAAAAAAATTAATAACAAAATAAATGAACAAACCGCAAAAAAGGATATGATAGATTCTTTCTTTTTCAATTATAATTCAAGAATAATACATGAATATTTTCATGCTAAAATCGGCAGAAAAATAAGAATATTCAGCCTGGCCCCAAAAAACAACATTCTTATATGAAAAAGTAGTGTATAACCAAAATGGGACGGTTTTATCCAAACGGTGATCATTACTCGATGTAGTTTTTGCCGATATAAACGTCTCAGCGGTGTAGCGAGCTTTTCTACTTGTTGTAGGCCTGGCTGACTTTCATTTCTATAGATCCTGATATATAATTGCCCACATGACTACTTTTACTTTTACTGCTTTTGCTTTATTAATCCGCAAAGGCGGAAACCATTGCGCGGATATAGTACGCACTGACCTCACCAATACTTTGATTGAGCTTTTTAGCTCACCCCAATTCAACAACACATATTAACTTATTCCAAGCAGTAGAGGGATCAAACCAAAAATTTTTAGGCCCGGGCCTACCGGTCTATGGGCTGGCTACGCCACTGCGTCTGTAATATGAGTAAGATATGACATTTTCCGTCGACTTAAAACCGGGTTGTCTATTTTCCTTAATAAACGTGCCAGGCCCTTGAACTCCATCCCAGGTTACACAGGAAAAGTAAAGATCCGTTGAATCCACGTCGAAGTGAGCAGAGTTCATTACGTTTCCGTCAAAGCCAAGGAAAAGTATTCATGAAGCTTGGCATGCCTGTGATCGTAGTGCAAGTGAGCCGGCTGAACGACCCGCCTCAACCCGGGTTCCTTCAGTTTAAATGGTAGGTTTTTTTTAGTTGAGAAGAATAATCCCAAAATAATTATAAGCTTCTGTATTTTAAATTAAGTTATGGAATAAGAGTTGCTTGATAAAATAATGTGATCTGGTTCTGTTGCGGTGCCTTAAAGTTATCTAAAATGGTGTAGGTGCCTTCCATTTTTCTGAATTTCAACTAATCTCCAACTAAATAAGCGCCCCCTCGATGAAGCGCCCTCTTTCCAATAGGCAGTCCTACTTTTAGCAGAAATTTTCAAATAAGCGCCCGGTTGCTTATTAGAGGAAGTACGGTAATTGATGGTCACAAAACCAACCAGTGGCTCAGAAGTACGAGACGGAAAGCTGAGACAGAGGGTCTGATAATTGCAGCCCACTAGGACCAGAACCTCCTTACCAAGTCTTACTAGTTGATGACACTAAAGTCTACGAAGGATATGTAACAAGCAAGAAGAAACGGTAGATTATACACTGGATGTCCCGAACTTCCAAAACTGAATTTTTAGAGAGGCACAATATTAACAAGGCAGCTGCATATATCCATTGAAAGGAGTGTCAGCGTTACAAAATCGAAGTACCGAAGAGGTGCTATCAATACAAACCTGAGACGGTCACCGAAATTGAATAAGTTACAATCCTTTGGAATACAAAGATACATACGGATAGAGAGTTGTCAGCGAACATGCCTGATATAGGTAGTGATCAAGCACCACGGCAACTGATGTTGCAAGCTTACCGACGTGTCAGTATCATCCGACCAAAACAGCTCGACAAAGGCCACAGAAAGATCTCGAAATACAAAGACTTTGAGATCGAAATCACGGAAATACGGAGAGTGAAAACAGAGATTATGCCAGTTATTGTTGGTGAGCTGGCACTCATAAGTAAGGGATAAAACATAATTTTAAAAAAATCTCTGGAGCTATTAACATCAATGAGCTGCAGAAGATCAATCTCTTAGAAACATACAGCGCGCATGCTAAGATTTCTGTTCATCCAGTAAAATATCCCTCTAGCACCTCGAGACCAAGGAATGGGCCCGGTCCTAGCAGAGTACAAGAAGCAATTCACAGCACTAGCACTCTGTAAAGAGGGCATTCTTGTTGTTTATTAGTGGAAATTACGTTGATTTGGGAAGGAAATAAATTAGGGTAGAAACGGTATGAACATAAACCAGGTAAAACTGTGAAAGGTTTCAACCCAGGAGTCATTTCAATAAACCAGCTAGTTCACTAATGGATCAGAGGCACCTTGTTGTGGTGGTGGACTATCTGGTATTTTTCTACTACTTATTCTATTCTTTTTTAAAATTTTAACAACCCCCAAATCAAATATTTTCCAATATTTCCAAAATGTTAAACACCCCCCTCCCATTTTCATACATTAAAAACATTCGGAAAATCATCCAAAAATTCTCAAAGAAAATATTGCACCATAGGACTCCAACTTAACTTACATGGAGTCATTTTTTGATTTCCAATGAAATCCCGGCTATATTGTAGTTATTAAATATAAAGAAAAAAGGGGCGGCAATCAACAAAAAAAACAATGCTTTTAAACAGACTGCCCCGTTAAATTGCCACGCTTGAAAAATAGACCAATTTCTGATATTAAAATTCATACTTGGCTCCAAGACTTAGGGAAATAAAACAAAGGACACACCATCACCATCAGGCTAAGCCGTGAATAAAACAAGAATGAATTTCAATATAATATCGAAATTGGTCTTTTTTCTCACATTTTCATGTTATGACACTCGAAGTTTTGAAAATAATTTAGAACATTGAGCTTGGTACATGTGCATCTGTTTTAGCCAACTCAGCATGGTTGCTTACAAGTAAACTGGCATTATTTAAGCCACCTTAGAAATCTTACAGTTTAGACTTGTGTGTAACTAATGAATCAGGGAGGGGATAAGAAATTGGAGGAGAGAGGTGCAGCAGGGCTGCAAACCCAACTATGAGGATTATTGGATGAGATTTGAAAAATAGCTAAGTAAGTAATTAAATAATTAAGCAACAGTTTTATAATGCAGTTATTGTAAAATAGATTCTCTTTATCCATTGGAGCGGATTCGTTCAATCTTGGAGGTGGAACACTTAGGGCCATTTATACCAGGAAAAAAAAGGACGCGTCCACAATAAGACACAAACTTCACCGCATAAACGGCACAATTCGTCTAGCTGAAATAAGACGCGACTTAGCCAAGAGAAAAACAGGTGTTAAGGGCTATTCTTAGATAAGTCGGGTCTTATCTTATTTCAGACAAAATGTGTCATTTATACGGTAAAGTTCGCGTCTTTTTTAGGGCGCGTCTTATGAAAGAAGAGTCTTATTTCCCCCCGTATAGATAGCCTTAACTGTAAAGTTGTTACCTTTTCCTACTTACTAGAAATTTCTTGAACGAAGAATAGTATTTCAAATCCTGTCTTGTTTTCGAGCAGCCAGTCCGTTTGGAACGTTAATACAACGTAGTTTCCTGATACAAGAAGGTCTGTTCCACTGAGCTGGTCACTGCAGTATCGAACTTCGGTGATGCCATTCGTTATTTTCAAATAATCCATCCTACATTCAAGAAAATCTCTTTCAATACAAGTTGCTGTACAGTAACAAATATCTCTCCCCCCATTCTCCTCCCTAGATGCCAAAAAACGGGGTTTTTCAGACTGGTTCTGGAGATTGATAAAAAATCCACCAATCAGGGCCAAAGGGACGGTAGCTGACGTAAACGTATACTTGATGAAAGTGAGATTCGATTGGACTAAACTTACAAGAAGCTATTTGAGAATGTTTTTGCACGCCTTCACGTTTTTGACCCTCAATATCAAAATTAAAGTTCAGAAAAAACAAGCTAAACGTATTTTATTTCCTAAACAACAAAACAGCAAAGAGAAAAGCGACTTGAGTTTTTCAAATATTTTGGACGGACAAGCCGTCCTTCTTCAGGGGATTTAATGAAGAATCGGAAAGTCGACTTTCTGATTCTTCATTAAATCCCCTGAAGAAGGACGGCTTGTCCGTCCGAAATATCGGGAAAATTCAAGACGCTTTTCTCTTTGCTGTTTTGTTGTTTAGGAATACATACATTTAGTTTGTCTTTTCTGAACTTATGTCTATATTTTTGTCTTGGATAAAAGAGCAGAATTTGACTGTCGTCATTTAATATAAAAAGTATTTATTCCCACCTGCATTCTGAATCTGACGCCAGGTCAAAACTTTGAAACTTGAGTCTCATCGCTTTACCATACGGAATCGAAGTACTGTAGACGCAACTCATGCTGGCTGCATAGAAGCCATTTGAGTATGCAGGACTTTTCAATGTATTGTTCACTACTGACCCACATGAAACTGAAATGTAAGCGATGGATTTCAAGACCGTTTGTTCTCTTAACTAAATTATATTCTAGATACACGTATATACACAAGTAACCCATCTCACACAGGAAATGGACAGTCATGCAACCCCACTGCTTGGAATGATCGAAGTTTATTTCTATATTGTATTGAATTTCCCTTCAAAGCCAAAAAAAGCATATGTAAAGTTTGGTTTGCCTTTGCTCCGACATACAAAACCCATACAAGATGGTTGACTGAACGTCTCTTGGGCTTAAAATGTGCTATTAAAGTTGGTTAAAAAGATTAAAGCTTGAATGTTTATCCACTAGACAGATGGAGATAGATGGATACTTTATTGGTATCGGGCATCGCAGTCAGAATCTAAATTACGTATAATCAAGATAAAAACTACTAAATTATAGAAAACGCATAAATCAAAATCGATTTAAGAAAAATTATAACTCGAAAGAATATTTACATATGCATAATATATATAAAATAAGAACAAAGTTTTATCGAAAAAACTGATGGCTATTCAAAATGAGTTTACCCGGAGGCATTGGGAATTAATAAATCAGTTCCTGGGCCTGCAAGACCCTGCAAGTTTTAAATCTGACATCAAAAGTCCTGGCATGACTGAGGGTGTAACTATGCGAGGCAGGCAGTAAGTGATGGAGAAGGTGATCTCTCTCCTCTAAGATATTTATCGAAAAGGGAGTGACACAGGTGCTAATGGTAAACCACTAGTAATAATTCTAGGTCTAACGAAACTAGCGCGTTGTCGTAAGGCTAGGTGGGGCATATGATGGAGAGAGCCAAATCGTCGATTACGTACTGAGGTAACGAAGCGTGAAACACAGGAATCGTGTAATTCCAAACAGACCTTATACAGCTTGTGTAAAACCTAAGCAGTTCGGCCTTCTCGACGTAAGGGCGCTTTTATTGCATATAAGAAAATACATTCGTTTAGATGCTTTCTTTACCATCTCAGACACCTGCATATTCCAAGAAAGGTTGGTGGTACATGTTTGAGTCCTTTACTGATTGCCTCAAATTCCTCGTCTAATTTTTCATAACCATCTAGAGTTGACCAAATATGGAAGGCGTTTGCGAACATCCATAAAAAAAGACATCAATAATTCGGGTAATTCGGCTGAAAAAGTGACGGAAACCGAGAAGCCTTGAGAACGTCAGGCTGCGTTAGCTCAGCTGTTTGCGTCCAGCTGGCAAAGAATATCTGCTAGACTTAACATCCTTTGTACCCCAAATTTACAAAAGAACAAAAAAATTCTAATGAACTCAAGACACCAGAAGAAGTAAGCACGTTTTAAACTAAGAGTTACTTTAAGTGAATAATAAATACGTTAGACACACCCTCCTCGATCTGCATCTTAAATATGTATGTATACATCTTCAATATGTCATCGATATTCCTTTCAAAGATTTATTCCTCTTCTTCTTGGCATTTATCCGCAATCATGTTCTTTTTTGCTGCTATGTTTACTTTCGTTTGCCGCGGTTCGATTCTATGACCAATTTTTCTTCTTAAAAACACCTCGCTGCACTAAAATTAAAACACGTCTATTGGGTCTCACAAGAATGAGTACAAAATCTCAAAAAAATGAAAAAAACTGTTGAAGAACAATTAAGTAAGGGTTGTTTAACTGGAACGAGAGGGTATGTGATATATTCACCTGGTACGACACCAGGTGAACATGTCACATACCCAAGAGGGATAGGTAAATAACATGCCTATTTTTCACGTGTGAGCTTTCCAAAAGCAAATGCTTTTGAAAAATCTTTAATTAAATTCTCTAGAGATGCTCATTCCCAAAAGCCTCGAATTGTTTGAGGTTGAATTCTAAAATATGGAAATTGGTCAGTTCATAAGGAGTAGTCAAACAATAGTTTTACCATAAAGAGATAAGTGAGTCAGAGAAAATTTTTCAAGGCAGAGCAATTTGGAACTGACTCTGACCCTCTACCGCGACAGATATTTGACGAGTCAGGCGCCCGACGAGTCACATTGGAAACCAGGCTGTTCGCAGGTAGACGTTGGAGATGTGATGTCAAATTCGTTCTAAAGTAATCCATTCAACAAAATTTATATTCATGCTCAGTAATGTATTAAAGTATGGGAAAATGATTGATCACGGGACTAAGCCAAGCTCCCGGAGGGGTACTGCCATATACGGGCTATATAGGTATGTGCGGCTGTGGAGGATATGGTTTTCAAGCAGTTTACTGTGGGATAGGGTATATAACTCAGAGAGTTTGGATCTCGAAGAGGGTATCATTTTCCATTTAAACTGATCAATTGGCTGAAGATTTTAGTCTAGACTAGGGAAACCGGGAATCGTCACTCAAGAATCTAAAAAAATCAAATTGGTTTTGTTTTGGCTGGACTGTGCTAGTGACCTCAGTTGTTTCTGGAAAACAGCTACTCTAGGAGAGGGGGGATTTGGGGAGTTTATTCTAGTATAGGGTAGCAAAATTCACTTGAACTAGCTCTGGTATAGGCTAAGGGTTCCGGGGTCCCAGCGGCACATCCCCACCCAAAAAGTCCTAAAGTACCTCCCTCCCCCGGGAGGCCAAGCTGAGACACTGAGCAAGAATCACTAATTTCCACACCAAATCAATATTTATCATCAGAAGTTACGTTATCGCACGTGAAACCGACTGACCAGCCACGTTAAACCAGTTAATTAAGTTTAATTGGGTGTATTCATTGTTGGTGAGCTGGCACTCATAAGTAAGGGAATGCAATATAATTTTGGAGAGATCTCTGGAGCTACTTAACATCAATGAGCTGCAAAAGATCAGGCTTAGAAACATCCAGCGCTCATGCTAGGAAGATTTCTGTTCATCCAGTAAAATATCCCTCTAGCACCTCAAGACCAAGGAATGGGCCCGGTTCTAACAGAGTACAAGAAGCAATTCACAGCACTAGCACTCTGTAAAAGAGGGCATTCTGGTTGTTTATTAGTAGAAATTACGTTGATTTGGAAAGGAAATTAATTAGGGTAGAAAAGGTATGAACATAAACAGGCTAGTTCACTAATGGATCAGAGGCACCTTGTTGTGGTGGTGGACTATATGGTATTTTTCTATTACTTATTCTATTCTTTTCTTAAATTTTAACAACCCCCAAATCCCATATTTTCCAATTTTTCCAAAATTTTAACCATCCTCCTCCCCTTTTCATACATTAAAAACATTCGGAAAATCATCCAAAAATTCTCAAAAAAATATTGCACCATAGGACTCCAACTTAATACATGGAGTCATTTTTTTTTTTATCTCCAATGAAATCCTGGCTACATTGTAGTTACTAAATTTTAAGAAAGAAGGGCGGAAATCAACAAAAGACAACGCTTTTAAACAGATTGCCCCCTTAGATTGGTAAGCTTGAAAAACAGACCAATTTCTGTATACTAAAATTCATTCTTGGCTCCAAGGCTTAGGGAAATAAAACAAAAGAAATCACCATGGGGCTAAGCAATGAATAACACTGACATTTCTTTTGTTTTATTCTCACAGGCCTCGAAGCCAAGTATGAATTTCAATATAATATCGAAATTGGTCTTTTTCCTCACATTTTAATGTTCTACACTCGAAGTTTTGGAAATAATTTAGAACATTGAGCTTGTTACCAGTGCATCTGTTTTAGCCAACTAAGAATGGTGACTGACAAGTAAACTGGCATTATTTAAGTCACCTTAGAACATTATCTTACAGTTTAGTTTTGTATGTAACTAATGAATCGAGGAGGGGATGGGAAATTGGAGGGGGAGGGCTGCAGGAGGGCTGCAAACCCAACTGTGAGGATTATTGGATGAGATTAAAAAAAACAGCTAAAGGTAAGTAAGTAATTAACCAATTAAGCAACAGTTTTATAATGCAATATTTGTAAAATAGATACAAAAGTCAAATGGTCCACCCCTTAGAGATGTAATTGATGAAAACCGCTTTCAAAATTGCGTACGTGATTTTAGTTCTAGTGTCACGGTACAAACTGGATTGAAACATTCTGGGCGGGGGTGTCTCGTTATCCATTGCTCGGCCGAGATGAAGTAGATTCGTTCAATTTTAGAGGTCGAACAGTTAGGGCCATTTATACCAGGAAAAAAAGGGCGCGTCCTCAATGAGAAGCAAACTTCACCGTATAAACGGCACAATTCGTCTAAAATAAGACGCGACTTAGCCAGGAGAAAAACAGGTGTTAAGGGCTATTCTTAGATAAGTCGGGTCTTATCTTATTTCAGGCAAAATGTGTCGTTTATACGGTAAAGTTCGCGTCTTATTTAGGGCGCGTCTTATGTAACGAGAGTCTTCCTTCTCCCCGTATAAATAGCCTTAAATGTAAAGTTGTTACCTTTTCCTACTTACTAGAAATTTCTTGAGCGAAGAATAGTATTTCAAATCCTGTCTTGTTCTCGAGCAGCCAGTCCGTGTGGAACGTTAATACAACGTAGTTTTCTGATACAAGAAGGTCTGTTCCACTGAGCTGGTCACCGCAGTATCGAACTTCGGTGATACCATTCGTTATTTTCAGATGATCGATCCTACAAGAAAATCTCTTTCAATACAAGTTGCTGTCCAGTAACAAATATCCCCCCACACATTCTCCTCGCTAGATGCCAAAATAACAGTTTATCAGACTGATTCTCGTGATTATTAAAATTTCCAACTGCACCAATCAGGGCTCAAGGGTCAGTAGTTGACCTAAACGTAATGATGAAAGTGAGAGTCAATACGACTGAATTTACACGAAGCTATTGGAAAACGTCTTTCTATGCTTTTAAGTTTTTACCAGCAAACTCAAAATTAAACTTCAGAAAAGAAAAGCTAAACTTATTTATTCCTACCTGCATTCTGAATCTGACGCCAGGTCAAAACTTTGAAACTTGAGTCTCATCTCCTTACCATCTGGAATCGAAAGATTGGAGACGCAGTTCATGTTGCCAGCATAGAAGCCATCTGAGTATGTAGGACTTTTCAGGGTATTGTTCACTACTGACCCACATGAAACTGAAAAGTAAGCGATGCATTTCAAGACCCTGTCGTTTCCTAACTAGATTCTAGATACACGTATATACACAACAACCAGCTCAACTCACACAGGAAATGGACACTCAAGCAAACCCACCACTTTGAATGATCGAAGTTTACTCTATATTGTAGTGAATTTCCCTTCAAAGCAAAACAAAGTATGTATATATATGTATGTGTATGTGTAGTATGTTCTTCGACGTACAGGGAAATTCAAGCCCCTTCTACTATACAAGAGGGTTGGCTGAACGTCCCTCGGTCTTAAACAGTGCTATTAAAGTTCGTTAAGAAGAATAAAGCTTGAATATTTATCCACTACACAGATGGAGATAGATGGATACTTTATCGGCGTAGTCATCGCAGCAGAGGTTAAATTACGTATAAACATAAAAAACATAAAAACTACTAAATTATAGAAAACGCATAAATTACTATCGATTTTAGAGAAGTTATTACTCTAAAGAATACATATGCATAAACTACGAACACAGTTTTATTTAAAAAAGCTGATGGCTATTCTAATGAGTTTACCTGGAGGCATTGGGAATTAATAAGATAATTCCTGGCATGCCTGAGGGTGTAACTATGCGAGACGGGTATGCGAGTCGAGTATGCAGTAAGTGACTGAGACGGTGATATTTGTCCTCTAAGATATTTATCGAAAAGGGACTGACACAGGCGCTGATGATGAACCACTAGTGATAATTATAGGTCTAACGAAGCTAGAGCGTTGTCGTACGATAAAGCTAGGTGGGGCATATGATGGAGAGAGCCAAATCGTCGATTAGGTACTGAGATAACGAAGCGTAAAACACAGGAATCGCGTAATTGCAAACAGATCTTATACAGCTTGTGTTAAACCTAAGCAGTTCGGCCTTCTCGAGATAATGGCGCTTTAATTGCCATAAAGAAAATACATTCGTTTAGATGCTTTCTTTACCATCTCAGACACCTGCATATTCCAAGAAAGGTTGGTGGTACATGTTTGAGTCCGTTACTGATTGCCTCTAATTCCTCGGCTAATTTTTCATAACCATCTAGAGTTGAACAAATTTGGAAGGCGTTTGCGAATATCCAGTAAAATGACATCAATTATTCGGGTAATCGCTGAAACCGAGAAGTCTTAATCGAGAAAGTCAGGCTGTGTTAGCTCAGCTGTTTGCGTCCATCTGGCAAAGATTATCCCTGCTAGACCAAACATCCTTTGTACCCCAAATTTACAAAAGAACAGAAAAATTGTAATGAATTCAAGACACCAGAAGAAGTAAGCACGTTTGAAACTAAGAGTTACTTTAAGTGAATAATAAATATGCGCTAGCCACACCCTCCTCGATCTGCATAATTCAACAGATCATGCTAAGCCTCATCCAACAATTCCTAAATATGTCATCGATATTCCTTTCAAAGGTTTATTCCTCATCCTCTTGGCCTTTATTCGCAATCATGTTCTTTTTTGCTGCTATATATTTACTTTCGTTTGCCGCGGTTCGATTCTATGGCCAATTTTTCTTCTTAAAAACACCTGGCTGTACCAAAATTAAAACGCGTCTATTGGGTCTCACAAGAATGAGTACAAAACCTAAAACAATGAAAAAACTGTTGAAGAGCAATTAAGTAAGAGTTGTTTAACTGGAACAATGGGGTATGTGATATATTCACCTGGTACGACACTATACTAGGTGAACAGGTCACATACCCCAGATGGATAGGTAAATAACATGCTTATTGTTTCACATGTGAGCTTTCCAAAAGCAATTGCTTTTGAAAAATCTTTAATTAATTCTCTAGAGATGCTCATTCCCAAAAGCCTCGAATTGTTTGAAGTTGAATTCCAAAATGTGGAAATTGGTCAATTCATATCGAGTAGTCAAACAGTAGTTTTACCATAACGAGATGAGTGACTCAGAGAAATACGTATTCCTAGCGTTAAGGCAGAGCAGTTTGGAAAGTCTGTTGGACCTTCTACCGCGACAGATTCAGGCGTCCGACGAGTCACATTGCAAGCCAGGCTGTTCACAGGTAGACGTTGGACAGCTTGGCTTAGGGTAGTTAGTAATACGACCCACGCGATTTTCTGGGTGGGAAGGGGGGTCGTTCGCCTCTATGTGGCTCGTCCGCTGAAAACTGAGCAAGAATCAACGATTTCCACGCCACATCAATATTTATCATCACAAGTTAACGTAATCGCACGTGAAACCGATTGACAACCCACGTTAAGCCTGTTAATTAGGTGTATATCAACATTCATATTCATGCTCAGTTGTATTAAGGTATGGTAAAATGATCGATCAGCGCCCCACAGCTTTTCCTGCTCCATTATTTGTCTACTTATGTAATCTAAACTACTATTATGACTCCAATAAACCTTTCCCAATCCGCAATTCTCAAAACAAAAACCCTCTCATAACTTATTAAGCTATGTTTAGACCAGTTTTCTCTCACCCATAAAGTACACTAATGCGCTACATTCCTTAATACCTTGTATCTCCTTGAATACCTCACGTGCTGTGCTGTGAGAGCTGCCAATAAATGCTTTAGCATTGACGAATATTAACTCTTTCCTTAACACACAACAGTTTTTATTTAAACAAACATTCCATCCATAACCATCACAGTCAGTCGTTTCCACTAAGACTGTTCTAGGGCTCAGCACAGTTTTATAAGTCTCCTCCAGGTAGGTCTGTCGTTGGCCCTGTCCTGCCATCGGTTGAGATCGATGTCTCTCCAATTCATGTTTCTCTTAGCAACATATTTGAACCTTAATCTAGGCCTCTACTGATTACGCATTGCCAAATTGAGTTGAAAGTATAACAGCTTCTTCGGGAGTCTGTTATTATCCATCCTATGCACGTGACCCAGCAATCTAAGATTTTTCTCAATGAGAATATCAGCCATTGATGGACGTCCTGCCCACTAGTTGGAAAGGCGTAGTGATCTGCATCCTGTCAGGGTACCACCGCCAGGGTTGAACACCTTAACCAACTGATACAACAGATATAAGGGGGTATGACTCGTCGTCCAACTTACATGCTCCATAACTTCAGATAGGTCTGCTACCCCTGTGAAGGCTAGTGTAATTGCTCAACCAGAACAAAAGCCATGTAAACGTCTCACCATCATCACGGCCTGTCATTTACCCGAGCTGAAGTCATCCGTTGAACACCGGTATTAGAAGCCTTTATTTAAAATCAAAAGTAATTACCCAGGGTAGTCCACTCAGCGAGCTTACAAAGCATACCTGCTATCAATAGGAGCCCTGACTTCACTAACTAGACTATAAATAATAATAATATAATGATAATAATAATAATAATAATAATAATAATAATAATAATAATAATAATAATAATAATAATAATAATAATAATAATAATAATGAAATATGTACAAGGTAATATAACAAATGAACTATTAACAAGATCTTTTAAGATGAAGGACATTTACAATAACTATTAATAGCGGCTTTCCGTAAATATCGACCCACGATCGGCACAAGTTCAAAATTTGATTTCGCTCGTTTTTGGCTCATCGATAACCCTCAATGAATAATGAAACATGCTGTTGTCAGTTTTCCCAAATAACGTGTTCTTTTGTTAAAATTCAAGAAAACTCATTTTGCCCGTTCGGAGCTCAAAATCCACTTCCGGTAAAGCGAAATTTTACGCAAATTTCATTGACTCGTACGTCAAACCACAACGATTTGACAGCCTCTGAAAAACATGAATAGTTTTTATGACCCTTTCTTTCTTATTAGACGATAAATTTGAGAAAGCTGTAACAATTTTGTGGCCGAAAAGGTATTGTTAAAAATAGGCCCTATTAACAATTTCTACCGTTCAAAATCATAGGGATAAAATATTGCAAATTTTTACAATGCGCTATAACTTAAAATTTCGCAAATTGACTCTCTACGGCTTGACTAGGCCCCAATCTATCAGAAAATCTAAACAAATCTCTGGGCAAACGATTTTAAGTAGCCCGCAAGACCTCGAGTTCAACCCTAATTTTGCGAAAAATTGCGACATTCCAGTGGTTGAAATAGCGTTATACGGCCCGTCACGCCAGTGCTACCGATAGATACGCTTTAAACAATTTACTTAAAAGCAGATTAAAAGCCAATTCGAAATTAAATCTTTCAGTAAACCTATTATTCTCAATGATTGTAGCATTTCCTTCAGATACAACATATAGCGTCCCCGGGGTAGCGTCACACACTTTCCAGTTCAGTTTCAGACTGGCTACTTCCCTCAAAAAATGGTATATAAACAGAAAAAAAAAAAAAAATTTAAAAAACTAAAATTGTTTACTGAATGAATTTTTGCATTGCGGAATATTTACAAATTAAATCATCGTCAAACAATGCCATTTGTTTTATAAAAACTAATCTCCTTGAAGCAATAAATATTTTCGACTAAGTATTGGTGCAATTGTTCTTTTCGAAGTTCTTATCTTGCGGGCTCTCAAAAACCGGGGGGTACTCAACAAATTTTTATCCGGGGAGGCTCCGCCCCGAGGTCCAACCCCTTACCCTTTTATATACTATTTTTCACAAAAGGTAGCCCTTTCGTATACCTTCTATTGACAAATGGTACCCCTTTCACAAACCTTGTTTAGAATTTTGCATTCCTTTCAACTGCTGTAAATGCATTGTCATTTAAATAGGAATCAATCACAAAAATATAACGTTTTCCCGACTTTATACAGCCATAAAATTCATCTGTTCGGCCCTTTCACAGACCGAAATGATCGATTTCTCTACCCTTTCATAGACTACAACGAGTAAAATCCCTACCCTTTCATATACCTGAAGCCTGAAAAAGGTACCCCTTTCGGGCGGACCCTCCCCGTATAGGCCATTATAGTACCCCCCCCTCTCCCGGATCTCAAAACTGACAATAGGCTACGTGGATGCCAAAGAGGAGCCTATATACTTGTATGACATCGTGTATGAATCATGAAGCTACTGGATGGTGCTTTGCCAGGCTTACCATTAACTCAGTTTCAGGTTGTTTTCGACGTTTGAGTGGAAAAATTCTTGAAACAAACGGAACGTGTGAAACGGCATTCGGGTATTTTCCTGTTGGAAAATTCCAGGCAGAAATTTTGATTTCATGTCTTCAAACCCATTTTCGAATATTAGTCTCAGGCTTTCGAGGCCGTTTTTCGTTGAAAGAAACTGACTTAGGCAAATGGTAAACGCGATTACCCGGAACGGAATCAAAATTAATCAGTCCTGAATTCTTTTCACCATTTGCCCAAACCGTGAAGCGACCGGTTTACCCATGTAAATAGTAGAAAAGCCTTGTGTCCAAAAGCCTGCGATACAGCTTCCTCTCATTGCTATCTGCCGCTAGGGACATTTCGTCAAAGAGCGGTGAGAGGCGGGTGTATCGCAGACTATGCGTCATATATCTTAAGTACCTCGAGGGGCCTTGTTAAGTGCATAGTAGATCGTAGCAATGGCAGATCGTTGCAATATCTCTAATTACTTTTTAAGAGACACCAAAAGAAAACTCGCTATTCCTCTACACCAAACAAGTGTTACAGCGGTTACAACTAACACGCGCCCTCAATGTTTTTTTTTTTTCAATTTCTTCTTGTTGTTTTTTCTTCTTCTTTTTGTTGGAGGGGAGTGAGTGAGACCTGGGAGAGAAGCGAAAAATACGTCTAAAAATACGATAGAAACTGACAAACAAAAAAATAAAAGAAAGAAATTAAGAAAGAAAAAAATGACAGTTTCGCAGTCTAAAAGCAGTTGAAAAGTTAGTACTACCAAATCCGTTCCCGCTGATCAATAACAAAGCGCCAAAAGTGCTCGAAGCTCAAGTTGAATATATACTATAAAAAGTTGGAAATGAATGAATGCACGTAGTTAACCTGTAACAGGCCTTCAGATAGTTGGGGAAAAAGCAAAGAAAAGTTAGCTAGAAAAATGGCAAAGGGGCGGGGTTAGGGAGAGAGGGCGAAAGATCCTCCTACTCTCTCCCTTTTACTCTCTTCCACGTTTGTTTCCTCCATTCCCCATTTCGCGCCACTGTCCACTATCCACTGCAGCCCACTACGCCTCGAACAGGCTAGTTCATAGTGGGCCAGAGTGTTTTCCAAGCCGATGCAACAGATCTATGGATGTCCATTTAGGGGCATTTGAAATTTAAAGGCTTCGGCATACTCACGCTGCAACTATTCCTATTTTGGCATGCCTAAAAAGCCACTTTTTTTCTATTTTCCGTTTTGCTGTATAGTAAAGTTTTTGGCGATTTGTTTTTGATGATGGTGTTTCATCGTCGATCGAAACGAGTTAAAATATTTTCTGACACGTTCGTTACAAAGTACCTTTATAAGCGTAATCATAATACATCGAAACGTACATGTATACTTATACATAATTACTTGAAAGAGAAAACTCGCAAGAAAAAAGAATTTTCTAATTAGTTAATATTGGTCGTCCCCGTCTTACATTTAACGTATTTATGCCTTTTTGACGGATGCTTAAATTAATAAAACACACCACTGTACTTGTTTAAAGTCTGTTTTCGTTGGGCTCGGTCGTCGGCGTCTTGCCGACGTCGCTCAAAAAAACCGACTTCTGGGCAATTCTGCACTATATATTGTATCCAAACAAACTGACTCTTCTAAATAAGATAAGCGTAATGAAAGATTTAATATAGATTGTATGCTAGGATTTGGCGTGTGATCAACGTTGAATAGAATGTTTAAGTGCATCTGTCGTTAATTAACACCACTGGCGTGACGGGCCGTGTAACGCTATTCTTAAACACTGGAATGTCGCGATTTTTCGCAAAATTAGGGTTGAACTCGAGGTCTTGCGGGCTACTTAAAATCGTTTTCACAGAGATTTGTTTAGATTTTCTGATAGATTGGGGCCTAGTCAAGCCTTAGAAAGTCAATTTGCGAAATTCTAAGTTATAGCGCGTTGTAAAAATTTGCATTATTTTATCCCTATAATTTTGAACGGTAAAAATTGTCAATAGGGCCTATTTTTAACAATACCTTTTTGGCCACAAAATCATTACAGCTTTCACAAATTTATCGTCTTGTAAGAAAGAAAGGGACATAAAAACTATCTGTGCTCTTCAAAGGCTGCCAAATTGTTGTGGTTTGTCGTACGAGTCAATGAAATTTGTGTACAATTTCGTTTTACCGGAAGTGGATTTTGAGCTCCGAACGGACAAAATGATTTTTCTCGAATTTTGACAAAAGAACACGTTATTTGGGAAAACTAACTACAGCATGTTTCATTACTCATTAAGGGTTATCGATGAGCCAAAAACGAGTGAAATTCGAATTTTGAAGTTGTACCACAAAAAGTCGATTTTGGTCGATATTTACAGACAGTCGCTCCTAAAAACCATACTTCCATGGTAATAAAAGGATCTCTTGGCCACTTCTGTTCCTCTGGCAGGCAGATGCAAGAGATTGCTCTGGCGGGTTGAACAAGCACAAATGTCCTAGAAACTTTTTTCCTTTTTTCTGGTCGTTTTGTTTTCCTAGTTTTTTATTTATTTATTTATTTTTTTTTTCAAACATATTTTCATTTTTTGACAGACTTAAATTATACCGGTTGACTAATTGCAAGTTCATTGTCAGCTTTCATTTCTAAACAAATTAATCCACTAGTTAGCCATAGGTACCTTTTGATTTGTCTTGGATCGTCCTTTTTGTTTTGCTAGACTAAGTTACATGAGTAACACGTTCATCGTTGTAAATCCTTGTTATTCTCAAGCAATCTTGCCTTGTAACTCGTACTAAGTTGTTATCTCAAGAATAAAGTGTTTCTTGCGAAATAACAACAGTACGTTTTTTTCTTAAGGATGTGAATGAGGGCAGCCACAACAGTGTTTATCAAAGAGACTATTAATAAAGATGACAACTACGGTAAATTTATTTACTTTGAGATGATCGAGTCTATTTTGAAAATAAAACTTAGTATAATATATTCATCTGAACACACCAAATGGAAACACAGAATTTTGACACTGTTCATTTCATTCTGGTATTTATTAAGTGAGAAGTTTATGATTCCAGAAGTAGTGTTTATGGCTGTGTAGTGTTTATGGCCAGAGGTGATGTTCGATCAGTTTAGGTTTCTGGGAAACTGCCTACCCACCCCACCCCTAACCCATGTTTCTTTCCTTAAGTCACAGGTCAGTGAGAAACATGGGTTAGGGGTGGGGTGGATGGGCAGTTATGAAAACGTTTTTCCTGTGTTTCTTTTTTTATTCAATATTTTAAATTTAGTATTGCTTTTTTTTATTGGAAATTTAGTGGACCTTTCAGTCTAGCACCCATTCTGCTGGTAAACAGTAGGATTACCATTTGAGAGAGGGGTAATTTTGAATGCCAAGAAACTATAGCACATGTAAAACATATGCTACTCTCTGATTTTTGTATGGGTAAAAATGACACTTTCTGGGCATATCTCAAACACAGGATGTTAGGATATTTAATATTAAGGTATCTTTCTGCCTCACGTGTTTAATATCCGCCAAAGCACCTTTTATTCAGGGTCATCATTAAAAGGATGGCTTTTCATTACACCTGCAACATTTTGTAAGTGTTTTGCATGGTGATAATGCATCCTCGTAGCCTTCTTTTAGTTCTTGACCCTGTTCCTGCCAAAAGGCCACCTCCGAAAGAGTCTTGACAATAATTATTATAATTATTATTATACAACTTGTGTCTGTGTGTGGCAAATGGATTGTACTGATAAAGGAAATTTTAGTGTTATGCGACAATGATATAGACGATAAATTCAGTTATTGTCTTCAACATGAACTGATTAAAATGGTCCTGAAAATGTCTTCATTGCAGATTTATTTGAGCAATCTTGGGGGGACGATTATAAATGTCTGCTCCTGACTCTCCAGATCTATTTTTTTTGTATTTTTAAAGGTCAAATGAACCAAAATTTCGACCTTTTCTATTTTAGTTCAATTCTAGTGAAATGTGTTTAATATGAACCAAATAAACATACTATGAAGTTTCAGCTAAATTCAAGCAAGTATCTCCGAGATATTCGCGATTAAAAATTGCTGTTTTTTGGCCCTTATCTTCGTAGAGCGGTCGGAAAAATTGTCGGAAAAAACAGCTTGTGACGTCAATGTTGGTCAGGTGAAAAAAGCGGGAAATTCAAAACAACCTGGAAAGAACAGGCAATTTGTCTTCAAAAGTTGCAAGCTGTGGTTATAACCTTCTTATTATTTAATTTTCTCGAAGAATACATCATACTAAAACGGACTTTAACGACATTTACTAATTTCCTTGAGTTGTACTGGAAATGTGCGTGCGTACGCATAAGTCCGATTTTTTTCAAGATGCATTCACAAAATGTGTTCATATAAGGAAGTTCCTGTATATATAAGGTCTGGAGCTCCGCCGTGGACACAAAAACAAAATATCTTCGTATAATAATCTGCCCAAAAGAAATTTAAGTTTGCCACAATGTGTTTGAAGTCATTGAACTTTGTAGCACTCGAGCTGATATTTTAAAACCCACGCTCGATCGGACATTTCTAGCTTCGCAGATCACTAAAATATAAACAAAATCCTCTGTGTAGAAGTTTTGGCGTTGATATGTGGGCAGAAAAAGAGTTAATCTTTATCTAGTAAATCTTCCCCAAGATCGTTCTCAAAGCAACCATAGTTTTTTAAACTTGATCGTTTCGCGCAGATTAATTTTGCTTTGTATTGTCAAGTTGAACATGCATAACGCCTGTTAAAAACCTACGCCTAAGTAAGATTTCCTTCAAACAAAGTAAAAGTTACATTATTGCAAAAACTTCTTTCCAATTATGTGTAAGATTTAATTACCGACTGAGGTCAGTTTAAGGACCATAGAAGCCACTCTAAGCTGGCAAAGAGATGCGACAAGCAAAGAACTATTCCACCATGCATGAAATTCAGCTTAAGTGAACTAAAAAAAGCTTCAATAAGGTTGCAAAACAACAAATTTTCATTAAAAAAAACATAAGGCTTAAGGCCCTTATACCTGCTGGCAAAGAAGAAGTGAATTTTCTGTACGGAAACAACCTACCTAAAGATCTTAAAAGCAAAAGATCAGTTGCAAGCTTCGCAGCCAAGCCATGATTCCGACTACGTAGCTAGATTAGCTACTTTTTTGGAGTAATAACTGGTCCATGCGAGGGTACGGTCTTCATTCAAGCAAATTAAACTCAGCAAACTGAATCATTAGAAAATACAGAAAACTGCACATAAGGATTTCTTTTGCTCGCTTCAGTCAAATCCAGCTCCAGCAATTGTTTATGGGCAAAGAGTCGATTGTTTTGGAGTCACTGCCGGCAGTTGTCGTTCTCCGCTACTTCACAGCGAGTGAAAGGAAAATTTGCGTACAGAAAGATAACAAAACTATGTAATTAAAACTGAAAAAACTAAAGGAAAAAAACTGTGACTATTTATTACTTGAGCAACAGAAAAATGATCGAAGTAGTCTTTTCATCTCAAGTAAGCTTGCTGGCCTTCTAAAGTTCCGAGGAAGTTTTAAGCGCTCAAGTTTGTTTACTCGCAAGCGTTAGCATTACGGTTCTTCGACCTGAAGACAAGGATAAAGCTGGTTCTGCAAAGGTAAATAAATCTGAGCATGTAAAAAAACTAACCGTAACTACTAATGACAGAATACAAGCAGGTTTTAATTCATTCCGGCGAAAGAAGGCGAAGAACTGGACACAAAATCAATTCACAAATCGAATGCACGATTATCAGAAAAATACAAACCTCTTTGGAAATGTTCAAAACGTTTTATTACTCCTCAGACGGACGGATGATCTGTTTTTACTCTGACATTGGTTGTTCTGAATCCAAAGTAATTTTCAAGTGACGAAAAAACAGCAAAAACAACAAAAACAAAAAAAAAAAGCCTTTACAAGGAGCAAACGTTCGCACCTCGTGAATTTCATTCAGTCCCAGTCAGAACTCTCACGAGACAAACAAACGCAGGCGATATAGTCCGTGGACCGGAAAGTGAAACTCTCCCCCCCCCCCCTCGGGGATTTTTGTAGACATGTATCATTTCAAAGCTTCACCCAAGGGTATTTGAAAAATGCATGTTTGCACTTGATTGCTTGGTGGGTGTGGCTGTGCAGCAACATTCTTTTCCAAAGCAAAGAGTCACAGGTTACCCACACCAAGAGGTCAGTCAACCTCTTCTGAAACACCATTACCGACAAAAATAACACTCAGAGTTATATAAGGTAACGTTTTTTTAATCTCATATGTAAGTTAAAATTCTGTACTTTACTTTACTTTAAGTTCAAAAAACTACTACTGCGTATGTCACAAGTTTAAGTTAGCCTTTACTTGGATACGTAACTAACACCTCTTGCGACAAACTCTTTAAAAAATTCTTGAAAATGTCTAACCTACGTGAAATTTTGGTAGTTACTGGCCAATGAGAATGTATCAGTAGCTACTAAATGATGAGTAATCCCTAGTTTGCTGCTTATGCGATATGTTCAAGCCGAGGAGACGTCAACAGCGCTTTGTAAGGTCCTCTAAAGTAAAGGACGATAATTTTTCCACAGCACTGCATTTAATTATTTTGTTCAAGCTTCTTATGGTACAGTAGTTGTAACCAAAAAACTTGTTAATCATTTCGTGCATTTTATTTCAAGACGCATATCAAACTTCTCTATTTGATATCCCATGAGGCCCAGTCCACCTTTTTTCCTATCCCACAATCCTTTGAGACTCAGATTCAGATACGCCATTTTGGAAAAATTGAAAGGTAAGTTAGTAAGATATCATACTTTTTTGCTCTGTAAAAGTTTTTTTTGAATGAATAAGTACTTATCTTACATTAACAAACAAATTAGACATCACTGTAAAAACAGCTTTCTTTATTTAAGTCCGGAAAATGAAACTGTTTGATCATTTTTGTCATCGTTAATCTTAACTTAAAGTCCGAAAACTAACTTTGTTCAAAGTCTTTAAAAAATTGCCGTGTCTATTCAATATTTTACAATTTAGTCATGTTATCAGCTGTTTGATTCAATATCTTTTCTGTTTGGAGAGCGTTCATAAAATGAATTGTTACTTGTCTTTTATCAAAATAACAAAAGAGATGTCAAGGCAAAGACGGTTGCATTTATTTCAGTCCGGAAATGGAGCTTTTTTATCATTTTTATCATAATTATTTCTTTAAAAAAGTCCTTTAATCAACTTTGTTTGAAATCTTTAAACCGATGCCGTGTGCGTTACATGTGTTTACAGGTATACCTACTCATATTATTAGCTATTTGATGCAATATTTATATATTTAGTTACAGATG
Organism: Porites rus; assembly: GCA_964035705.1. Lineage (NCBI taxonomy): Eukaryota > Metazoa > Cnidaria > Anthozoa > Scleractinia > Poritidae > Porites > Porites rus. Next base: position 21,341,710 of record OZ037994.1, on the reverse strand, counting down.
CAAAGAGTTAGGCGTTTTCTTTTTGTGCGGCGCTCTCTAAGGCTCGTTTAAATTCAATTAATTGCCTCGGAAAGTTCTAATGGAAAAAGAAGGCAAAGTTCAGGGTGAAAAGGCTTTGAAGATCAAAAGTCTAAAATCAACAAAACGAAAAAGAAAAAAGAAAGTTCAAGGATGCTTCATTAATTTTGCCAACGTCAAGGACAGAAGTATTACTGTTATGACAGAAAGTAGCTTTCAAGAAATCAAAGCAGCTGCTGAAGTGAGGCAATCACAAGATAGTGAAAACAGACTAGATAATATTTGCTCAAATATACCAAGTGCATTTGCGCCAGCCCAATATGGACACCATAGGTCTTGTTATCAACGTTTTACGAATGTGTCCAGAATTATGAAGCGCAAAAAGGAAGCACCTAACACCAGTTCAGAGTTCGGAGAAAGTTCGGTGAAAAGACGCAGAGTGTCACAACATTCGGCTTCGACACCATCAAGGCTATTACCAGCTGACAAGTGTCTCTTTTGCGACAAAGGCCGGATAAGAAAGTCAGGAAAAGAGGAGCACCTAGTCAAATGTGTTACTAAAACAGCCGAAGGATCAATAAAGAGGGCCGCAGAGACAAAGCAAGATGAATTCATTGTACTCAAGATTAAGGATATTGACCTAGTTGCCGAAGAAGCACACTATCATGCTTCGTGCCGGAAAAACTACACTCGTTCAGAAGAAAGGCATGATGTACCTAAAAAGGAAGAACTAGGGGGCCGGGCAGATGTGGAGGCTGCTCACAAGGCTGCATTTGAGAATTTATGTAAACATGTAAACGCATCAATTATCTCAGGGGGGAACGTGGAGAGAATGTCGATGTTTCGAGAACGGTATCTTACCTCCATTTTGCATAATAACCCTGACTGCTATAATCCTGATTACAAAACTGATAAACTTAAATCAAAATTAGTGAAGCGATTTGGAAGCTCAATTCAGTTCTGGCAACCAAATTACACAAGTGAGCTGGTGTATGCATCAGATATTACCAAAGGCGAGGCGATTGAAGTTGCGTTTGAAGCAGCAGCCTCTGAAACCAAGAGACTTCAAGAGGAGGCATGTATTTTACGAAGGGCCATTCAGGTTGCGTACGCTGACGCTCAGGAAATGCCATGGCCCCCATCAGCAGACTTCCTCGTAAGTGATAATGTACGGCGACCTTCATGCCTTGAGGAATTTCTAGAGTGCTTGTTTTCTGTGAAGAGTGATAGTTCTGAGAATAGGCAAAGATTGGTGACTTCTTTTGCCCAAGACATCTGCAAAGCTGTTACGAATGGGAAGTGGACGCTCACGAAGCATCTACTTCTTGGAATGACATTGCGACGCTTGAATGGTAGTGCTGAAGTCAAAACACTGGTTAATCGATTTGGTCATTGTGCTTCCTACTCACGAGTTATAGAGCTAGAAACAGCTATGTGCAAAGCTATAGATGAGCGACAAGGTGTTATCCCATCGACAATCAGCCCAAACAGAAACTTCGTTACCCACCTGTGCTGGGACAACTTCGACTTGACGGAAGAAAAACACCATCAGGTGCAGGTACAACACATACTGCTCATGGCATTATCATCCAGGAAGTTTCAACTACCAAAGAAAACATTTCAGAATCGCCAGAAGAATTTGATCAGGCTAGAACAAAGAGCTGATCTGCGAAATGCACTTCACAAAACATTGAGCCCTGCTATGCAAAAACCAAGGTCGAGCCAAATATAACAGTCTCTAAGACAGAAGCAGCTTGCACTCTGGATGAAACCAGGGCTCAATCATCTGACACTCTGTGGTTTTTGTGTCGTTCGGGGGTCCTGCGTCACGCTGCTCAGGTTGTCCCTCCATGGGCAGGGTGGGTGTCGTTGACAGAAACAAGCAAGAATTCATCTGTACAGCAATCTTCTATTGACTATATGGCTCCAGTCTTTGCACCCGTCACCAAAAATGCGACCGTACAGCATACCTTAAAGCTATCACAACAGGCATCACGGGAAGTACATCAGCAATACACAGTGGTAACGTTCGATCTCGTTGTTGCCAAGAAAGCCTATTCTCTTGTGTGGCAGAGTCCAGAAGAATTCAGTGATGTAATTGTACGTATAGGTAGTTTTCATCTTACTTGTACATTCATGGGTGCCCTCGGAAAGAAATTGAGATGTAGTGGTTTGGAAGAAGTCCTCATCGAATCAGGGATCTGTGCAAGTGGATCGATAGAGCAATTTTTGACAGGCAAACATTATAACCGCGCTCTTCGTGTGCACAAGGTTGTCTACGACGCTTTGGAACGAATTCTTCTTCAGGTCTACGAGTCGTTGCATGGTTGTCTTTTTGATGAGCAAGGGGTTACAACATTAGACCATCTAGCGAAGAACCAGTGCAAAGATAACCTCTTAGCATGTTTAGCAAGTGAAAGCTGTAACAAGTCCCTAGACCGTTATGATGAATTCAAAGAAACTGTTCGGCAGGGCGCGCTTGGCAAGACAGCTCAGTTTTAGTTGAGCTACATGGAAAAGGTAGGCCTGATTCTACAGTCCCAGCGAGCGACTAAAGAGAATTGTCTGACGCTTCACCTACCAAGCCTCCAAAAAATGTGCAGCCTGTTTTTCAGCTTCGATCACCCAAACTATGCAAGATACTCTGCATTCTACTTGTTGAATATGTTGAACCTGGAAAAAACGCATCCAGGAGCAGAGGATCTGTTGAAGAATAATGGCTTTAGTGTTAACAGATCAGATATTCCATCATCTAGAAATGCCGTTGACATAACCATTGAGCAAACCATTAACCGTCATGCGAAATCTCACAGCGGAATTGTTGGTTTCAGCCGGAACCATTCTGCCTACTACAGATGGTGCCGCACTAGACATGCAAGAGCAAGCTATCTGCAAGCAACCAAATAGATAGCGAATATCGACACTCTGGAGTCTACCTCGCACAAGGAGGTAAGATCTTCGCAGATACTGAAGAGTGAGCAAGACACGTGTTGCGTCATGGAAGCGATAAATATTTTATTAATCCTTTCACAATTAAAGATAAAGACACGCTTTATTGTCTGTCGTCCAGTGCTCCCGTGCCCTCGAATGTGGAGAATGACATTCTAATGTCTGATGAAATTGGCAAGAAAGCCCACAAGCAGTTCGTTCAGGACAGGCTCATAGACAAAACCGTCAGGTTTCACGCCCCAGTGAAAAAGCAAAATCTAAAAACGTTTGCAAATCAAGCCAAAACTTCACTAGTCCAAGGAAATGCCAGAAAGAACATAGAAATAACTGCAGAAAGAAACATGTTTGAGCAACTTGTTATACTGGCACTGTAGCATGAGCTTAGCCTCGAACGCGTGCTAAGTTACCCGCTTGGTCCTGTTCCTTGGGCTCTGGCAACTTCAGATGGAGCAATGATAAAAACTGACAAAGCTAAACTAATGCATTGCCTGGAGGACAAATCGCACCTGGCCCAGAGACCCACTGTGGGATTTCAATGCTACATAGTAGACGGAAGTGCTTTGCTGCAAGCAATGGTTTCTCTTCCGAACACGTTCGGAGAGCTAGCTGAGTACGTTTTTCAGCAACTACCCAGAGCACAACGCGTTGACTTTGTAACAGACTCCTATAATCCCCGTTCGATAAAAGGATTAGAACGATCAAGAAGAGGTTCTTCACAAGCACATCTAGTGAAAGGACCTCGTGATTGGAAAAAGTTCTTGTGTAATGAAGAAAACAAAAGACGCTTGTGCAGCTTCCTCTTAGATGAGTGGAAAAAGGGAAAATATGCTCCAAAGCTGCAGGGAAAGCATTTAGTTTTCGTTAATGAGAGGAAATGCATATCACCTTAAAAAGTATCGATGGAAAGAATGTAGCTACAGAGGAAGTTGAGAAGTTGTGCTCTTCACACGAGGAGGCCGATACCAGAATGATCTTGCATTGTAACGATGTTGCTGCCAACTCACCAGAAAGCTCGGTTATACTAGTGAGATCCACTGATACCGAAGTGTTCATTTTACTTCTCAGATTTGTACGTCATATAAACCAGACAGTGCTGTTTGACACTGGAACGGGTGACAAGCGCCGACTTGTAAATCTTCAAGCTGTTGCTAAAGACCTCGGAGATGAGATTAACCTGGCTCTTGTAGCTCTGCACGCATTTACTGGTTGCGATACGACCAGTGCTTTTGTGAGAAGAGGGAAAGTGAAGCCGCTCACACTCCTCAAAAAACATCCTGAGTTTTTTCCAACCTTTCATGCTCTAGGATCGAGAGTTGATATAGAAGACAGAGTATTTAAAGATCTTGAAAAGTCACATGTCTGATGTACGGAAGCAAGTTGGGTGACATCAACTCTCTCAGATACGAAAAATTTATTGAGAGATTCAGTGTAAGGCCAGGAGAGGTACTGACAAGCTACAATGGTGTTGACATGAGCCTTCTTCCACCTTGTCGAGAAAGTCTGAAAATGCATGTGAGAAGAGGAAATTATCAAGCGCTCATATGGAAGAAAGCTGATCAGGCAACACCAAGTATCCCGGGACCAGACGGGCATGGCTGGAACACTAACGTCGAAGGTGAGCTTAAAATCTGCTGGACGAACGGCAATCTCATGCCTCAGGAACTCGCAGACATCATAACCGGCCCTTTGAATCCATCCTCTGAGGATGAAGAAGATGTTACTGTCGATTACGAAGATATTAGCGATGTTGTTTTTGAAAATGACTTTTGATAAACTTGTTCAAAGAGAAAATGTGGCTCTACAGGGGACTTCTCGTGCACTGAACATGAAACCTAAAACAAAGTGAGGGACATCACTGCCCTGTTACGTTTAAATCTAAAACACATCTGCTAAATTAATGAAGGGGATTAAATTTGAAAAAGGTTTATTCACAAAGGTTTTTACAGTTGTGAAAGTGCTCCATGGCTATTGTCCACTATTTTACATATATTCTTCTTTACCTTGTGACATGCGCAGTAGTATTTTTTTGGAACTTAAAAGTAAAGTAGAGAATTTTAACTTACATATGAGATTAAAAATACTTTGCCTTAAATAACTCTGAGTGTTATTTTTGTCGGTAATGGTGTTTCAGAAGAGGTTAACTCATTTCTTGGTGTGGGTAACCTGTGACTGCTGAGGAAAAGAATGTTGCTGCACAGCCACACCCATCAACCAATCAAGTGCAAACATGCATTTTTCAAATACCCTTGGGTGAAGCTTTGAAATGAAACATGTCTGCAAAAATCTCCGAGGGAGGGAGGGTTTCACTTTCTGGCCCACGGACTAATGAGGGATGCGCAGAAGCTTACGCAGAACGTTTTTCCGCCCTGAATGACCAACATTGACGTCACGTAGTCTCCAGTCTATCACGCGGCCATTTCAGAAACGTTTTCGTGAAGTTTTCGGAAATGCTCGGATTTTGATCTTTTATCTTTCTATAAAGGCTTGGGAAGAAAAATCTTTACTCAAATGTCACTTAGAATGGTTCTTTTTAGTGTTTGGTGAAGGTAAAGCGACAAAAGAAAATATGTCAATTTTTTGGTTCATTTGACCTTTAAATACCTGTTCATATAAAAATTCAACGAGCACGCATGCTTGAATTTTTTTATCATGGTACTTTCTTGTGCATGATTTTTTTTTCGCTTAAATTTCTTATGCAGGACCTTTATTTGGTAAGTGTAAAACCCTTCCCCCCCGCCCCCTACAAAAACTAAATGGTTCGTCCCTAAGTAGCGTGTTAGAGACGACCGGAGATACGTTTGCGGTAGCAGGCTGTACGCGTGTATAATTACACGAAAATTCAAGTGCCTTGATTGGAGAGAAATTACATTGTGATGAGAACATGGCATGTCATTTCAATCATCGTCGTCATCAAAAGGTTCATTTGCATACGATGAAAGTTTACAACACCCGACCAGTTAGTCTTTGCTAATTAAGATTTTTTTTTCGATCACTGAAGTGTTCACTTGTTCCAAAGTTATCAACTCTTTCAAGAGATAGAATTCGTGGACCGACCCGTTCCGGAAAAGCTCTAAATCGCATTTATTAATCTTTCCTAAGCTTTCTTCGCAAAACATGCGTGGCTTCGGTCACGCAACGATTCTTATTCCCAGTTTTCTCGGTCTCCGCTAGGAACGCCTGGGACCCCAACGCCCTTTTGTGTCCTAAATACGAAGAAACATGGCTTGCAGATTATCTATCTCGTTGCTTACGCAAGTGAGACTAACAATTCGAGTCTGCGGCGTTTCTCTAATCATAGACTAGATGCCTCATCCGCTAGTTTACCAACTAGCAACCACCGATTAAATCGGCAACCTCGTTAACAGCGAACCTTCTTCTGAATTTCAGACTCAATTCATAACACTAAGTACCGACAAGAGATTATAAAGGGGACAGAGAGGGCATCTCCCATATACACCCTATTCCATAGTTAATTCGTCTCGAGTTATTTTTAGAATAGGGATAAAGTTACCTCGCGCGAGGCGTGGATGTTTCGTGGAGGTTTCGCATGACCAAACGCCATGCAAAACATGTCGGGCGAGAGGCAATGAAAGCGTAAAAAGATCGAGAGCATTCCTGAATATTAAAGCGAAATGAGTCGGCGCTCACCTGGGAAAAAAGAATCGCTGCACTCTTTGACAACCCGTAAAATCAGTTTAACTCGAAGTTGTCGTAACCTCAGTGCTTTAATAAAATGAGAAATTTCGCCGGTCTATTGAAACCGGTCGTTTGTACAATTTAGGGAGTTTAAGACCCAACGACGCGGAAGACAACTAGAACGTCAAAAAAACAATAGGTTTAATTAGCAAAACAACAACTTCGCACGTGCAACACACTTTTCTGTTCATTTCTTTCCCGTTTTTGCACGACTACGACGTGAAAATGCCTAATTTCGCGTTTTATGGAGGACGTAAACAAGCAACGACGGAATATTATTTCTCTTTCTGAGCTTGAATATGGTCCCTTGATATTCAGCTTTAGGAGGGTTCGCCTACAATTGACAAAGTAACTATAAAGACTGAAAAAAATAAACATCAAACCAGAAATTGCTCTCTTCAAACTGCAAATTGTAAATGATCCTGAGAGAATATTCAGTGTGTTAAGGATTTCCCTGCTCTACCGTTAGCTCTATACACGTGAGGAAGGGCGATTCTTCTTTAATTTCGGTTTCGCTGACACAGCTTTCGCAGAAATCTCGCTGTAGTCGTTTTCGTCGACAAAAGGAATAGCAAAATCGCTCTACGCGTCTTCCCCCATTTTGTTCTGCGTCATTTCGTGAAGGACGCGTGGCTCTCAGCGTGGGTGATCCACGCGAAACACATTCGCGCTATGTGATTGGCTGTTGTCTAATCCCCCTTGAGATCTGTGGTGTTAAAAAATAACTCGAGACGAATTACCTATGGAATAGGGTGTATATGGGGGATGCCCTCTCTGTCCCCTTTATAGTCTCTTGGTACCGAGTAAATTTTATAAAAGATTTGTATGGAGTTATCAGAGCAAAACGGGACTAGTATCTCCGAGACAATTTGCCCAACAATGCAAGTTTTTGGCAAATAGGCCTTTCAGATGTTCTTTCAAAATATCCTAACAAATTCCACAATTTCAAAAATTTAAGTTTTACGACGTCATCACTTTAGAACTCTCTTGAGAAGTGTTAATATAAACTGTCAAATCTGACCAAACAGAAGGTATACCAGGATCTGGTATACCGGAACAAGCCGTTTCAAAAACTGATTACAGGCACTGCCGCCCTTCCTCTCGCCAGCCCCCACCCCCGTTTTATTTTCGCGCTTTCTCAACCCCCGCGGACCCGACTATCTCGGAGCCTGGAACAGGTTAAGGAAAATTATACTGACTTAGCAGACACTCTCTTCCTTTTCACTTTGGCGCTTTTCTCCTTCTACCCCACTTTTGCCTCGCCCTTTTTGCGCCTGCCAAAAAGACTAAATTTCTTTGGTTGTTCTAACCCTTTAATAGTTAACCTCCACCTACATACATAGAGAAAGCGTTCTTTCGGTTACTAAAGATTGCTTTACAAGAATTTGAACGACATGATAAATATTATCAATGTTTCTAACCGGCAAAGCAAGATGAATTATCAATATAGAAAAAGTTCCCTTAAATTTCATGGAACCAAGAAAAAACAGAAATAAGTATAATTCTTGCTGAATGATACAAAACTTTATACCCAATCAAGTGGTGGATTCTAAAGCGAACAGCCACTTAAAAGAGTTGGTCAGTCATCAGTGAAACAATATTGTCAACTAAAGTTGTTACCTTTTTCTACTTACTTTTACCTGAAATTTCTGGAGCGAAGAATATTTCAAAATCTGTCTTGTTCTCGAGCAGCGCGACCCTGTGGAACGTTAATACAACGTAGTTTCCTAGTACAACAAGGTTGTAGCTGTTTACCGCAATATTGACCTTTCTCAAAACCATTCGTTATTTTCAAATAATGGATCCTGCAAGAGGGTGAGAAAATCTTTACCAATTCATCTTGCTGCAAAGTAACAAGTAGCCCTACCCTTTCCTCGCTTGATGCAAAAAATAAGGATTTATCACTGGAGACTGATTTTCGTGCTGGTTAAAATACCACCAATCAGGTCCCAAGGATCAGTTACTGACCCCAACGTCTGGAAAAAGTCAGCACAATGAAAATAGGTTTTCTCTCGTCTCGTGAGCCGCCTTGCGGCTCAAGTGAGAGGAGAAATATAGCGAGAAAATCTCTTGGACCATGGTAACTTTTAATTTTCATGAATTGATTTGATGATTTTCCGTTTGGATTTTCCGTAGGTTTAGCAAACGTGTTACCGAAATGGAAGTTTTATGTAGTTATCATAATTATGTTTTTAATTTTCATATTTTTTCTTTTCAGGTAAACGACTTTATAACAACCGAGCTTAAAGAGTCTGTTTAAAAAAGGGTTTGGACGAGCAATCTAAAAATTAAAATTCAGTTATGACAAGCCAAATTTATATATTCCTACCTGCATCCTGAATCTGACTCCAGGTCAAAAATTGGAAACTTGAGTCTCATCACCTTACCATCTGGAATCGAAACGTTGTAAATGCAGTTCACCCTGTATCCATAGACGCCATCTGGGTTTGGGGGACTTTTCAGCGCATTGTTCACTACTGACCCACATGAAACTGAAATGTATAAGAGATGGATTTCAAGACCTTGTGTTTCATTAAAATGTTTCAATCTTATCCTTATCCCTTTAGCTGAATCCAGCCCAGGTTACACAGGAAAAGGACATGCAAACCCACAAGTTGAGATGAGCGAAGTTTATTTCTACATTGTAGTTATGAATTTCGCCTTCAAAGCTAAGCAAATTATGTATAAAGTTTGGCTTGCTCTGTTCCGACTTAAGGGGAAATTGACAACCCCTACCGTTATGCAAGAGTTGCAGAGCCGAAAATGGTCTGTAACTTGTATTTTTCTGAACATTCAGATTTCTGCAATAAAGTAAGCGTAGAAAATAAGCATTCTCTTGTTTTGAGGTTTAAATATGTCTTAGCGGAGCTCCACGGGTGCGCGAGATGCGCGAGCTTAGCCTCATAGCTCTTTATCCATCCGAGAAATTGAAATTTGGGTAGTCACTTGTCAGTACGCTCTCCGTCCGTCTTCCGCACCAAAGAGATGTTGTGAAAACAGGGTATCCGCTGACCAGTATCACATGACCTCATCGCGGGCTGAGATGTCGATCCATCGAGGTGACGCACAATTTTAAAGAAACAAGAAATGTTACACCATCACATGTATGTTACGTCATTGGGCAAGCGTAAGCCATAAGTGTAAAATGCTATAAGAGCAAATATTATTCTAATTGTAACCCTTAAGACTGTTTTAGTAGTGGATGGGTGATATCATCCTCATGTCAGAGATGGCGTTATCAAAATGGTAGACGTATTGGCCTTTCGCCTCTTGAGTCGTTCACTTTGAAAAAAAATCACGTATGTATTTTGTATAGTTTATTAGTAACGCATTTGATGTTGATATGCTCTTCAATCGATTTGTTGTAAAATGCGAGTCTATCGCAATTTCTCCCATTACCAAAAGCAGTAGCCTCCCATGTAGACATTCTCAGGGGTTCGTCACGCGTTCCCCGGGCAGGAACGCGTGACGAACCCCTAAGAAAGTCTGCGAGGGAGGCTACAAAAGCAGTTATAATAAACAGTTTTAAATTATAACAATATCACCTCAAGCATGAAGAAATGCTTAGTTTTCTTAACTATTTAAGTAAATCCAGATTATTTATAAATAAAATAGCGGCTATTTTAAATTTCACAACAGTTCTTTAACGGGGCCGCGTGGCATAATGTACATTAATGAATTTATTGTTGAATCCGTTGGTAGTGGAAGATTTCAGATTCATCTGCATTCCTCTATGCATAATGAGCAGTGAATTCACACTCGAGAGAGAACAATGAAATTTCTACCTACTCAGATTTCTTGAATTTGATGTAAATGTCTTCAAAGCAATTTTATCAATTCAAAGATTTTTCAATCTGACCGAATACAGAGAGGTATCGTTAAAAAAATCACTGCTCATTACGCATATGTCAAAGAACGCAGATTTGAAGTACTGGGGTCAATTTAATAAACTTTTGCAAGTGTAATTTTTAAGTGTAGCTGTTGTTTTCGGATCCTAAGACAATAGCTACACTTAAAAATTACACTTGTAAAAGTTCAATTAAATTGACCTCTGGTTGCGGCAACGACTCTACGTGTCGTACAACGAATTCATTTTTCAAACAAATCGATTCATTAATTAATGGAGTCTATAGGGGTAAGCTTGACCTGTATAATATACCAAGAACTCCAGAGGGGTTGCAACCGCACCTTCTTGTACCACGGGTGAACGTCCGAGGGTTAAAGACTGATGTAATTTTATTTCTTCTTTAAAAAATTATCTCGTGAAACATTAGTACGTGTATATTGGGGACAGGAAAGAATATTCATCAATGTAGGAGCGTAAGAGTGTGGGAAAACAGAGTTCTAGTCGTTGAGGAAGCAGATGTGATCAGTAGTTATCATGGGACGGCAAGAGTATCGTCTACAGAGGCAGGGTACTGTTTTGCTACGTATTTCTTTACCAGTATTATAGCCATCCTATATACCGAGCAGCATGTATGTCATAATGTCGAACTTTAAACCTGATGTTCAACTGAAAGAATACAGAATATAATGTATTTTTTATTCTACTCTTGGAGAATTATTTTAATAGTCATATTGTTGAAAGTAGTCACGTATTCATGAGACGACCTCATCTGGAAAGATAGACTGCAAAACAGTCTGTATTTTTGCGTATTCACGTACGCGCGAGCAGTCAAACGAAAGGTCTGGAACGAGGCTGAAAACAGAGAGCGAGACTGTGGAGAGACGCTAAAAATTTTGCATTTGTTATTTTCGTTCGAATTACTCGCTTCCCCCAGCCAAGGGCAATTCCCATTGGCTAAATTTCGACGCAAGCTGTCAACAAGCTGTCAAGTAATGTTTTCAACAAGTCATTCGCGATATTCCGTACCGCGGGTGATGAATAGATTTCTAAAGCTTTCGCTGTAAAATGATGGATGTTGATTGCCTGGATTTGCTCGCGCAAGAACTGGGATTTGTTTTAAAATCGGAGCAGAGGGAAGCTATGGAGATGCTGCTCAGGGGAAAGGATGTTTTCTGTGTCCTACCAACAGCCTTATTTATCAGATGTTTGTTCATGCAAAGAGTTCTTCAAGTTCCGTGCAAGGGCCGACAGTCATTGTTATCTCGCCTGTGTAAAAAAGGGGGGTCGGTAGAAAACACACGACTTTTACCTCATGCCAAAGTAATTGTTTTCTTTGTCGAGTAGATTACGCTTTGGAGGAAAACGTTTTGACTGGGCAAATGTGAATTTTGGCCGCTTATTAAATATATTTCATACTGAGAGGTCGTGGCACGCATATTAGGGAACTTATTAAGAACCACGACGGAGTTCACGACGACGACGTCTGTTGACTGGGAAAAGACTGGAAAGAGAACGTCAGTTTCGGCGGTAAAAAGGAAACTTAAGATGCAGTAGGCCGGTAAGTCGACGACGACGACACTGAATGTAAACACAAATGTAAACTGTGATGTTTGTTCGCAACAAAGTTTTTCGCAATGCCGTCTTTTAAAAAAATGCAAGATCTTATTTTTTAAGCCGTGCGTCTAATTTCATGGACGATGGAGAATTTTTTTGTGTTGCTGACCTTTACGAGTGGAAAAACACCTGCTTTCCGTACAAAGATTATTCAACTTTCGACCTGCATGAGATGACCGAGTCCGAGTGCCTTTCAGAGTATAGATTGGGAAAAAGAGACATTCTGATGTGATAGCTGTTTTCCATATAAAGCTTATTTCCTCTATATTAAAGATACATGATTTGCCTTACCTAAATACGTACAAATAAATTTATCACTTACGAGTTCATTCGCTCGGCCTCCACAGTTGTTGTCATTCTTCGAAGTAAAAACAATTCATTAGTCGAATTTTCAATCAACATCGCTTGTTAGGAGAAAAAAGGAACGATAGCTGGATTCACGAGGATAAGAAAATGCAAAGGACTTCAAAAATTGCTTAAAACAGTGGATTTATACCTACCGAAGCTTGTGGATTGCAGGACGATGTGATTCTACTTTGTTTGGCGTCGTCGACGACACAAGGACGACGAAATTTACTGGTCGCGCTTGCGCAGTACTCCGTAACTCACTTCCGGTCGTCGTCGACAAAGTCGTCGTCGTGATTCTTAAGTTCCCTATTGATTTTCTCTGGTCGGCATGATTTGCCCACTGATGCAAGAGCATTTTCTTTTTTGGCCTCTTTAGAAATTTAAAGTTCTTCATTGCGGCTGATTAAGGGTTTTAGGTTGTTTAATTTCTCCAAAGTGCCTCCTGGATTTGAATAATTCTAAGCAATTTTCTTTGTGTCCATGAATGTGACTTTTTCCTGCAAGGTTTTGTCACGCTGGGCCCAGCTCATTAGCGTTTTTAACAGAATGTTTAAATTCTCACGGATAGTGATTTACAGAGCCAAATCACGAAGAAGTGGATTGGAATGAGGGGATTTACCCATTCTTTTCAATCGAAATAATTGCTCATTGTCAGTTGGCGTGTTCAGTTTTTCTCTCAGTTTGGGAGAGCGTCGCAGCCCAGTTTCTAACCTCTGTTCCGCCGGAGAGCAAATTCTTGTGGAGAAAGATTCTCCTTCCTCGAGGACAACGAAAAGTTCGTTTTTCAGTAGGTCGGCCAATTTTGGTAACGTTTCTCCTTTTCTGGTAGGCGCAACAAACACATTTTCCCTGCTTATCCATCCACTCATAAAATTGGCGAACTGTGTTTTGAAATTTTACAATTTATCCGAAGCGCTCGGCTCTTTCGGCTTACTCCCCCTTCGAGGAGCAGGCACAGGCTTTGTTGGCGTCCTGCCACTTCCACTCATTTTTGATCCTATGCTTTATATACTACATTTCACAGAGAAGCAATGCTAATGCTAGGTTTTTTTCTCTCGCCTCACACGCCTTGCAGGCGTGTGAGGCTCTCGCGCTTCGCGCTTAAGACTCTTACGCCACGCTTTACCGATTTCTTTACTAATTTTGAGAAAAAGACCGATTGTTTTGCAGTCTACTGGAAAGAACATTTTTCTCACTTTCTCTAGGAGAAAGACGTATAATACGGTCAAACATCAGTACTATACAGTAAAATCTCACTACCATCTTGTTCAATCCCCGATATCAGGATCTTAATCTTGAGAGCACAGTTTAGAAAAAAAAAATTGCGAAATCGTTAAGAAATACTGCACTACAGCATAACCCCGAATGAAAGATTGTATAGTGTTCCTAGCCAGACTTAGAGTTTGCTTAACGGCCAAAAAAAAAGCTGAAATTACCTCTAATTTTGCCTATTTTATCAATATTAGTTGTATTGTTTGTTTATCAGTTTTCTTAAAAATGCCGCGCACCTCACCTTGACCTCTAAACATCAACTTTGACATCTTACCTGAATGGCAACCTACTTATGTTCTTTATTTTATTTTATTTCATTTTATTTACTTTTTATGAAAGAATCCCTTCTTATTTGAACATACCATTTTGATTTTCAGTAAATAATATCGTGAGCTGGAATCCCGGGTATCCTCCAAAAGTAGAGTGGAATGTTATTAAAGCATAGTTTCCATTTACCAAAACTACCTTTCCACTAAGTTCGCGCCCACAATATGTACCAAGTATTCTGCTGTCATCATCTACAATCCTCAAATAATCCCACCTACAAGCGAAAAAATGTTTTTTACTTTTCAAGGGCAGTTAAATTCCTAGAAATAACCCTAACCTCCAAGAGAACATAAAAGCCTTTTACGTTCTCCTGCCTCAACTAATTGCGAGTCGTGCTTTATGGTGGAGTTAAGGAAGCTCCAAACGTTTCTGCGGAATATCAAGCCGCCCATCAAATTCTTTCATTTTATGTTGCACTTGAGTCACTCCCGAGCAGTCGAATTGCCGCCGTCTACAAATGCCAATTACCGTTCAACAAGAGGCTTTTATGTTCTCTCGCTTTCGACCTACTTACAGATGACAAAGGCCTGTAAAAGGGATTTCACTCATCTCAACTCACGTAAAAGCCTTGAGGGGTGAAATCTTAATTTGGATTTTAAAAAAGCTATGGCATTTTCCAGATCGAAAAACATATCATTGGTCAGATCTCGGTTTAGCCAATGAGAAGTATCTACACCTTTTATTTAGCCTATCTACGAGCACCAGCAACGAACATTCGATTTTGTAAATAATAGTTTGAATTTTGTTCATTGGGCTGCGAAACAGCTGACTCGCATCGCTCTCTGCCGCTAGGAACATTTCGAGAGAGAGCCGTCTGCGCCGAAACAACAGAAATACACCGTACTGATGAAGTAAAAGCTGTCACCTGGTCAATGACTAATGAATGCACTGTTTAGGCAGTATTTTAGGAGAAGAAAGAATCGAAGAAATCGTAGAAATTATATTTTTTCGGAAGAAATCTTTCACAAAATATCATGGTTTCTATATATATTACTCTACTTTAATTTTTTATCCGAGAGCAAATGACACATTTGGGACCCCATTTGGGGGGTGGTTTGGCTCCAATTGATCTGTCAGTGCGGGAAGGGGATCGTTAAAATCTTGCTATGGCGTTAAATTGTGCTTAATGTTGGCAGAAAACGCTGTGTTATGTCAAAGGAATTATGATGGCTTTTTGTGTTATTTCTTTTATCTAATAATTGCTATTTCTTTCCAAATCAACATTCAAAGTTTTGTTGATTTTCAGCCTTGAATTAAGCCGCGCAACGCGAGTGTTGGATTGGGTGAACCAAAATTGTCTGAAAAATTCGAGAGTTTTAAAAATACAATCTAGCGGATTGGGGCCGTTAAGTGCAGGTACGTACATGAAAGTCTTTCAACGCACAAGAAATGAGCGAAATCTATTTTTCACGCCATATCGACCAGACTGCTAATTTACTGGCAGATACTCTTTAATTCTTTAAAGAATTAAAGAGTATTAAAAGAATTAAAGAGTATCAGTGTGTTTTACATTCTTCTTCGTGTTATCAGTTTCTAAAGCTAGGTCTATCTTTATTTTAAAATGAGAGGGATATTCTCATTGACTGGAGTTTTCCCGGTGGGATATACTTACCTGCCAGCCTGGGTTTTTAGAAGCCTGATTTTGCCTTATTTCTAGGCCTAATATCACAGATCCGCAAACTTGCAGCGTACAAACCTAACGTCGGAATTCGTGAGTATGTTTTGACCAGCAAAAATGTTACGTTTCAGAGTAACAAGTATCACTTTAAGGTAAGTTCCTAGTCTACTCTTAACAAAGCTGAGTCAGTTGAGTGGTTTTCAATTGTTTGTCATCAGTCACGTTAACTTTATTTTAAACGGTAAAAGTGAATCTGTACCACGTGACCTAGTTTTCCCTTTTCTTGATGTTTAATGTTCATTACTTCTAAAAAAAAAGTGAATTGTTTCACGCCAGTTTTATCCAAAAGAAATTGCTTTGAGCTGTTTTTACCTGCTATTTTTTTTTAATTTTGAGATATTCTCAACTTGAATCTGACGTTTTCCGTTTGCCGTAAATTTGACTCTAAAGCTGTCTATTGTTAAATTACTTACCCGCATCGAGCACTTGATTCAAGGATAAAAGTTGAAAAACTGATCTTCAGCGACTTTCCGGATGGAATGGAAACGCTGTATACACAGTCCATGTTATTTGGGTATTGTGTTGGAAATCCGGGACTTGTCAAGGCGTTGTTTGCCACAGAACCACACTGTGATCCTATAAAATCAGACTGTAATTTTACACGTAGACTTGTGTTCCCTTAATCAATAAAGAACTTAAGGGTCTCGTTCCCAATGTTCTTTTTTCTACGTTCTTTGCTTTTTCGAAAGTTTTAGATGACATAACAAACTAAACGAATTTCCTAAACCCCACTATTTTCCCACTGGTTTAAAAATGCAAAGTCGCAAACTTACAGGGTATTACCTGAAATCAAATCTGACCTAGGGTAATTGAGTTTTTGAACACGATAGGTGGATCACGAAAATTGCCACAAAAAAAAACTTAAAGAAGAAAGTTGCCAGATGTTTGGTAGTTAAACACTAGTTTCTGTTTTCTCCATGTCAACTGATTGGGTGGACGGACAGGAGAAAAAAAAAAGGCGTATAGTCTGCGCGATAAAAATACATGCGAACCCCCATAAGAGAGCACAAAAAATGCAGACTCAACCCGGCAATCTCGGCGAGATCTCGGTAAAACTGGCGAGATCTCGCCGAGATCTCGGGGAGATTTGTATTGTCGCAGAGATCTCGCCGAGATCTAGGCGAGATAAGCGAGATCTCGCAGAGATGACAGAGATCTCTCTTCAAATTTTATGCCACGCATTTTCTTATGTGGCTGCCCTTATGATATAACAGCAAGCTGGCTTAAAGCATTCAATATTGTTAAAACAGTCTAGCCAAACTTGGAGGCAATCGGAAGTAATGCAATTTTTTACGAATTATTTTCGTTGTATAGGTCCTAGTCTTGAAGCTCCAAAGATTTTTACAAATCAGTTATAAGGGACAAAAACAATGCAAGCACATCGCCCTGTTCTTCAATTTGGTGTTACTCTGTATTAAGTGGGTCTAGTTATCGAGGATCAAGATCACTTTAAAGTTCAGTTACAGGGGCAAAACCGAACGTTAACAGCTCACCTGCATTGTTACCACAGTATCGCAGGTTGCACACAGGAGGCTTTACTAATCGGTAAACATAGAAAGCGCCACAGTTTTGAATCTGAATATCGTTTTCTCAGTTGCAACATTTTGACAACCAGTGATAACAAACTCGACGAGTGACAATGCCTTCCTTTACTGATGGGTGTGAACCGTTCAACCAACCTGGAGCATGAGTACCACAACGATTTTGTGGTACACAGGATGTTGGCATTCTGTCTCCAGCTGCGCCAGTGATGCGATACCAGGCAGGTAAAGGACTCAGGTGCCTCTGGTCACATCGCAAGTTCTTTTGATCCTTATTTGCAACACTACGGTTAAAACCGTCGAGAATGGCATAGTTTCTGCATGGATCTATTGTTAAAGAGGAACAGTGAAGATGACAATTTAGATCACTTGAAGTAACAAGTACATGTTGGCTTTAGGGGAGTGAGAAACCAGGAGCCCCCAAAGAAAAAAAACCTCTTTTGTAAAATACAGTATTCTTTTGGAAGGGGCGGAGGGTGGGGTAGGGAGGGGGGCGTATTTGATCCCCTTAACCATGGCCAATACAGTCCAATAACAAAGGGCTTACCTAAACGCAGTTACTAAAATGACCCCTCTAGTCTCCGCGCGAGCAATGCCAGAGAAAGACCTTTCATTAACGCTTGTTCTTTTAAAGCAGTACAAAGATATGTTTCTGATAAACTTTAAATTTACACTAGCGACAATCGACTACGTTTTATGTCCTTAATTGGCAACGTGCAATATTGTGTCCGTAAAACCAATTCCATCTTTTCACACCTGCAGGTGATGTCGTTGTTGGTGGTGTAGGTGTCCTTGTAAAGAATATATATACAAACAATTTTTCATATTCAAATGTTAAGTGTTACTACTGTAGTGCTTCTGAAAACTTCCAAAAAAAGCAACAGCAGTTTCCGATTAATGAAAGCCTTTGGTGACTGGACTTTTAAATCTTTCCGGCCAGAGCTGATCTTTTATCAAGCAATTATGTTTCACTCCTTGCTTCGAAATTTAACACGGTGATAAAAGAAGACAAATGTACAATAATCCAAATCACGTAGATGGATTTCCTTACAGACATCACATTTCCTACAATACCGACACCTCGCTATTACGAGCATTTTTCTTGTTTCCCAAAATACCAAACCTCATAAGTTCTTCTGGCCCTAAGAATACAGAGGTCAGGTCAAGGAGTCAGGGAAAGTGGTTGGAAGAGAGAGACATACATTGTAATCTTAGTATAATAGTAAACTGGGAAAATACGTACTGCCTATCATCTCTGTGTACAAGAGAGTCAAAGCTTAGAGCGTTCCAATTTAAATTCCTTCACAGAAAAATAGCCACAAATGACTTCCTGTACAAAATAGGTATCAAACAAACAGATTCCTGCTCCTTTTGCGAGGAACAAAAAGAAACCCTCGTTCATCTATTCTGGACTTGCAAATACACTCAGAACTTCTGGAAGAGCATGTTCGAGTGGATGTCTCAAAATTTCAAAGATTTAGAAAACGTCTCTCCCTCCTTGTCTCTCTGTTTCGGTCTCATTGACGACGTAAAAGACCTTCTCTTTCATCACCTTCTCCTTATAGCTAGACATTACATATACACCTGCAGACTTGGGAACAAGCTTTCTAAGCTGCAGGTGTATATACAGGTACTTATGAACTCGATAGAAATTGAAAAGCATATTGCATTCCACAATAATGACTCAAACGTCTTTGTACGGAAATGGTCTCGCTTTAAAAAGTAACCTCTCACAAAATCTGTTGCATTAACAATATATAAGAAGCGTAAAACGTGGAATCCCTTAACTTGAAACCAAATATGTTGTATGACATTTTGTGTGATTTTATTTTACTATATGTATATACTTTTTGCTTGATTTATTTGTTTATTTTAGTCTCGTACCTTTCTGTTTTTGTGACAATATTTGTTTTTTTTGTTTAGTCATACAAATTAGTTGCATACTCGAAACATGTCCACGTTTTTCAATTGCTTTGTAAAATGTAGAATCCTTTGACTTGAAATCAAATTTCTTGTATGACTTTTTCGTGATTTTCTTTTACTATATGTACTACTACAATGTATGTCAACACTTGTTGTGGAAATAATAAAAAAAATAAATAAATAAATAAAAAAAGAATAATAATAAAAAAAAAAGAATACAGAGGTAGCTGCAATGAAAAGACACTGCTCTGTTTCTCAAGTTGGTGTCTTTATTTTTAAGTAAATTGACCATGTACCTTTAAAATCTCTGCTGTTATTTATTTACACAATATAGAGCGCTACCTCATTGAAAAGGGCAAAGGTAAACTTTCAGAAAA
Source organism: Porites rus (assembly GCA_964035705.1). Classification (NCBI taxonomy): domain Eukaryota; kingdom Metazoa; phylum Cnidaria; class Anthozoa; order Scleractinia; family Poritidae; genus Porites; species Porites rus. The sequence goes on along the minus strand of OZ037994.1, from coordinate 21,322,120 downwards.
AAATATTTCGGTTTCAGGAAACCAATAATATTCCGCAACAGAAATAAACAATGCACATTTTCGGAATAATTAATTTAATTATTTAATTTTTTCCTCGCGAAAGCGAGTTTATAATATTGTCTCGCTGTGATCGCGGGAGGATCTCAAGCGGAGTGCGATTTTGCTTTGGTCACAAAGCTTTCTATCGGTTTGGTATCCGGAGTTGCCTAGCAACGATATCGCGACTAAGCACCGATTGACGTCATTCATCTACATGTTGGTGCATTTTTCTGGTTTTCAAGCAACACTTATATAAACTGCGGCTTGAAATTTAGCGCGAACAACGAAGAAGAAGAAGACAATAAGAAACCACAGAGGCGAAAGGCGGATATGGCTGAGTTCATCCTCTGTGACGAAAATGAATAAAGGATTTCTACATTGGCTTTTCATATTTTCATCAGCGAAAGCAAAATAACTAAACAACGATAAATTCTCTCTTCACAACTGTACAATATACTCACCTGGATCAGCACTCTGAGCTGAACTGTAAGACAGCATCAGCGATAGCACAAATACAAACTTCATCCTCCTGTTTAAGTAAAACGTAATGTTAAGGTGTTGTTCAGAAGGGCGCGGGGGAGGAGGGTAAGCAGAATCAATGAGTTTCCCTGTTGCAATTGTTGACTAAAATAATTATTAACTCTTTTTTTTCCTTTTTTAATAACTTCGAGGAAAACAATACTCTGTGATGGAGTGCCAAAGATATAAATAAGATAAAATTACCGCTTTCAACAACAGGAGGAAAAATCTGTTTATATTATAACTTTAATCAGAATCTGTAAGCCCCAAATGGAGAGAAAACACAAGTGACAAAGTCAAGGTTCGCTTTCAGTTACGTGCTACTTTCGCTTGGTTGGCAGGAAACTGGCGTGTGACTGATTTATTTCAATTTAACAAAGCGCAGTGGCAAAAGTGCCGAGCAGTGAGCACAGACGCATTGCAATTGCTTGTCGAAACTTATATGCAAATATCGGGCATAGCACACATTCCACCTGGATGAACCATTCCATTTGGTATTCCCTTTCCCCCGCTTTTACAGAAACGAACGAAAATTTCTGAACCATTGTGTCGATAACCAGTGCCAAGCTTCCCGCTAAGAAGAAAATGGAAAATTTAGTGGCATTTTATGGTTGGTACAACTCAATCCCGTTACTTTTTCTCATACCAAAAAAAGACTACCATTTGAGTTTGACGGAAAATTTTGTTTTCCTTTTGACTAAGTGGGTAAAAAAAATGTTCGAACAATTTTTAAATTTTCGCATTTTATAGACATCACTGTTCATTCCCTCAAGTCATTTAACGTCTGAAAGGCGGACAGCAAATATTTATGAAATTCTTTTCAAATGATCCCCTGGCTACATTTAATGACACCTCTAGTTGGCGCGAAGATCACGGCATACGCCATCAGTTGCACTATACACGAAGTCACTTTATTCAGTTTAAAAGGAAACTATTGGAATAGAAATAGTAACACAAAAAGGAATTGCTTCGGTCCATGATTATTAATTTTAAAGAAAACAAGAAAAGGGCGATGAATAAAATTACAACCTTTTTAATTTAGTAATGGTATCCATGGCAACGTGTATTCTTAAAATGACATACAAAAAGTGGCAAAAAGACCAATTATGAAATAACAGTCAGTCCGCTAGAAAGAAACATCTGCATCTGTTTCGGGTCACATGTATTGTCGCAACTGTTCACTTCCGTTTTAATTGTGCTGGTTTTCGCCTCGTTTTCACCCGTTCTTTTCGAGCATCTCGGTCTTCAGCTTTTCCTTTTTGATAATGCTTGATGTGGTGCATTTTTACCCCTGTTTTGATTTCTTTTTTTTTTTTTTTGTCCCCTTTGTTAAAGAGCCCGTTCTAGTCTTCCACGCCGAATACTAATAATGAGAGACGACTGGGGACGAGTCAGTGTATTAATGGCGTGTAACGCACCATTTTCAGTCTTTTTCACGCATTGATGACATCTTTTCTCTTCAACAATGTTCTATAAAAAATAGTCAGAGTTTTTTAACTTTACATTAATTTACCATGTGATTAAACTTTCATTTAAAATCTTAATATTCAGTTTTGCTTATGTTGCTATTTGAAAATAAAATATATTTCTGAACTGTTTGCATCTGGGACCGTTGTTGTTCAAATAGAAATCGTCGCTTTTGCAATGCAGAGCACTCAGCTTAGTTTGAATATTCAAAGGTTTAGAGACTTCTTGTTCTTGTTCTCTTCTCGGGATGGAAAAAGACCAGACACGAGAGATCGGCGGCCGAATAAAGCCGAATGAATGAACCCACAAGATGAGTGTACAAAGACGGAAATCTTTATGTTATACTGCGCCTAGCTATAGTTCGGTATTTGAACTTCTCTTTTTCTTTACAGCCAGCCTGTCTGTGTTTTTGCCGGTAAGGCACTGACTCGGATAAAGACGGATTTCCACTGTCGCATAATTTTTACGTGCGTACGCACTTAAATTTTACGCGCGTAAATAAAATAGAGAGAATGTATGAAAGGTCACGCGTAAACGTAAAAGTTGAACCTCGCTCAACTTTCACGTTTTACGCGTGGCCTTTCATACATTACCTCTATGTCATTTACGCGCGTAAATTCTACGTGCATTCGCACGGAAAAATTACGCGACAGTCTTAACCCTTAACTCAGTACAGCATTCAAAAACAGAGAATAAATTAAACTGAAACCGAGGATATAAAATTGAACAGCTACATGTGCATATTTCCACTTTCCGGAGAAGTCCGCGAGCGAGACTCTTCTGTATATTTGCTCGTGTAGGATATTTACCCGGGCTGGCGCGCAGTATTGAAAAACACGACTTTGACACTACAATCAGGTTGAGGTCTACTGTTTACAAGTAACGTAACTCGATATAACTTACATTTCCCCCCTTTTTTGTATTTTCTTTTTATATAAAGGCTATATGCCTATTGTACTTTGCTTTTAAAGTTTAGCATAAACCATTGGCCTTAAACTGTACTACAATCATGAGTTCTGATCAATTTTTACCGGCAGCAACTCTTCCTTTCTTCTCAGTCTTATAATTAATGTCAGACGGACATTCATGAAATAAAAAAAGGAAAAAAACAAAACAAAACAAAACAAACAAACAAAGAAAAAGTATTCCTTTCGTTTCATGGAAAATAGTTTTTTAAGTCTCAAATACCCGAAAGATCATACAGCATTAGAAATGTTGACCCTGAGTTTTAGCCGTAGGGAAAGCTTGAAGCTGAAGCAAAAATTCTGTCTTATCAACAGGAACTTTAAAAACTTTCCAGCAGCTGTTTATAACAACTTTCAAAGCTAAAAGCGTTTGACTGGAGCAAGCATTAAGTAAAGCGTCAAGTAAATCTGAAAATTGTAGGAAATTCACCACATTGAAATGGATCTCAGCAGGTATTTACAGCGTTATAGACTGAAGCTATTAATTATTTTTGTATCCCTTTTGAAAGGGCAAAAATGTAAGAAAACGTTTTGAAAAAGAAGAAAATACCATTTTACCCTCTTTAGAAAAGCATGAAATTTTACCAAAAGATTTCATGCAGATAAATTTCGCATAATTTATGAATGCATTTTAATAAAATAACAATCTATATATTGATTTTGCAATGAGATTGTGTTTTTTGAGGGAAAAGCTAAATAAAAGCAGTTTCCTCCGACATCAGACGCCGATAATATGCCTCAAGTAATGAGGCTCCCGATTCTAATCCAGACGGGCGAGCACTAGAAGCAGAGCCAGATGGATTCGAGGTAGAAGACCTTCGCTGAGTGCTAGTTAGAGTAGACCTCACTAACTGGGAAATTCGATTGATTTATCTAATATTTATGTTATGGTATTATTGGCTATATATCTCAGGTATCTGTGACGTTGGACAGAATCATTCATCTCCGAATATTGATGTTAAAAATCAGGAATTACTATACAGCCATCGTAAAGGCACTCGAGCATGTTCCCTACTCTCCCTTTCACTAGTAGATACAGACATCTGACTGTTCATTCCCTCAAGTCATTTAACGTCTGAAAGGCGGACTGCAAATATTTATGAATTTAGATAATTTTCTTTTCAAATGATCCCCTGGCTACATTTAATGACACCTCTAGTTGGCGCGAAGATCACGGCATACGCCATCAGTTGAACTATACAAGAAGTCGCTTTATTCAGTTTAAAAGGAAACTATTGGAATAGAAATAGTAACACAAAAAGGAATTGCTTCGGTCCATGATTATTAACTGATTTTAAAGAAAACAAGAAAAGGGCAATGAATAAAATTACAACCTTTTTAATTAGTAATGGTATCCCTGGCAACGTGCATTATTAAAATGACATACAAAAAGTGGCAAAAAGACCAATTATGAAATAACAGTCAGTCCGCTAGAAATAAACATCTACATCTGTTTCGGGTCACATGTATTGTCGCGTGTTCACTTCCGTTTTAATTGTGCAGGTTTTCGCCCGTTCTTTTCGAGCATCTCGGTCTTCAAGCTTTTCCTTTTTGATAATGCTTGATGAGGTGCAATTTTACCCCTGGTTTGATTTCTTTTTTTGTCCTTTTATTTGCAATTCATTGTCTTATAATTCTGAGCAAGATTCTGTGAGCTCATTGGCTAACCGAAGTGTATCAATGACGTGTAACGCACCATTTTCAGTTTTTTTCAGGCATTGATGACATCTTTTCTCTTCAGCGATGTTCTATAAACATAGTCAGAGTTTTTTAACTTTACATTAATTTACAATGTGATTAAACTTTCATTTGAAATCTTAATATTCAGTTTTGCTTGTGTTGCTATTTGATAATAAAATATACTTCTGAACTTTTTGCAGCTGGGACCATTGTTGTTCAAATAGAAATCGTCGCTTTTGCAATGCAGAGCACTCAGCTTAGTTTGAATGTTCAAAGGTTTAGAGACTTCTTGTTCTTGTTCTCTTCTCGGGATGGAAAAAGACCAGACACGAGAGATCAGCAGAAATAAAGCCGAATGAATGAACCCACAAGATGAGTGTACAAAGACGGAAATCTTATGTTATACTGCGCCTAGTTCGGTATTTGAACTTCTCTTTTTCTTTACAGCCAGCCTGTCTGTGTTTTTGCCGGTAAGGCACTGACTCGGATAAAGACGGATTTCCACTGTCGCATAATTTTTACGTGCGTACGCACTTAAATTTTACGCGCGTGAATAAAATAGAGACAATGTATGAAAGGTCACGCGAAAACGTAAAAGTTGAACCTCGCTCAACTTTCACGTTTTACGCGTGGCCTTTCATACATTACCTCTATGTCATTTACGCGCGTAAATTTTACGTGCGTTCGCACGGAAAAATTACGCAACAGTCTCTACCCTTAACTCAGTACAACAATCAAAAACAGAGAATAAATCAAATTGAAACCGAGGATATGGAATTCTCAAACTCATTAATAATTCATTAAGAAAATACAAAGGAAATTAATGTTTAATGAGTGTTTGGAAATCGCATGAAACACTGCTTAGTATTTGCATCCTTAATTTCTCCTTCAAAAATGATTTTGTTTGAGAAGAAATATCAAACATTCGACACAGTGTTTCATCACCAGATGAAACACCTCGAAGTTCGTCAAAAATACTCCGCTGCGCGTCGTATTTTCAACTCTCTTCTCGGTGTTTCATCTGGTGATGAAACACTGCATCTCATGTTTGATATATTACTTGAACAACTACATGTGCATATTTCCACTTTTCGGAGAATTCCGCGAGCGAGACTCTTCTGTAAATGTGCTCGTGTAGGATATTTACCCGGGTTGGAGTGTAGTACTGAAAACACGGCATTGACGCTACAATAAGGTTGAGGTCTACTGTTTATAAGTAACACAACTCGATATAACTTACATTCCCCCCCCCCCCCCCCTTTTTTTTGTATTTTCTTTTTATATAGAGGCTACATGCCTATTGTACTTTGCTTTTACAGTTTAGCATGAACCATTGGCCTTAAACTGTGCTACAATCATGAGCTCTGATCAACTTTTACCGGCAGCAATTCTTCCTTTCTTCCCAGTCTTATAATTAATGTCAGACGGACATTCATGAAATAACAAAAAAGGAAAAAAAAAACAAACAAAGAAAAAGTAAAGTAAGTTAAGGATATGCCTTTCGTTTCATGGAAAATAGTTTTTTTAAGTCTCAAATACCTGAAAGATCATACAGCATTAGGAATGTTGATCCTGAGTTTTAACCATAGGGAAAGCTCGAAGCTGAAGCAAAAATTATGTTTTATCAACAGGAACTTTAAAACGTTTCCAGCTGGTGTTTATCATTTGAAAGCTAAAACCGTTTGACTGAAACAAGTATTAAGTAAAGCGTCAAGTTAATTTGAAAATTGTAGGAAATTCACCATTTTGATATGGATCGATAATATCTCAGCAGGTTTTTACACCGATATAGACTGAAGCTATTAATTATTGTTGTATCCCTTTTGAAAGGGCAAAAATATAAAATAACGTTTTGAAAAAAAAAAGAAAATACCCTTTTACCCTCTGTAGAAAAGCATGAAATTTTACCTGGCAAAAGATTTCATGCAGATAAATTTTGCATAATTTATGCAGGCATTTAAAAAAATAATAAAAATTTGTATATATTTTTGCAATAATCAGTAGTGCTTCTTGAAGGAATAAACTAATAAAAGCAGTTTCCTCTGACATAGCAGAGACCGACAGTATGCCTCAATTAATGAACGATGCATAATTCACTATAAATTTATTTTTATAACGCCACCAGCT
>OZ037994.1:21311394-21315123 GCA_964035705.1 Porites rus | reverse complement strand
GCTAACGTCACGCATGTGCAGTTCAGGAGGATGAAATCAATTGACCCTAACCAATTTCTGAGGCCATTCCTTCTTCTCAGCTTTATCATGATCCACCTAACGGCTTAGACTCTCCAGTCGGCTGTTATAATGAGTCGTTACGATCTCAACTGAATATGTATGCACCTGTCTTAACTCGTGACATTAATGTCAGGCCTCTTGCTGCGTGGTTCAATGAAGGTATTAGGAATGCCAAACGCTTGAGACGAAATGCTGAAAAGACGTGGAGAGCTACAAGATTATCTGTTGATCTTGCTGCTTTTAAGAAGGAAAGAAATCGTGTAGTAAATTTGGTGAATGAGACACGCCGTGTTTACTATAATCAGTTTATCGAAGATAACAGCATAGACCAGAGGAGGCTTTCGCGGCAAGTAAGAGTTTATTGAATATGAAGAAAGATCGATGTCTTCCACACATTCTGTTTCACTTCTTGCAAACAATATGGGTCAGTTTTTTTATTGCCAAGGTAACCAATATCAGGTCAAAGATGAACGGCATTCTTGCTGTCAACGTCCGAGTCCAACCTGGAATCTGAATCTGGTAATATTGTATTTTCCCACTTCCAATGCCAAGCCTGACTGAGACAGTTCGTCATATGATTACATCTGTAAAGAACAAATCTTGCATCTTCACGTTTAGACTCACTCCTTCCTGCCATTGCTAATATGACCAGCCTCTTCTTGCAGACTGGATATTTTGCTGAAACCTGGAACCCATTATTAAAAAAGCCCGGCCTCGATCTACTGTTCAAGCATTTTCGTCTAATAAGCAACTTTGTGGCATGTTACCAATTATCTCTTCCCTCAATTGCAATCTGCTTAAGGTGACTCGACCCAGTTTTTTTGGGGGGGTACCACCCTAGTTTGAAGCTCTCTGGTATCCCCACCTTTACTTTTATCGTAAGTCTAACACATAGAATGGATAACATATAGATCAATCTAAAATATAACATAAAATTTTTGGCGATCGGAGTAAATGTCACGTGGTTATAATGCCACGCCCCTTTGAGGTCTGAGTCGAAAATCTGCTGTTGCCGGCATTTTTTCGTGAAAATCTCTCGGCTACACATAGTGCGCATTAGTGCCTTGCGCTGAACAGAGTTTCACCAAAATCGCAAAGACCCAATTCGAGAAATTCAGCGGTTTCCAAATTTAGGTCATAATTTATGCGAAAATGATAAGCAAACTTTACACGGATTATATCTAATAAACTATGAGATTCATCTCTTTATTTTGGGCATCGTTATAACAGATGGGTCCTTGCAAGTCAGCAAAACGCTTTAGGGCCTTATAAATGCGCGCGATTTCAAGCAAAGCAAACATATAGAAATTATAGTTTTCGCTATTTGTTGACGTTTGTCAGCGTTTAAGAGTCCTTCTCACGAAAAAAGCATTTTCTTAAAAATTCGTAGTTTTTTTTCCTTCAAATTTTTTCAGGGCCACAATTGATTAACTAACTACCCGGACTCTGAATTTCATGGTCATTGAAAAACTGTGACATTATCTTCTATAAGCCCAAACTTGAGTAAACATTGAAGATTTTTAGCGTTTTGGCTGAGTTTGTGCTTTGGGAGTTGTCTATTGTTTCTAGTCTGTCATTATACAGCATTCTTGTTCAGCACGCGTACAAAGACCGCGCTTGGCTGACTTCCGAATGCTCACCGAGATATAATAATTTTGGTACAGTGAGACAGGCCACCGCGTGATACATAGAGGTTTAAGTCACAATTTTTAATCAATTCTCGTGCTTCTTGTGCCTTTGCAAAAAAATCAAGAAGTGCTACACACTAAATCTACTTACTATTAAAAAAATATCATTTTTTCATAGGTTTAATGCAAGCCAATAATTAAACCAAGTCGTGACGGGAATATCTCGGTGAGCATTCGGAAGTCAGCCAAGCGTGGTCATTGCACGCGTGCTGAACAAGAATGCTGTATAATGACAGACTAGAAACAATAGACAACTCCCAAAGCACAAACTCAGCCAAAACGCTAAAAATCTTCAATGTTTACTCAAGTTTGGGCTTATAGAAGATAATGTCACAGTTTTTCAATGACCATGAAATTCAGAGTCCGGGTAGTTAGTTAATCAATTGTGGCCCTGAAAAAATTTGAAGGAAAAAAAACTACGAATTTTTAAGAAAATGCTTTTTTCGTGAGAAGGACTCTTAAACGCTGACAAACGTCAACAAATAGCGAAAACTATAATTTCTATATGTTTGCTTTGCTCGAAATCGCGCGCATTTACAAGGCCCTAAAGCGTTTTGCTGACTTGCAAGGACCCATCTGTTATAACGATGCCCAAAATAAAGAGATGAATCTCATAGTTTATTAGATATAATCCGTGTAAAGTTTGCTTATCATTTTCGCATAAATTATGACCTAAATTTGGAAACCGCCGAATTTCTCGAATTGGGTCTTTACGATTTTGGTGAAACTCTGTTCAGCGCAAGGCACTAATGCGCACTATGTGTAGCCGAGAGATTTTCACGAAAAAATGCCGGCAACAGCAGATTTTCGACTCAGACCTCAAAGGGGCGTGGCATTATAACCACGTGACATTTACTCCGATCGCCAAAAATTTTATGTTATATTGTAGATTGATCTATATGTTATCCATTCTATGTGTTAGACTTACGATAAAAGTAAAGGTGGGGATACCAGAGAGCTTCAAAGTAGGATGGTACCCCCCCAAAAAAACTGGGTCGAGTCACCTTAAGTAACTACTACTAACTACCAGCAACTACCAGTAACTACTAGCAACTACAAGTATCTACTAGTAACTACCTTTAACTACTAGTAACTACCAGTAACTACTAGTAACTACCAGTAACTACTAGCAATTACCAGTAACTAATACTAACTACCTTTAACTGCTAGTAACTACCAGTAACTACAAGTAACTACTAGCAACTAACAGTAACCATTAGCATAACCAGTAACTACTAGTGACTACAAGTAACTAGTTCTGGTAACTAATATATAGATTTAGCCAGGGCTAAAAGCGAAGCTCCCATTAATAAACTTATAATGTAAATCAAACTATAAACTTGTGATCCACAAATCAGTTAAGTTAAGGGCACATTCATGTGACTTTTGAGGGAAAGGCTAAGTTATTTCTTACATCGAGTTGATAGCCTTATATATATGTACACCCAAAAACAGCAAACATCTTCAATCACATTCAAGAGCTATAATGGCTCTTGATCACAGTAGATTAGGCCTCGAAAACAAATTCTTGGAAAACAAATCAGGCCGCATTTTTTGCGTTCGATAGGTTTACTTTACAAATTCTTGCCAACAAATCTGGGGGTGTGTAAACCAACCTTTTATACTCTTTATACATCACATCTGAGGTGAAACAGTACTATTTATCATACAGACCTCGGACAGAATGCGGCATTTCTCAATTTTTCAAGATAAATTGCACGTATTAGTCAATACTCAGGACGATCAATCGTGGGATTTTAGCGAAACTGTTCAAAAAAATTCCAAAATCACCCATACGGCCAGCCGGTTCTCATTTCTAGTGCGAGCTGTAAGTGTGGTCAAGTGTTTGAATGAACTTTAATATAGTTACGCTTCAACATAATAACGAATTTATTATTATTATTTTTTGTTATTTAATGGTTTCAGTTATAACGATGTGTAATCTTATAAAGCGTTTGATACGCGCGACATTTTTGAGTAC
>OZ037994.1:21266394-21303894 GCA_964035705.1 Porites rus | reverse complement strand
GAAACGGCTTCTTCTACGCGAATACACGTGAGTTGTAAACAATCCATCGAGCACAAAACTCAGCTACAGTAAATTGAAAAACGCCGTATTGAATCTTTCCAAGTCTTTTCTTGCCTTAATAAAAAAAGTCAGCCCTAGGATTTCGTCGACTTTTAAAAGATTGTTCTCTAAAGAAATTTGAAAAACACCGAGCTCACACATTATCCACTCGCTAGGAGGTGAATAATGTTGAATAGTCCGAGATAGCGAACCAATCAGATTGCTTAAATCACCAAGATCACTGAGTGTGTATATACTAAACCAAAATAGCAACCAGATATTGCGAACATGGATTTACGAGTCATGTTATTACTCACTTTGCTTAGAAATATTACAGCTCGACAGTTCCTGGCTCAAATCGCACTTAAAAGGGAGATCTTAAAGAATCTCCATAAAGGAGACGCTCTCACAGCCGTTTGACTTAAAATGGGGTGTCCCTCAAGGTTCTTGTGTCCGACCGCTTTTGTTTACTATTTATACACAGGATTTGTTCTCTAAATGCTAGCGCTCGCTTAATTTACTGCGCCCCAAAGTCGTGCCCTATCACGCCTCTGCTTTGCGAGCTACATTGGTTACCTGTTTGCTACTGTTTTGAATACAAAATATTACCGTGACCGGCAAAATTCTTGCATGGCAAAGGCGTGGCTACATGGATGCGTGGTTACTCAGCTGGAAAAAGAGAGGAAATAGGTAACTAATAGCAACTACCAGTAACTTCTAGTAACTACCAGTAACTACTAGCAACTACCTTTTATTACTAGTGACTACCAGTAACTACTAGTAACTACCTTTAACTACTAGTAACTACAAGTAACTACCAGTAACTACTAGTAACTACAAGTAACTACCAGTAACTACTAGTAACTACAAGTAACTACCAGTAACTACTAGTAACTACAAGTAACTACCAGTAACTAATAGTAACTACAAGTAACTACCAGTAACTACTAGCAACTACAAGTAACTACTGGTAACTACTAGCAACTACAAGTAACTACTAGTAACTACATTTAACTGCTAGTAACTACCAGTAACTACCAGTAACTACTAGTAACTACAAGTAACTACCAGTAACTACTACTAACTACCTTTAACTACTAGTAACTACCAGTAACTACTACTAACTACCTTTAACTACTAGTAACTACCAGTAACTACAAGTAACTACTAGCAACTAACAGTAACCACTAGCATAACCAGTAACTACTAGTAACTACAAGTAACTAGTACTAGTAACTACTAGCAACTACCAGTAACTACTAGTAACTACTAGTTACTATACCACTGACTATCAGTGAGAAGACACAATACTACATATTACACAGAGTGTATATTAGTGGTGCACTTATGACTTTATAGCAACCAGATATTGCGAACATGGATTTACGAGTCACGTTATTTCTCATTTTGCTTGGAAATATTACAGCTCGACAGTTCTGTGTGAACAGCGCAAAAACATAGAACGGTTCCGTGTGAACAAAGTGTCCTGTCAAATTTTTCAACCGGTTGAAAATTCGACCGACGTAACCTTAAAGGGGAAGCAAACATTACCAGTTGACCGCTTTTGCAATTGATTGTGATTTTCTTATAGAAACCTTTCTTAGAAGCTTTTTGAGCTCTTTCACTGAAAGTGGTTTGGATATAAGAAAATGTTAAATACTATAGAACAATTTTGATATGTTCAAATTCGTACTTGAGGCACAACAATGAATAATACATTTCTTTTATTTTATTTCCCCAAGGTATGACTTTTGATATATTGAAATTGGTCTCTTTTTGCCAGCTTCACCGTCAATTTTCCAAATGTAGAAATGCAGGCCATTTAGGATGGCCATGAACATGCAGCGTCGTGACAGGCTATTTATTACAGATGATCAGCCGCGTACAGTTTAAAAGTTACAGAATGATAAACTTCCAGTAAGCGGAGGCTATAATCTATACATTTTTATTGTTATTGAACATCAAAGGGCTTTGTTGTGCTAATATAAATTTCCGTCTTGATCTGTTTTACTACCCACTTGGCTTATGAGGGAGCTGAAAGAGGGTGTCTACTTCCCCGGAGGTCTACCCCTAGCATAGAGGGTCCACAATAGGTTTGGCGGGATGTGGGATTTGGCTTTTTTTTTTGTGGTGATACTCGAGATGCGAGCTAAAAAAAGGAGCGGGAAGCGGGAATTTTGATATTGAGTGGGAGCGGGATTTCCTATTTTTATTGGGTTGGGATGCGGGAATCGTAAGGGAAAAGTAGCGGGATACGGGAATTAATTTTTGTTGTGACCACATTTTGACTTCTTTGTGTACACGCCCATGTACTAGGAACTACTAGTCGCCAAGGAAATGAAGCCTGTCAGTTTTATCCATTATCACTTTTGCGTGTTTTTGTCTTATTTCGGTACTTGGTAACTGACGGTGTGCGCGAACAGACAATGGAAGGGTCTGGAGAGAGGCCAAAAAACGAATTAGACTAGGGAGAGGCGCGAAAAATACGCGGTTAATTTTACACAGTCTTCGCCTGCACTTCGCACCTCTTAAAACCGATTGTGAGAAAAGAGGACTGTTTTGCAAACTCTTGCAGGTCACACGCACCTACTTTTGAGCGGATTTAAGAATGGAAGAATGTAAAGAGATTTTAAACAGGAATGAGTACACTTAAGCAGTACAAAAGAGGAAGAAATCGAGGACCGAGCGCAAGAAGGGTGGAAAAGTACACTTTCTGGATGGGGGTTGTCTACAGTTGCTTGTGCTGTTCGATTCCATAGGAGGTTTGGAAAAAGAGAACATTTTATCAATCTGTCCAACCAGTGTGTTCATACACACTTTCCATGAGCCGCTGTCAGCGTAGACAATTGGCTTCATCGCCTAATGCAACCTAGCAGTAAATCAATCGAAACATCCATCTACCCAACTCAACTGGCTGTTTCCAAATGGCCAGAACTCAGATCGAAGTAAACCTTGTTTTTTGTACTGATGCGCTCCCGCCAAAAATAATAACAAGCAAAACAGAAAATAAAGTTACAGTCGTTAATGGTTTAGCCTGGGACCAGGCTCCGCATTGGGGGAAAAGGGAGAAAAAAAATTGATCCCATTTTTTGCCTTTTTTCCCCACTACGGAGCCTGATCCCAGACTATTAATGGTTAAGTCAAGAGCCTTAAACATCAAAGCTGCCTATTGCAAGAAAGTAAGTCTTAAACATTGTATAACGTTTTAATATTTCAATAATTAAAGCAGGAAACTTGTAAAAAAATTAGGGCGGGATCTAGTCTGCTACACAGCAATTTTTAGTGCCGTCACGCAACGCCCCTCCCCACAAACTTTGTGGCTGTGTAGCAGACTAGGCGGGATCGGGATTCGGACGTAAAAACAGGCAGGATAGCGGAATTAAGAAGAAGAAACTAGCGGGAAAGCGGGATTTCAGAACCCGGCTATTGTGGATCTTCAGCAGAGGTTCAACTGGATATGGTTTGGTGTCAATACCAAAACCTATCAGCAATTATTAAACATACATAAGGTAATATCGCACCTGTAGAGCGGGTTTTAAATTTCCAAGAAACTGACCAGTCGCTTTGAAGTTCTCCAAACCAGGAAGACACACCAGTTTCATACCCCTTGTCGCATTCCAGAGATAAAAGATAAAAGGTGGTTGAAGGAACCTTATGTTCTGCCCATTTAGCTTCAATGCCTAGTGGCTTTATCTCCCTAAACCGTACAGTGGTCTCCGTTATGGTGCATATTTCTTTTCTACTCCACGTTACATTGACTTTGCAACCATGTATTTCCGACTCTTTGTTGTTTATCACGGGTGTAATTGATTTGCCTTTAAATAATGAGCAAAATACTGCGATTACTTAGTGATTTCTATTGATGTATTTGCAGTGATAGATGAATGTAGAAAGGTACACCACTAAACCTACAAACTGTCTAACAACTACAAAAACTGAAACCTGAATTAACGACTAGCACGCTGACGCCATCTTAAGTGATCGCGCTAATTATGGGCATGCGTTGAGTCCTGTAAAAAGAGTTCTTAATTACCTTGATTAATTCCTGCGGGACCTAAGTCCAATGAATGTGACAATAAGCAGACAAAAAAATTATTTCGTTACTTAAATTTACCTGTAATTCTGCTCTCGGGCCAAAGTAAGTGCTAACATGATCAATTTTGTGCTGTAAAACTAGCCAAAAGTGCAAATTATAAAAATAGTTTTTGGAAAACTAATAAAAATTATTACGAATTACGCCTAAACATTATGCTAGCTTAATCTTTAAAAGCCTAAAACCAGGACTATAAGAAGAATACGATTTAACCTTGGATAGATAGTACTATCACCTTTACTCAGGTCATAGACCTGCCTCCCAGATAAAGCTTTTCCAGTCACATAAAGATCCATGACTGCTCCAACAAACACCCCATTTGCCATGGGCATCTGGACTAAGCCCGGATCATTCCCTATGATGTACTCTGGCTGATAACGGCCTAACGATGAGAAGAAATGTTCATTCCATTGGTCTACCAATGCCTTCTCCGTACCATTAACGAACACGTTGATCTTATGCTGCTGACAGGTTACTGCTACGTGATTCCAGTAATTGATTTGTAAGTGGAAAGTATTGTGTATAGATAAAACGAGACGAGAATTCTTGACTGTAACGTAAAATAGTTTTCCACCCGTTGACTGAAGTGCCAGTATAGGCCCGTCAACACCAATATACTTTAACCAAAACGCAATTGTAAAGTCACAGGTTCTTATTTTAATGTTGGGCACAGTAGCATAGGAACCATTCTGACTGAAACTCGCTGCTTTGCTTCCAGGACACCAGCCTTCAGTATGGTTAACGGTACCAAAATACCTGTAAGATCACAAAAACCAATGAATAAAATCTAGCTGTGAATAAAAAAGAATTATCTATCATAGGAACATGCAAGCCACTATTTTACCCTCGAATATAATCCTACTTTATAAGACAAAAATTTAACCGGTCAACGGTGAGTATAATGCCACCTTCAGCAGTCAGAAATGCAAATGCATACGTTTAAAGCAGTGCTGAAACCTGGATGTCATATGAAATGGTCGATCTGAAATTTTATTTACGAGTTAGAAAAAAGTAAGAAACAAAGATAAGGTTCTCGCGCAAAATCGGTTGAAAAAAAAACCGACATCCGAAAATAGGGGTAAGATATAAGAATCCAACGCCACTTCCTTTCCCGCCCACCCATGCCCCCAACATTAATAATTGAACAAACTTAACCGCTACTAACCTTACATCTGAATCACTACCGTCTAGAAACCAGCGGCCGTATACGGGGTTTCCTAACAAAAAAAACACGGGGGCCTGCTTAGGATTCGTTCCATTAAACTTATTTTGGGATACGAATACGTATAGTGTGTAACCTTTATCTTTTTCTTATTGCTTTCATTGTTACTCTGAATGCCTCGGAGAGCATAAAACGGAATAATTACAACAACAACAATAATGGCAGACGTTATCGGTTATTAATTAGCAAAAAGGCAACGAGTGGGGCTAAAAAGCAAAAGGTTGTATTGACAGAAAAACAACTTTGGACGTGCTGCACCCCTGGGGGGGAAAGAGGGTACTCAGGAGCTCAATTGACAGGGATGATCGAAGGATTTCGGTTTTTTTTCGGGTAGGAGAATTTTGGCAAGTATTTTTTTGGGTAGCTTAATTTAAGTACGGATTTTCTTGGGTGTTATATCATTTATTACTTTCTGGAAATTCTTTTTTTGGGGTGGGGGGTGGAGGTGGGGGTTAAATGTTGGTCCAGGTTTGTTTTCTTTCTTGTGGGGGTGGGGGGGGGGGGTGTTTTAAGCCCAAGGGATTTTCTTAGGTTTCCATTTTTGCCTCCATTCGATCATCCCTGTCACTTGAGATCCGGAGTACTTCCTCCCCCCCCTGGGGTGCAGCACCAGAATGTAACTAAAACAAGGAACGAGCACGAGGAACGGGAAAATGAAAAATGGAAAATGAAAAATGGGAACAAAACCTACCTGTTGGATGGGTGTCAAAGTAACCGGGCTGACTTTGATCATTAATAACTTTGAAACGAATAAACAAAATTTACCAACCAAGAAGTTTTTCTGAACTTTAACAGGATTAATAATCTAATGTATATTACGAATCATTTCCCGTTAAGACTGACTACACTACAACCTCTTTCCCAATGATCAAAAAAACAAAAAGGAAAACGTTTCTTAGAAGCTTTTTCACCTCTTTCAGTGAAAGTAGCTTAGATAAAATAAATTGTTAAATTTTTGTTGGCATAGTCGCTAATTTGCCACCTGCAGGCGCAAAAGTCAAGATGGCCATGAAAAATGTATAAATACAAGGTCTTGACAGACTAATTGGAGGAGAACGATCGCTAAATGTATAAAAATTACAGATTACTTTCCCATATGTGGTGGCTAATCTGTTTATGTTTGTTGTTGTTATTAAAACATCAAAGGATTTCTCCTGATAATTTTCCGTCTTGATTTGTTTTGTTGTCCACGTGGCTTCCGAGGGAGCTGAAAGGGGTATCCGCTTTCCTACAAAGAGGTGACCGCTCCGCTTATGGACCCTGGCAGAGGTTTGCCGGACTAGATATAGTTTAGTATCAATACCAAACCCCTACCAGCTATTGGACATACAGTGTACATGAGGTAACGTCTCACCTGCAGAGGTAGTTTTAAATTTCCGAGAGACTGACCACTCGCTTTGAACTTCTACAAACCAAGAAGATACTGCAATTTCATATCTCTTGTCGCATTCCAGATAAAGGAGAAAATAGGTGGTTGAAGAAACATTATATTCTGTCCATTCTGCTTCATCGCCTTGAGGTTTTATCTCCCTAAACCGTACAGTGGTCTTCGTTATGGTGCATATTTCTTTTCTACTCCACGTTACATTGACTTTGCAACCATGTATTTCCGACTCTTCCTTGTTTATCACGGGTGTAATTGGTTTGCCTTGAAATAATGAGAATAATACTACGATTAATTATTTATTTCCACGCATAACGTCAATAATTAAGTTTGCGTTTTTTAAAAGTTCCAAGCTGCCTTTATATTGTCAAGCAAAGACTGTAAAAGAACAATATACGTATTTTAACATCCAACAGACCTCTATTGAGGATTTGAGACTGCAGTCGAAGAATACGACTTAACCTTGAAAAGATACTACTCTCACCTTTACTCAGGTCATGGACCTGCCTCCCAGATAAAGCTTTTCCAGTCACATAAAGATCCATGACTGCTCCAACAAACACCCCATTCGCCATTGGCATCTGGACTAAGCCCGGATCATTCCCTATGATGTACTCTGGCTGATAACGGCCTAACGATGAGAAGAAATACTCATTCCATTAGTCTACCAATGCCTTCTTTGTACCATTAACGAACACGTTGATCTTATGCTGCTGACAGGTTACTGCTACGTGATTCCAGTAATTGATTTGTAAGTGGAAAGTGTTGTCTATCGATAAAAGAAGACGGGATTTCTTGACTGTAACGTAAAATAGTTTTCCACCCTTTGACCAAAGTGCCAGTATAGGTCCGTCAACACCAATATACTTTACCCAAAATGCAATTGTAAAGTCACAGGTTGTTATGTTCTCGTTGGGCACAGTGGCATAAGAACCATTTTGACTGAAACTCGCCGCTTTGCTTCCAGGACACCAGCCTTCAGTATGGTTAACGGTACCAAAATACCTGTAAGATCACAAAAACCAATGAAAATAATCTAGCTGTGAATAAAAGAATTACCTGTCATAGGAACATGCAAACCACTATATTACCCTCTACTCCTACGTTATAAGGCAAAAATTTAACCAGTTAACGCCATGAGTGTAATGCCACCTGCAGCAGTCGGAAAGGCAAGTACACAAGTTTGAGGAGATACTGAATCCTGGATGTGATCAAGAGAGAATGCTCAATCAGAAAATATATTAACAAGTTAGAGAAAGTTAAGAGGCCCGGGGAAAGATAAATCCGAAACCAGGGGTAAGGCATAAAACGCCACATCTCCGCCCCCGCCCCACCCACAACCTTGGACAAACAATATATATATAAACCAACTTACCTCAAATCTGGATCACTGCCATCTAGAAACCAGCGGCTGTATACGGGGTTTCCTAACAAAAAAAACAAGTTAATTCCAATAGTAAAGATGGCGATATCAAACAAACCTGTAATAAGCTACTCTCTATTTCATTATACTTCGGTCTTCCTCGGCCCTTTATAATCTTTAGAATCATAAGCATTTAAAGTAGACCTAGGACTATTTAACTGCGACCGAAAAAGGAATGTATTTTTTGTGGTTCAGTTTTCTCCATGGTTTAAATTTTATTTTCTTTTGTTTTGGGGTATGGTAATGTATGATAAAGCTATGATAATGGGATTAAAACAAAGGAAAATGAAATCTAAACCAAGGAAAAAAATTGAACCACAACATAATACGCTCAATAACAAAGCTTTGAGATGAAATATTTCTCAGTTCGTCTCAACTTTATTTTTGTTTGTTTGTTATTGTTTGTTGTTTTCCCAAAGGGTTTCCACAACGTGAGTCATGAGCTCCTTCTTCTCTATATTGGGCATTCTATGAAGTCACGTCGAAGTCAAAGTGTCAGAATTAAAGGTTCTTCAATAGGAGAAACCTATTCAATAGGAAATTGAATAGGTTTCTTCAGCGGTGACGAAACGCCATGACGGTAAATGTAAACATTAATATTTATTTAGTAATACAGTAGTAAAGGAAATAAAGGGAGATGTAAAGAATCAACCATAAGAGGACACAGAAAAAATCTGAGCCCCAGATGGGATTCGAACCCACGACCCTCCGTGTTCTAGATCGGATGCTCTAACCTCTGAGCTACTGAGGACTCGTTGGCGAGCAAGGGTCATTTTTGTGGGTTGGACCTTGCGAACCGCATCTCGCAGTCACACAGTCCATCACAAGCAACACATTAAGGCTTAACTGTATCACACAGTCACATTAATAGTAAGAAATAAAGGGAGATGGCTCTCCCTTTATTTCCTTTAAATATTAATATCAGTGGCATAGGTTGGTTGGTTGGAGGCTCCTTCATGAGTGAGACATTTCTTACTATTAATGTGACTGTGTGATACAGTTAAGCCTTAATGTGTTGCTTGTGATGGACTGTGTGACTGCGAGATGCGGTTCGCAAGTCCAAGCCACAAAAATGACCCTTGCTCGCCAACGAGTCCTCAGTAGCTCAGAGGTTAGAGCATCCGATCTAGAACACGGAGGGTCGTGGGTTCGAATCCCATCTGAGGCTCAGATTTTTTCTGGGTCCTCTTATGGTTGATTCTTTACATCTCCCTTTATTGCCTTTAAATATTAATATCAGTGGCATAGGTTGACAGTAGTAAAGGCCGCCAAAAGTGATGAATCAAACAAGGATTTGTTTGTACTTTTTCAGAATTCCACAAACGAAGGATGTTACCAAAAAATGTACCTTTGCAGCCATATAGTTCCACCCTCATTGATATGTGGTTATGCCAAGCTGTTGGTTGAAAACGTGTGTACCGTGCCACAATCGACCCATTGAGTTCGTTATAAACGATAGTATTCTCGTCTGTGTTGCCAACAAACACCTGAATCAGGCCAAAAAAAAGAAAATAAAACTATTGGGGAGTGGGGGGGGGGGGGGGGGAGGGGTTGGGAGGGCCGGTATTATTTCAAAAGTGAGGGCCCAAAAATTTTAGCCCCTCTCAGGTTAACAGCCCAAAAATCCTGTCCCCTCCAAGAATTTGTGCCCAAAAAATTGTAACCCTCCCCTAATAACATTTTGAGTATTCGAATTAATGTTGCATCGCGAGAATCCATATCAGCTTGTTGTCGTCTTTTCGCTGTTCTTCAAGATTCATTATTTAATTCTCAGTGTCTCAGTATTCTACAGTTCAAGTTAATCAGCATTCACGCTTCGAAATCGGCTCGCCTGTTTCACTTCTACATTTCGAGGATAAATAGCGTGATTTACAGAATGATTCGCTGAAAAAAGGAAAAACCCAAATATCCTGATAAGATATTCACTCAAAGGATGAAAAAACTCTTAGAAAGAAACTACCCACACTAGCCTGAATCTCCGAGTCTTCGTTTCTAAATCTGAATTCTTCTGTTCATGACCACAGCTAGCTCAAAACTGAATTTTTAAATATAGCGCTAGAATGTAAAATACCCTTAGGGGATCCAAGGGAAGCGTTGCTATCGGCAACGCGGATTTAATTTATTACATCAGCGTAACTTTGAGACAATTATTTCGTTGGAATAAAAACGTGTTACTATTTACAATGTTTTCGGGGGTAGAAGAGGGATCATTTGAATCTTGATATTCATGATTCCTGTCGTTTTTACCTCAATGATTCATGATTTTCTTCCGGATTCATGATTCACGAAGACTTTTGGTCACCTATTAATTTAAAGTTGCACGTTTTTTGTTGCCCGTTCTGCTGCAGCTTTAGTCTTGTTTTGTGTAGTTTCTTTAGTGTTCAAACTTCTGTTTTCATCCAGAATTATGTAGATTTTGGACCTCTGTTTCTCGGTATCACCATTCATTTTGTCCAGGTATGGAGTTTTTTGTAACTGAACATTAAGCACTAGTGTCACTGGCGAAACAAGTGTATTGTCAGCCCCGAATGTACGAATTATATAGGGGGGTTCGGGGGCATGCATGCATGAAAATTGGACTCTTAGATTCATTTCTGCATTCCCTGGATCGAGCGCAATTTAATTCATACGTCTATTTTGTTGAGCTTTCAGTTCTCAGTCTCGATATTCATAATTCCCGTGTGCTGTTTTCAAAGCCATTTCAAAGTCAAGCAAATTGCAAGCTATTCCACGTAAAAACACTCCTCATCTCCAGCTAATCAGAGTGCTTTTTAACCGTGCGATTCAGCTTTTAGTATGCAATTCTGTTAATATTACTTGCACGGCCATCGTATTTCAAACAGTGCTTAATATTTCAGTAACACAAAATGCATTAGTATGCGCAAATCGCCCAAAGGCGCCCAGAAAATTTGTAACCCTCCCCTCATGCGGGCTCAGAAAATTTTAGTCCTCCCCAAATTGGCGCCCAAAAAATTGCATCCCTCCCCCAAAATTTACCAGCCCTCCCCCCCACAATAGTTAATGACCGCTCCCTTAGATGGACAACTAGTCACGGTTTTGACGCCATCTGCTTGCTATTCAAAATCGAAGGATGACATTTTGTGTTACCAGGCACTGAATTTCAGACCAACCCTCGGGTCCCTGCACACCTAGACGTAACCTCTGATACGAATGAAAGCTGTTCATAGTAGCATGTAGACATGCAAATATGATTGTTTTTGGTTGGGAAGTGGAATCATTTGGAGAAAAGCTAGTGCTTTCTGGTGAATGTTACTGATGCTGTAATAGTATGGAGGGTTTTTTACTCGATTATCGTATATACTATGAATCTGAAATTTGAGCAGGGGTTTTGGGGAACAAAAGGGACCTTGTCCATTTACTTGTAGGACGAAACAAGAGGTATCCTGAAATGACCACTAGGGAAAGGGTCAACGGCTGAGCCTTTCCAGTAACAGGGGGACATTGATTTTCTAGTTTAAAATAATATCAGTTTCGAATAAACTTTTACACTGTACTGTCAGACTTCTAATGTTTAACAATTTTGCTGCTTCTCTGGTCTATTGCAGTCGGTTGTGACTTGGTTGCTAGTGGACTGGGGCCTGAAGTCGTTTTTATACCTTCCTAAGAATTGCTAACTATTTTTTCTTTATGCGTTACCCGGATGCCTTTTCAGGTTCTGCAATAGGTTAGGCCTGCCCCCATTACAACTCTATGTGTTTGAAACTTCGGGAAGCTGACAGCATTGATTTTGGGTAACATGTTAATTGAAACTACTTTTAGAAAACAGTGAATTTCAAAATTATTTGGGGGAACAGGGAAACTGTACAGTACCGCAAATGAGCCCCGACCACAACACCCCAAAGGGCAAAGAATGGCTAAAACGGACCACAAATTATCCTCGACCCCAAATGAACCACCTTCGTGTTTTCTTGGTGCTGGAAACCTTTATTAGCCTCACTCACTCCGACTGACTCCTCAGAGGGAGTTGAATGAGGAGATTAAGCATGGTGAACGAAATGACGAAGAACAAAAGTAGAGTTCACTAACGAAGGGGTAAGTGCACAAGATCTCAAAACTTACAACATGATTACATTGATAATATATAGATTTAGCCAGGGCCAAAAGCGAAGCTCCTATTAACTCGAATTTATAATTCAAATCAAACAATAAACTTGTATTCCACAAATCAGTTAACTTTAGAGCACATTCATGTGACTTTTGAGGGAAAGACTACGTGATTTTCGAGAAAAATAATTTGCAAACAGTCCAAGCTAAGAGTGAACTTAATCTTACATCGAGTTGATAGCCTTTATATGTACACCCAAAAAATAGCAATCATCTTCGATCACATTTAAGAGCCATAATGGCTCTTGATCACAGTAGATTAGGCAGGGAAAACAAATTAGGCCGAATTTTTAGCGTTCGACATGTTTACTTTACAAAATCTTGCCAACAAGTCTGGGGACGTGTAAACCAACCTTTTATACTTTTTGTACATCACATCTGAGGTGAAACAGTACCATGAGGCGCCGTTTTCATCGTACAGACCTAGGACAGAATGCAGTGTTTCACACTTTTGCAATACAAATTGCACTCATTCAATATTCAGGACGATCGAAGCACGCGTGGGCTTTTAGCGAAACCGTCAAAAAAATGTCCAAAATCACCTATACGGCTAGCCGGTTCTCACTTTTGACAAGTCGACTGTTTAAATTAAGGTTAATATAGTTATACGCTTCAACACAATACAGGGCTCGAAATCTTCAGGTTGCCTTTTGGCGACCAACCGGAGAAATATAGTCGCCAGATGCAAATTTTTAGTCGCCAGTTTGTAAAATGAAAATGACGCAGCTCATAGGAACAGAGCTTCTGATATTTCGAGCAGGAGCGGAGCCGCGAAATTCACAGAAACACGTGAAATATCGCGAAATTCAGTAGAAATCTTATCAAATACATGTCTGTACAACATATTTGAAACTTATCTCAGCTATTGGGGCTATTTACTTGCCGTAAACTTGCAAAATTATCTTGATACTTCGTCACTGAAACATACAAATAACCTCACGAAACTACCAGGCCTAAATTATGTTGCGAAAAACTGGGCACTAGCCATGATGTTAAAGGCTTTGCCATTGGTTCGTTTCTGGAGCGTATTGTTCTTGAAAGAGCAAATGATGACCTCTGTTAGAAAAACGTTAAAAACGCTGGTCTGATCAGCGCAAAACCGATCGGTATCTGACAAAATTTTCCCTCAAAAATAACCACAAAATCGGCCTTTTTTTACCGATTGATTGTCGGCGAAGTTTGACCCAAACATTCCCGCAAAAGTGCCGCAAAATCGGCCGATTTTTCTGCGAATTTGCCCCTAAAAATCCCGCGAAATTTGACTTTTTTCCGCTACCTGTCAGAAGCCCAGCATGTTATGGCACGATCCATCAGATTTGAAAATAGATCAGATTTCAGAAATCAGATTTATCATGAAGTCGGTATAAATTTGGAGGTAAAATGGCTTTGTTTATGCGATAAATTTGTCACATTTTTCATGATGAAAGCAAAGCAAGATAAGATAAAATGTTTGTTTTAATTTTACTCTTCTAAAATCTGGTCGCCACTTTGGCGACTAAACCAGAATTTTTAGTCGCCAAGGAGAAAATGTTAGTCGCATTGGCGACCGTATCAGTCGCAATTTCGAGCCCTGCAATAAAGAATTTATTATGTTTATTTTTTATTTAATGATTCTATAACGATCTGTAATCTTCAAAAGCGTTTGATACGCGCGGCATTTTGACTACTCCTGCAAGCGGTGTTCATGAGCGACTGAAAACAAACGGCACAGCGATTAAAATTGCAAAAGAGACTACTAACAATCAATCAAGAAAGGGAAAATAATTCGGTGAAACATATACAGAGACAACAATTTTCATTCACGAAGACAAGTATTAAAGTGTCTCTGAAAATCCTTGTTTACGTTTTAAGCCGGCTTCCCGATGTTTGCTTTTTTCAAAGATGAACTCGAGGCAACAAAATCGCTCAAAGCTTTCTTTTACAGCCAGAATTATAACCAAATATTCTTTGGAACGTTTTCTTTCTATTTGCGGTGAGAAAATGTCTAAAGGCTTTTTAAAGTTCCATAAGCTTATAATCAAACCTGATACTCGGTCACTCTCGGTCAGATCATTGTCTCAAATCTTACAAACGTGCATAAACCAAATAGCCGCTTAAACTACGCTCGACTTCATTAAGTTAGATATAAAAAACAAACATTAAATACAATAATTACTCAGGCTTACCTTTCGAGATGCACTGAAAACTATCAAGTAAGGCCAGAATCGCTTCAGACTTTTCAACCGTCTCACGCATCAAGCAAGGTGAAAAACGAAAACGATACCATCCGAAATCGGATTTCCGACTTTGCCAAAGCGACGTATTTCTCAATCAAAAACCCAATAAACAAACTAGCCATGAATAACAGAAGACTCTTCATAGCAGCTGAATTTCACTTTGTACATTCAGTGGAAAAAGACAATTAAAAACATCACAAGTTGACACAAAACTCTGTCAGCTTCAGCAGTCAAAGTAAACAAGTTTCAAGATGCTGCATAAATTTTCCGCGTGAACTCACCTGTCAAATTTTGACTAATCAGAGTATAAAAATTGGACGTAGAGCGTGACCAACGCGTGACCTTGGTGAGAAAAGTCAAAAGCAACTAGCATGTCCTCCCTGCCTGTAAAAACGGGCTTAATTTTTAGCTTCCGAGGTCAGTTTGAAATCAAAATTTTAATTGTGCGGCACATATAAAAAACAACATAATTCATATGAATTGAAAAATTAAACTTGAGCCTGCAATCATTTGAAAACTAGTAACTTGTCCGCGGATAACTTCAAAAGGATACTCGACCTCGATGGGTCGACACCTGAGCCCGCGATACGATCAGGTGATACTGGTCAGCGGATACCCTGTTTTGACAGCTGTCAATTGATCACAAGATTGATGTGCAATATGTTTGCAATATCAGTCTTCCTGGGTTCCCAAACTAGCTAGAAAGTGTGATATTGAACATTGGTTGCCCTGTGGTGCGGACGGACGGGCGGGCGGGCGGGCTGAGGGCGGTGTACGGTCACGTGATTACCAAATTTTCTGGGATGGGTAGATTTACTTACCCATGGTGCTTCGCAGGCGAGCTTCGCGCGCCAGAGCTCCGCTAATAACTTTTTTGGGTTTAAGGGTTACATGCAGTGAAACAGATTACTGAACTTTATTTTGCTTCCTTAGCAGATACTATCTGCTGTATCTACTGTTTTTGAAAAGCAACAATCACATCTTTAAAAAATTAACAAACTCCCCACAATGTAAATTTCTGCAGACGTGTCTAACCTTGTGTTCACTTTGTCCTTGTTGTTTGTACAACTGGAAATTCAGACCGTCGCCGCTGTAGTTCAGCGTGTAATTTATTACCCACTGGCTCTTTAAATTACTTCCTTGCGTTGCCACCCGTGTGACAGTGACAGGATTGGTACCTAAATCAATCTGTAGCCATTGCTCAGCGTCATTAGCGTAAGCTGACCACGATCCTTTCAAGTTCAGTCTACCCTGGCTGGCTTCATGGTTAGCATCAAGCTGTGACGAAGCACTAATCTGCCCGTCAGTGATCGCTCCTTTCTCCATACCGAGAGCCTCTTGACATTCTAAATAACAAAACAAATTAAAAGGCAATGCCACAAAGATTGGGTGCTACTTGGAAATCCAATCGATGTGTTTCTGTCAATGAAAATTCCACAAAAACCTGCCTTGCTCTTTTTAAGAGTTATGAAACAATACATTAAAATGTTGAAAACGATAATTCACTACGGGCGAATGGGAAAGAAGGGGACTAAGACCCAGTTCAAACGTCGAACCTTTCATGCACCGAACTTAATAGCTATTTGGGTCAACCCAATTGATAAAAGTCCAATGGTTGAATCATACGTCAAACTAAAAATTAGTCGGACTCAATTCATTTTCAAGATGTTAGCATAGTCTACAACGGTTACCAGTGAAAATAAATGATAGTAATTTATGTATTAGGTTCGGCACATGAAAGTCAGTCGACGTAGTTCCTAAGTCGGAATTCCCATGTGCGCATGGGTCGACCCAAATTAGATATGTCAGACTTAATTGATTCAAACGTCAATCTTTTCTTGTACTTAATTGAAGGAGTTTGGTAATGAAAAGTTCGACGTTTGAACTGGGCCTGACAAAACTTGAAAATAGTAGGGGGGCCTTTATCACTGTTCGCAATGTTTTAGTATAAAGCGTTTTACCCACGTGGCCAGCAGCTTTGCAAATTGGAAAAAAAGAACGTCTTTACATAAGAAAAAAGTTCAACTCCCACAGGAAGGGTTTGGCACACCAACATGGCGGTCGTGATGTCATGTGAAAACAATCCAATTGTCCAACAATCCAATTTCTAATCGTAGTTTCTGAGGCTGCCCCTAAAACTCTTAAAAATGTGTGGAAGAAATAGTGGATGCCTTCTTTCCATGGCAATTTTAGCACCTGCTGAGAAGGCTAAAATCCTATTTCGAAAAATTTGATAATGAGTTAACATGTTCCACGTCGATCCTATGGCCCGACTGCACCGAGTATTGTTACATATACTTCGATGCAGATCGGAAGCGTTTTGTTTCCCGTGATGAAAAATAATTTTATTTGCTTGTTTATTAATAAAGTACTGGGTAACATTACCCCTAGCTCGTTTTTCTATGGACCAATATTAACCTGTGACTTCGCGCTTTAATTCTTTTACAACATTCGCACCATTATTTTTTCAACGCTGCTTGGAACATCAAGAGAAAAACAAGGATAAAAAGAAGTAAGAAAGAAAAATTATAGTTATACGAACCATTACAGCTGACTTCGTTCACTTCCTCGCTCCAGTATCCTCTTATTCCGCACCGAGCAGATGAAGGACCACTAATTTGTTTGCCATTAGCGCAAGAAACTGAGCAAATTGAGCCGTATCTTTGATTGTATAAAACACAACTCTCGGGCCAAATTTGCACATCATTTGTGAAGGAGAGTTTTCGGCACGTAAATCCTTTGAAAGAGGAGATATAAAGCAAGTTTAAAAAATTGAGAATAAACAATCACGACACTGGTAATAGATTACTTAGACCTTAATAAGTGTCATAAAGTTTATGACCGCGTTTTGCCTTTGTCTACAGCAAAAATGATAACTGTTATCTCGGACTTGATCCTCAATTTAGGCTCTTTATTAACTTGAACTTTCCTTTTTTTTTTTTTTCTTCTCATTTTTTTTTAAATTTAATTTCATTAGAATGCTCAGGACAATGGAATGAAATTCTTCCAACAAAAAAAGAAAAAGAAAAAAAAATAACACTTTTCTTTTCGCTGTCTGTTCGACCATGCAGTCACCGGCCTTGTAATAGCAGACGTAACGATATTTTAGCAACATACTTTTTCGCAGAGGAGTTATTTGTGTCCTTAATTTCAGTAACAAATTTTAAGGTTGGTAGGAGAGGACCCTCGGGAATGAGGTTGTGTTTACCGCAGGTCGAACATAAAACCGTCATACAATCGTGTTACAAATCAGGTAAAATATTATTCAATACTCCAGAAAACCGCTATAGGCCAATGACCGCAGACAAATAACAGCGACTTAGAGACAAAAAAGAGGTTTTTGTGTGTGTGTAGAAAATTTAATAGGTAGGTAGGGCCCCTTCGTTACCAGTAACTCTTGAAAATGCGCTACACAAGTGCATGGCATTAGTTAGTATCAAATATAAAGTACTAGGCTAGTCCTTTAGCAGCTATTATTACTTCAATCTACACCACTGTGACTTTTCTTTTTTTTGTAAAAACAAAATACAAAAAAAAAAAAAAATTGCCAGAAAACATTTGAGATACGTCTCCTTGAATATAAAACTATTTGATTTCTTGTTGTATGAAAATAACGTGACCTACCCGAGGACAATTCACAAGAATAGTGAAGAGAAGTATTACAGTTCAAGTCATTCCATTTCCCTGACGGATACATTTCTACGCAATCTTCAGTGCCTTTCCAGTTGTTTGGTTGGTTAGAAGTAAAGTTTACGTAAACCACTAACGAACCATCAATCCATTGCCACCGTGAGTTATTACTTGAGTCACGGTGCAAACCAATCCATGTCCTGCTTCCCCAAACAATTTCTCGTTGTTCAGCTGGTGAATCCAACATTACGAGATTAGATACAAGTGCTTCACACGCAAATTTTGCGGCGATCCATTCCAGGGTATTAGAGGATAGCTTATAGCAAGAAGATTGGTGTGGAGTCCAATTTTGAGGGCAACCTATAAAAGATAAATATATAGAAATTGAGGTCAGGAGTGTAATTTCTTCAATCGAGTTTATGACTGCCCTGATTCCCTGTTCTGCTTACAGATTAGGCACTAATTTGAAATTTGAGAAACACCTTTGAATTTTAATTTAAAATCCGGTCAAGTTCTCTTCACTGCTCATAAAATTAGATTTACACCAAACTTGCTCAGGGCAAACATAACACGAAAAAGTACAAACTAGGAGAAAGGGGAAAAGATGATAAATACTGCGTTTGCCCCTGAATTTGCAACCCTATCATGTAAATTAGGATGCAATTGCGATGTTTACCATCTTTTCCCCTGATTTCCTGCTAGTTTGCACTTTTTTGCATTATATTTGCCCTGAGCAAATATTTGGTGTTAAATCTAGAACATTTTCGTACAGTGCGATTGAACATGCAGGTCGGTCATTTCGAAATGTTTTGAAATAAGCGAGCCTGTATCTGGCAACGTTACACGTTTTTGATACAATGGCAGGATAATATTTTTCTTGGTTTCTAATTTACAACTAAGAAATGAAGGACTTGGTTGATTAGTTTTAACTCGGAAATAACCAGTGATAAGGCGGTCCTTGTATCCTTTTTCCTTTGGAGTGCGACTTTTAGGTGATTTTCGCGCTCCCTTGAGAAAAAAAAAACGTCGCAAAGTTACTCGGCTCTGCATCGCTATAGGTGGGGGTACTTAGTTTTATCGACGGAGTTCGTAAACTTGATTTCTAACCTTAGTACTGGAGGAGGGATGTTTTACGCCGATTTTTTGTGGATTTAATTAACTTTTTGAGTGGTACAAATTAACGCAGATGACGTCATGCATCTCATTAAGATATGATGATGTCATAGTTTAAATTAATGCTGATGACGTCATGCATTCCACTAAGATAGGATAATGTCGTAGTTTAGCATTAGCTAGGGTTAGCTGGCAAGGAGCAAGTAACATCAGAATACCCTAGGGGTTGACGTCATCAGAAAATGTTGAAATCATAATCTATAAATAGAAAAGTGATTTTTTGATATAATCAGAAATTTGCTATAGTCTTCTGATTGGGAAATTTTGATTATACTAACTGAAAAATCTTTAATCATTAAATTATTTTCACTAAAAATCAGTTATAAACAAAACCAAGACACACAGGTTAACTAGAAAATCTTTACTTCAAAAGAAGGAAAAAAGGAGGTTAGGCGAATGCGGAATCGTACTAAGTTTTTTCGGGCAAATCATGAAAATGAGGTCGAAGCGAAGCGAAGTGGAAAACTTTCTATCAAGCAAAAATGTCAACCTTTGTTTACTTGACATCTGTACAAAAGGAAAAAGGAGGTTAGGCGAATGCGAAATCGTACTAATTTTTCGGGCAAATCACGAAAACGAGGTCGAAGCGCAGCGAAGCGAAAAACTGCCTATCAAGCAAAAATGTCAACCTTTGTTTACTTGACTCTGTAGAAAGTATTGCACAGGGTATAAAAATTCTATAGAAAACAACAGGTGGTTCTAAAGTAAACCCTAGCTCTTTTGGTTCTCAAATAAACTCCATTCTAGTAACTAATGAGTAACGTCTATTGAAAAAAAATAGGAATCAGGTGCGATCGCCTAGCAACACATGTTTTCTTATTTAGCGCTAAAAATCGGATATATAAACAAAACACACACACACATACACAAAGTGGAGCTGAAAACTCTCTATTTCAATTTTGACTCACCATTACAAAAGCGTTTTCTCCGTTCTACCTCGAGGAAACGACTAACTATTGAAGTCTCAGCGCTTGGTGAGCTTATGGTCTTGTCAATTCACGCGCCGTTAGTCAATTAATTATGCGGGTTAACAAGCCCACAGTTGCATACAAATTGGCTCTACAGTAAAAACCCCTAGGGAGAAACTTGACTTATTATTATAAAACACAAACAATTAATAACTTAACAAGGATCAATTAAAACACGCGACAAATAAACTGACAAGACCACGAGATACAGTTTTAAAAACTTTACCAGTGACAAAAAGAGTCAAATACACAGCGATTTGAAAGGGATGGACATTAGTCCTCTTCCTCGTTCTCCTCTTTAGAAGGTGACTAAAAATTGGTTTCCAGCGTCTTGGCGTTTTGGTGTGTAATTACTCCACAATCATGACACCGAAGAAAGCCTTCTTTGATGTAATTTCTCTCCTCAGGGATCTGGTGATCGCATATAAGAGAAATCTTGTAGTTATCGTGCCAAAAGCATTTAGGACATTTCATGATCAATGTCGAGTACACATTAGAGTTTTCGCAGTGTTCACAGGGACTTTTAGAGTGAAAAGTGGTGGACGTTTCAGGGCTACTACTTTCTGTTTCCTCATATCGTTCCCAGTGTCGTTGTTGCTCTCTTGGGTGCCTTCAGCTTCAACGCCATTCTCAGAAGCCGCTTCCTCCTCCACCTCATCCCTGATTTTCAATACCCGATGAACTCTCCGCATTGTTACTCTCGTTATCGGAAGTACTTTCTACATTTCGGTAGCCTTTTTCCTTTTCTATTAAATCACTTAACAACTTTTTGTTCTTGGTTAAACCTTTATCGATTCCTAACTATGCAAGTCCATCTAGAAACGCATTCAGCGCACGAGGCTTGGTAACCCCATTGTTATGAGGGAGTAACATGTGACGGGAATAGTGCGTTTATTTCGAAGTAATTGTCCGTTGGGAGTCCAGAAAAGAATATTTTTGGAAGCGGCCATACTATGTAGCAAATCAGAAGCACGCTTTTCCGACACTGCTTGGGAAAGATGACACAAAACATCTTTTATTCTTGGATCTTCATCCTCGCTTTCATCACCAGAACTTTCGCTTCCTTCATGTTCACTCTCGTTTTCTTCTTCAACCAAATCTATCTTTCTCTTCATTTTGATGAGAACCCGCGACAGACTTAGCTTAAAATGAGTAACTTATAGTTTTGTTTCCTCTTTTATAGCATCAAAAATCCTAGGCTTGTAACAGCAGGTACTAATTGGTATTGAATAAAAGCATCACCCCCTTGTACAAGGATTCGCTTCTTTGTTTTGTAAGGGACATTTCTTTCTTCTAGGTTTACTAGAGCATCCTTATATGGCAAGACGTTCCGCTTATTTTCTTCGGAGATAAGAATGTATTCCTTAAGTATATTGTATAGGACTTGGACTAATGCATGTAGTTGTTGTGGACTAGCTGTCCGCAAAAGAAACTGTCGCTGATGA
Source organism: Porites rus (assembly GCA_964035705.1). NCBI lineage: Eukaryota > Metazoa > Cnidaria > Anthozoa > Scleractinia > Poritidae > Porites > Porites rus. The sequence continues at coordinate 21,282,176 of OZ037994.1, read as the reverse complement.
GCTGAACAAACAGCTAAGAATTGAAGAAAAACACGATTGTTCTTGACAACTTGAGACATTGCGACAAACTGAACTTATGATAGTAGTTTGCAGTCTGTTATTGACTGTCGTGGATGAAAAAAATAGTAAATGTTGTGTTGGTAGTGGTGGTGGTGGAGAAAAACAATGGAAACGTGGTGGTGGTAGTGGTGGTGGAGGAGAAAAACAATGGAAATGTGGGGGCGGTGGTGGTGGTGGTGGTGGAGGGAAAACAATAGAAATGTGGTGGCGGTGGTGGTGGTGGTGGAGGGAAAACAGTAGAAATGTGGTGGTGGAGGGAAAACAATAGAAATGTGGTGGTGGCGGTGGAGGAACACAATAGAATTGCGGCGGCGATGGTGGTGGAGGAAAACTATAGAATTTTGTAGCCTTCAAAACTATATCAATCCCCAACAGGCAACCATTTTCTCAGTCTGCATTCTGCTCCTGAGGAGTTGACATGAGTTGGTTCTGTTCCGTTTGCGAAAAATCATTTAGTAGAAAGGATAGCATGCAAAGGTAGTGATGTCTAAATACCGCAATGTTGGTCTTACCCCATTTCAAACAGTTTCGTTTTCACAGAAAGGTCAGCGGTTTCTATTCGAGCATCCTTTTACCTCCATGATTGCCTGAATGACCGGGTCCGGAAAAACGGCCTGGGTTCTATCTCTATTGCAACAAGCTTCAGAGACAATTTACCCTCCCCCGGAGAGGATTGAGAGGATTTATATCGTGCAGAATCAATTTCACCAGGGGAAAGGTAGTCACAGTATAAACCTAAACAGCCATTATTTGGTGCTATTCAAGAAGCCACGAGACAAATTGAAAATCTTGACTCTTGCCAAGGAAATGTATCCCGGGCAAACTGATTTCTTTCTAAATCAGCAGGAAGAGGCTGTAAAAAGACCTTTTGGATATCTGCTGATTGACCTGAAAACTACTACCCACGATGACTGTCGACTGCGAACAAACGTCCTGTCCAGTGAAGAAGGTTTTAACCAAGCAGTGTTTCAAGAAAATATTCCTCAAGAGCTTTTAAAATATCTGAAGCAGCAAGATCTTTCGCCTGTCCCACTTCTTCCAGCTATGCAAGAAATACAGGGCAACATGGATGACTTGCTTCTCGAAACGATCTTCGGGACGATGAAAAAGCTAAGAGATACTTTCAATTGCAAAACAGATACCTGGCTTTTAAAGAACAATTAAATACAAGAACACCACCGGAAGAAATAATCAGCACTGTTCCAGCCTTAATATCAAGCACACAAGATTCTTCGACAGCAACGAAAGCATTCTCCACTCCCCCTAACCCCTTCAATGTAACACCTAAATTAACACAAGCGGCTAAATTACAAAAACCTGAAAAAGAAAGCTCCACCCCACCACTACCCTTAAATCCTGCTTTCCTGACCCCTCGTCCCACAGTAGAAACCCCATCACAAGCAACGAAGCGCAAAAGGCGTCGGATTCAATTTGTAAATTATTTGGATGATCATAATGCTCATGGCAAACAGAAGAAACGAACTCGGCATAAGAAATTTTGAGTTAGACCTTACAAGTACTCCATGGGCGAAGAAGATGATTAATAAATTACACGAAAGAGGACTTTCGTCGGCGTCACGATTGTGGAGCAATTACACACCAAAACGCCAAGACGTTGGAACCCAATTTTTTTTCACCTTCTAAAGAGGAGAACGAGGAGGAGGACTAATTTCCATCCCTTTCAAATCGCTGTGTATTTGACCCTTTTTGTCACTGGTTTTCAATAAAGTTTTTAAAACTGTATCTCGTGTCTTGTCAATTTATGTGTCGCGTGTTTTAATTGATCCTTGTTAAGTTATTAATTGTTTGTGTTTTTATAATAATAATTCACGTTTCTTCCTAGGGGTTTTTACTGTGGAGCCAATTTGTATGCAACTGTGGGCTTGTTAACCCGCATAATTAACTGACTAACGGCGCGTGAATTGACATGAATTGCGTGTGAATTGATAAGTCATGTGTTGCTAGGCGATGGCACCTCTGATTCCTATTTTTTTTCAATAGACGTTACTCATTAGTTACTAGAATGGAGTTTATTTAAGAACCAAAAGAGTTAGGGTTTACTTTAGAACCACCTGTTGTTTTCTAAAGAATTTTTTTACCCTGTACAATACTTGTTTACTCAAGTAAACAAAGGTTGACATTTTTGCTTGATAGGCAGTTTTTCGCTTCGCTGCGCTTCGACCTCATTTTCATGATTTGCCCGAAAAAACTTAGTACGATTCCGCATTCTCCTGACCTCCTTTTTCCTTCTTTTGAAGTAAATATTTTTTAGTTAACCTCTGTGTCTTGGTTTTGTTTATGACTGATTTTTAGTGAAAATAATTTAATGATTAAAGATTTTTCAGTTAGTATAATCTGCAAAGATAGCAAGTTCAAAATTCCCAATCAGAAGACTATAGCAAATTGCTGATTATATCAAAAAATCACTTTTCTATTTATGGATTTTGATTTCAACATTTTCTGATGACGTCAACCCCTAGAGTATTCTGACGTTAATTGCTCCTTGCCAGCTGAAAATAAACAACCGCATCACCCTATCTTAATTCAATGCATGACATCATCGGTATTAATTTAAACTATGACATCATCCTATCTTAATGAGATGTAAGACGTCATCTGCGTTAATTTATACCACTCAAAAAGTTAGTTTAATCCACAAAAACCGGCGTAAAACATCCCTCCTCCACTACTAACCTTAAAAAGATTTCAGAGCTGACCCCTCCAGCTATATTCTTTCTGAATAATTTATAATAAATGCCGCCGTCCACTGAGTGTCTACAGCTTCCGTTCACTATCCCCTGTTTCCCCTAAGGAATATCTTTAAGCTGCCTGCACTTGTGGGGGAGGACAGGGGGGTTGAAACACTGGAGAATAGGGGCGAGAGGGGTGCGAGAGGCGGGAGAGAAAAGGATGAGAGGCAAAACAAATACAGGGAAATTACTCAACAATGCATAATATTTCGCAATCGAAAAAAGGCTAAAGAGACGGAGTCAAGAAAAAAAAGGGGAGGAAACCGGATATGCAAGGTACCGAAGGCGGGAGGTTTGAAACCCCTGTCCCCTTTCCTGACACTTAAACCTTCCAAAACGTACAATTTAGAGGTGGACCTCTGGCCTGAAAGAACCTCTTCAAATAAACCAGGCTCCTAAATGAACCCGGTCTAATGTTTTTAACTCTTACGAGTCTCCAGTGTGGTAGAGCATCTGGAAAAGTCACCAGAATGTAAGGTTTGAAATATATTTTCGTTTTTTTTAATTCAAACATACAGAATTTTTTACTTCTCACGGAGGTTGTTTGCTAAACACCACGTTTTAAGTTCCTGGTGTCTGATTTTCAGTAGCAAGTCTAGATCGCGCAAAATTCGGATTTTATCGATTTCAAAGTTTTTTTTATTGTTGTCATTGTGAAATCGATTTTATTTAAAACTGCATTTTGACAAACTTCAATTCATAGTGAATCACTGGTGAAACGTTTGTAGCGATCGGACAAGGATAAATCACTTTTAAGACGATTGAAAAACAACTGTATCGAAACACCTTAAGGTGGCAATAAACAAACTCCCAAAACCTTCCCGTTCACGTGTTGCAGCCAGCGGATCTCCGGTCTGCCTGGTCAATCTTTCTTAACGCTTTGTCGTCAGCCAATTTGTTTATAGGGAAAAACCGAATTTGGACCAAATCCTTCTTTTTGAACCGTTTTTCGGCGAGTTAGCATGGGAATAGCTAGACAAGAGATTTCCAACACCCAGGACCTAAATTTCTGCTTTTGGCGAATCTATTTGGAATTTTTTTCTCACTCTCTTCTTTTTCCCTTTGTGTTTCTTTTTATAGGCAGTCTTGTTGCCCAATTCATCGTCTTTCTTAAGCATGAAATTTTGCCTGGCTTTCTTTTCAACAAAGGAAGAAATTAAATCTGTAAAAAGTAGTAGGTAAATAGCAAAATTGGAAGTGGATTTTTTCCCCAAATGTCGCTTTTTTTTTCTCAGTGAAACTGTCAGGACTGGTCAAAATTTACTAAATGAGGTACCAGTGGCGAGCTCGATCCTTACTTATTTTGCTAATTACCATTGGTTAAGCTTTAATGGAAATCTTAATGGGTCCAGGAAAAATAATATGCATGGGTCCATATGGACCAAAACGGCAAAAGCGGACGATAAAGAGTTGTCCCGCCACTGCATTAACGAGTAAAAGATTCTAAAATTCTGTCATTTATTTTTCTTTTAAACTACTCTTTGTTAATCCTTTCATATTAACTTTCTTGACCACATCCCTAGTGGGATCTACCTCAAAAGAAGAATATACCATCTTATCTCTATATAGTTCTTCAGACCTTGTGTAATATTTCTGACGTTTAATTCATTGCAACCACTGCTGATTCGTTAGCAGAAATAGATCTATATGTTTTTCAACTATGCTCCTTAAATCTTCCAGATCTTAATTAATGTTCCTCTTAAACTGCTACTACGGCCAACACTTTTTTCATATTTTCCTCTATTTCATGCTTGAATATTTTCATTGAGTTTATAACTGCATAAAAAGTACAAATTACATTAATATAAGCTCACTTAAGCTGGAAATGAGCTGCAGAAAACAGGCCAGAGCCCGTCCGCTATTACTTGGTTCTAAAACTGAAGCTCGTGATAATTCTGCAAAGCGTTTTGTCGTATGTGACTCTCTGTGACGCAGACGTGCATGGAAGATCGCGCGTCGAAAGCTTTCTCAGGAAGAAGTCACCCACTTTTGGTCCAAAATGCAAGACAATAGGCAAGCATCTCCGTAACATCTGCCACCCACTTTGACGAGAAGATATCTGTAGACAATGTTAGCGAATTTGTATTCACCTGAGGATTTGAGTATTAGGGCAGCATAGAAGACGCTCCAAACAGCTTATTCTAGCCCGGAAGGAGAGTGTTCGATCGCACGGTACACATTTGTTGAACAACTGTTTTGGACCAAAACACATCATACAAATTATAGATACATTTATATTTTGCCAGAGTTCAGTGTTTGGTCTTAGCAAAGAGATCACTGTCTCTGTTGGCAGTAGCATTGAAGTAACAATTTTTTCACTCGATCCACGCTTCCATTATAAAACTATAATTTTTACTCTAAATTTGCACATGCATTATTGCCGTGTGTATTAAATTGTGCAAACGTTTGCTCAAAAGATAGTTCAATCAAACTTTGTCATAACTGAAATAGTTGTGAGTTCTCTGCTTTATTCCAAGAAATATTTATCTTTGAATTGTTACTCCATTTTTTCCCTCTTCACCATCATTCCCTCTCAAAGCAACCTTTCTAAATTCCAATTCGATCCAGGATGTGGTATTTTATTTATTCAAATAGGTATACATGTGATGTAATAGATTCTTGTTTGACATGTTCTACAACAAGTGTTTCAACAGGAAATAATAAAATAATGAAGAGTGGCCTAATATATTTATCCTTTTCTAGAGTGCTCAACTTTCAGAAGCAATAACGCCATGTGTAGCCTATGAAGCCCGAAACTATATTTGCATTAAATTGTTAGTCTCGCAGTTTACCTATTTTCCCTCTACTATTGCATTGCAAACTGTCAAATAGCATTTCAGTTTGTTTGCAACATATTGTTAACTGAGCCAAGTAATTTTTTTTAAAATAGAAGTCATTCTGTTCTTTTTTGAGATATAATTCATACAGAACAAGACTTTTATACATTGCTTTGGGTGTCAATGAATGCCACGTTTTTGATTTCGACAATCAATATCAAAGAGGGGAGGGGGGGGGGGGGGAGGTCTTGGCAAATCTTTTGGTCCAAAATTCCAGAGCCCAAGCCCTTTGTTTTATGGTTTTTACTTGTAGGATCAGTCTATCTGATTCCCTTGAGACAGAGGCTAGCGTAGAGAGTATTTATTTACGTAGCTTGTAGTATTGTAGTGGTTTCTCTTGAAGTAAGAGCACTGGTCTTCCTGCATAACCTTTGTTATATCAACAACAATTAACTAACATTAAAATTTTAACAGTTGTTGACGGCTACAACCCCACTCTGTTTTGAGCTCTATCGGCGGGTGTCGTGTTTGTCTTGAAAAGTTACCTGTGTAATTTTCACGTAGGATGTTCAGCCTTGCGGAATTCAGTGTGTCTATTACTTGGTATATTTTTCGTAAGATAGATCCATAGATCCTGCGTTTTTCAGCATATTTGTTTGCGGTTCTTTGCAGTTTAAGAGGCGGTCCGTGTAAGAACCGATCACTCGAATTTCCGTGGGAAACAGAATTCCTTCATTTTTTTTTTTTTTTTGGCGACATAACTAGCCCATTCCATTAACAAAAATCGAATTTGTTTGGTTCATAGTGCTTTTTTAAAAAAAGTTTGGGTGGCGATTCGCCTGGACGGTCCAAAGCTGTCATGATCGTCTCTTTTAAGGTCAAATTTAAGCGTTTTGTTCAAGGCTCGCAAAATTTCGCATTTATCCAAATAGTATAAAACAAAAGTATGATTTTAATTGATGCTTCCTTTATTCAAAAAAGGCAAAATAAATAAATTCTGACCCCCCGAAAAAGGAATCATGATGTTTTGAAAATACCACGTAAAGCGTCCTTGAAAAAAATGCGCGCTTATCCTAGTTTTGAAATGAACTTTTTTCAAAAGTCTGACGTTATCTGGAGTCTTGGTCACTATCCCTGTTCAGCACTTAGGCTAGTGTATTGAAATCACGAAAAATATTTTTGGGCACTGTTGATTTCGAAGCACAAGAGTTCGATAAAGTTGGGTAACATTCTACTGTAATTGTGCGTATGACGTATGCATCAGTCAATTCCACCTGCGCCCAGCCCCAACCCCCCCCCCCCCGGGCAACTGCGGGGCATTTGCCCGCCTTGTCAGTCCCGGGGGTGGGGCATTTACAAATTTTGCACTGCCCGGGGGCCGGGCATTTGCCAACCCCCGAGCCATTCCCGAGCTTTTGACACGCACGCGGTTTCCCATCAGAATATAACTACAAAGAAGGTTTTACTGGAAAAAAGCAGATTGGTTCGTCTGTAAAGGACAGGAATAAATTGTAGAGGGTTGTAAAGGCATGTTCTCGATTTTACATACATGTTGCATTTCTTCATTGCTTATAAAGCGAGAATTACGTAGCGAAATTGGAGCTATCGATGTGAATCAACGTTTTTTGGTTATTGAATATAATTTTTTTCGATATTATTTGAAGAACGTCCTTTCATATTTATAAAACTATTTACAGCATATAACATTACAGCGCTCTATTAATTTTAATGTCAATAATTTTCTATCAATACTAAAACCAGAAACTGGTGCATGTCGTCGCGGCGTGAAGTCTTAACTAGAGTCCTCGCGCTATTACAAAGGAAGACCTTAATTGAAACAAAAAATCGCACATTGAAATGCTTAAAACGGCACTATTTGACTGTGCGATCAATGAAAAATGTTGCAGTGTTGACGGAGGACGGGGCATTTGCCCTCATTTTTCGTCGCTGGGCGCAGGTGGAATTGACTGATGGATAATTTAAGCATTTTCTTGATTCCGAACTTTCCTGTTATAAAACTAAAAATCATTACTGTCAGGGAACAACTATTTTCAAAACTAACTTAATGCTGGGGACAAATAGTGAATGTCTTAAAACCACTACATATTGTCCTAAAATTGGGATGTTACAAAAAAAAAAAGGAGCAGCTCCGGTGAATTAATGTTACTATGTCAAGTTGTGGCTAAACAGTCAAGAAATTTCGTTGAAATAAAGGGGCTAGAAAGGTAAACAAGTGAAAATACATTATGAATAGATTTACCGTGTAATTACCACCTCAAAAGTTATGACACGATTCGGCAAAGAAATACAAGTTTTTGCGTGCAGACGACATCATTTACATTGTGTCTGAGGATGTCAATTTCAGATTTCAGTTTGCTGTGCAAAACATGTTGGATGTTATTTTATCGAAGCTGAAACTACTTGTAAAATAAACAAGGTACAAAAAACTGGATACTTTTAAGAATAAAAATTGTTTGCTGGTTTACTATTTCTTCAAGTTTTTAATTCAATTTAAGCTAATTTTTCTTGCGTCGTTGACTTAATTTAATTTCGTATGCAAAATTGCAACACAAAACGTAGAGCGTATTTACATTGTTCCGGGATAACCTTCGCAGATAGAATGGCTGCATTTTGTTCTTTTTCCGCAATAACAGGCGGAAAATGCGGAAGTAATCGAGGATGTGTAGATTTTGTGAGCTTGAATAGTTGCAACGCTGACATTAGTTCACACCTAATGAATCACCACCTGTTAAGGGAAAATGTTTGTGAAATGGATCTGATACTGGCAAGGGCAGGTCTGTTAGAACTCACTAATGATCAGATCAAGAATATGACGGTTTGTCCAGTCCATCGTTACACATTGGGAAAATACTGGCAAGCTCCAAAGACTTGCCAGTATCCAAAGCATCACGGGACGAAAATGGCAATAGCCGGAACACATCTTATTAATTTCAAGACTGCAAGGGAAATAAAAAAAATATCTTTGGAGAAGCCGTTCCCGTTGGCTCGCGTAAGTACTATCAGTCTAGCAACTATAACTGTTTTATGCTTTCATTTTATAATTAACATATCAGAACTAAAAGGTTTTGTCTTCCTTAACATTTCAACTGAATACTTTCGTTCGTAATTACTTAAAAGCGAGCTGTAGACTGAGGGGAAGTCCCATTCTATATATTTTCTGAAGGATAAACGATCGATCCCGTATTTGATAGTATTTTGCAGCCAAAAAACCATTTCCAAAAAAAGTAACATATCAAATGATCATAATTTGGTTTTTGTAGTTCATTACAGCAAAAGTTCTTTGCTGTGCGTCATCCATAAATCTGGTCGCTGATTTATAGACTATATAATATAATTTCCAAGATGCGATATAAAGATGTAGCTTCTTTTATCACCTCAGTAGTAAATCTAGTAGTCTTTGCAGGTTGCAAAACCTTTTTTTGTTTCTTTTTGATAGTAGCTATTTGCACAACTTGCAGAAAGAAACACAGTGAAGAATTAGATCGGAAATAAGACTGGCTCTACCCTGAGGAAACTGAGGGAGATGTGCTCCTTCGAAGGTACTGTCGTGAGGGTAGTAGTTTGGTTGTTTTTTTTATAAAAAAAAAACACACACGGTTGTCCTGTCAGGTTATCCTATCGCAAGGCAACTAAGTAGCAGCCTTTCTATTTTTATTCTCCGCAGACCTGCTAAAGAGGCTGCTGTGGGAGCCATGGGTCGCATGGTCACTTCGACTCCATTTCTTGAAGACCAATCAACGCCAGCTTCCTGGAATCCCATAACACCATGCTGGACTCCAGGGTCAGAAGAGGCCTCTTTTACTTCACCCGTGGTAACCGATGCAGTCGGCAGGTATAACGAGGCGATGGATACCATTGCAAGTCTTACTACACAAGAACAAGTAGAACGCGAGCCCCTTAAATATCAGCTTAAAACTCCATTCCAAAACTTAAGCGATAGGGAACAGTTGAAATTTGTAAAAAAGGCTAAAGGGGACTGCTTGCACGTATGTAATGCCATTGCCCCAGGTAACAGGGAGGAGCTCTTCGAGTCAATGATGTCTGTACAAAGAGAATTATTTGATGGCTCAGCCCCCGATGATCTTGTGGTACTCATGACTGCTTAATTATCAGAACGCGAAGACCAGGGATTTAAAGAAACAGATTCTGAGCCTTTACGCTCATAGATACCCTATGACCAAACTGAAAAAAATTCACCAACCTTACGGGAAGTCTCTCTACATGGGAAATAAAGCAAGCACGTTCTCATACTAAAATGCACGGCCCTGGGACCATCCCTGAAATCAAGACGAAGTATCGCATACGCCTTGATATGGGAAAGGTCGACCACTTTGTAGAATTCATTAATAGACCCTACTTTTATCAGGATGTTCATATGGTAGCGAGGTACTCACCCTAGATAATGGTGACAGAATTGAGATGCCTAACGTTGTAAGGATCCTGACAAGGTCTACAATAATGGAGCAATACTTGGAGTATTGCAAAGAGCAATGTCATGATCCACTTAGTAGGTCTTCTCTGTTTAAAATATTGGAGGTTCGAGAAGCGTCTCAGCGTAAATCGCTCCGGGGATTAGACAATACGGCTGCACATGGTGCTGCGGGCTTTCAGACTATAGAGACGCTGGTTGAAACTCTTGAGAAAGGAGGAATGCAGCGCCGTAGCTAGTATGAGGCCAACCGAGGCACTCGCCTCGGTAAAATTTTGACGAATTTCGCCGATCATTTTATTTGACATAAGCGATCATCGGATATTTTTAACGCATCATGATATTACAAAGAATTCAGCAATTCAGTCAATATACTATGAAAAAATTACCATATCATCGATCTCAAGGGGCTACGTACGTTAACTCAAATTTTTTTTGAACAAATACTGATCAAAACCATTGGCGAGGTTAAAGGTCACCCAGATTATGTAGCTTGTTTCTGATTATTGCTTTTTAAATTCCACTTAAATTAACTCGAAAAAAAGTTACCGAAAGGCCCAGAAAACGCTGCAAATCGCATTTCCGAGAGACTAAAGTTCAAAATTTCTCGGGGGGAGGGGCATGCCCCCGAACCCCCCTAGCAACTCCCGCCTGCCTCGGTTGGCCGTTTGGTCTGGCTACGGCACTGGAATGGAGAAACAGTGGTGTCGACGTATTTGAAAAACCTACGCGATGCTAAACGCTATCTCAAAACTGACTACCGTGTGCACTGTCAACAGCATTACTCTACTTGCGCTGACCACTGTTAAAAAGTAGAAAGTTTGCGCTTAGTGATCCTGTTGATCCCGAGCTCCAGCATCCTTGTCCGCATCAGCATCAATCGACTTGCGAGCAATGCCAAGGGCAGAAGGATGTTCTAAAGGAAGTGAGACTAGCGACTGAAGGGTCATCATGGAAGCCTTACAGTTGCGAACAACGAGAAGATGTCTTTTTCGACTTTGACCGTGCACAGTCAGACATCTTGCTGTGGAAAGCGCACATTGTTCGCTCAATAAATCAGGAGGAGGCGAAACAAGATGCACTGACCCACAGACCCACAGTCTGTCATTCTGATCATGGACTGGGCTATGAAGTTCCTCTAAATAAAATTTTGTGAGAAACAGCCTGCATGGTTCGGCAAACGGAGGCTGAGCTGGCATATTTCCACCCTTATAACTAAGAATGTTCAGTGACTCTGGAAAAATTGAGCTGAAATCGTATGCTCATATCTTCGACTCTTGCCAGCAAGACTGGTACGCAGTATGCTCGATCATCGAAAACATACTTGAGGTTGTAAAGAAAGAACATCCCCAGATTACCCAAATGAACCTAAGGAGTGACGAAGCAGGCTGTTACCACAATAACTTTCTCTTAGCCGCCGTTAGAGATGCCGGAAGACGAGTAGGCATTGAAGTAGCACGGTATGACTTTTCCGAGCCGCAGTATGGAAAAGATTTCTGTGATAGAATCCTTTGTCCAATGAAATCATCCATCCGACGATATTGCAATGAGGGACACGATGTCGTTCCGACGAAAGACATGCGTGTAGCGCTTTCAGAACGCCCTGTTCAAGGTACAACTGCCTCCGTGTGCGCAATGAATGAGACTCAAAAGACACTCGAAGTACATAAGATAGAAGGTTTCAGCAAGTATCACAATTTCAAGTTTGAAGTGGAAGGAATTAGAGCATTTATTATTATTAATTATTCCTTACCGAGAGGTCATAACTGAACCTCAAGGTCCTACTGATCTCATTGTGCATGAGAACTTTTTTCCTCTCAAAGAAGCTCGAGTATATAAGAGAGAGACGAACAGTGAAAATGAACAATGCAACGGTCTTTTTTCTTGTTCTGAGCCCGAGTGCAACATGGTTTTCAAGAAATTCAGTGAACTCGAAAATCACCTTGATGTTGGTGAGCACAGCCAAGTTCGCCGAAACTCTGATACGGTGTATGACAAGCTCAGAAGAGACTGGGCGGAGAAATTTAGTACCGTGGATAAGGACGAAGAAATCAGAAGCGTGCCTGAAGCAGTTTGAGAGGAGCGTCACGAAAAGAATGAAACTGGCCGCTCTCCCCAGTGCAGTGACTTGCAGACTGGATGGGCTCTACACGAGCCCCGAAACGAAGCTGTGCGTTTTCCTACCGAGGTAAAACAGTACCTAACAACGAAATTTGATCTTGGAGAAAGAACTGGCATCAAGTCAGATCCCGCAAAAGTGGAAGCAGATATGCGAACTACAAGAAACCCAGACAGTTCTCGGATGTTTGAAAGGAAACATTGGCTCACAAAAGGTCAAGTACAGGGATTTTTTTCGAGGCTAGCGGCCTCGCGAAGAAGCAAAGTACATCGGGAAGTGCTCAGTGAAGACGTACAGGTGGAACAGGAAGAGCAGGAGAGACGAGCCGTCCTGGAAGAGGTGGCCACCCACCTTGGTCCTAAGCATCCTATCTGCTATGATTCATATTGTTTATGTGACCTTTCACACGAGAAGAAACTTGAAACTGACATTCACGCGTAGCCAGCGTGACGGGAAATTAACACTATTCAGATGATTTGAATTTCGGCTGCATTCTACCGGGTGTTTTTAATAAAATGTGTGATTGTTTTAAACAGGACTCACTTTCGTCAAATAATTATATGCTTAACCTGAATGAAAAGCTTTTTCTTTCTTTGTTGATCATGAAAACCTACGACCAATTCAACTGAATGAAATTTTGTAAACAACTTTTAGAAGTAAACTTAGACGACTGACAACTTACGCCGGAATCGATAATTTCGACTATTAAACTTCGCAATTCAAAGTTTCGTGTAACATTTGGTAAGTTGTTAGCTATTCACAGTTCATCTGGAACAATAAAAGCTACTTTTTAATATATTTGCTCTCTTGGTTTGATTTTCAGTGAGAAAGTTCGGAATCGCCAAAATGCGTAAATTACGTCATACGCATAATAACAGTAAAATATTACCCAACTTTATCGAACTCCTTGTGCTTCGGAATCATCAGTGCCCAAAAATGTTTTTCTTGATTTTGATACACTAGCCCTAGTACTGAACAGGGAGAGTGACCAAGACTCCAGATAACGTCAAACTTTTGAAAAAAGCTTATTTTAAAACTAGGATAAGCGCGCATTTTTTTCAAGGACGCTTTACGTAGTATTTTCAAACCATCATAATTCCTTTTTTGGGGCCAGAATTTAAATATTTTGCCTTTTTATGCTATTTGGATAAATGCGAAATTTTTGCGAGCCTTGAACAAAACGCTTAAATTTGACCTTAAAAAAGACGATCATGACAGCTTTGGACCGTCCAGGAAAATCGCCGCCCAATTTTTTTTTAAAAAGCACTATGAGCCAAACAAATTCGAGTTTTGTTAATAGAATGGACTAATTATGTCGCAGAAAAAAAATGAAGGAATTCTGTTTTCCGCGGAAATTCGAGTGGTCGGTTCTTACACGGACCGCCTCTTAATTGTTCATTTTGTAAAATTTTATATTAGAAGTAAAGTGCTTAATATTTACAGTTTAGGGTTTTTTAGGGTATGAAAGGCTTGTATGGGTATGGTAAGTAACTGCTTAATGTAAAATACCCATATGTTTCTCTAAAGTAACCCTCCTGCTGATACAGAAACCAATATTTTAGACTTGTGTCGACAGTGTCAAATAGATCTCACATATAACCTAATACATATTCAAGTGAGATTCACCATGCCATTATTTGAGTGCACCTTCTTACTCTGCTTGACAGGGCCTCAGTAATTCTCTGCTATTTATTTACTCACTCATACAAACTATTCATGACAGCAGCCCGCCAAGAACACAAGTGACCAAACATGATCAGGCATTAAAGATAGCTCCCACGAACTCAGAAACTGTGCGTCAGCTTGGAATGAGATACATACAGTAATCATTGTCGACACATTATTACAAGACTTTAAGTGTTTCAGGAATGTGATGGTTGCTTTGATAAGAAAATCATTCCAAATATTTAGAGCACTTCATCCTCCAATTTGTGCAGGTATCAGTGTACACCATACCACTCGCTTGCTTCGCTCAGTCTTTTAATCAGTCCTACACCATATCCTCGGAAAGAAAGCCTAGTCGCTCTAGCAGTATTGAGTGGTTCTTTACAAGACTCATTTCGTGTGCCTGGAGATCTTGCAAGAAAAGACGATTTGTGCGAAGAGATTGCACTTATTGAGCTTGTTTCGAACAATTAAATCGCAAACATACACCAGAGATTATCTCAAACACACCTCGGCTGTGAAGTCGGCCCTTTGGGCCACTAAATTAAAATAAAATGGCTTATTTTTTACCCAGCCACGAAAGCGAGTCATGATGCGCTTATGACGTCACATGCCTTTTGTTCCAACTAGTTCCAGATCTTTATGTGGTTCTCGGCCACTTTTTAAATTGAGTAATGGCGGCAAAACAAACCTTACTTTTACTTTTGAAATAAGTGATCTTCCCATTGGAATTTTGATTTGAAATTTGGCGAGTTAAGTATTTATTGCTTTTACTTTCCAAAGCTGAAAAGAAAAAGGCAACCAAAATTTTGACCATAGTAGCACTTTAAGTGAGCTATATATCAATTTAGTAAAATCCAACTAGTGGTCTATTATCAATGCTGCGTTCTGATTGGTTGAGCCACTACTAGGCTATATGTTATAGCCCACTAGTAGCGAAAAGCGCCAGCTTTGAAAACCAAAACAATTGCGGCTGAATCGCGTTTTGCTAGTTAAAGTTGTTTTGTCCTGATATTTTTGACCAGCTAGTTGGATTTTACTAAAACAATTATTCCTCTCGCCCTCATGGCCTCTGAGTCAATAGCCCATTCGGCCTTCGGCCTCATGAACTATTGTTTTAGAGCCCATTCGGGCTCGAGGAATAATTGCTAAATAGACCACGAGCGGTCGTCCTTTGTTCCTCAGAGCCACGAGAGGCGAGCGAAAAAATAGCATTATGTAAATTCTGGCCAAAATGGAGAAGAGATTGGGGCGGGGAGAGGAAAAAGGACGATCGCGGAGGTTTTATTGTACTTTGAATTACAGTTTCAGCGAAACGGAAATTTCGATTGGTCACCAACTTGCCAATCTGTCAACAACAAAAAATCTCAGTCCCAAAAGTGTCCAATTTTCACGGCTGCTTTTGCAGCACGTGGCGAACAGACAGTTTCTGTAAACTGCACTCCAGTTTCCAAATAGAAGCCCAGGTCTTAAAGGAAGCCAATTGCTATTGTGGAACCTAGACTATATTCGAGGTCAAAATATTTCCTCTCAGTCACACCATAGAAATTTCAGAACTTGACGATGAAAAGACAATTTCAAATAGTTTGCCTGGTCTGTAATAATGTGAGGCTTCTTCCCTTTTGTTTTTTTTCTCGCTTGCTTTGAGAAACGCTATTTTTTGGAGGCATTTTCAGGATTGATAAGGCCACCATTTTGCAATTCATAGATAACTGGAGAACTATGTCCCGAGACAAACAAACAGTAGTTAACAGACTTAAGTCCCGTTTAAAGCACACTCAAGAATCTATGTTGCTGCTCTCTGTTGTTGATAAAGACTAGGATTATCTCATTTGTAGTCATCTTTCCTGCCGAAGGGTTCCATTTTTGAGGTTGTCAATATTCAATTGATCGAAGAAGTGTTCACGACAAGCCGACGCTATTAGATAAGAAGGTCTGGGTCTATCCTAAACTCTGTAGAA
>OZ037994.1:21251394-21258894 GCA_964035705.1 Porites rus | reverse complement strand
GTTTTGGGTCAATGCAGCACGTTCTATCCGTCTGCTCCAGACCGATAGAATGTCTGGAGATCGTCTCCGGGGCAAACGTCGATCTTCACTTGCGGCGAACTAAACTAATAAATTGAAAATTATTATGATAATACATATGCAGCCTCGTTCAGGATAAAATTTATTAAATTTGCTTTTTGGTCTGATTCAGTTGATTGGTTCGACGCCTGACCCAACAGAAGATCAATGAACTTAATTTAGGTCCATCCAAATTAGTGTTTCCATGTTCGTCTTATGAAAGGTCTTATTTTTAATTATTACTATTGTGTGGTAAATAAAATAAAATAGAAATAAATAAAAGTTCGACGCTTGGCCTAGGCCTAGCAAGTAACGGAGTAATGAGAAAACGAGTCGCAGGATAAGAATTCAAGACGCTTAAAAATATAAAAAAAAAATGTTTAAAACAATAACAAAATCAAAAAATGATTACCCCCCGGTATGATATCTAAAAACATCATTTTTTGATCTCAAAAAGATATGTATTCCAATAGGTGACAGTGATAATGACGTCAGCAACACCCATCCTTTCCCAGAGTCACCGCACGACTTTAACTGGGGGTTTTTCATTGTGACGCCATCAAAAATAAAAGTTGAGAATCTAAGGGAGAAAAGAGGAGACACATGCAAACATTCTTGCCAATTTTCAGCTCTGTGCACTTTGTTGCGCGCGAGATATTCAGAGAAAAGTTTTACCCAGATTTGTAAGGTTTTGTACGGAGACGCCATGTGTGTGTCCTTCTGAGCGACACAAATCTAACAGAAACATCTGTCATTGAGTCTTGCTATAAACAGCGAGTACTCATCTTTCGAAAACTCGTTAACATTCAAATCAAAATTAAAGGCCTGCTAAGAAAACAAAATCTCCGAAGATGAGTCATTTTTATTCTACTTGCAAGAATTTTTCGGCCGCCATTTTATTGTCACGTAACGTGAAAGCTTAGAAATTCCAACATGCTCCATCGTTAAACGAAAAACTCTAAAGAAATAAAACTTTGTAAAATTTTAAGGGTTGATCTGCTTGATTAATTAAAAGTTCAGAAGGACTGACAATTCGGATCCTCGTTTCGAATCTTTGATTATACGTCACACGAAAACCGTGAATTCGATATCATATCATACCGTTTACACCGCGGTCAAGCGAGAAAAATGTGTGAAAGCCACAAAAAGTACTTCAAAGCTAAGGATACTACTTTCATCGTTAAAAGTTTAAAACTGAATACAATAACGCTGCTTATTACTAATACTTTCATTGTTAAAAGTTTAAGACTGGCTATGCTTATTCACTTTATTAAAAATATTTTACGACATGACTGGATTTACTATAATGGGGTTACATTTTCAATAGAGTTATTACAAAGGGGTCGCACACCATTGTCGGGATTATCGGGCCAGAAATTAACCCGCAAGTTTCCCTCCCGAATATTTGCCGGCATAATTTGAGAACGTGAGAAGCGTTTTTAATGACTCGAGAAGCTCAATATTCTAGCTAGAAAAAAGAGAACATAGTTTCGTTAACAAATTCTTTTGAACATCTTTGTCCATATTTTTACTTAATGCTATTAAAATAAAATAAAAATAATAATGAATAAATAATTAGACGTTCGACCGCAGTGGAGTCTCCAGCAAAAGTTAAAGGTATTTTGGCAAAAACAGTCACATGGCAAGCCAGAGGCTGTTCTCCTCTCACAGCTATGAGGAAGGGGTCATCAGGGAGGAAGAGAAACCACAGATTTTCTATCTTATTGTCACGATGATTTGACGTTCGTTTCCATTAGAAGAAACATGAATGCTGGACTCCTGACAGGTGCATTTGTGGATTTCCGTAACTACAAGATCTTACTTGATAAGCTGCAGTTGTTTGGTATTTGTGGTAGTGAACATCTTTGGATGTCGGATTACCTCACTGGCCGTACCCAAGCTGTTTTCGTTGGAGGTGTTCTGTCCAGTCCTCAACAAGTTGTTTCTGGAGCTTCGCAAGGTTTTGTACTGCGCAAGTTGCTATTTTCATTGTATGTCACTGACCTAACGAACTGTTTGCAAGCTTCTAATGAGTCAATATACGCAGATGATACCGTCATCTACAATGCTGCCTCAGACATATGAAATTTAATTTTAACTGTAAACGGTATTTTTCGTCGTAATTACCTTGAAATTTGCCGACAGTTTTTACAAAGTTATTAAGTCATTTAGTACATCGTTCTAAAGTATCTTTATGGATGTCCAGTTAAACTAAAGATACTTTTTCATTAGTCCATTGATTCCGAAAACAGCTCGCCAACGCTGCTCACAAAATTATATGATTTTTTTGAGGAAGCACACCAACATCCTTTCTGAATTTGGTTGAATGGCTGGTCAAAACAACATGTTAGAACATGCCGCAACGAATCTCACCAGGAAACCTTTTGGTCATCTTGAAAGGACAGTTTTAACTTTGTACAACTTTATTTGTTTGGGATCTTTTGTACGTTTTTTGCAAATACTTCTTAAAGTGAGCACAATTTGCCTTTAGAAAAACCTTTTATACTTTTTATAGATCCGACATCTGAGGTGAAACAGTATACACTTAATGTCAGATCCCTAGGGAAAGAGTTAGTTTTGTTTTCCCGAGAGTCCTTTTTTTTTGTAATTTATTAATTTTTATTTGAAGTTTTCATTTTACAGAGTACACTTAAAGTAAAAAGGAAAAACAAACAAACAAACAAAACAAAACAAAACAAAACAAAACGACAAAAAAAACTATTACAGCAGACAATATCTAAGTTGATAGAAAGTACTTATCTTTATATTTATGTACAATATTTAATTGTTAATTAGATCACATTATATTGATTAAGTTTTCCCACTTACTAAGATGTTTATTTAATGTGCCTCTTTTCCTGGCAATGTAAAGTTCAATGTTGTAAACACGCCTAGTCCTAGCAAAAACCCCTGAAGGGAGGGCATACCCTTTTGACATTTTTGTGAATAAATATAGTACTTCCCAAGCAATAAAATATGATTAACTAGAAGGAAATCACCCTCAACATCAAATTTACCGAAAATTATATCCTCTTCTTTTAAATTCTCAACAGTAATATTGTTGTATCTTAGCCAGGACAAGACATGTTTCCAAAAAACAGAGGATATTTTACAGGAAAAAAGTAAATGCTCGACAGATTCGACCTCAGTTTGGCAGAAAACACATTTATCTGATTCAGCCATACCAAAACGAAAAAGTTTCTCATTCGTAAATGCGATACAGTTTAATATTTTGAACTAAAATTCCCTAAGTTTTGTTCTAGTGTTGTGCGAAAAAATAATAAGTAAACTCTTTTCCAGTCAATAGATAAATGATGATACTTTGCAGATAGCTTCTCTTTAACGGTAGGTGTGGTTTGTTTTTTTGGCCAAAAAAAAACGATAGATGTGCTTTGAAGAAGCGTCAAGAATTGGAATTAAGATATCATTATCAAAATAGCTGGTGTATTCGGCAGAGGAGAAATCACTGGTGCAATATTAGCTGTTCAAATTAACAAACGCCATGCTGCTGGCATGGAATTAATTACACTCATAATGAAAAAACTTTGTTCAGGGTTGAGTTGTACATTATCAACAGAAAATAAGTCCCAGATTTTACAAAAGCCTTGATCCGCAATATCTCTTCGGTAAACAGATTTCTTATCAACACAAAGAAACTTGTTGTTCCATATGACTTGATTTACAATTTCGTGTACTGAACTTGGTTCACTTGCGTTTAAATCTGACCATGCAACAAGACATTGCCTATATAAAGCTGACAGAGAAATTTTTAGTTTAGAAACCTCAAAATTACAATGCAGTAAAAACTTCCCACCAATAGGTTTCAGAAGCTCTCCTAAAAACATTTTCCATGGACTTTCATAGTCCTCTAAAAATTTTTGTAAGCAGATCACTCGCTTGGTGCGAATCATGGATTCGGTATCAAGCATGTTCAAGCCACCATTCTCAACTGCTGAAATAACTGCGTTGCGCTTTACTTTGTCCTTTCCGTTCCAGATAAAATGATAAAAGATCGATTCAGCTTCTTTCACGAGATACTTAGAGACTGAAATGGCCGATGTTCTAAACATAAGCTTAGGGATGGCAAAGGTTTTAACAATTTGTATCCTGTCTATAAGAGATAGGCCTCGCCATTTCCATAAGTTAATCGTTTTCTTAATTGATTCCAGAGTCTTCCAAAAGTTCAGTTCTTCTCTCTTTTTAGCATCACCATCAAAATAAACACCTAGAATCTTGATGATGTCACAAAGATTATTCATGACCAAATGCCCTTCCCAGACAGATCCACTAATTCCTACCGCTAATGCTTCGGTTTTATTCTTATTTACTTTTAACCCTGAAAACGCCGAGCGGGGTACATTGCTTAATGTATCACGATCGGGATATATTTGATTTTAGTCAAGGCCACGTGACCAAGAATCAACCAATAGCAGTCCATGTTTAGTTGAGTGAAAGTCTAGGAATATAACAATACTATTTATCATACAGACCTCGGACAGAATGCAGTATTTCACAGTTTTTCAAGACAAATTGCATTCAGTCAATATTCAGGACGATCAATCGTGGGCTTTTAGCGAAACCGTTCAAAAAATTTCCAAAATCACCTATACGGTCAGCCGGTTCTTACTTTTGACCAGGCCAAATTTGCAGTGAACATTAGCAGAGTTACGCTTCAACATAATAAAGAATTTACTCTGTTTATTTTTTTATTTAAGGGTTTTGTAACGATGTGTAATCTTAAAAAGCGTTTGATACGTGCGCATTTTGAGTTAACTCCTGCGCGCGATGCCCATGAACGACTGAAAACAAACGGCACAGCGATTAAAATTGCAAGAGAGGCTACTAACAGTCATTATTATTCATTCAAAATTTTTCCCCAATTGTGATTGGCTTAAAGCACACGCATAATTCACCATAACCAGTTACTGATGAACAAATTTGGAAGAATTTTGTGTTTAACGAGAAAATGACGTCAAAATGTAGCCTTCTACAGGTAAAGGCACCGTTAACCGAGAAGACCTGGGGACGAGGTTGAGTTGTTTTGGTTGTAAAAAAAAAAAAAAAAATGGCGGACATTTCACTCGTTTCAAGAATGAGAACTACAGCTGGAACTAGGGGAAGTAATGGCTATAAACATGGCAAAAACAGCAAGAAGACAACTCGGAATTCGGCTTTCGTAGGATATGAAGAATTAAGCAGATCTCGGAGGGTGTTATCCACCTCGGCTTTCGGCCTCGGTAGATAACATCCTCCTCGATCTGCTTAATTCTTCATATCGTACTCAGCCTCATTCATTAATTCCTAAATAAAAGAAATATAATTCGGTAAAACATTTACAGAGACAACAATTTTCATTCACGAAGACAAGCATTAAAGTGTTTCTAAAAATCCTGTTAATAAGTTTATGTTTTAAACCGGCCTCCCGGTGTTTGCTTTTCTCAAAGATGAATTCGAGGCAAGAAAATCGCTCAAAGTTTTCTTTCTACAGCCAAATTTATAACTAAATATTCTTCGGAACGTTTTCTTTCTATTTGCGGTGAGAAAATATATCTAGCTTTTTAAAGTTCTGTAAGCTTATATCAAACCTGATACCAGGTCAAATCATTGTCTCAAGTCTTCCAAACGTGCATAAACTTGTCGCATAAACTGTGCTCGACTACATGAAATTAGACGTAAGCAACAAACATCAAATACAATAATTATTGAGGCTTACCATTCGAGATGCAGCTCCTGAAATCTATCAAGTAACGCCAGAATCGCTTGAGAATTTTGAACCCTCTTTAATACGCATCAAGCAAGACGAAAAACAAAAACGATGTCATCCGAAATCGGATCTCCGAATTTGACAAGCGCCGCATCTCTCAACCAATAAACCAATAAACAAACTAGCCACAAATAACAGAAGACTCTTGATAGCAGCTGTATTTCATTTTGGACATCCAGGGGAAAAAGACAGTTAAAAACATCACATGTTGACACAAAACTCTGTCAGCTTCAGCTGTCAAAGTAAATAACTTTCAAGATGCTGCATAAATTTTCCGCATAAACTCACCTGTCTAATTTTGACCAATCGGAGCATAAAAATTGGAGGAAGAGCGTGACCAACGTGTGACCTGGGTAAGAAAAGGTCTTTCCCGCCTGTATTTTTAAATAAGTGGCTAAATTTTCGCGTCCGTGGTTAGTTTGAAATCAAAATCTTAATAGTGCGGGGAAATCGTGACATAAACACAACATATTTCATATCAATTTTTAAAAAATAAACTTGAGCCTGCGATCATTTGAAAACCAGTAACTTGTCAGCGGATAACTTCAAAAAATTACTCGACCTCGATGGGCCGACACCTGAGCCCGCGATACGGTCAGGTGATAGTGGTCAGCGGATTCCTTGTTTTCACAGCTGTCAATTGATCACAACATTGATGTGCAATCAGCTTCCTCCTTGGCTCCCAAAGTAGTTAGAAAGTGTGAAAGTGAACATTGGTTTTCTTGTGGTGGGGACGGACGGCGGTCGGTCGGTCGGTCGGTGTACGGTGAAGGGATTACCAAATTTTCTGGGATGGGTAGATTTACTAAGCTATGGGGCTCTGCCCACGCGAGCGCTTCGCACTTATTTGAAAGTGCACCCCCCTCCCCGCCTCGTTTCGCAGCAATTGAAAGTCCCCTCCGCGAGACGTCCCTTGCGGCGAAGAGCGATGAGAGACGGCTGTATTTTGAGGCTATTAAAGGTTACTGTACGTTCATTACATATCATTTTCAAGCTAAATATATATACTTGATATTTTACCGGTCGAAAATGGGTCTTGTCTGAGGAAAAATGCGTTTGTCCGGACTACGCCAGGCGTCCTTAATCGATAGAAATCAATACTCGGAAATCAATCGATAAAATCCGCCGATTGTTATCGGTTTATATAAGAAATCGATAGAAATCGAAGTCGCAGGAAAAATAATTTAACGTTTATTCTCTATTAAAAATGGGTAACAATCGATGGTAATCGACAGTAACCGATAACAAGTAATAATCTTGAGGAGTACGTGGTTCAGGTATTCCCAAAACATGACGATGCTATTTGGCAAGCAACAACGAAACACAGCCACTACTCCATCCAGGCGTAGTCTTCATCGCACTCATCTTTGTTTGTTTGGACTTAATAGATTTTTACAAACTGTATTCAATCCATCGTCATCGTATGCATCTTGCATTTATTTCCTTGTACGGGCATCGAAGTCCTGCCATCGCCTGATCGCTACCATCTTTGGCATGAGGGGTCGTCCTTGGTTCAGCGAAAGATGTTATTCCACTGTGCTTACGTACAAGTTGTACTTACTGTTTCTGCTTTCTTATAATAAATCAATTAATAGATCTCCATACTGTCACGACTGATTGACTCAAAATACGGCGTACATGCAGACACCATCGTGTTAATGTTGAACTTCTACCGAATG
>OZ037994.1:21241394-21246394 GCA_964035705.1 Porites rus | reverse complement strand
GAGGTGAGTTTCAAATTTAAACTTATCGATAGTCTGACACCACCATATAAAAGGTCATGTTGAGATTGGTTGTTTGGCCAAGTTTGGTGCTCTAAAGTTGAACAGGGATCAAGTTATGACTCTTGAAACATGGTTAAAGATACCTAAGCCCTGGACGGGGGGAAGCGGTTGGACAAACGTCTGTAATTTTGTGACAGCGTCCCCCAAACCCATATAAACTCTTTAAAATATTTTTCAGTTTTTCTGTTAAACTGTAAAATTCGTCATGCATCTACATCTTGGAAGGAACTAATTCGTAAATCACTATGTTTGCCCATTTTCAGGAATAACCTGAGATGAGGCCCAATTTTGGTAGTTCTCATACATTCTCTCTAACGGTTACCGCTAAAAGTTGGGCCTCTCTTTTCGTCTTGCCTTGCTTGCCGGAATGTCATTTACAAAGCGAAACGAAAATTGAGCCTGATCTCAGGTTACAGGAATATCACAGAAATCGTGAAAAAAATTTAAGGGTTTATATGGTTTTTGGGGACGTTGTCACAAAATTACAGACGTTTGTATGGATCTTTAACCATGTTTCAAGAGTCCTAACATGATCCCTGTTCAACCTTAGGACACCAAACTTGGTCAAATAACCAATCTTGACATGACTCTTTTATATGGTGGTGTCAGTTTATCGATTAGTTTAAATTTGAACCCCTTCCCCCCCCCCCCCGCCCCAGTTCTCTACGCAACTCCGAAATGGCCAATATTATACAGCAAAAAATAATAATAAAAATAAATGAACAAACCGCAAAAAAAGGATATGATAAATTCTTCCTTTTCTAGCTATAATTCAAGAATAATACAAGAATATTTTCAGGCTTAAATCGGCAGAAAAAATAAGGATATTTAGCCTGGCCCGAAAAAACAACATTCTAATTTAAAAAAAGGGGTTATAACCAAAATGGGACGTTTTTATCCAAACGCCATTACTCGATGTAGTTTTTGATATAGACGTCTCAGCGGCGTAGCCATATTTTCGACTAGTTGTAGGCCTGGCTGACTTTTATTTCTAAACATCCTGATATATAATTGCACACATGACTACCTTTACTTTTACCGCCTTTGCTTTATTAATCCGCAAAGGCGGTAACCATTGCGCGGAGATGGTACGCACTGACCTTACCAACACTTTGATTAAGCTTTTTAGCTCACCCCAATTCAACATCACATATTAACTTATACCAAGCGGTAGAGGGATCAAACCAAAAATTTGAGGACCCGGTCCTACCGGTCTATGAGCTGGCTACGCTCATGCGTCTGTCATGTGATAAGATATGACATTTTCCCTCGACTTAAAACCGGCTTGTCCATTTTTCTTAATAAATGTGCCAGGTCCTTGAAATGTAGTCCAGGTTGCACAAGAAAGTAAAGATCTGCAAACCCACGTCGAAGTGAGCAGAGTTCATTAATTTTTACATTTTTTACGTTCCCTTCAAAGCCAATAAAAAGTATTCATGAAGTTTGGCATGCCTGTGATCGTACTGCAAGTGAGCCGGCTGAATGACCCGCCTCAACCCTGGTCCTTTCAGTGTAAGGGACCATTCATTAGTGCCAGGGAGTGGGCTGGCAAGAATGAGGGGTGGGCCACGTCAAATTTAGGACAGTCAGAGGGGGGTCATCAACAAATCTGCACACAAAGAGGGGGGGGGGGGGGGGGGGAGGCTACCTGGTCTTTTCCTTTTTTTTATTTCAAACAAATACTTTCAGTGCTCTCGGGACTGCACGCCTCCTAAAGGCTAACAGTTCATAACTGGCAGTTTTAAGCTAATAAAGAAAACAGTCATAATTTCTACCAAATGATATGTCCCGATACTACGTCCAGAGGTCTTCCTCGTTAGTTTTGGTCCCTGAGGAGTTCCCACTACTGTAATGATCAACAGAAAGGTCAAGCTCGCAGTCACTTATTTCGACTGAGAATTACTGGAAGCAGGAGCCCATCAAATTTGATGGGCTCCTACTGGAAGACAATACTTCTTGCTCTTGTCTAGAGATGTTTGCGTCGACTACCAAACTGTTTAAAAGAATTATGAGCAATGATTCGTTGAATTTTATCGTTCTTTTTATCTTGCCTTTTAGTGAAAGTTTAAAATAAAATAAATCCTTTTTCTACCTTTATATGCTGGATTTTACCAGCGTGAAATGGAGTGTCCCAGCTAATCTACCCGGTTGTCTGACTTATATTCTGTAGAGGGTTACCACTCACTAGAAGTGAGCTTCACGGAAATCTATACTTTTTTTATATTCTATATATAAGCCTGGTTCGTTTTTTATCAATGCTTTATCTTTGACCAATACTTTTTACTCTGGAATGAAAAAAAAAACTCTCACTTGGTTTTTCTGATACAAAAAAAAAAAATTTGAAAAGAACTGGCGTGTCATCGATCCTTGCAGCTATCGTCATTGGCCACTTTTCAGGCATTTTTCGCATTCGCTCCTCTTCCATTTCTGCATATTCCTGAAGACTCAAAGATAATACTTCGTTTTCTGAATCAAAAAAAATAGTTTTTGACATATTCCCTGTCTATTTATTATAGTTCCAGCACTGCAGAGAGAGCAGAGTATATCACTAGGGATGAAAAGGATCAGTTCGATATAGTGATGCAGACTAGTTCAAACACATACCTTTTTTAGTTTTCCTCGGAAGGTGTCAGAACGTTTTGTTGTGCTTTCTGATGGATCTTACCAGCCCACCCACCGGCATAGGTAATGAAAGTTCCCTAAATGGTAGTATTTTTAGTTGAGAAGAATAATCGCTAATAATTAACCTTGTGTATTTTAAATTAAGGTATAGAATAAGTGTTGCTTGATGAAATAATGGGATCTGGTTCTGTCGATGGGCCTTGAAGTGATCTCAAATGCTCTAGCTAGTTACCTTTTATTTTTCTGAATTTCAGGTTTCTCCAACAAAATTAACTAAGCATTTTGTTTTCCTTTCATGCCGACAGCTGTAAAAACGCTGCCAAGTGGAAATGAGTAAGACTATTTATTTGAATCGGTTGCAGTTATGTCTGTGGGTTGTTAACTCTAAAACTCAGCCTTTCTGGAACGTTTCCAAAGAGAGTACGGTTCACAAGCTAAGCAAGTAGTTGAAAATACAAGCAAATACGGTATTGGAGTGTTATGTTTGACTGATGCGGTAAAGAAGCAATGGACTGCGACGATCTCCGATACATTAGTGTATGAATGGGTCAGAACGGTACTCTTGATTACCAAGCGCTGTTTTATTGAACGAAAGACATTTCACCCCTTATATCGACCTAACGTTTATGTGCAGGTGTAGTGTTTGCTTTAATTTGTTTTTCTATCTTAATTAAAAATGATTAAGCAAACATAAAATTACAGTTAGTTGAAAGGAAAACTAAATAAGCGCCCCCTCGATAAAGCGCCCTGTACAGTACCGCAAATGATCCCCAACGGCAAATGATCTCGAGACTGCAAATGATCGCCAAAATGGCCGCTAACGATCCTCGACCGTAAGTGATTCCCGAAGTCGACAGCAAATGATCCCGTGAAAAATTGAAGAATGGAATGGATTTCATGGGACTGAGTACAAAAAAGGACTGATTAGAAAAAGTGAAGGAGGACGCCAGATCTCAGGCCAATTTATACAATGCGAAAAAAAAAATGAATAAATCTCAAAAGGATATGGTATCAACCGAACACTTCCTCCTTTGTCAATTGCTTCAAATTTCTTTCAAGAATGTATCGTCGCTGTAAAGAATTTAAGACAGGCAGGATGTTATGTAGAAACACTGGCTCTATTATTTTAAGGCCTAGGAGCTTAACTTGTCTACTGAGGAATAAAAAGCCGAGCACCCTTTACATAACAAGAACTTTATTGACTTTACTGATCTTTTCGGAAGTGTCGAATTAATTTTCAGAATATTTAATTTTAGAATTTTCTCTGAAGTGTTAATTTCCTAGACTACGAGTAGTCCTAATTTTTCCTCAGGGAGAGTCACGCGCGATAGGCCTTTCGCTCGCTCTGCTAGCTATCCCTGAGGAAAAATGGGGACTACTTGTAGTCTATTATTTTACGTTATCAACAGCAAGACAGTGGTCTGTAACCTAGGTGCCCGTTACGAAACAAGACATGATTTAAAACCAACAAACGTCAAAATGCCCCCGAACTTATCAATGTGCACAGGTTTCGGTTTTTGAGCAATAGCCCTTCGGCTCGTGATTTACAAGCTTTTCTTGTGTTCTCCCAACATCCCGCGTGGGTTATCACGCCGGTAAACCCATAGTAAGAAAGTGTAGTCTTTTGCTTTTATAAGTAACTTTAAGTAAACTATGAGTTCACCGGGACAATTAATAAACCGTAGGTTTCTAACCAATCAGAACGCGCGTACTATCTTAGTCATTTTATAATTCGAAATAGCAACTTGATTACAGCTAATAAAGATGTTGCCAATTGTTATATTGACCCTTAAATGTATATTTAATTGCTGTGCCTTTGCTGGAGACAGTTACCAGGAATCTAAACATGGTAATGAGAAACGCAAAAGCAAGGTAAGCGGTAATTATAATCGCGTGACAAAACATCGTAGGAAACCGTCACATTCACGGACTAAAAGAAAATTGCTTATAATTATTCGGATCTAGGAGGCACTTTGGAAAAAATTAAACAACGTCAAACCCTTAATTAGCTACAATGAAGAGCATTGCATCTCAAAAGAGGTCAAAGTAAATGCTCTTGCATCAAAGGGCAATAATCATGCCGTCCAGAAACAATAACCGCGGAAAATCAATATGTGTGTCATGAACTCTCAGTATGAAATATAAGCGGCAAAAATCACATTTGCTCAGCTAGAACGTTTCCTCCAGGGCATAATCTACCCACTAGAGAAAAAATGCATTGGAACAAGCAGCATTTTGACATGAGGTAAAAATCGTTTGTTGCCTATTTACACTTTAATCATTTTTTTCATTTAGTTTTTATTCATGTATTTATTTAA
>OZ037994.1:21231394-21236394 GCA_964035705.1 Porites rus | reverse complement strand
TATCTGGTATTTTTCTACTACTTATCCTATTCATTTTTTAATTCCTAACAACCCCCAAATCCAATATTTTCCAATTTTTCCAAAATTTTAAAAATCTCCATCCTATTTTCACACATTAAAAACATTTAAAAAAGCATCCAAAAATTCTCAAAAAAATATTAAGACTCCAACTTGATACATGGAGTCATTTTTCGATTCCAATGAAATCCTGGCTACATTGTAGATATTTATTCATAAGAAAAAAGGGAAAAAATCAACAAAAAACAATGCTTTTAGACAGACTGCAACTTAAATAGGTAAGTTTGAAAAATAGACCAATTTCTGTATATTAAAATCCATACTTGGCTCCAACGTTTAGGGGAACAAAACAAAAGAAATCACCATCAGGCTAAGCCATGAATCAATAACACATTTCTTTTGTCTTATTCTCACAGGCCTGACGGAACGAAGTATGAATTTCAATATAATATCGAAATTGGTCTATTTCCGCGCATTTTGATGTTCTACACTCGACGTTATGGAAATAATTTAGAACACTGAGCTTGTTACAAGTGCATCTGTTTTAGCCAACTCAGCATGGTCACTTACAAGTAAACTGCCATTATTTTTGAAAGTCACCTTAGAAATCTTACAGTTTAGACTTGTGTGTAACTAATGAATTTATTACCCCAAACAGAGGAAGAATCGGGGAGGGGATAAAAATTGGAGGGGGGGGGGGGGGGGGGGGGTGCAGGAGGGCTGCAAATCCAACTGTGAGGATTATTGGATGAGATTAAAATTATAGCTAAGTAAGTAATAAACTGATTAAGCAACAGTATTATAACGCAATATTTGTAAAATAGATTCAAAACTCAAATGGTCGACCCCTTAGAGATGCGATTGATGAAAACCGCTTTCAAAATTGCGCACGTGATTTTAGTGCCAGTGTCTCGCTACAAACTGGATTGAAACATTCTGGGCGGGTGTCTCGTGTTATCCATTGCTCGACCGGGATGAAGCGGATTCGTTCAATCTTAGAGGTGGAACAATTAGGGCCATTTATACCAGGAAAAAAACAGACGCGTTCTCAATGAGACGCCAACTTCACCGTATAAACGGGACAATTCGTCTGAAATAAGACAGGACTTAGCCAAGAGAAAAACAGGTGTTAAAAGCTATTCTTAGATAAGTCGGGTCTTATCTTATTTCAAGCAAATGTGTCGTTTATACGGTAAAGTTCGCGTCTTATTTAAGGCGCGTCTTATGTAAGACGAGTCTTTTTTCTCCCCGTATAAATAGCCTTAACTGTAAAGTTGTTACCTTTCCCTACTTACTAGAAATTTCTTGAGCGAAGAATATTTCAAATCCTTTCTTGTTCTCGAGCAGCCAGTCCGTGTGGAATGTTAACACAACGTAGTTTCCTGATACAAGAAGTTCTGTTCCACTGAGCTGGTCACCGCAGTATCGAAGTTCGGTGATGCCATTCGTTATTTTCAAATAATCGATCCTACAAGAAAATCTCTATCAATACAAGTTGCTGTACAGTAACAAATATCTCTCCTCCTCATTCTCCCCGCTAGATGCCAAAATAACGGTTTATCAGACTGATTCTCGAAATTGATAAGAAATCCACCAATCAGGGCTAAAGGGACGGTAGCTGACCTAAACGTGTACTTAATGAAAGTGAGATTCGATTGGACTAAACTTACAAGAATTAAGCTATTTGGGAATGTTTTTGTATCCCGTCAAGTTTTTGACCCGCAATCTCAAAATTAAAGTTCAAAAAAAGACAAGCTGGACGTATTTTTTCCTAAAGAACAAAACAGCAAAGAGAAAAGCGACTTGAGTTTTTCAAATATTTTGGACGGACAAGCCGTTCTTCTTCAAGGAATTTAATGAAGAATCGGAAAGTCGACTTTTTGATTCTTTATTAAATCTCCTGAAGAAGGACGGCTTGTCCGTCCGAAATAACGGGAAAACTCAAGTCGCTTTTCTCTTTGCTGTTTTGTTATTCATTTCTATATTTTTGTCTTAGATAAAACAGCAGGATTTGGCTGTCTTCGTTTATATAAAAATAATTTATTCCTACCTGCATTCTGAATCTGACGCCAGGTCAAAACTTTGAAACTTGAGTCTCATCGCCTTACCATACGGAATGGAAGTATTGTAGACGCACCTCATGCTGGCTGCGTAGAAGCCATTTGAGTATGCAGGACTTTCCAATGTGTTGTTCTCTACTGACCCACATGAAACTGAAATGTAAGCGATGGATTTCAAGACCCTTTGTTCTTCTAACTAAATTCTAGGTGCACATATGTACACAAGCAACCTATCTCACACAGGAAATGGGCAGTCATGCAAACCCACTGCTTGGAATGATCAACGTTTATTTCTATATTGTATTGAATTTCCCTTCAAAGCCAAAAAAAATATGGTATAAAGTTTGGTTTTCTTGTGCTCCAACGTACAGGGAAATTTAGACCCCTTCTACTATACAAGATGGTTGGCTGAACGTCCCTTGGGCTTAAACTGTGCTATTAAAGTTGGTAAAGAAGAATAAAGCTTGAACAGATACTTTATTGGTATAGACATCGCAGCCACAAGCTGTAAATTACGTGTAAACAAGATAAAAACTACTAAATTATAGAAAACGCATAAATTACAATCGATTTAAAAAAAGTTATAACTCGAAAGAATATCTACATATACATAAAATATATAAACTAAGAACAAAGTTGTGTTTTTTTAATAACTGGTGGCTATTCTAAATGAGTTTATCCGGAGGCATTGGGAATTAAAGATAATTTTTGGGCCTGCAAGTTTAAACTTGCGATCAAAAGTCCTTGCATGCCTAAGGGTGTAACTATGCGAGTCAGGCAATAAGTGATGAAGACGGTGATCTCTGTCCTCTAAGATATTTATCGAAAAGAGATTGACACAGGCGCTGATGATGAACCACTAGTGATAATTCAAGGTCTAACGAAGCTAGAGCGTTGTCGTAGGATAAGGCTAGGTGAGGCATATGATGGAGAGAGCCAAGTCGTCGATTAGGTACTGAGGTAACGAAGTGTGAAACACAGGAATCGCGTAATTGCAAACAGATCGGCCTTCTCGACATAAGGGCGCTTTTATTGCCTATAAGAAAATACAGGCGTTTAGATGCTTTCTTTACCATCTCAAACACGTGCATATTCCAAGAAAGGTTTCTGGTATATGTTTGAGTCCGTTGCTGATTGCCTCAAATTCCTCGGCTAATTTTTCATAACCATCTAGAGTTGACCAAATTCGGAAGGCGTTTGCGAATATCCAGTAAAATGACATCAATTATTCGGGTAATCGCTGAAAAAAGTGACGGAAACCGAGAAGCCTTGAGAAAGTTAGGCTGCGTTAGCTCAGCTGTTTGTGTCCAGCTGGCAAAGAATATCCCTGCTATACCTAACATCCTTTGTAGCCCAAAGTTACAAAAGAACAGAAAAATTGTAATGAACTCAAGACACCAGAAGAAGTAAGCACGTTTTAAGCTAAGAGTTACTTTAAGTGAATCAATCATGTTCTTTTTTGCTGTTATATTTACTTTCGTTTGCCGCGGTTCGATTCTATGACCAATTTTCCTTCTTAAAAACACCTCGCTGCACTAAAATTAAAACTCGTCTATTGGGTCTCACAAGAATGAGGAGAGAAAACCTAAAAAAATTAAAAAACTGTTGAAAAACAGTTAAATATGGGTTGTTTAACTGGAACAATGGGGTATGTGATATATTCACCTGGTACGACACTAGGTGAACATGTCACATATCCCAGAGGGATAGGTAAATAACATGCTTATTTTTCACATGTGAGCTTTCCAAAAGCAATTGCTTTTAACAAATCTTTAATTTATTTCTCTAGAGATGCTCATTCCCAAAAGCCTTGAATTGTTTGAGGTTGAATTCTAAAATATGGAAATTGGTCAATTCATATTGAGTAGTCAAACAGTAGTTTTACCATAAAGAGATGTGTGACTGAGTGACTCAGAGAAATACGTATTCTTAACGTTAAGGCGGAGTAGATTTTTGTGTTAGGCGTCCGACGAGTCACATTGCAAGCCAGGCTGTTCTCAGGTAGACGTTTGACAGCTTGGCTTAGGGGTAGTTTGTAATACGACCCACGCGATTTTCTGAGTGGGAAGGGGGACCGTTCACCTCTGCGTGGCCCCGCTGAAAACTGAGTAACATTCAACGATTTCCATGCCAAATCAATATTTATCAGCAGAAGGTAACGCAATCGCACGTGAAACCGATTGAAGACCCACTTAAACCTGTTAATTAGGTGTATATCAACATTCATATTCATGCTTAAGGTATGGTACCTTGTATCTCCTTGACTACCTTAGGTGCTGTCCTGTAAGAGCTGCTAATAAATGCTTTAGCAGTAACGAGTATTAACTCTTTCCTTAAAACACAACAGTTTTTATTTAAACGAACATTCCATCCATAATCATCACAGTCAGTCGTTTCGACTAAGACTGTTCTAGGGCTCAGCACATTTTTATAAGTCTCCTCCAGGGAGGTCTGTCGTTGGCCGTCTCCTGCCATCGGTTGAGATCGATGTCCCTCCAATTCATATTTCTCTATGCAACATATTTGAACCTTAATCTAGGCCTCTATTGATTACGCATTACCAAACAGGCCTCTACTGATTACGCATTGCCAAACATAGTTGAAAGTATAACAGCTTCTTCGGTAGTCTGTTATTATCCATCCTATGCACGTGAGCCAGCAATCTAAGATTTTTTCTCAATGAGAATATCAGCTATTGATTGAAGTCCTGCCCACTGGTTGGAAAGGCGTAGTGATCTACATCCTGTCAGGATACCACGACTATTAATTCTCACAGAAGGTGTGGCACCGCCAGGGTTTAACACCTTAACCAACTGATACAACAGATGACAAGGTGGTATAACTCGTCGTCCAACTTACATGCTCCATAACTTAGATAGGCCTGCTACCCCTGTGAAGGCTAGTGTTATTGCTCAACCAGAA
>OZ037994.1:21151394-21226394 GCA_964035705.1 Porites rus | reverse complement strand
TGTCGTCGTTTATATAAAAGTTATTTATTCCTACCTGCAATCTGAATCTGACGCCAGGTCAAAACTTTGAAACTTGAGTCTCATCGCCTTACCATACGGAATGGAAGTATTGTAGACGCACCTCATGCTGGCTGCGTAGAAGCCATTTGAGTATGCAGGACTTTTCAATGTATTGTTCACTACTGACCCACATGAAACTGAAATGTAAGCGATGGATTTCAAGACCCTTTGTTCTTCTAACTAAATTCTAGGTACACATATGTACACAAGCAACCTATCTCACACAGGAAATGGGCAGTCATGCGAACCCACTGCTTGGAATGATCAACGTTTATTTCTATATTGTATTAAATTTCAGTTCAAAGCCAAAAAAATATGGTATAAAGTTTGGTTTGCTTGTGCTCCAACGTACAGGGAAATTTAGACCCCTTCTACTATACAAGATGGTTGGCTGAACGTCCCTTGGGCTTAAACTGTGCTATTAAAGTTGGTAAAGAAGAATAAAGCTTGAACAGATACTTTATTGGTATAGACAACGCAGCCAGAAGCTGCAAATTACGTGTAAACAAGATAAAAACTCTTAAATTAAAGAAAACGCATAAATTCCAATTGATTTAAAAAAAGTTATAACTCGAAAGAATATCTACAAATACATAAAATATATAAACTACGAACAAAGTTGTGTTTTTTTAATAACTGGTGGCTATTCTAAATGAGTTTATCCGGAGGCATTGGGAAATAAAGATAATTTTTGGGCCGGCTCGTTTTAAACTTGACATCAAAAGTCCTTGCATGCCTGAGGGTGTAACTTTGCGAGTCAGGCAGTAAGTGATGAAGACGGTGATCTCTGTCCTCTAAGATATTTATCGAAAAGAGATTGACACAGGCGCTGATGATGAACCACTAGTGATAATTCAAGGTCTAACGAAGCTAGAGCGTTGTCGTAGGATAAGGCTAGGTGAGGCATATGATGGAGAGAGCCAAGTCGTCGATTAGGTACTGAGGTAACGAAGTGTGAAACACAGGAATCGCGTAATTGCAAACAGATCGGCCTTCTCGACATAAGGGCGCTTTTATTGCCTATAAGAAAATACAGGCGTTTAGATGCTTTCTTTACCATCTCAAACACGTGCATATTCCAAGAAAGGTTTCTGGTATATGTTTGAGTCCGTTGCTGATTGCCTCAAATTACTCGGCTAATTTTTCATAACCATCTAGAGTTGACCAAATTCGGAAGGCGTTTGCGAATATCCAGTAAAATGACATCAATTATTCGGGTAATCGCTGAAAAAAGTGACGGAAACCGAGAAGCCTTGAGAACGTTAGGCTGCGTCAGCTCAGCTATTTGTGTCCAGCTGGCAAAGAATATCCCTGCTATACCTAACATCCTTTGTACCCCAAATTTACAAAAGAACAGAAAAATTGTAATGAACTCAAGACACCAGAAGAAGTAAGCACGTTTTAAACTAAGAGTTACTTTAAGTGAATAATAAATACGCCAGACACACCCTCCTCTATCTGCATAATTCAACAGATCATGCTAAGCCTCATCAATTCCTAAATATGTCATCGATATTCGTTTCAAAGATTTATTCCTCATCCTCTTGGCATTTATTCGCAATCATGTTCTTTTTTGCTGCTATATTTACTTTCGTTTGTTGCGGTTCGATTCTATGACCAATTTTCCTTCTTAAAAACACCTCGCTGCACTAAAATTAAAACTCGTCTATTGGGTCTCACAAGAATGAGGAGAAAACCTAAAAAAATGAAAAAACTGTTGAAAAACAGTTAAATATGGGTTGTTTAACTGGATACAATGGGGTATGTGATATATTCACCTGGTACGACACTAGGTGAACATGTCACATACCCCAGAGGGATAGGTAAATAACATGCTTATTCTTAACGTTAAGGCGGAGCAGTTGGGAAACTCTTTTGGACCTTCTACCGCGACAGATTTTTGTGTCAGGCGTCCGACCAGTCACATTGCAAGCCAGGCTGTTCTCAGGTAGACGTTTGACAGCTTGGCTTAGGGGTAGTTTGTAATACGACCCACGCGATTTTCTGAGTGGGAAGGGGGACCGTTCACCTCTGCGTGGCCCCGCTGAAAACTGAGTAAGAATCAACGATTTCCACGCCAAATCAATATTTATCATCAGAAGTTAACGCTATCGCACGTGAAACCGATTGACAACCCACGTTAAACCTGTTAATTAGGTGTATATCAACATTCATATTCATGCCTAAGGTATGGTAAAATGATGGATCAGCGCCCCACAGCCTTTACTGCTCCATTATTTGTCTACTATAAATGCAATCTAAACTACTATTGACTCCAATAAACCTTTCCGAAACCTCAATTCTCAAAAGAAAAACCCCGCTCTCATAACTTATTAAGCTATGTTTAGACCAGTTTTCGCTCACCCATAAAGTACACTCACGCGCTTTTTAATACATTGCATCTCCTTGAATACCTCAGGTGCTGTCCTGTAAGAGCTGCTAATAAATACTTTAGCAATAACGAATATTAACTCTTTCCTTAACACACAACAGTTTTTATTTAAACGAACATTCCATCCATAATCATCACAGTCAGTCGTTTCGACTAAGACTGTTCTAGGGCTCAGCACATTTTTATAAGTCTCCTCCAGGTAGGTCTGTCGTTGGCCCTCTCCTGCCATCGGTTGAGATCGATGTCTCTCCAATTCATATTTCTCTTAGCAACATATTTGAACCTTAATCTAGTCCTCTATTAATTACGCATTACCAAACAGGCCTCTACTGATTACGCATTGCCAAACATAGTTGAAAGTATAACAGCTTCTTCGGTAGTCTGTTATTATCCATCCTATGCACGTGAGCCAGCAATCTAAGATTTTTCTCAATGAGAATATCAGCCATTGATTGAAGTTTTGCCCACCAGTTGGAAAGGCGTAGTGATCTACATCCTGTCAGGATACCACGACTATTAATTCTCACAGAAGGTGTGGCACCACCAGGGTTGAACACCTTAACCAACTGATACAACAGATACAAGGTGATATGACTCGTCGTCCAACTTACATGCTCCATAACTTAGATAGGCCTGCTACCCCCGTGAAGGCTAGTGTTATTGCTCAACCAGAACAAAAGCCATGTAAACGTCTCACCATCATCACCGCCCGTCATTTACCCGAGCTGAAGTCATCCGTTGAACACCGGCATTAGACGCCTTTATTTAAAATGAAAAGTAATTACCCAGGGTAGTCCACTCAGGGAGCTTACAAAGCATACCTGCTATCAATAGGAGCCCTGACTTCACTAACTAGACTATAAATAATAATAATAATAATAATATTAATAATAATAATAATAATAATAATAATAATAATAATAATAATAATAATAATACCTAAAGGGAAAGACCCAGGTAGAACAACAAGATGATCTGACCATTGATATCGATAGGCTACGAGCAATTTTAAGGAAGATCCCAAACTGGAAGGCTCCCGGCCCCGATAACGTACAAGGATTCTGGTTGAAGAGCATAAAGAAACTACATGAACGGATGGCGTTGCTGCTGCAAGAATGCCTTGATGGCATTCCTGAATGGATGACAAAGGGACGAACTGTTCTGCTGATCAAAGACAGGGTGAAAGGGAATGCTGTGGGAAAGTATAGGCCAATAACATGTTTACTAATAATTTGGAAAGTACTCACGGGGATCATAGCAGAGGATTTGTACCAGCATCTCCACCAGAGCTCATTGTTACCAGATGAGCAGAAAGGTTGCCGAAAGGAGAGCAGAGGAACAAAGGACCAACTGGTTATAGATAGGGCAATACTTCGTGACTGCAAGCAGAGGAAAACCAACTTAGCAATAGCTTGGATCGATTATAAGAAGGCGTATGATTCTGTTCCCCATTCCTGGATATTAGAATCACTTGATCTTGTAGGGGCTGCAGATAATATCAAGCGGCTAATGAGGGAAAGCATGGAGTCCTGGAAAACACAACTAACAGCATGTGGTAAGGACCTTGGTGAAGTGTCCATCAGGAGAGGAATATTTCAGGGGGATTCCTTATCCCCTTTGTTATTGGTGATTCCAATGCTACCTCTCAGCAGTGTACTGAACGATTCAGGAGCAGGCTACCAACTCAGTAAGGAAGAGGGCAAGATAACCCATTTATTGTTTATGGACGACCTGAAATTATATGGAAGAAATGAGAAGGAAATTAACTCACTTGTACATACTGCCCGGGTGTTCAGCAGTGACATTGGTATGGATTTTGGAATAGAGAAGTGCGCAACGATGGTAATGAAAAGAGGCAAGCTGGATAAGTCAGAGGGAATAAGATTGCCTGATGGAAGAATTATCGGAGGTATTGGAGATGATGTTGAAAGTTATAAATATCTGGGGGTGTTGGAGGCCGATGACATTATGCATAACGAAGTGAAGAGAAGTATGAAGAAGGAGTACATTAGGAGAGTGAAGAAAACTTTGTCCTCAAAGCTAAATGCTGGTAATGCCATAAAGGCTATTAACAGCTGGGCTGTATCTCTACTTCGGTACAGTGGGGGGATTGTAAATTGGACAAAGAGTGAACTTGCTGAATTGGATCGAAAGACCAGGAAACTATTAACCATCCATGGCGCTCTTCACCCCAGGTCCAATGTAAGCCGCTTGTACCTACCAAGAAGAAAAGGAGGGCGTGGACTAATTAGTGTTGAGGATGCCATTAATATTGAAGAAAGAAATATCAATTTCTACGTCTGCCAGAGCCAGGAACGGTTGTTGAAAGCTGCATGGAAGAGGAAGAATGTCAATGAAATTGAAACGCCAAAGGAATATAAGGAAAAGATAAAAGGAAAAGAACTGAGGAATGGCCTGGAAAGCAGCTGCATGGGCAGTTCAAGAGAGAGACAGATGACCTATCTAATGTGTCTTGGGAGTGGATAAGAACTGGTGAACTGATGAAGGAGACAGAAGGGCTTATTTTTGCCGCGCAAGATCAGGCACTAAGAACAAACGCCGTAAAAGCCAGAATCGAAAACCAAAATGTATCATCCAAATGCAGAATGTGTGTTAGCCACGATGAAACTGTGCAGCATATTTTGTGTAGTTGCCCCAAGCTTGCGTAGACAGAATATTAAAAGAGGCATGATGTTGTTGGGCCGGTCATTCATTGGGAGGTGTGCAAGGAATATGGATTTGAGTGCAGTGACAAATGGTATGAGCATTCCCCCAAAAGCGTAGAAGAGAATGAGGAGGTTAAACTGTTGTGGGACTTTACCATCCAAACAGACCGTGAAATCCATCACAGGAGGCCAGACATTGTAATTCAGAAAAAGAAGGCAAAGGAAACAATCATTGTGGACATAGCTGTTCCCGGAGATAGTAATATTCTGCAGAAAGAAACTGAAAAGTGTGAAAAGTACCAAGACCTGGCAAGAGAGATTCAAAGGATCTGGAAATCAAGGACAAAAGTGGTGCCAGTGGTTGTAGGTGAATTAGGTTCAGTGTCAAAGAAGCTGGCAGGCCACTTGGAGCAACTAGGAATTAAAAACCGAACAAGAACGATGCAAAAGTCGGCACTCCTCGGATCGGCACATATCCTCAGAAAGGTGCTGGAAGTCTGAGGTCTCGGGATGAGACTTGACTGGATATTTGTCCCCAGGGAAAATCCCTGTGCTAAATTTTACATAATAATAATAATAATAATAATAATAATAATAATAATAATAATAATAATGAAATATGTACAAGGTAATATAACAAATGAACTAATAACAAGATCTTTTAAGATTAAGGACATTTACAATCATGACTATTAAAAACCATACTTCCATGGTAATAAAAGGATCTCTTGGCCACTTCTGTTCTTCTAGCAGGCAGATCCAAGAGATTGCTCTGGCGCGTTGAACGAGCACAAATGTCCTTGTTAAAAACAAAGTAGTTCTTAAAATACTGAGGGCACCGGCCATGTATACATTTCCTTACAAGTTTTAGGATATGTTCATCGCGTCTGGACCTAAGACTTGACCTTTTCAAAGCTTTCATCGCAGTGTCACTACTAGGTGTTTTAATTACAATTTTTCCAACGCACTTCTGCAGAGTTTCTAGAGTTCCACTATTTACTTCCCCACAGCACCCCCAGACCCCAGCACAGTACTCTAAAGTCGGTCTAATCGTAGATAAAAAAAATGGCATTAGCACTATGTGTGGTGATATAACGGCAAACACGTCCTAACAGACCGACCCGCCTGCCAGCTTTAAACACAATTGCTTTAACATGTTTGTTCCAACTGAGGTGTTCATAAAAGATGACACCCAGGTACTAAAACTCAGTAACACGCTTTATAGCAGACCCTATTAGCGTTTGCAGGACGAAAAGGAATTCTCTTTCGTTAGAAAAATGCCTAAATCTCTTGCCGTGTCAACATGCTTCATGGCCTTGAGCGGACAGATGTTCGTTCGAGGATTCTTGCGAACATTAAGAAACATTATGAAGCTCCCCAGATTGTAAACATCTTGAGTCACGGAAACAACCCTGTAATATCGCCAGTCAGCTTTCCTTTCATTCTGCCATGGTCAAGGGCTGTCATCTCTCCTCCGACCTTAACGAGGTTCTGGTATCGACGAGCTTATCATGTTTTCAACGTCTTTAAGGGGGCAGTACGAATAAAAGCGTTATTTTTCGTTGATTTCGACCCTTTTTCTTACATATCTGGCCAAGATTCCATTCAATCCAAAAATAACTCAATTAAGTTACAGTCCTTAAATCAATAATTATTTATCAACTTTTCAACGATTTTCGGATGTTTTTAATGTATAAAATTTAGGGCTGGAGTAGCCTGCGTAGCTGGCGGCATTGTTTCGGTGCGCCATTTAGGTTTTGGCGGCGGAGCCGTGATCCAAAGAAAAAAGTGGGGACGAGGCGTTTGAATTTCTCGCGGCTTACGCCGCTCTTGGGGGCTTCGCCGCCAGATCTGAACACTCGACTACTACACGATACCGCCAGCTACGCAGGCTAGGAAGGAAGATGTTTAAAATTTTGGGAAAATGAGAAAATAAATTATTGGATTTGGGGGTTGTTAAAAATTAAAATATGAAGTGAATAATTTGTAGACAATTACCAGATAGTCCACCACCACAACAAGGTGCCCCTGATCCCATCAGCGGACTAACTACACTGGTTTATGTGTATACCTTTTCAAACCTAATTTATTTTCTTCCCAAATCAACATCATTTCCCCAAAAAGCTAACTGTAATGCCCCCTTAACTTAGCTTTTCTTGAAATTGGAAATCAAGGTTCTTCTTTCCTACACCACGTTTGGTTGTTTAATTTATTTTATTTTTCAGAAGAAGGCAAGGACACCACGGAGCAAATATATCAACTCCAAATCTGGAATCACGCTCACCCCGCTAAAGAAAGCAGATAACAGTTAAGACCCGCGAGGCGGGAAGGCCCTTAAATGAAGGATATATTGTTTCATGCAAAGCTGCCATAACTATGCTGACTAAGGGGTACACAATACAGTACACAATGCAGTACACAATACATGTATATGTAGCTGAATAAATACGACTGCTCCTTCGTTTAAGTGTTCCGTATATCATCTCTCCTCTCATTTTTTTATGTTACCTAACACCCATCAATTTTCACTTGTTAAATAACATACAGTGAAACCTCTACAAAGCGGACACCTTCGGGACCTTCCCAAATGTCCGCTTAATAGAGGGTGTCCGCTTAAAAGAGGTTTGTAAAAATAGCGCAATGTTTGTTAACGATTAACATTTAACGGTTACTAGTACTTTGTAGTGTGATAAAGTTCCATGTTGTCAAGGAAACTAAGGAAGCTGTGCCGTACTTTGTGCAAGACTTTTAGGTTAACTCTGATCGCGGATGACAATCATAGCTAATCATACGGCCGAGTATCGGTCATTTGACAGCTAAATGTATTGATTTATCTTTATTAATCGACTACAGTACGTATTTCAAGGAACTGTCAATTCAGTCCGGTGTCCGCTTAATAGAGGTTTTAAACAATAGAAATTAGCCAAATACGATTTATTTTAGTGTCCGCTTTCGCTTAATAGAGGAGTCAGCTGAATAGGGGTTCGTTATAAAGGGAAATATCAGACGTTCGTTTCGGGACCCGGCTTAGTGTCCGCTTAATAGAGGGTGTCCCCTTAATTGGGAGTCCGCTTCATAGAGGTTTCCCTGTATTCACTTGTAAGGTTTTGAGGACGTTTTGTGTTGCTCAGACTTTTTTAAGGGCCTGTTGATATGGAGGTGGGGGACCCCAGATAGGTGATGTAATAGGTCACTTCTGAGTTCCAAAAACCCTCACTTTCAAAATGGCGCCAAGTGCACAACCTTTCTTGTGAAAATGACTTAAAATCATTTCCATATCAAAGGCTGAGCACTTAACCTCGTTTTGATACAGAGGCCTGATGGAAATTGGAATTGGCCTATTCCATAATCAAACTTGGTCGCAATCACGCAATGGAATAAATACACACACGGAACACTTAGTTCAAAAACACAACGATTTGCTTTAATTCAAAAGAAGCTATTTGGTCCTTAACGAAGAAAAAAAGAAAACAAGGAAACAAGAAAGAAAAGGTAACAGAATCATTACATTTGACTTTGAAAATAGCTAGAAGGTCGTATTACAATATTGGTCTCTAAAGCGGCTCTAAATGAAAAACCTACCGACTCTCCGCAATGATTATTCATTCGCAGTTCAATTTAGCATTTCAGTTTCGAAGACAAGGGCAAATTTGCTGTTTACGATAAAGATTATCGAAATATTTGAACTCCACGCAAGCATACCAGGCATGCGATCCGCTGAATATCAAGCGACAATCCCCCTAAAATTTCTCGTAATTATGCATAACTATGCGAATGTTTAGACAATCAACCAATCAAAATCACTACCCGGTTTTCGGGTAGTGATGGCGTCACTGGACGGGATTAACGGCCGGTCGATTCAGACGTTGCTGAGAGGAGAAAACGAGTCGAAGCAATTGGATGAAATTCAGGCTTACCTTTACCGACTGCTTCAACTGTTTACAAACCGAATGCAGTCCGTGAATTGAACAGAGAGTGTTTTTTTTTTCTTTCTTTAAAACGTCAAGTAAACAGTAATCCAACGACATGCAGTTACATACCAAAGGATCATGAGAAAAGGAGCTAGTTCTCTCTCCACTGTCAGCCACTGGCTTAAAGTGTTAACAACAGTCACTTGCCATAAATTTTCACCAACCGATTACCGATTACCGATTACCGATTGCCTGGGGCGTTCTTTCTTGCTATAGACTAGATGTCTATGTCTCCTCGCTTCAGCCCTTTGTAAACATCCAACGACCACTAGAGCCGCAGGAATTAATACAAACAACAACGCTTTTAATATCGGTTATCAAGTCTCGCTTGGTTAAAGATTAGAAAAGAAATGAGAAGGCGATTTATTCTAGACGAAACAGGATTTACTTGCTAAAGGCTTTTCACTTCTTACTTTATCGACGGTCGAGTATTCTTCAGGAAATTTACTTTTTATATCGTATTCGACGATTTTTTTCTGAATTGATTTAGGGGCGGACAATTTAATTTTTGTGAGGGTGGGAAGGGGGGGGGGGGGGGTGGGCAATTTCTTATGAGTATTGTTGCTGTTTTTGTGTTGTTGTTGTTGTTGTTTTTTTTCAGTATTACTATTTGCAGGAATTTTTTTTTTCACCAAAATAAGTCTCTGCAGGGATTTTTTTTAACCTTTCAATGTTATTTTATTATACCTAGAATAAAAACCTTGAAGAAGCCCGATGCCCGATCCCCTTATTAACTCGTGGATTACGCGTAGCGTAGTAGGAAACGAGTTATTGTTCACACTGCGATATGCAAGTGTGTCACTCGGATGTAGGCACCTTTCGTAATTAGTCGGATCGCACGAAAACGTTCGACGTTAAAACAACAATTGTCCTAGATCGATCGTTCCCGTTCCGCGATCAAGAAGTGCTGAGCGTGAATTGTGCCCAGAGCTTCTGACGTTATGGTTTTGTACCTTTCACAGGACAATAAGTTGTCTTCATGTGGAATTTGATATGTTTCAGATTAGCACTATGGCCAACTTTGAGACAGAAGTTTATGAATTTTTGAGCCTTTTTTCACTCGTCCAGGGGAGCTCTCGATACTGTCGTGACTCTCGCAATTTTTTGACTTTTCTCACGACAAGACTCCAAATCTCATGGTTTTTAGGAAAATATCATTCTGAATTGAAATGTTTCTTTGTTGTATCAAAACGGAAATGTTTAATTCTCCTCATGTAAATGCAGAGAGAATCGCAAGCTGCATGTACAATGCCGTCAGCAAGAGAGTTCACGAAGGCCTTTGTTAGACATTTAAAATCGCTCATTGCCGGACATGTGTTCTTCAATTGCGACGAAATGAGTTAAAGTGCGGCTTTTACCGTCAAAATCCTGCTATTGTTCTCGAATATATCTCTTAATTCTTCTTAAATAAAGGTCTACCAGCTTCAAAGGGTTATAATTTTCTCCAAAGTGCGTTCTGGATCTGAATAACTAAGA
This sequence comes from Porites rus, assembly GCA_964035705.1. Lineage (NCBI taxonomy): Eukaryota > Metazoa > Cnidaria > Anthozoa > Scleractinia > Poritidae > Porites > Porites rus. The sequence continues at coordinate 21,215,829 of OZ037994.1, read as the reverse complement.
GATTTTCTTTAGTCTGTGAATGTGATGTTTTTCTGCGATGTTGTATCACGCTGGGCTCAGCTCATTAGTTTTCTTTGCAGAATGTTAAATTAATATCACGGATAGTGATTTAAAGATCCAAAATTATAAGAATGAAGTGCAACTTAAACTGAAGCTACATCAACTATGGAGAATTGCATTGTGAGTTAGTGAACTCCAGCTTAGTGTTTTTCTAAAGGGCAGTGTGAGTCTTTTGAGTATAGCGCGTAGTTCCTCCCTTGGTAATAGCTTTCGAATAAGCTTAACAGTCTTTGGACTCTTTTGTTATTGCCACTTGGCAAGACCATGGTTTCGGTTCTCCACACGAACCTCATCAGTTGGGTTGGCTTTGTGCTTATTTGCTTTTACAAGAGCAACTTTAGTTGTTCTCTTCTCGTGGCGAGAACGGTACAGCCGTTTTTTCTACTAAGCTTTGACCTTGACATTAATACCCGCGTGGCGGATCGAAATTCTTGTTTTCCTACTGACTACTGAACGTAACGAAATACGGAGTGTGAATGTCGATCCTCTTCTGCTTGAAACTAGAGGTGTGTTTTTTTTGGAAAGCACTTCGTGAAAATTTTAGCACTTTCTTTTCTGGGAGAGTTCGAAGACTCTTCTCTGCGCGCACAGAGTTTCCGTACACTCCCTCTAAAAACTTGAGTGGATATATGCGTTCCTTCTTAGGTGCGCAATGTTGAGCTTTTTGTAACATTGGTTGTCGTGGCGCAGTAGCACAATAGATAACGCGTTGAACTTACACGTTTAGATCTAAGGTTCGACTTCCGCGGTAAGAAATTTTTTTTTGGTCATTTTGATTTTGTTTTCCTAGTTTTTTATTTATTTATTTATTTATTTTTCAAACATATTTTCATTTTTTGACAGACTTAAATTACACCGGTAGACAAATTGCAAGTTCATTGTCAGCTTTCATTTCTAAAAAAAATTAATCCACTAGTTAGCCATAGGCACGCTTTGATTTGTCTTGCATAGTCCATTTTGTCTTGCTATAGACTAAGTTACATGAGTAACACGTTCATCGTTGTAAATCCTTGTTATTCTCAAGCCATCTTGCCGCGTAAACCGTTCTAAGTTGTTATCTCAAGAATAAAGTGTTTCTTGTTTTTTTTGTTAAGGATGTGAATGAGGGCAGCCACAATAGAGTTTATCAAAGAGACTATTAATAAAAATGACAACTACGGTAAATTTATTTACTTTGAGATGATGGAGTCTATTTTGAAAATAAAACTTAATATAATGTATTCATCTGAACACACCAAATGGAAACACAGAATTTTGACACTGTGCATTTCATTTTGGTATTTATTAAGTGAGAAGTTTATGATTCCAGAAGTAGTGTTTATGGCTGTGTAGTGTTTATGGCAAGAAGTGATGTTGGATCAGTTTAGGTTTCTGGGAAACCCACCCCACCCCTAACCCATGTTTCTTTCCTTAAGTCACTCGTCAGTGAGAAACATGGGTTAGGGGTGGGGTGGATTGGCAGTTTTGAAAACGTTTTTCCTGTGTTTCTTTTTTTATTCAATATTTTAAATTTAGTGTTGCTTTTTTTATTGGAAATTTAGTGGACCTTTCAGTCTGGCACCCATTCTGCTGGTAAACAGTAGGATTACCTTTTGAAAGAGGGGAAATTTTGAATGCCAAGAAACTATAGCACATGTAAAACATATGCTACTCTCTGATTTTTATATGGGTAAAAATGACACTTTTTGGGCATATCTCAAACACAGGATGTTAAGATATTTAGTATTAAGGTATCTTTCTGCTTCACGTGTTTAACATCCGCCAAAGCACCTTTTATTCAGGATCATCATAAAAAGGATGGCTTTTCATTACACCTGCAACATTTTGTAAGTGTTTTGCATGGTGATAATGCATCCTCGTAGCTTTCTTTTAGTTCTTGACCCTGTTCCTGCCAAAAGACCACCCCCGAAAGGGTCTTGACAATAATTATAATAATCATTATTATACAACTTGTGTCTGTGTGAGGCAAATGGATTGTACTGATAAAGGAAATTTTAGTGTTATGCCACAATGATATAGACGATAAATTCAGTTTTTGTTTTCAATATGAACTGATTAAAATGGTCCTGAAAATGTCTTCATTGCAGATTTATTTGAGCAACCTTGGGGGGATGATTATAAATGTCTGCTCCCAGGGGCACCCAACGGGAAATTTTGAGAAAAAGACCTAAAAACAACAACAAAGCTTGAATAAAGCTTTCTGAATCCATTTTAAACACTTTTGGAGATTGCTGGGAAAAATTTATCTGTTCCCCACTCTCAGCAAGACTGATGGAAGAGTTCCCAACCAACAAGGTGTACCTACAACCTGCAACTTGACTTACTGGGAAGTAATAGGGGGAGGAGGGGGGGGGGGGGGTAGAGGTTTATGACAAATAACCCTGTAGCCGCTATTTCTAGACACCAAATCCCTTCAGACACCCTGAATTATCTTTTTCCCAGCAACACTTTCCTTCCTAATCAAGTGGTGGATTCTAAAGCGAACAGCCTCTTAAAAGAGTTGTTCAGTCATCAGTGAAAGAATATTGTCAACTAAAGTTGTCACCTTTTTCTACTTACTTGGAATTTCCTGAGCGAAGAATATTTCAAAATCATCTTTCTTGTTCTCGAGCCGCCCGACCTTGTGGAACGTCAATACAACGTAGTTTCCTGATACAACAAGGTTTCTTCCCATGAGCTGGTTACCGCAATATTGACCTTTCTCAAAACCATTCGTTATTTTCAAATAATCGATCCTGCAAGAGTATGAGAAAATCTTTACCAATTCATCTTGCTGCAAAGTAAAAAGGAGCCCTACCCTTTCCTCACTAGATGCAATAAATAAGGTATTATCAGTCGAGACTGATTCTCGTGGTAGTTAAAATACCACCAATCAGGGCCCAAGGATCAGTTACTGACACCAACGTCTGGATTAAAGAGAGATTCAGCGCAATTGACCACTCCAGAAAATACCATAACACACCATAATGCTCTTTGTTTTACACCCCAAAATTTTGCATAAGCATTGTCTTCAGTTTCTCTTGGGAGTTAAAATGGCCCCAAGAGAAACTGAAAACAATGCTTATGCAAAATTTTGGGATGACAAACAAAGAGCATTATGGTGTGTTATGGTATTTTCTGGAGTGGTCAATTAAAATGGGATTTCTATCGTCTCGTGAGCCGCCTTGCGGCTCAAGTGCGAGGAGAAAAATATAGAGGAAATGTCTTGGACCAGGGTAACTTATGATTTCCATGAATTGATTTGATGATTTTCCGTTTGGATTTTCCGTTGGTGAGCAAACGTGTCACCGAAATGGACGTTTTATGTAGTTATCATAATACTTTTTTAATTTTCATATATATTTTTTCTTTTTAGGTAAACAACTTTATAACAACCCAGCTTAAAGAGTCTGTTTAAAAAAAATTTTGGACAAGAAATCTCAAAATTAAAATTCAGTTATGACAAGCCAAAATTAATTTATATATACCTACCTGCATCCTGAATCTGACTCCAAGTCAAAAATTTGAAACTTGAGTCTCATCACCCTACCATCTGGAATCGAAACGTTGTAAATGCAGTTCATACTGACTGCATAGACGCCATCTGGGTTTGCAGGACTTTTCAGCCTATTGTTCACTACTGACCCACATAAAACTGAAATGTAAGATAAAATACTTCAATCTTATCCTTATCCACTTAGCTGAATCCAGCCCAGGTTACACAGGAAAAGGACATGCAAACCCACAGTTTGAGATGAGCAAAGTTTATTTCTACATTGTAGTCATGAATTTCCCCTTCAAAGCTAAGCAAATTATGTCTAAAGTTTGGCTTGCGTGTGTTCCGATTTGCGGGGAAATTGACAACCCCTACCGTAAGGTTATACAAGAGTTGCAGAGCCGTGAGGTAACCGAAAATGGTCTGTAACTTGGATTTTTCTGAACATTCAGATTTCTCCAATAAAGTAAACTAGAAGATAAGCACTTTCTTGCTTTGAGGTTTAAATATGTCTTAGCGAAACTCCACGGGTTAGCCTAATAGCTAACAAAATTTGGTTCTTTATCCATCTTTGGGTAGTCACTTGTCCGTATGCCTGTCCGTCTGTCTTCCGCACCACGGAAATGTTGTCAAAATAGGGTATCCGTTGACCAGTATCACATGACCTCATCGCGGGCTCAGATGTTGACCCATCGAAGTTTTCGCACAATTTTAAAAAAAACAAGAAATGCTAACACCATAACATGGTTACGTCATTGGGCAAGGCCAAAAGCGTAAAATTAAAGCTATAAGAGCAAATATTATTTGCAGGCTAATTGTAGCGCTTAAGACTATTTTGATAGTGGATGGTTGATATTATCTTCATTTCAGAGAAGGGGTTATCAAAATGGTAGACTTATTGACCTTTCGCCTTTTACGTCGCTCGCTTTGAGAAAAAAAAAACTACGCGTGCATGTTGTATACTTTATAAGGAAAATGTGGCGCATTTGATGTTGATAGGCTCTTCAATCAATTTTTTGCGTAAAATGCGAGTTTATCGTAATTTCGCCTATTACCAAAAGCAGTAGCCTCCCACGCAGACATTCTTAGCGATTCGTCACGCGTTCCCCGGACAGGAACGGTGACGAACCCCTAAGAACGTCTGCGAGGGAGGCTACAAAACCAGTTAAACAGTTTTAAATTACACAATATCACCTCAAGCATGAAGAAATGCTTAGTTTTCTTAACTATTTAAGTAAATCTAGATTATTTATGAATAAAATGGCGGCGATTTTCACAACAGTTCTTTAACGGGGCCGCATCGGCATAATGTTCATTAATGAGTTTATTATTCCAATGTTGAATCCGTTGGTAGTTGTAGATTTCAGATTCATCTGCATTCCTGCATACATAATGAGCAGTGAATTCACACTCGAGAGAGAACAATGAAATTTCTACCTACTCAGATTTCTTGAATTTGATGTAAATGTCTTCAAAGCAATTTTATCCATTCAAAGATTTTTCAATCTGACCAAATACCGAGGGGTATCGTTTGACAAATCAGTGCTCATTACGCATATGTGAAAGAAGGCAGATGTGAAATACTGGGGTCAATTGAATAAAACTTTTACAAGTGTAATTTTTAAGTGTATCTATTGTTTTCGGATCCTAAGACAATAGCTACACTTAAAAATTACACTTGTAAAACTTTTATTAAATTGATCCCTGGTTGCGGCAACGACTCTACGTATCGTACAACGAATTTATTTTTTAAACGAATCGATTCATTAATTAATGGGATCTACAGGTGTAAGCTTGACCTGTATAACATAGCAAGAACTCAGAGGGGTTGCAACTGCACCTTCTTGTACCACGGGTGAAAAAGTCCGAGGGTCAAAGACTGACGTGAATTTATTTCTTCTTTAACAAATTATCTCGTGAAACATTGGTACGTGTATATTGGGACAGGAAAGAATATTTATCAATGTAGGAGTGTAAGAGTGTGGGAAAACAGAGTTCTAATCGTTGAGGAAGCAGATGGGATCAGTCATTATCATAGGACGGCAAAAGTGTCGTCTACAGAGGCAGGGTACAGTTTTGCTACGTATTTCTTCACCAGTGTTATATCCATCCTATATACTGAGCAGCATGCATGTCATAATGTCGAACTTTAAACCTGATGTTCAACTGAAAGAATACAGAATATAACGTATTTTTCATTCTACTCTTGGAGAATTATTTTCATAGTCATATTTTTGAAAGTAGTCACGTACTCATGAGACGACCTCATCTGGAAAGATAGACTGCAAAACAGTCCGTATTTTTGCGTATTCAAGTACGCGCGAGCAGTCCAACGAAAGGTCTAGAACGAGGCTGAAAAAAGAGAGCGAGACTGGGGAGAGACGTTAAAAATTCGGACTGACCGTTTTGCATACGTCAGTTTCGTTCGAATTACCCGCTTCTCCCAGCCACGGGCAATTCCCATTGGCTAAATTTCGATGCAAGCTGTCAACAAGCTGTCAAGTAATGTTTTCAACAAGTCATTCGCGATATTCGTACCACGCGTGATGAATTGATTTCTAAAGCTTTTGCTGTAAAATGACGGATGTTGATTGCCTGGATTTGCTCGAGCAAGAACTGGGATTTGTTTTAACATCGTAGCAGAAGGAAGCTTTGGAGATGCTGCTCAGGGGAAAGGATGTTTTCTGTGTCCTACCAACAGCCTTATTTATCAGATGTTTGTTCATGCAAAGAGTTCTTCAAGTTCCGTGCAACGGCCGACAGTCATCGTTATCACACCTCTGTAAAAAAGGGGGATCGGTAGAAAACACACGACTTTTACCTGATGCCAAAATAATTGTTTTCTTTGTCGAGTAGATTACGCTTTGGAGGAAAACTTCTTGACTGGGCAAATGTGAATTTTGGCCGCTTATTAAATATATTTCATACTGAGAGGTCGTGACACGCATATTGATTTTCTCTGGTCGGCATGATTTGCCCACTGATGCAAGAGCATTTGGATCTAATAATCTTGAGAGCATAGTTTAAAAAAAAAATTGCGAAATCGTTAAGAAATACTGCACTACAGCATAAACCCGAATGAAAGATTGTATAGTGTTCCTAGTCAGACTTAGAGTTTGCTTAACAGCAAAAAAAAAGGCCGAAATTACCTCTAATTTTGCCTATTTTATCAATATTAGTTGTATTGTTTGTTTATCAGTTTTCTCAAAAATGCCGCGCACCTCACCTTGACCTCTAAACATCAACTTTGACATCTTACCTGAATGGCAACTTACTTATATTCTTTATTTTATTTTATTTACTTTTTATGAAAGAATCCCTTCTTATTTGAACATACCATTTTCAGTAAATAATATCGTGAGCTGGAATCCCTGGTATTGAATAGAACCATCAGAGCGGAATGTTATTAATGCGTAGTTTCCATTGACCAAAACTACCTTCCCACTAAGTTCGCTCCCACAATATGTACCAAGTGCTCTGTTGTTATCATCTACAATCCTCAAATAATCATACCTAGAAGGGAAAAATTATGTTTTTTACTTTTCAAGGGCAGTTAAATTCATAGAAATAACCCTAACCGCCAAGAGAATATAAAAGCCTTTTATGTTCTCCTGCCTCAACTAATTGCGAGTCGTTCTTTATGGTGGAGTTAACGAAACTCTAAACGTTTCTGCGGAATATCAAGCCGCCGATCAAATTCTTTCATTTTATGTTGCACTTGAGTCACTCCCGAGCAGTCGAATTGCCGCAGTCTACAAATGGCAATTAACGTTAAACAAAAGGCTTTTATGTTCTCTTGCTTTCGACCTACTTACATGCAGATGACAAAGGCCTCTAAAAGGGATTTCACTCATCTCAACTCACGTAAAAGCCTTGAGGCGTGAAATCTTAATTTGGATTTTCAAAAAGCTATGGCATTTTCCAGATCGAAAACCATATCATTGGTCAGATCTCGGTTTAGCCAATGAGAAGTCTCTACACCTTTTGAGCCTATCTACGAGCACCAGCAACGAACATTCGATTTTGTAAATAATAGTTTATGAATTTTGTTCATTAGGCTGCGAAACAGCCGACTCCCATCGCTCTCTGCCGCTAGGAACATTTTGAGAGAGAGCCGTCTGCGCCGAAACAACAGAAATACCATACTGATGACGTAAGAGCTGTCACCTGGTGAATGGCTAATGAATGCACTGTTTACGCAGTATTTTAGGAGAAGAAAGAATCGAAGAAATCGTAGAAATTATATCTTTTTCGGAAGAAATCTTTCACAAAATATCATGGTTTCTATATGTGTTACTCTACTTCAATTTTTTATCCGAGAGCAAATGACACATTTCAGGGACCCCATTTTGGGGGTGGTTTGGCTCCACTTAATCTAACAGTGCGGGAAGGGGATCGTTAAAATCTTGCTACGGCGTTAAATTTTGCTTGTTGTGGCAGAAAACGCTGTGTTATGTCAAAGGAATTATGATGGCTTTTTGTGTTATTTCTTTTATCTAATAATTACTATTACTTTCCAAATCAACATTCAAAGTTTTGTTGATTTTCAGCCTTGAATTAAGCCCCGCAACGCGAGCGTTGGATGGGGTGAACCAAAATTGTCTCAAAAATTCGAGAGTTTTAAATATACAGTCTAGCAGATTGGGGCCGTTAAGTACAGGTACATGAAAGTCTTTCAACGCACAAGAAATGAGCGAAATCTATTTTTCACGCCATGTCGACCAGACCGCTAATTTACTGGCAAATACTCTTTAATTCTTTTAAGAATTAAAGAGTATTAAAACGATTAAAGAGTATCAGTGTGTTTTACATTCTTCTTCTTACATTCTTAATTTAACATTAGAGGGCTATTCTCATTGGCCGGTGTTTTTCCCGGCGGGATATACTTACCTGCCTGGCCTGGGTTTTGAGAAGCCTGATTTTGTCTTATTTCTAGGCCTAAAATCACAGATCCGCAAACTTGCAGCGTACAAGCCGAACGTCGGAATTCGTGAGTAAGTTTTGACCAGCAAAAATGTTACGTTTTAGAGTAACAAGTATTACTTCAAGTTACGTTTCTATTCTACTCTTACCAAAGCCGAGTCAGTTAAGTGGTTTTCAATTGTTTGTCATCTGTCACGTTAACTTTAAATGGCAAAAGTGAATCTGTACCACGTGACCAAGTTTTTCCTTTTCTTGACGTTAACGGTTCATGACTTCTACAAAAAAGTTAATTAAATTGTTTCACGCCAGTTTTATCCATAAGAATTGATTTGAGCTGTTTTTACCCGCTATTTTTTATTTGAGATATTCTCAACTTGAATCTAACGTTTGCCGTTTGCAGTTAACGTGACTCTAAATCTCTCTATTGTTAAAAAATTACTCACTCGCATTCCAGTTCAAGAGTTGAAAAACTGATCTTCAGTGCCTTTCCTGATGGAATAGAAACGTTGTACACACAGTGCATGTTATTTGGGTATTTTCTTGGAAATCCAGGACTTCTCAAGATGTTGTTTACCACAGAACCACATCCTACAATTCAGATTGTAATTTTACACGTCAACTTGCTTGTGTTCTCTTAATCAATAGAGAACTTTGAGGTGTCGCCCTCAATGTTCTTTTTTCTACGGTTTTTGCTTTTTCAAAAATTTTAGATGACATAATAACTAATTAACACGAATTTCCTAAATCCCACTATTTTCCCACAGGTTTAAAAATGCAATGTCGTACTCAACTTACAGGGTATCACCTGAAATCAAATCTGACCTAGGGTGATTGAGTTTTTGAACACAATAGGTGGATCACGAAAATTGCCAAAAAAACAACTTAAACAAGAAAATTTGCGAGATGTTTGATAGTTAAACACTAGTTTCTGCTTTCTCAATGTCAGCTGATTGGGTGGACGGACAGGAGAAAAATAGAGGCGTAGTCATGATATTCTGCGCGATAAAAATACAAGAGAACCCCCAAAAAACGCGGTGAAGGTGAAGATGTCCGTAAACAACTTTTTTCATGGAAGATAAGGTATTGCAAGTGTGTAGTTCCATGTTTTGCTAAAGTTCTCCGTATATTCCTATTAGCATAGTACACACTGCCAAAATAGAGATCAGACAATGCTTGAAAGACCATGAAGTGGTTGCTTAAAAGAGGTTAAAACCAATGGAAATCATTAAACCGTCAGACCCAAATACTGGTCGCAGTCGCTTACAAGAGGTGGTCGTTTACTAGAGGTACCAACTGTAGGGCTTTCACTGGGAAAGTTTTGGTGTTTTGGTTAGATGGTCGCTTACGAAAGGTAGTCACTTACATAGGTTGGACTGTACAATATACTCACTTGAATCAGCACCTTGAGCTGAACTGTAACACAGCATCAGCGATAGCACAAATACAAACTTCATCCTCCTGTTTAAGTAAAACGTGATGTTAAGGTGTTGTTCAGAAGGCCGCGGGAGAGGAGGGTAAGCAGAATCAATGAGTTTCCCTGTTACAATTGTTGAATAAAATAATTATTAACTCTTCTTTCCCTTTTTTAATAACTTCGAGGAAAACAATCAGGGGTACCCAACGACGGTTTGCTTCAAAATACGTTGAAAACACTTTTTAGGCTATCCAGAGTACTTTTAGATCTCTAGAAATGCATTCTAAGCGGCGCTACAAAATTTGTATCTGTTCGGTCATCCTAGGGGATATTAAATCTTTTCGAAATTGCAAGGGCTTCAGTATTTTTCTTCCGAAAATTTTAGGTGTAATTTAACGTTTTACGAAAGTAAGAATTTTTCTGATTCCTCTCTCCATCACAGTAGTTTAGAATCCGAAATTTTAGGTTTCGTTTTTCTACGAAAAATAGTGCAACCTGGGTAGTAAAATATTAAAAATTAAACTTCTGAAAATCGTAGGAAATTTATTAGAAAAGCTTGGAAAATTGTACATGAATAGAACGTTCATCTAGAAATTTTTAGCCGTCGTCAAGCAAAAGAAAATTTTACGCAAAATTTGCTTCTCCGACAGATATTTTACAGAAAACGGTCGTTGGGTGCCCCTGAACAAGAAAATGGAAAATTTAGTGGCATTTTATGGTTGGTACAACTCAATCCCGTTACTTTTTCTCGTACCAAAAAAATACTACCATTTGAGTTTGACGGAAAATTTTCACCGAGATCGCCGTATTTCCGTATGCGTTCTAGCCAACCGCTGTTTTCCTTTTGACTAAGTGGGTAAAAATAATGTTCGAACAACTTTTAAATTTTCGCATTTTATAGACATCACTATTCACTCCCTCAAGTCATTTAACGTCTGAAAGGCGGACAGCAAATACTTATGAATTTAGATAATTTTCTTCTCAAATGATCCCCTGGCTACATTTAATGACACCTCTAATTGGCACAACGATCACGGCATATGCCATCAGTTCCACTATACACGAAGTCTCTTTATTCGGTTTAAAAGGAAACTATTGGAATAGAAATAGTAACACAAAAAGAAATTGCTTCGGTCCATGATTATTAATTTTAAAGAAAACAAGAAATGGGTGATGAATAAAATTACAACTTTTTAAATCTAGTAATGGTATCCCTGGCAACGTGTATTCTTAAAATGACATACTGGAAAAAGGTGGCAAAAAGACCAATTATGAAATAACAGTCAGTCCGCTAGAAATAAACATCAGCATCTGTTTCGGGTCACATGTATTGCCGCGTGTTCACTTCCGTTTTAATTGTGCTGGTTTTCGCTGCGTTTTCACCCGTTCTTTTAGAACATCTCGGTCTTCAGCTTTTCCTTTTTGATAATGCTTGATGTGGTGCAATTTTACCCCTAGTTTGATTTTTTTTTTTGTCCTTTTATTCGCAATTCATTGCCTTATAATTCTGAGCAAGATTCTGAGAGCTGATTGGCTAACTAAAGTGCATTAATGGCGTGGAACGCACCATTTTCAGTTTTTTTCACGCATTGATGACATCTTTTCTCTTCAGCGATGTTCTATAAAAATAGTCAGAGTTTTTAAACTTTAAATTAATTTACAATGTGATTAAACTTTCATTTGAAATCTTAATATTCAGTTTTGCTTATGTTGCTATTTGAAAATAAAATATATTTCTAAACTTTTTGCAGCTGGGACCGTTGTTGTTCAAATAGAAATCGTCGCTTTTGCAATGCAGAGCACTCAGCTTAGTTTGAATATTCAAAGATTTAGAGACTTCTTGTTCTTGCTCTCTTCTTGGGATGCAAAAAGACCAGACACGAGAGATCGGCGGAAATAAAGCCGAATGAATGAAGCCACAAGATGAGTGTACAAAGACGGAAATCTTTATGTTATACTGCGCCTAGCTATAGTTCGGTATTTGAACTTCTCTTTTTTTTTACAGCCAGCCTGTCGGTGTTTTGGCCGGTAAGGCACTGACTCGGATAAAGGCGGATTCCCACTGTCGCATAATTTTTACGTGCGTACGCACTTAAATTTTACGCGCGTAAATAAAATAGATACAATGTATGAAAGGACACGCGCAAACGTAAAAGTTGAACCTCGCTCAACTTTCACGTTTTACTCGTGGCCTTTCATACATTACCTCTATATCATTTACGCGCGTAAATTTTACGTGAGTTTGCACGGAAAAATTTCGCAACAGTCTTAACTCTTAACTTAGTACAACATTCAAAAACAGAGAATAAATTAAATTGAAACCGAGGGTATAGAATTGAACAACTACATGTGCATATTTCCACTTTCCGGAGAAGTCCGCGAGCGAGACTCTTCTGTATATTTACTCGTAAAGGATATTTACCCGGGCCGGAGCGCAGTACTGAAGAACACGGCATTGACACTACAATCAGGTTGAGGTCTACTGTTTATAAGTAACATAACTCGGTATAACTTATTCCCCTTTGTGGTATTTTCTTTTTATATAAAGGCCATATGCCTATTGTACGTTGCTTTTAAAGTTTTGCATAAACCATTGGCATTAAACTGTACTACAATCATGAGCTTTGATCAATTTTTATCGGCAGCAACTCTTCCTTTCTTCTCAGTCTTATAATTAATGCCAGATGGACATTCATGAAATGAAAAAGAGAACAAAAAAAAAAAGAAAGAAAAAGTAAAGTAAGTTAAGGATATTCCTTTCGTTTCATGGAAAGTAGTTTTTGTTTCAAATACCTGAAAGATCATACAGCATTAGGAATGTTGATCCTGAGTTTTAGCCGTAGGGAAAGCTTGAAGCTGAAGGAAAAATTCTGTTTTATCAACAGGAACTTTAAAACGTTTCCAGCTGCTGTTTATAACAACTTTGAAAACAAAAGCGTTTGACTGAAACGAGCATTAAGTAAAACGTCAAGTAAATTTGGAAATTGTAGGAAATTCACCATATTGAAATGGATCGATAATTCCTCAGAAGGTTTTTACAGCGTTATAGACTGAAGCTATTAATTATTTTTGTATCCCTTTTGAAAGGGCAAAAATATAAAATAACGTTTTGAAAAAGAAGAAAATACCATTTTACCTTCTCTAGAAAAGCGTGAAATTTTACCAAAAGATTTCATGCAGATAAATTTCGCATAATTTATGCATGCATTTTAAGAAAAATAAAAATTTATGTATATTTTTGCAATAATATTGTGTTTTTTGAAGGAAAAAGCTAATAAAAGCGGTTTCCTCTGACATCGCAGAGACCGACAATATGCCTCAAATAATGAACGAAGCATAATTTACTATAAATTTATTTTTATAGCGCCACCAGCTTCGATTCAGATTAATTTAAAAACTTTATCGTCAATTTGTGGTTCAACTCCCAATATTTACTTCATTCTAACGCATTGATGGGCTCCTGATGAGAAGCAAGAATTGATGACGACCAGGATGTATTCAAACTTATTCAGGGGCAGCGGGTGAGGTGAGAGTAGTTTATCAAATTTTTACACTGGACCCATGTTCATAAAAAATGACGCCTCTTCCGGTACTACTAGGTGCTGATCTAAGGCCAGTTGCATAGATATAACAAATGCACAGTTACAGTCTCAACTTATGCAGTTGCGAAAAAAAAAGCCTGAAAAAAATCGGGGGCTTGCCCAGATTAACCCTGACTGCGACACCGAGGCAGGGCTCTAATCAATTTGCGTCGGCAAGCCATGCCACGTAACTGGAAGCTGATCATTAAATTTGTTCGTATTATACCCGGGAAAGATGAAGATGAAATGACAAATACATGAATTTCCTATATTAGAACCCCGGAATGAGGAAAAAAAATGCAAGATTGTTCCTGTTAAAGACGCAACGTATGCCCGCGAAAAGCTCTGCACCAGTATCGTAGAGGTCATTGTTCGAATTGCAGCAAACGAAAGTATCTAAAACGTCTACCATCCTCGAAAAAGCTATTCCAGTAATACTTTTTCGAACAAAACAAAAGAATTACCACAATTAATCAAACCACAATTACCAAATTGCCTATTTGTAGAGAGTGACATGCATGTTTATTTGTTGCTGCTGCCGGAAGAGTTCCTGAACTTTCTTGATTTACTGATACTCAACAATTTCATTCAATGTTAATTCAAGCACAAAGAAAAATAACAACAACAACAACAAATCCAAGACTTGAAGAGGTGTTTCAGTTAAATATCAAGTGTAACGGTTTTGTTGGTGTCAGCAGCAAAAAGCGCTATTGTAAGACTGGAGGACACTGAGTGCAGAGGACGAGAATAAACTGCGTCGGGATTAGCTCAGTCGGTAGAAAAAAGCTTGACAGCAAAGCGGGAGGCCGTTTGGGTTAGATTCCTGGGGCCGGACCAATACTAAGGGTTTAAAAAAAGGTCAGTGCCTTTGTCCTAGCTGCAAACGGCTGGACCTTCTCTTGCCCTCGGATGAACACGTATAAAATGAAGTCCCGTTTCCAGTGAGTAGGAGACGCAAAAATAGTGTCCCCTATCAAGTATACTTTCGTGCTAAATACATTGACACTGAAATAGTGACTGTATTTTTTTTAATTCACCCCTCTCAGTCATTATGTTCTCTGGACATCATCTTGCTTTCACCTAATCTGGATATAAATCGAGAGTAGCCAATTTTGTCAGTTTCTGTATATTTGATTTCAATTGAAAGCTGTAACGTAAATTAAATTGCGTATCAGTCCTTTCTGAGTAATACATCCAGAATCGCATATCAAACAAGCTTTTAGATCCGCAAGAAATGACCCATCTCTTCCTGTCAAAAGTCAAATGAGAGGTCGCATTAGCGGCAGGACACGCAATACCTTCCGGGTTATCCATCCGTCCTTTTTTCCTTTTTTTCTCGACGGAGAAAGCTCACATGCCATGCACAGGCGAGAAAATCCCCGTGTATTAAAGACCCTTTACCCTGACCCTCGCCTCATCAGTAAAGAGTCTTTGATACGCGGAGATTTTTCCTGTTCATTCACCCGACGGCTATGCCATGCTGATGAGCCCCAATAAGGGCGAAACAGCTGTCCATGGCTACCACTGCCCGGGTAATATGGCTGCGCGCATGCGTGAGTTACTGGCTAGGCCGTGGGTTGGTGTATGTGTGCCCCTTGCTTTAAGTTTGTCTTACAAAAGATATGCAAAAGTAAGGTTTACATGAAGCGTTACCCAAACGTCATTTTAAGGAATGTTATTGTATTTTCTGCAATGGTTTACTGGGAGCCTCCATATCTGCTGTACCCTTGAGTCAACCCATTCCCGTAAAGAATTATTTTTAGAACAGACTTTCCCGCGAAATTAATGTGTTTTCGAGGACGTCCGCATATTTCTGTAGTGAGAAAAAATGTCGACGAAAGAGGGAAATTGGCCGACAAGTTTACTCCTTGTTCCATCACCGTAGCTCCTGCCTCTGTTCCTTCCCTTACAACCGAGGAAAGCTGGTTTCGCGTTAATATAAATAATATGTAATCTGGTTTAAAAATATTGCTATACCGTAAACTGCCGCCTATAAGCCCTGGGCTTATACAAGTTTGTAAGGGGTTTTGGGTGGGCTTATAAACGGGGGAGCTTATATCCGGATGGGCTTATAAGCGGACGAAAAAAAAAAACGTTTCGAAATGAGCAACAGCACTGTGATCGACGTATGATTTAAATTTATTACTCTTACAATTGAAGCCTTAAAAAGGCAGCAATAAATCGAATTCAGTTAAATTTTAAAACAAAATCAAAATTGTAACGGGGTCTTATATCCGGATGGGCTTTAGCCTGTGCTAGGCTCTCAGATAGCATAGTGGGAACGTATTAAAACGAGCAAAGCGAAAATAAAACGCGCACGACTTGGGAAAGGGGGTGGTGGCGGTGCCCTGTCTCTCCCTAGCTCTCGCGCGTTTTTCGCATTTCATATAACTGAACGACTTTCCACCACCATCTCGGAGCCTGGAACAGGCTAGATGGGCTTTTAATCGGATGTATTTTTTTGTTTGCATGTAGGTGGGCCTATAACCAGGGGGGGCTTATAAGCGCATTGGCTTATAAGCGGCAGTTTACGGTAAGTTGTCACAAGACATGAAAGCTACAAAAACCCTTTGAGTGCAGAATTATCAAACTCAGGAAGAAATTAAACACTGTTTGGCAATCACACTATTTCTCAAGATCGGGCTCAAGATGCTACAAGATTTCATGGCCGCAGCGAAAACTTGTAGACCTCATGAACCGCAAAGGTAATGTGCAGGAGGACGTGACATGCCGAAACATCTAACTTCCGCAGTGAAACCTCTGAGAAATTTTTTTTCATTCAAGGATTTCAATCTTTTGAAGTCGTTAGCCCCATCGGCTCGCTCCTTTTTTAATTTTATGACTACCTGTTATTTTCCTTGTTTACATGTTACTTAGTTTCTTAGTAGCAAGAGAAAAATACCAGGCTCAGTAGATTCTGTATCGACAGTTGTTTTATTGTGTGAATGAAACCCTCAGTATGTTAGGTACACAACAGTAAATTTCGCTTTTAATTCGATTTCATTCTTGTTGAACATCTCGTTTGTTTTGTTTGATACTTCCTCTTGAAATATTTGCCGTTGAGATTGTACGTTATCAAAAGCCGTTTTCATCCACAGCCACATTAATTTGGCTTATAAAACTCCGTTCATAATTCGCGACCTCAGATCTCGCACAATTACAGCTGCCGCGAAAGCGAAAGATGCAGTCCGTGTTCGATCAAACACAGTTGGAGCAACATACGTTTTACTTCAAAATTAACTGTGGGTTGATGCAGTGTGGTCCTTTGTGGAATTTGTAAAAAGCTCCAAAGCATTTCACAAGTGAGTTAACCAGTAAAGTAAAGTAACTAAAGAGCTTGATTTTCAATACCGTATTTATCACAGGTAACCCAGGCTCTGTGATAGTACCACAGTACGGTTCCAGTAAAATTGTTGTTGTCCTTGCCTTCTATTAAGTATTTTTTCAGCAGGGTAGGGTGGCTTTGGGCAAATGATGTATCGGTCCCCAGAAAGGTCACCTCAGGACTCCCGGGAAAGATTTTTTTTGGTACAGTGCCCAGGCCTCATTTTCCTGGCCGCGCGTTGATCTGGCCCGGCTGCTTCGGCGAGCATATTCTTGGTCTGTTTGGATTATATCCTTCGAGTTTGTCAAAGTCTGTTGGATTTGTTTTTTTATCTGGGAAAGTTTCATTGGTTTCTATATCTTCCTCTATTCTATTTCTACGATCCTGGCGTGTTTATTTTCCGTTGGAGTTCGAATTTCGTGGAAAAAGTTGTGTTGAATGAGAGTATGTCGGCGAAAATGGCTCTTCGTGTTTCCTATATTATTGTATATTATTATTGTAGATAGAGTGAATTTGAACAAATTACTGCAAATTATCACGAAACTTCGTTGGAGCAATAAGGACAATGACAATTAACTGCAGAGTAAATTTTATTGATCTTTATTTAGTATTTCCTAGAAATTTTAGCATGATATTTCATACCCCATACAAACACTGTAATTTTACTGGAACCGTACTGTGGTACTATCACAGAGTATGGGTTACCTGTGTATTTATTTATCCGCTGCCGAGTCGACGGCCGGCACTGAGTTGTTAGTGATAAAACTTATGATATACAGCCAACTATCAAGATTACAAGCAAACTTGAAGACGTCGCATGAGTGTATCACCTTTTTCTTTTTGTTATTAGGCTTTAAGCGCGTATTTTTAACCCGATAGAAGATCAGGACTATCATAAACTCTTTCACGCTGGCTACCGCCATTGTTGGCAGCAATTCAAATCGCGCTTCTGAGACTCTGCGTGTGACGTATGATCATAGCTCTGCTCTGATTGGATATTACTAATAAGGCGTGAAAAATACTCCGCGAAAGCTTTTTCTAATATATAGATTTAGCCAGGGCTAAAAGCGAAGCTCTCGATAATATTTATAGTTTGTTCAAACAAAATATAAAATCGTGTATGGCTAAGCGGCGAGGGCATCGCCGGAGAACGGTGAAAAAACAACAATAGGTCTAATTAGCAAAAAAGCAACTTTGCACATGCAGCACACGTTTTTGTACATTTCTTTGCCGTTGTTTTGCACAACTACAACGTGAAACTTCCAGAAACTTTTTTTTTATGGAGGCAATGTCGTAAGTGTTCTTGTTCACTTTTTTTTCACTGCTGCCCATTTTCTCCTTGCATTGGTGGCCGTTAGCATTGTCACCGCGGCTACAAAATTTTCATGTTGATGTTGTTCCTCCAACAAAAAAATGTCTCCTTTGTTTTTTATCTCTCGCTCTAGATCTCTGTCGCCCTTTTTTTCGTTGAGTTTCGCTGGCCTATCGCTTTTTCTCTGTCTTTCTCTTGCTCTATAGTCCAAATTTTTTGGACATGACAATTAATCCAAGCTTAATACGCGGACACAGCAGAAACAATTTCCGCTTTCTGCTTTTCGGTTTCGTCTTTATTGACTCTTTAGCTGACTCTGCTTTACAAGACACGGGTGGCTATGCGATTTCCTGCCAAAATAACCTCGAGTTGCATTTGAGTTGCCATACTTGTTGATTGAGTTATTTAACATTGGTATGCCTGTGGTGCGGACGCACGGTCGGGCGTACGGTCACGTGGTGATTACCAAATTTTCTGGGATGGGTAGATTACCACATTTTCTTACCCGTGGTGTTGCGCTACGCGCGCGAGAGCTCCTCTATAAACAATTTTTCGTCTGAAAGGGTTGACTCCAAGGGCTTATATGGGAGATGAAGGCCCCTTCCAAGCGGGCCTATCGCCCCACATCACCTCACTCCCCCAACCAGCAGATTCATGCATACAAAAACTCCAATGTGAACAAAATTTGCGTTGCAGATATAAGATTCTTTAGCTCAGTGGAGATTGTTTTGGTTGATTCACCATTCTCACATTGCCCATATGCACCTACCATCTTGTTTAGCTCCCTCCCCCCGGTGAAATTAGAAACAATAGTCGTCGTGAACGAGGTGTATTAAGGGCAATGTGACAATGGTGAATGCGTTTTCCAAAGGGATTTTTTTCCCTCTTTAAATCACGCAACCCCTTGACCAGAGGGTGAATGGAAGGCTCCTAAAGTTATAAAGTAGATATTTAAGAATTTCTTTGTTTCAGTTGGTTGAAAAGTTTGTTGGTTTAGCCTTGTATTTGTAGCTTTGGTTACTAACGTCGTGGTCGATTCTGATTCGATTCGTGAGTAAGAAAAAAAATGAACTTGTCCATCTCATAAAAAAATGAAGTTTCTACCTGAAGAGTGTGAGCGGCTTGCATTAAACGAGGTGGGTATCATAAATCACCTTGACCAAAATTCAATCCAGTGCACGTATATGCTAAATTAGTAGTATTTACTAACATCTGCACTAAAATTAAATTCATAGAATATATATTCGCAGTATACAGTTTATTTAAGATCTTCTGCAAAAAGGTATAAAGTTACATCCCTGGCAGCCACGTTTTATTTTTATCATCTGAAATCAGTTTTCACTTCTATTCAGCCAATCTCCTGTTATTTTGCGGCTAGTATGAGAGTCTGAGTTATATTCCATACGAATATCATCAATTATTAATGTCACTCATGCTGATAATATAACAGGAATAATTCTTCCTTTGTTTTAATACAGCGCGAGATATTCTCTTCACGCTGCCGTATGCCAGTGTTTCTAGGATCATGCAGCAAACGAAAAAGCAAAATTTTACTAATGGATTAGCATAATGATTATATAATATAAATTATTATCTAATTTTACGGTGGCTTTTTCTAGTTTCTATTGTAGTTTATTTTATTTTATTTTTTTTCTTGTTTCAGTCTCATTTGGCAAGGTAAGGCGCTTAATGTCATTTGCGAACGGAAAAAAAAAATTAGTGAGAAACTGAATAGCAGAATTTAAAAAAAATAAATTAAAAAATCTGTACATTTGTATTTGTTCGAGTGACACAACATTTTAGATTTGTGTTGCCTGTTCTTGATAATTAGCCAAAAAGCTTCTCACTACACTTAACAGTCAATCGGCTTGTTCAGGGGGAAGCTCGTTTTACTTAAATTAAACAAACTATTTGTGAAAGACCGAGTATATTAGTCGCGCGAGTAGAAATCGACGGAGGCATGTTTACCGTATCAACTGCTATTTGTTTTGAGGTACTTGAGAAGTTAACCTGTTCAGTTTTCCCGGCACTTCATCATCTTTCTGTAAAGATTAATCGGAATAAATAGAACTTGTGCTGAGCGCCGAACCATTAGAGTCCATTTGATCGGTGCTTGCTCTTCTCCCAAGGTGAAACTGATCTAGTAGCCATTCAAGCCGCAGTTTATCCCCACTCAGCTTTCTCTCGTACTGCCCTTTTAAAACCCTCTTAAGGTCCTTCTTCTCGTTTTTAAACCTATTCTCAATTTCGAGCTTCTCGTGGTCGAATTTTAATTTCAATGTTCGCATTTCCAAGGAAAAGCACTTTTCCAGCTGTTCTTTTTGATATTTCAAAACAGAGATGTCGTGCTCGTAACCTTGTATTTCCGACTCGAATTTCAACCTCTGTTGTTGAAGCATTCTGCGAAATTCCACCTCGAACTTACGTCTGATGTCTTCCTTTTCTTTAATAAAGCCCTTTTCCATGTCCGACTTTTCTCTTCTAAAAATGTTCATTAAATCGTTCTTTTGCTGTTTGAACCTCTGTTCCATGTCAATGATTTCCAACGCGAACTGGTGCTCAACTAACTTGTGCTTATTGGCGTAGTGAGAATGCATTTTGGTCTTCTCTTGTTTGAGCGATTTCAACAGCTCCTCTTTATCAAGGCTCATTTCGGCATCTGATATACTTTTAAAGTGCATATCAACCTCTGGTTGCTCGTGATTATAGAGGGTCTCGAGATGCGCGTTCTCCTCGAAGTAAACATTCTCCAGATCGCCCAAGCCCTTCGACAATGTCCGCCTCAGCTCATTTTTTACTTCCTCGATTCCCTCAAGCTCTTTGCGAATCTTCGCTTCCATTTCAGCCTTTTCGGCTTTAAATCCCTCCTCTTTCTCCCTTAAAAGTCGCTCAAATTGCGCTCTTAATTCCTTCTTCTCTTTGATGTAATTGTCAAGAAGAGTCTGTTTTTCACGATCCCATGATTTTATCATCAGATTTCTCGTCTTCGAAAGACAACTTCAAAACATGTCTCGATTCCTGAAATTCCAAGCGGATGTTGTCTTTCTCTTTTAAGAAATTCTGTCGCATTTCTTCTTTCTCGCATTCAAAGGCTTTTCTCATGTTTTCCTTTTCCACTTCAAAAGCTAAACGCATATCATTTTTCTCGTCTTCGTGGGCGCGATCAACAATCTCTCTCTCCTGCAGAAATCCTCGAACAATTTCCGCCTTCTCCTTAAGGAACCTTCTTTCTATATCAGATCCATCGATCATAGCTAGATTTTCCTCCGAATTTCGTGAACAGTCGCTTTCCATGGTCTTGATTATATTAACCTTAAGAGCGCGTTGTTGGCGAGATCAAAGCACATCACAGCTTTGGTCGAGTCATCTTATTTGGCGTGATGATAACCCAAGACCAATGCGTGCGCAGTTTGCTGACCGCGTTTTCAGTTAATGGGTGGGCACGTCAAGAGATTTTTTGGCTGAAATTAATGATCAAGTCTTGGAAAATTAACATTTCATTTCATGCTTCACGGGAAGCTGAGTTCAAGGAATTAATTAATGGAGTGTCCTCAGCGATAAAAATACACTATCGCTTCACGGGGTTTTGGACTAAAACAAGATCTTGAAAACCGAATATCATGGAATATGCATATGCATGTGGATTAACAGCCTTGACGTTATCTAGTAAAGCTCATTGGTTTTGACCATAAGAAGTCCTTGCTTCTGAAACAGCTGGCGATCAGAACCGAAACTAATCGATAATTTGCCCGATCGAAAAAAACTTTTTGAGGCTAATTTGAGAAGCGGCGTTGATACGCGATGAGCCTTATAAAAACACTGATAGAAATTACCGTCGGTGAGGAATCGCACAATAACATACACCTTTGTTTTGAGAATGTTTGCAGCCTACTGTGACATCGAATCAGAAAGCGATAACCTTTTCTTAATCTGAAATCGGGTGTAATGGAGTCAGTCGAGTAGGCTGAGACGTTATTAATGACAGATGTCGTTGTCTTTTCATAAACCCGAATCTCCACTTTTCAAGGAAGGATATATTTCTTTGTCTTCAGTGTGTTTTCCGACGCCCGTCAAATGCTTTTGACTGATAGAACTTGTGTAATCTGTTTTTTCCTTGCTGGTACCTGACAAAATTAAAAGATATTTCGCGCGCGCCATGTGAGAGTCAAAATCAATGTTTTGAAAGCAGAGAACGCCGCAATGATCCACTTTTATCAAGTGTGTAACGTCTGACTCTTTTGCTTTGACGTCATGACATCTTGTCCCTCAAAGATCTAGAGCCTTTTTTAAAATTCTCGAAACAATAGAAATTTATTTAGGATCAAAAATGACTTCGAATAAATTATTTGTAACTTATGAGAGGTCGACTTGTAGCGACGGTCTAACCCGCTCGCTGATGCATGCTTTCCAGTTTCGACAGTTTCATCTCGCAAGCGCGTATAAGTGACCAGAGGTCATTTTGAGAGTGTACAGGCTCACTTAAAATTTTTTCCGTTTTCCGTTTGAAAATATCACCTAAGTGATGAAATTCATGAATTTGGCACAACCTCGTTCCCAGGGTTCAGGCGGGTAGGAGAGAACCCTGGGAACGAGGTTGAATTTGGCATTCTCTGCCTCTAGAACATATTAATTTAATTGGTTCCTGCTGTTTTAAGAGCAACTGTCTGTAAAAATCGAGCAAAATCGAAATTTCGCGGCCACGGTCAAAAAATCGTTTTCGCTCATATCTTGTCCATAGTAAGGTATTAGCAAGTAACTAAACGTGGTGTAGTTTGTTTTTGAAAAGACCGCTTCGATTGGGAGAAAATCGACAAAATCAGTTTTCGAGGTCGGTGACTTGAAAACCATCAAAAATTGAGGCAAAATGAGGCGTTGTCAAAACTTCGCTCGCCAGCCAAAAGGAAGCAAGCGGGGTAAAATATTCACCAATAAATCAACTTGTAAAGGGTTTTACTGCTAGTTTGGTGGTGATTTCTTATCTTAGCGATAATCTGGGAGATAAACAATTTTATTTTAGTTTGGATACTTTTTCAACTGATCGAAGTTTAGATTTAGGCTGTAACTTGCGTTTTAAATTATAGGCATGTGCTACACCTTGGTTTTACCTGAAACTCAAGCTATAAGCTATTTAAACATTGTGCTAAAACATATGTAAGAGCTGGCTTGGGTAATTTAATTTGAGCTTCAAACGAACCTTCTGAAGTTGAATAAATTTCGCCTGAAATATGAGACTTTGCAATGATCGCGGGATCGTCGCTTTGTTATTGCTCAACAAGTCACGAAAGCTTTACGCCTCCACTAGAAAGTTAACTCACAATTCCACTTACATTTAAGAAATCTGTACTGAACATTTTTTTACCTCGATGCTTTTCCCGTTCTGGTTAACTGGCATCTTGTTTTCTGCTGATTGTCAGTCCCCAAGTCGAGAATCGTGTTGCTTGAAAGTAACCCCAGACAGAACTATTATATTCACAGTATTGCAGTCCGGCTTTCTTTTCAGTCGATCGAAATTTCACATCCATTGCCACTGAAATATTTTAGGTCTCACAAAAACTGCAATTTTGATAGCGAACTTTCGGGCTGCCGATATACCTTTGGTCTTAAAACGTGATCAGAGGAGTTGTGTGACAGCGGCACCTGAAGGATAAACACAGGCTTCCCAAACTAATTAACGAGGAGATAAACAGATAAGGGATCCAGTGGTTATAACGTTGCGTCACATCGAAAAATAATTCAATCTAGGTGATAGGATTAATATACTGTTAAGGAACAAAAGATACAAAATTGTATATAAATTTATTAAATGTTTGTAATATTTTTTTTTTTTCATTACAACTGAAATGTTTCGAAAAGTCATCCGCTAGCTGTTTACTGTACTTAATTTAATTTTACGACGCCATCAGTTTTTGACACCTGTTTAAATATAAAAGTTAAGAGAATTTAAAACCAGTTAGTTGCAATCCGTCGAAAAACTATCATGGAAAGTGGTTGTTCGTTTGCATCGATTGTGGGAGGCCACTGTGGTCATGATAGGAGAGACAGAAACAAAGCAACGGGATGCATTCCTCTACTTGGTTGTCAGCGAGATATTAACGGGCATAGAGAAATGTTTGCGTTTCATGGCATAGTTGATGAAATTGATCTTATTCTGGCGAGGGCATCCATCTTTTCCTCTCCACGAAATATTGACCAAATGACCATATGTCCAGCTCATCGGGCATCGCTGGGTATTGGATGGACACGCCGAGTTCCGGACAAATGCAGAATGCCATCAATATTATCAGGTCATAGTAAGGACGTGAGCAAAAAGCCAAAAGCGGATAGAGGTCTAAGCAAAGCAGGTTCACAAACAGTGCTGCTACAGAGTGGGATATTTCTTCCTGTTGGGTCAGGTTTGTATCCCTTTTGTAACTCTAAAAAATAAAAGAACTAACGCTAATGTACTTCTTCAAAAAAAAGTTACTTAAAAATCATCTTTACAAAGGAAAATAATTTAGCTGAAATTAATCAAATTAATTTCATTTTATCTGCAGAATTCATTTTCGCTGATTTTTTTTAAAAAAGGCGTTAATACACCTGTTCGGTTTTAAACTTCGGGCAATGTCAAAAAAATAATGTTCAAGAGATCGTTTTTTTTTTGTTTTTTTTTACTTGAATGTGCAATCCTAATTAAAATAGTGTGCTTACTGATATTTGTAATCTCTTAGGGGTATGCCCTAACTGCAGAAAAATGTTGGCTGGGAACTGGAAACCTGACAGAGAAAAAACTGCAGAAGTTGCGTTTGACGATTGCGAAGTAACATTTCAAATGGCGGAGATGTCTTTGGTAGGATAATCTTTCTTGACCTACAAATTGATGTCACACAGACGGAACAATGTAGATACGTGAGAGACGTCGAAAGTTGTGTTGAAGTCAGGAAAAAAAGGAAGCGAGGATTGTTAAGTATCTCTCTTCCCTTCCACCCCTTTATGCATTTGGCACACAGGCTAACTGGTAACTGTCTCCAAGTCACTTTTTCCTAGGAAAGGGGTTGAGCAGCCTCGTTCCCAATCCCTCTCAAAGATGGACCATGATGGGAACAAGGTTCTTTTTTGCATTTACAGAATACGTGGAAACTATTGTCAATTCCGCAAGCAAATAGTAGCACTTTCAACCTCTTCCTCATCCTGCCAGCAGAACTTTTCTCTCGCTTGCTCGATTTTGGAGTACTCAAGAAAGACTCTGCAAGAATCGAGTAAGATCTTTTGTTGAGCATGCGCGGAATGTTGCCAGGATTTAGTTTCGAATCCAGGCCTAAAAGCTGTGCGCTTGCTACAGCGGGCTTAGTTATGACGATCGGTTTATCAAAAAACAGGTGCTCTCACTCGAAAAAAAAAAGTTTTACAAGAGAAAACAAGATTGACTAGTTCAGAAGTTTGGGCTTTGGTGACTTCAAAGGTTTGACGGGATTTAGGCAGACCTTCCTTGTCTCCTTCTCGATCAAGAAGGCAAAAGGAGGCTCTGTTCGCAGGGTGCCCCTACCTCCCCCGCTCCTTTTATAATTTCAACACAAGCTAATCTGTATTATAGTCAAAACAACTCTAACTCTCAAAGACTTATCACTTTATGATACCTCCAATTTTACATACCAAGTACGTATATAAAGTATATGATATGCAGAGCGAATTGTATCTACCATTAATTTGAAAAGAGGATTGAATTAATTCATTCTGCTTTTTTGTTTGATTGATCACTTGATTCATATTATTATCTGTACTTAATCTACAAGACTAACATGTCTTTTTATAACGTGGGTCAACAGTCTAATCAATCAATCCATCAATTCGTCCGCAGGATCAAACAAGTGACACAGTAGGTCAAGTGGCAGAAAGCACACCATCGTCCTTCCCCTACCTTGAACTACAGACCCCAGCAACAAGTATCTACTCGCCGAACGAGGCAAATGAACATGTCGAACGGGAGTGTAAACCACTTGAAATGCTAAACACCTTTCTAGAAACCCGAGACATAAGTCCGGTGAGATTTCCTTTGACGACGCAATGGGAGGAGGCTAGTGAACGAACGAGGCGTCGTCACTTACGCAAAGCAAATCAAGCAGTTGATGCTGTACTAGAAGAAGTAGCACCAAATCAGAGTGGACAGCTTTGGAAATCACTTGTTGCATCCAAATCTTCCGATGAAAACCCTAGTGGTAACCAGCGTGAGCCTGTAGATGAAGTGCTTATGGAGGCGTTGGCTGAGTGCTACAGGAATGCGAGTAACTGGCAAACCAGGAGACAAATATTGTCTATAATGGTAGACAAGGTTTCATTCAAGACACTTAAGAAATGGATTCCCAATCTGACGAGGTATCAATTCAGTGAAGCAAGGAAGCATATCCTGGTCGAGGGTAGAGGTGTAGCACTATCACTTCAGTCATCCAAGACACGAATGGCGGTATCCCAAACTCAACTTGATCATTTTTTGGACTTTATAACGAGCACCCATGTCATCCAGGATCTTCCCTTCGGGCAGAAATCAATAAAACTGTCAACAAAGGAAGTCATTTCAGTGCCTAATGTTATTCGTATGATGATGCCAGAGTCCATTGTCAAGCAGTACTTGGCTTATTCAAGCGAAAGTGGCTTTACAACACTGAGCCGAAGTACACTCTTGAGAATTCTCAATGTCTGTTCTGCCTCCGTGAGAAAGTCTCTACAGGGTCTAGATTATATAAGTTGTGCTGGCAGTCAAGCCTTCGACGATCTCCATGACGTAGTAAATAGATTGGGCGATTCATTTATGGGAATGACTTGGGCAAGGAAACAAAAGGAGCAACTTAAGTCCGCAAAGCGTTATCTAAAGGGCGACTTTAAGGTAAACTTCAAAATAACTTTAGTCTGTGTATATAAGAAAAATCGCAATAACACTAGACTTCACAATTAACAAGCTGAAGCTAGCGATTGTGCCAGTCAAAGATACCAAAAATGTCTTTGAGTCACTTACCCAAGATTCTCTGGGGAACGAGCAGGAGAGGATTTTGGTGATGATTCAAGCAGCAGTGTTTTTATGTGCTTAATTGGTGCTAGTTGAAAAAGCTCGCGCGTGCAGACTTTCACTTTAGCTTAATGCGATTTGTCGTTCCTACGCAGTTTCAATTTAGGAGAAATGTAAAAATAGCCTAGTGAAATAAAACTGTGCGCAGAACCAGTTGAGGTGATCGTTTGGTTAAAAAAAGTCGAGTTGCATTTTTGCTTAACCCTATTCAGACTGGGGGGGGGGGCTTTTCGAACCCCCCCTCCGGCAAAATCGTGATAACTCCTACACTGAAAGAGCTATGACGTTCAAATTTTCTGACTTTTCCTAAAATTTATCTAGGAACATTTTGGTATAATTACCATGTCCGTGTGATTAATCATGTTGCCATGGCAACCAGTTTCTGACACATAGGTTTTGGAAAATTTAAAAAATGGTGATTTTTTTGGTTTAAGATCGCGTTTTTACACTTATAGTGCTTTTTGTTATTAAAATGGTCTTTGCTTGGGACTAGTTTTTGAATTACATCAAAATGTTTCAACATCGAATATTTGGGGGGGAGGGGTGGGGTAAAATTTGTCACTTTTTTGCTTTGACAAATATGCTGCTCTATTTTCCAAATAACACTTCCAAAGTCATTTGTTTGGGTAATAAACATTAGTTTGATACTTATTTTATACATTCTGACCTTTTTCCCCTTTGAAAATTGCTTTAAATTATAATTTTAACAAAAAAACGGAAATCCAAGATGGCGGATCCAAGATGGCGCACAACCATTTCAAATTTTAAATTTCATTGCTTCCTATTGCTTTTTCTCGCTGTACAAGTGTTTCCTTGTCACTAGTTCATAAGAAAGGATAACAAAGAGATGACTTTACCAATATTATTGATATTTTACGTATCTAAGTGGAAAAATAATAAGAAACATTGAAAAATCGGAATATGACGTCACTGTGACGTCATCATTGGGCGTGGCAAGTCAAAACTGGGTGTGGGGCTTCTTTGTACGGAGATGATCATTGTGTGTAAATTTCATGACCCTAGCATTATTGGTTCCAGAGATACAGAGGGGGGGTCCGAGGAGCCCCCCCCCAGTCACAGATTGACCAAAAAAGCCCAGTCTGAATAGGGTTAATGCTAATACTTCAATTGCGCAGAACCGGTTAAGGTGATTCCCTAGTATTAAAAAAAGAACTGAACATAACATGCATGGATTTTCCATAAAACTTAGATCACTGTTGTAATAAGGTAAGAATACGTCTTAAAAAGTGGAAGTTACCGTGCTCATTTTAACTGTAACATGCTGACGAATATGAATATATAGGCAAATGAACTGTGCGCATAACAAAAGTCAACAAGTAAGCAGGCTTCTTTTCAATAAAGCTTGCGATAGTGCACAGAATTTTACTTTGTTCAACCTACGGCTAACGAAAAATGTCGTTGGAAAGACCGGTAAGGGGCACTTTGCTCGTTTTTGAGGTAGAGCTGCAAAGGGCTCATCACCTGAATTCCTTCCGTCTTTAAGCGAGGACTGGGGCGAACTTGAAAATGGCAAGAACGTGGAAGGTGGATGAAAACCTTGGAAAAAACTTTAATGGATTTCTTTTCTCTTTGATCGAATTCATTTTATTGCCACTGTAAGCTCTCTTTCACAGCGGGTGTCTTGTTATGCCAAGTGAAAGATGTCCAGTGCAAAACCAGCGAGTCACCTTAACCGTAACATTTGATCTAGGGTAAGTAATTTATTTTATTAATGTCTTTACAGGTGCATGTTTCTAAGCAATCCAACATTCCAGATCATTGCAGAGCTTATGCACTAAGCGACCCTAGGGACAAGGATTATCAGATCATTTGCCCACACGATCATCTAGAAACCTGTGATCGCTGTTACCTAGTTTCTTCAGTTCTTGCTGAAATACATGACGCAATCGAAAAGATGTCTGATAACAACGTCTCTAGTGACGTGGTAGAAGAGGTGAACTTCATTCAAGGGCAAGCTAAGCAAAACATCTGGGCTTGGAAAGCTCACCTGCTCCGCTGTGTGAATCAGGATGAAGCCCGAATAGAGGTGATTGATGCTCTCGATGAAAATTCCGTACTCCTGGTTCAGGACTGGGCCATGAAGTTCTTGCCAAGAAAGTTTAGAGAAAGCCAAAGTGATTGGTTTGCAAAGCGGGGTATGCCTTGGCACATTACTGTAGCTACTCGACGAGCGGAAAACCACGAATTGGAGATGATGACATTTGTGCATGTTTACCAAACCTGCAACCAAGACAGCTGTGTGGTGCTTTCCATTATGAAGGATGTTATTGGAAAGCTAAAGTCACAGCTGCCTCATCTGAAAACTGTCTTCTACAGACAGGACAATGCCGGCTGCTACCACTGCGGGGCTACGATAGTTGGGGCCAGCTTTACAGGCTGTGCTAGTGGAGTGACTGTGAAACGCTTGGACTTTTCAGACGCACAGGGTGGTAAAGGCTCATGTGATAGAAAGGCGGCTTCAATTAAGTCACACATGAAAATCCACCTTAATCAAGGGTCTAACATCGAGACTGCCAAGGAAATGGTAGACGCTATCCAGTCATCGGGAGGTGTTCCTGGAGTTGACGTTTCATTATGCATCTCAGCCCAAGACCCAGCACCGTCCTCGAATGTAAAGATTGCAGGAGTGAGTTTGATTTCCAATATTGTATACAACAACGGAAGCCTGACCGTCTGGAGAGCGTATGGAATAGGGCCTGGTAAGTGCATACGTCTCGAGGACCTCGGTATTCCACAGTTGGTGCAGATTCCAGATCTCTTGAAATGTGATGAGGATACAGCCACAACAATGCCGAATGCACACTTTATCAAAGGTAAATCCAGGCGTCAACCTTGCTCAGATAATTCCCAGCAATGCTCAGATACCGAAGAAGAGACTGTGACTGAGACCTCACCCGCTGTTCATACATTTTCCTGTCCCGAGGAAGGATGCATGAAAGTTTATCAAAGATTTTCTTCTTTACAGCACCATCTGGACCTCGGAAAACACGAACGTGCTTTGGAGCATGAAACACTCCTTGACAGAGCAGCGCTTGGTTACGCAGAGAGGCTACGAGGTCAGTCTGGTAGTGTACCACAGATTGAGCAAGTGAGAAGGCAGCTAAACCTCTCGAATCAGCCTTTTTTACCTATGGGTTGGGCCCTTAAGTCTAGTCACGTAAAGCGGACACGATTCACAGAGAAGCAGAGAGACTACTTATCCAGTAAATTTCGTATTGGCGAGTCAACCGGCCAGAAAGCGGATGCAGCCTCGGTATCCAAGTCAATGATGACTGCTAGAGACAGTAATGGAAACCGCCTTTTTAGCAGTTCTGAATTTCTGACGAGTCAGCAAGTTTCAAGTTTCTTTTCAAGACTGTCCTCAAAGCGCAAACTTGAAGATGACGAAATGACGGAAAGCGACTTTGAAGAAAACCAGAACGTTGAAAATGAGAAAGCCTTTGACGAGTTGAGAAGTGAAGTTCTTCAAGAGGTTGCCCTTACTCATCCAATATGCTATGACAGGTATAACATCTGCGAACTAATTGCAAATTCAAAGCTATCAATCTTTGCAATTCAAATGCTTAAGGATATCTGTGAACACTTTGATATACCAACAACGGACATCAAAGTAAAGAGAAAAGCCCCTTACATTGACAAGCTGATCGCCTTTGGAAAAAACTGCACTTGTCAGAAATAATTAAGATCGGTTTTGGTTAAAAAGGCATTGTAACAGCATTTGCGGGGGAAACCCGGAAGGCTTGCATGTGAAGAAAGAAGCACGAACTTGACCTGGCATAGTGGCCATACATTCAGCGAGCAATGACCCAGTTGTGAGCAGTGAAAACCCGATTCACTCAAAGTGTTTTTGTTGTGGACAGTTTATTTTTGTCTTTAATGGAACTGTGATATCGAAGACTTTGCAACCTAGAGCACTGAACTTAAAATAGCAAGATCTTTGACGATTGACAAACCGTCTTATTTTAAGAAATATTACAAGTTTTGGCTTCGTTTTCGCGCATCGGTTTCCCTACCCCCTCCAGGTGCGAATGATCTGTCACGCAACACAAAAAGGTGTGAAGCATGAAGAGCACACCTGCCTGGCAGTTATTAAGAGAGGTCTATCAAGAGTTCAGCTGTTTTGAGGCCTAGGATTTTTCAAATGCAAGGAGTATTAAGGTAGGATAAAGAAAGATATGCTAAGTTCAGTCGGAGGTTTTGAAATAATTCTCTTGTTTTCCCGAGTTGCGATCGTGGGTTGCCAGCCGATCCGGCACAGAGTGATCAGTTGAGAATAACACCAAATGAGGTATAAAAAGTGGCTTAAAGTTACTCAGAAAAGAAGGACACATTGGGGTAATAAATATTCTAATACAACGCTTTGAACAAGTGCAATTGCGAGTAAAGATTCTGTCGAAGGGCGTCAAGCTTTTGTGACTTGTCGAGCAACAACAAACCGACGATCATGAAAAAGTCTCATATTTCAGGCGAAATTTATTCAACTTCAGAAAGTTCGTTTGAAGCTCAAATTAAATTACCCAAGCCAGTTCTTACATATGTTTCAGCACAATGTTTAAATAGCTTATAGCTTGAGTTTCAGGTAAAACCAAGGTGTAGCACATGCCTAAAATTTAAAACGCAACTTTCAGCCTAAATTTAAAATACGGTCAGTTGAAAAAGAACCCAAACTAAATTAAAATTGTTTATTTTCCAGATTATCGCTAAGATAAGAAATCACCACCAAACTAGCAGTAAAACCCTTAACAAATTGATTGATCGGTGAATATTTTACCCCACTTGCTTCCTTTTGGCGTGCGAGCGAAGTTTTGAGAACGCCTCATTTTGCCTCAAAATTTGGTTGTTTTCCAGTCGCCGACCTCGAAAACTGGTTTTGTCGATTTTCTCCTAATCGAAGCGGTCTTTTCAAAAACAAACTACACCACATTTAGTTACTTGCTAATACCTTACTATGGACAAGATATGAGCGAATTTTAATTTTTGACCGTGGCCGCCGTTTGCTCGATTTTTACAGACATCTGCTCTTAAAACTTGTTTTAATAGCCTAACAGTTTTTTAAGTTCCGATTATTCTTTTTGTCTTTAACTTTTGACACGAAGCAGGGATTTAGTCATTTACAAAAAAGCTTAGTAATTTCTTTGCTAAGGATAAGTTCCTTTGTAAGACTTTGTAATTAGCAAATATTAAGAAAATGAACTAGAAATCCGTGACACGCACACAACTCCCGTTGATTGAAACGTGGGCGCCTGAAAACCAAATCGCTGTTCATCACTTCCGGTGAAGTCTCTAACGACTAACTGCCGGCCGTCAGTGTCATAGTTTGGTAGACTCGGCAAACAAAAGAGAAAAAGGACTGCCTGATCGCTGGTTCGGCAAAACAACAGTCTGAAAAGACCAAGTGTCAAAAAAGTTTCATAAAGCATTTTCCGCTCATCGAAAAGAAGTGTTGTCAGAAGCCTTCAATTAATTGAAGGGCTGAGAAAAACTGCACTATGGGTGGAATCAAGAGCTAGCTGCAGCACAGGGTATAAATCGAACCTCCATGTGCGACCAGTTCTCGTAAGCGACCGTCTCCCATAAGCGACCGCCAATCCGCAACACCAAAATTTTCCCAGTCAGAGCCTTACAGTTGGAACCTCTTGTAAACTACTACCTCCTCGGTATATAAGCGACCGCAACCACTTTCTGAACCTGACGGTTAAAGATTTTCCATTGTTTTTAACCCCCTAAAAAAGCGACCACTTGACGCATTCTCTGATTTCTATTTTCGCTGTATGCCCTATCTTTAGAACCTACCAAGAACTTTAGTGACAACGTGCAATTACACATATTCAGTTTCACGCCATTCAAAATAGATCAAAATAAAACTCAAAACCATTCGACAGATAAAGTCCAGAATCTGGGAAATGAAAGGAGGTAAATATACAAAGATCCTCGCCAAGATTTGGGTCGAAGGAATAATTCGTTTACGAGATATCCGAGGAAATGTTTTACCCAAATTTATAGAGCTTTCATGGAGACGCCATGCTGGAGCTCATCCGCATGAGCTCCAACATGGCGGACGGAAACCAACCGAAACATCTGTTACCGAGTTTTGCTACAAAAGCGTGAATTTACTCCTAGAGGAACTCATAAACATTAAAGTAATACTTTTTCTAATACTTGAACAGTTTTGATAGCAAAATTCCTCGAAAAAAGTCACTTTCGTGACAGCTCCCTCGGCCGTCATGTAAATGCTGCGTCACGCAAAAGCTTCGAAATTCAAGCGTACTCTATTACAAAACCAAGAACCCTTTTGAAGCGAAAATTTGTTGGAAATTAGTTTTCAGATGCTCTAATACACCATGAAAGTAAAACAACAATGTGCCTGGACCTTTTCTAGGAAGAAACCCCCTGTGGTTCGATTCTTGTAAACTACACCTCTCATAAGCGACCGCTCAGTCTTTGCATTTTGGTTGGTCGCTTACGGGAGGTTCGAGTGTAGATCTTAAGAGCAGATGTCTGTAAAAATCTAGTGCCGCAAAGATTCTGGGAACGAGAACCGTTTGTTGTGGTAGTCACTTGAAGGGATAGACGAGAGGGCCCTTCCTCGATCCTGAGACTGGGACCGAGTTATACGATCGCCGAAGATTTTTCCGAATGGATCTTCGTACGTGAGGGGTACGTGAACAATTAAATCATGAGCTCTTTTGATACACAGTATGTGTGCAGAGGCTACAATTATCTCTTCCCTCGAGTTGAATTAGGGTGAGTTTTAAAACGTTGCTTGGTCGTTTGCAGTTCTACTGAATTCGCAGAAAATTCGATTCATAGTAATTGCTGATCAAGCTTTGCAAATTAATTGACAATGGGCCCTGTGATCTATGTTCACGTCACATAGATGAAAGGTACCTTCAGTTTCAACGTTTCTTCTTTTGTTTAAAAAGACATAAAGCTGTTGTTGTAGGATAAGAGATTGTTAAGAGAATTCCTATTCAGAGGTCACAAGGCCCATACAATGGATTATAATACTTAATTATTATTATTTTTAAGCTTATTGTTATTTATTTTTGCCAGTGTTGACCGGGACCCCTCTTCTTTGACAACATTACCTGTTATTCCAATCTTATGCCATTTCACTATGCTAAGTGACTACCAAGAGAATGTGCAAATTCTGTATTGCAATGTACAATTCCAGTTTGAAATGGACTATTGCATAATTGATATCAGCACTCCCCTTTGGTTAAGGAAGTGAGCAAAGATCAATGGAATTCTCTAGGGGGTATGTTGTAATAGTTTTGGAAATCCTTGAGGAATAGTCTTAAACATTGGAGTTATTCAGGCAAACAAAGAATTCATGGAATTTTATTAGGGAAAAAAGTACTGTTCGATAAGTTCCTCAGGGACAAATTAATATCTTAAGGAAGTCTCCAGGGTGAATGCAGTCTAATAGAATTCCTCAGGAGCCGGGGGGGGGGGACTCCCATATGAAACAGACGGGGATGCTCGTCGGAAATTTTGAATTTAAACCCTAAAGGAAACCATCTGGGCGTGGGTCAAGCTTTTTGTGACCCGTAAAGGAGACCAATCTGGGCGTGGCATAAGCAAATTTTGACCCCTAAAGGGGACCGCTTAAAAAGACACAAATACGACATGCAATGAGTTTTAATGATATAAAGACATAACAAACAAAGTTAAAAAGAAAATTGACTTCTATTTCTCTTCGCGTAATTCTGTGTTTCTTCGCAGAACCCTAAACGAGACCTTGGCGGCTTAAAATATTGGCGCTTTGCACGGAACACCCTAAGCGAGACCAAGATCCAAAGTTTACACCTCTAAGCGAGACGACGAGTATCCCCGTCTGTTTCATATGGGAGCCCCCCCCCCCCCCCCGGGCTCAGGAGTAAGAAGGAAGTTTATTATATGTTGTCAACCAGGAAGAGGGTGTGGATATTAAATGTGATAGCCCAATTTTTTTCTGCCATTGAAGGAGGACAAAGCACACACAATGACCGCACACAACAGATGCAAGGACTGGACAAAGCAAACATGATGTGATTTTATTTAGTTGGATAGTAAATCTTTTATTCAATGGTTTACATTGTAGAAGTATAATGGACATGGGTGTTTTGCTCATTGCTCGCCTATACATGAAACCATCCAACACATGATTGATAGAATTCACATACAAAAGTTATTCAAAATAACTAAGAATCATGAATCACCAGTGCCACCAACAAAAGGAGGGATACAACAATCTGTTAGTATGCCAAGTTGTGCTGGTTTCTTTTTGCATTACCTTGTATTAATTTTGTTTTTTCTGGCTTGACTGTTCATTAGCCACAGGCATGTCACTCATTGTTTGTGATAAATAAACATTTTTTTTCCTCTGAAAGGATTCATCAAAGAGAGGAGATTCTCCTAAGGCTTAAAATTAACATCCAATTTCTTCCTTAGATCCTTGGAAGTTATAAAAATTGGCAATTTTTCCATCTCTAAGTTTTTTTTTCGTAACAGCCATAGTTAGTTACTACTAACTATGTAACAGCTGAGAAAAAAAGTTCTGTCTCTGCTGTTTATTGAACTGATCAAACCAGAGAAAGAAGCTTTCAATGTATGTCAAGTTTTAAATTTACACAATATTTCTAGTACAGCCACAATAACCTAATCAATACTTTGTTACAGGTGTAATTATTATTTTATATTAATGTAATATAAGGTTTCCTGAAAAAATTGCTTCATCTACCGTAAAAAGGGTAAAGGTTTTTGCTCACATCAGGAAGACTTGTTTTGATATCACATGAGTTTAAGTGTTTGTGTTTTCTGGTTGCATTCAAAGCACAACCGTTTTGTTGTTGGATGGAATGCAGATTCAGGGGTATTAGCAAAATCTGGATGGTACCACTCGCAGCATCCACAACACTTGACATAAGCAGCGTTGTTGTTAGGCAATCGGCATGTGCAGTAAATAGGTACATTTTTGCCTACCACAGGATGAACAAGCTCAACTGTATCATCAGTTGGTGGGAACTCGGTCATCCTTGAAGACTCCAGGCAATCAACAAGGTGCGGGCGCATGGCTCTCTGGTCATATCTCTTGGTGGTGGGGTCACCACCATGGCATAGAGTGGTGGCAAAGGCTATAGCGAAGAGTGCACAGTCATTGTAGCCCTTCTGCTTTTGCACTTTCTGATTCCTAATTTTAACTATGGTTGCCTTTGTAAACAGGCTGATCTGGATTTGTTGTTTATTAAAGTGTGAAATATTAAAGCAATGAAGTTTTTGACAATATTCTTCTAACTGGGTTGTCCATCGTCACCACCTGCATCTTTGAAGTTAATTTATTTCGTAAAAGTAATCCCATTTGCAAAAGCACAGACAAGACCCCTTGCAAAACCTAAAAAATCATGACCCCCCTATTAATTGTTGAAAAAAATTAGCCCCCCTCTAGCCAATCTAAAACAGCCTTGACCCCCCTTCTTTTTTCCCTCCCCCCCCCCTACATAAATAATGACCAGTCCCTTAACTGAAAAAAAGTGAAAATAACCTTGGAAGTATTCCTTCTTTCTTTATCTGCTGCATGTGTGTCAATGCCCTGATGGCAATCATATACTCGTTTTCCTGTTATGATGAATGGAATTCCATCATATTTGATCCTTGATTGGGAGGTTACAGACTGACGATCTTCAAAAAACACCTTCTTTCCCTTCATTTGCTCATTTTGTGGAACAA
Organism: Porites rus; assembly: GCA_964035705.1. Classification (NCBI taxonomy): domain Eukaryota; kingdom Metazoa; phylum Cnidaria; class Anthozoa; order Scleractinia; family Poritidae; genus Porites; species Porites rus. The sequence goes on along the minus strand of OZ037994.1, from coordinate 21,178,973 downwards.
AGCAAGGCCTAATCTTAATATAACATAGTACATATATATAAACTTTACAGTTCATTTTTTTCTGTAAGTTTATGTTTCTGCTCTGAACTGACCCTGGTATAGATTTTATCAGTGTCCTGTAGCCATTTTCAGCAGGCAGGAGGCATGAAGAGTGAAGGCAACTTTCCTCATCCCTTTGAATTTTATATGGCTGCACAACATTTTTTTGGCCCAGGGCACCTACAATCACAACCTCTTTTGTCAAGATTTTGTTTCTTATTCGAACCTTTCTTCCATTTTTTTGTCTGTTATTTGGATATTAAGTTTATTGTTCATTTAATGCATTATTCAATTAACATTGTTGTTATTATCATCATTATTATTCTTTTAGTTTGTTTTGTATTTAAAAACCTATTATGGTATTGCCAGGAATTTTTTTTGTTTGTTCCCCCCTCCCCCCCCCCCCCCCCCAAAAAAAAGGGTTCTTCTGTGCCACATGCAATATTCTGCATCCGGATATTCCATTTTGGTGTACACAAACCAATAATTAGTAAAGTCACAGAATACACTGACCGTACATTTAAGCTTACCTTTGCCCAAACCGATGTTGTAGTACATAACAAAACTTGTTGTCGTATCCAACTCATGCTCGTGGAGCACCTTTTCAGCTGATTTTACATCTGGTACGAACAAAAAACTTCCAGGTCTGTTTTCCGAAGACATGTCTAAGGGACTAGTCAGAAATTACAGGAGCAGATCCAGGATTTTTTTTTAGGAAGGGGTGCACCCGTCTCTTGCTCTACTTCAACACCAATAAACCACATAGTTTTTTTTTTTGCAGAATACCAGTTGTATTAGAAAACCGCAGGTCATCTCGGGGGGGGGGGGGGGTGCACACCCCCTGCACCCTCCTCCTAGATCCGCCCCTGAATTAGCAGGGGGGATGGGGGGTGGAAAAAGAGGGAGGGTCACAACTTTTTGAGACTGCAGAAAAGGGAGGAGTCATGAAAAATGGGCCGTTAAAAGGGGGAGGGTCATGCAAATATGTGTCCCTGATCATGTAGAGGTTCACCCACAGAAGAAAAAAGCAGTTCTTTATTTTGTAAAAAAAACTTGGGAGAAATAGGAGAGTCGAGTGATCAGCTGTCAGAATCAGAGTGGGACCCTTAATGCTGTCATCTAAAATCAATGTATATGGCATTACAAAGAACAGATTAGAAATATATTTTGAGCTTTCATAATACCTACTGACTCACCCTAGTGTATTGCAAGCCTTAGATAAGTAAGAAATAAGCGTTGACAGGCTAAACACGACTCATAAGCTCGTGATAATGTGAAACGTGACCTTGAGAGTCTGCTTGAACAGTGGTTCCCTTTCTTTTTCTCTCTCTCGCGAAGGTTACTAGCACTACAAATTGCATGACTTGTAGCATTCTAAACTTTGACTGAGTAAATCTTGTTTTCGCCGCGCTAAGTCTTATATTAAGAGGTCATGAAATAAGTTTGTTACATGCATACTGAGTAATCATTTCCTGTGGTTTATGCTTCTGTAGGTGTCCCTGATAGGATTTGATTTCAGATGCAGTTGTAAAGTGTTTTATATTCTTTGACCTCTGTTTATTACGGCTGAATAAAGATTTTAGTTTTTTTGGATTTCTCCGAAATGACTGTATCTGATTAACTACATGCATGCATGCAAGTTTCTTTGTCCGTGAATGTGATTATTTCCTGCCATATCAGTATGACTCTGAGCCCAGCTCTATAGTGTGGTTTGCAGGATTTTGAATTTCCACGGATAGTGCGATCTTCAGATTTGAGTTGTACACTGTAGCTTAAACTAAGCTACACCAAGTTTGGAGAAATATGTCGTGCGTCAGTCAAGATAATTCTCTTAGCGCTCACACAGTTCATTTAGTTTTTCTTAACATAAGTGAGTCTTTGAACTGGAGCGCGATGTCTTGTTGTTCCTTCGTAGGTATTTACTTAAGTTTTTGCTTAACAGTCGTGTATGCGACTGTTATGAATTCTTAAGCAAGACTGCAGTTTCGGAACTATAGCGTTCCTCGTCAGTTGCTACTATGGTAAAGTCTTAACAGAGAGCGAAGCAGACTGTTTAAATACTGGTGGCTAGGATCGAAAATACTAACTTGCCATTGGCTGCTTTGAAAGTGACCAATAGCGTAGGTTTATCTTTGATCCGCGTTCTGTTGTGCTTCCTTCAAGGTCAAAAATGCTTTTTTGGGCTGAACCGGTATGATAGTATCTGACTAGTTTGCAGTGATGCCAGGTCACTGACATGTCCTAGTGCGTGTGTCTTTCTCAGGAGATTCGAGCTATTTTTTCGTAACTTTCTCCGGCAAATCCATACCATACCACGGGCGGCATCTTGGAATTCCGAGGGAGAGGGGGGGTTTCTTGGACTGGAATTCCGAAGACGTGGGGGGGTAACGCAGTTTGGAATTCCAAAGGCATTGGGGGGGGGGGGGGGGGCGGTGTTTCAGCTCTGAATTCAGTGAATTCCCAGAGGAAAGACGGCGAAAGCTCCGCTTGAAATCGCTGACCTGTTAACATTCCCAGTTTGTAAATGAAGCACGAACCGACCAAGGAAGAAGTATGCGTTCATGCAGATGGGTAAGCAGATGGGTTGTGCAGCAAGCTCCAAATCGAAGAGGCCTTAAAGTTGATGAATTAGTCAACTGATTAATAAAAATATAACCAAGTCGGTGTTTCTCGCCGATTGTCGATCGACGATGTGTTGTTGCGTGCTGAAAACTCGCACCAGTCTCTCGTTTCCAAATAGAACGCCTGACAGATTTTGTATTTCACGCCGATTTTCACGCCAACATGTAGGTAGTAAAATCAGACAGCGTGCCTTTTGATGCGCTGGTGTCTAGCGGAAGGAAGACTTGATTTTCATTAATGTTACAGTCAACAAATTTGTTTCATTTTACGGCGGTTCTGCACAAATTTCGAAATTTGCTACGTCAGCTCGGTGTCTCTACTGATCATAGTCAAGGAGATTATTTTCACTATTAAGACAATTATTTGAAGCTTTGTGCAAGTACAACATTCGGACTGGATTATGCGATTGCAAGACAAAATTGTATTTATAAATATAAAGGCAAAATACAAACAACTGTTTACCGGTCATGAAAGTACTCACGAGTATGTCTTGTTGTCCTTGAGAAAGTGAAAGATTCATTTCTGTCTTGAATTTACAAAATTATGTTTCAAATGCAACGTAAGCATATACATGTGAAACATTGTTTTCGCCCCTAAGGGTTATTGTAGAACTATGGGTTTAAAAATATGTTGTACATGTTGTACCCACTCGGTCCGTTCGTACTCGTTGTGTTTTGCTTGTAAAACGTATGCTGCATAACTAGTGGTCAGCAGTTAATCAATGAGGGATATTTTCAATATGGCGGGTGACGGAATATCGATCGTAAACTTTACTCTTGTCAGCGTCCACTGGTATCAATACGATCTACTCCTGAAAATATGACGGTATTGAATGGAAAACAAAGAGTTCAATTAGGTGGTAAGCAGCTTAAAGATAATGCTTAGAAGGAATAGCTACGGTGTACTAACGTTAACAAACTTGAGTTGCTTGATCGTCTGACTAAAAATTGTGAACAGAATTCTTTTGCAGAGGGAAAAAGTGCAAGTTTCTCGTTCGTTTGAAGATTTAGGCAGAATTCCAAAGGGTCTCAAACAAAAGTGGAAAATTCCGGAGGAGAGGGGGGGGGGTTAGCGATTTTGGAATTCGGAGGGCAAGGGGGGGATAAGCATTTTGGAATTTCCGAGGGCAAGGGGGGGTTAAAGTACTCATGCCACCCGTGGTAGGGTATGGATATTTTCTGGAATCACCTATTTTATAATTTATACAAGAGGGGGAGGGTCATGATATTTTAGGCCAAGGTCAAGGGGAGGGTTAGCAAATTTCACTCCCATTGCAGGGATAGGTCACCTCATTTCCGAACCCAAATTTAAAATTTCCACCCACCCTCCCCCCCCCCCTGCTAATTTCTGACAAGTCCCTAAACAGCTACTGCAGTATGCCTAATCTTTTTTGGATTTTATTTTTCCCGCTCTTTCGGACACGTTTGGTTAATGTTTCACAGAGTATAGGACCGGCCGTCCAATCCCGAAGAGGTACTTGTCGTCTATTCCTTGTAGGGATAGGTCAGGGAACCCTAGTCTGCTTCCCGTCTGCTTTGAGATAAGGAAGACAAAAATAATTTCCATTTTTGGCTTTGAGGAGGTATATTCGTTTATTTCAACAGCACCTTGTCATAAGTCTCAAATCCACCTGTTTTAATATTTGTGAAGACAAATAATTTGTCACCCCAAAGTAGTTTTTCGCCTTTTTCCGTTTAATATGTCTAATATCAGTGGCGGGAGCCAGTAATATTTTTCGAAGTACGAATAGGTCAATGTTAAGTATATTTTAGATGAAAAAAACAAGAAACAAAATAAATCACATCGCATCTTTTTGAATACGAGAATAAGAGTATTCATTCTGACTCCTTTACACGCCATTTTTTGGCCATTGCGATGCGGTGATCGATGCAGAAACGAAGATTTACTCGGCGATTATACTCGGCGATCGTATAACTCGGTCCCAGTCTCAGGATCGAGGAAAGGCTCTCTCGTCTATCCCTTCAAGTGACTACCGTTTGTTGTGTGCAATGGAAGCCATGATCATCGAAAATGAGGAGAAAATGGTAAAGTTTGTTGGCAAAACTTCCTGTAAATGGACTATTCTATTATTACTATCAGTGAAAATATTACGTTCCTCGTTCTGTGGCATTTGTGAACAAATTAATTCGCCGGTGTAGCTGCAAATCACTGGAATGTTGACCACGTTTTGAGCTGTGTCCATGAAACCACATCGTGGCCTTAGAATTTAATTAACGGATTCGGCTTATGCTTAGAGGTAAGCTTTTATTTATTTTCCCTTTATGTATAAAGAACATCTCTAGTTATATTCTTTTAAGAAGAGTTTTCCTAGTCTGAAAGTTTAGTTTCAGTAAACATGGAATGTTTGTTTTCTTAATTAATTCAGTAAACTAACGGTCAGTATAAAACACAGACTGCGGACTCTTGTTTTCACCATGCAAATGAGCAGGTGACAACAATAGTCCCAATGTTTTCTAACCCTAAAAACAATGGTCCGCAGTCCACATTTTACACTGCACCGTAAATTAATGCTTGTTGCGCGAACTTTAAAGTGAAAGTGTTTTCGCTTTAAACTCCTCAACTTTAATCAATTTTAAATTTGATATTGTTTGCAATATTTCTATTTGCGTGGAATTTCTGGGAATACACATTCATAAAATGAATATTACAGTCAAACCTCCATCTCCGACTACTTCGCTTGTATATGATCATCTCCAACATTTCACAATTAGTTCATGCATCAGTTTTGAGAAAAGAGAGTCTAAGAGTTGCTTGAGGCGCAGCCGAGAGCAACTCTAACCTCTTGAAATATGCACGGCTGAAGCATGAGGTAATTGTTTTATAACATCTTAGGTGATGAAAGCAGCAGTTAATGTAAAATAATATTATTGTAGTGTGTGCTCAAGGAAGAGCGTGTCAATGTAATGTGTTTCATATAATAATTGCAAATTGGGGGAGTCAGTTCATTGACAGGGAAGGGATATTAAGGCAAGGAAGGGGGAAGTGAGAGTTGGAGGTACGGAGGAGGTGCAAGGAGCTGCAAATATAATATGTGACCCTCCAAATGATTTCAAGGACAAAGGTGATGACACGCTCACAAGACGCTAACACAACACACTTAGTGTATCCAAAGACACACAGTTTATGTGCATATTTAATTGCTGAAGCAATCAATGACACACTATGTTTTGTTTCAGTGTATTCAGCACGCTTACCCTTTGTTTTAGTCAAGTATGATCAATGACATTCTTAGTGTGCAAGTTGACACAGATTAACATTTTAAAGTAAAACAAAACGTATCTTGAAAATATAACTCTGGTATAAATTTAATTTTTTATTGGATAGCCTCCATGCCAACTTTCAGTGAACAAACAACAAAATTCCCTGCTCTTTTTGTGTTTTTGCAATGAAAAGGTAAAACTTTGATCGTCAGCTTTAGGCAAAAAATGTCTGCCAATAAAAAGTAAACAAACAAGCAGTTGAAATTCACTTCTGTGACTTCCACTGTAGTGTAGATGAAGTTTCTTGTCTAAAAAATGATGTCGAATGAATCTACAAGTCTTAGGAGAACCTTGATCAGTATTATAATCATGACTGTTTCCCCTTGCTTTTAAAAACGTTAGGTTGCTGTCGTATGTATGAAGTCTACAAAAAACCTTTGATGTGTGTAAAAGCAAGAGGTTTCATATTACATGTGACATGCCTCGATTTGGGGTGTCTAGAAAACGACGACCTAGAAAACGAAGACCTACGACCTAGAAAACGACAACCTAGAAAACAACGACCTAGAAAACGACGACCTAGAAAACGACGACCTAGAAAACAACGACCTAGAAAACGACGACCTAGAAAACGACGACCTAAAAAAAAAACCGCGGGGAGGGGGCCTCAATAGAAGTGTGCGAAATGCCCCATCCCCGGACAAAACCAAAATAGCATATTCATAGCAAATCTCAGTGTAATCTTATCAAACGTGCCAAACGCCCACGCAAATCGCTCATAGCCGCTAGTTACCCCGGGCTAGTTATAAGTAATGTTGAGGTCAATAGGTCTACTGAATTTGCACGTGCAGCACGCTTTTTTGCACATCGTAGTACGTGCAGACGATTCTCTCAAAACCAAAATTTCTTGGATGCATTTTGGGCGCTTTCCATTCACCCAAAACTTAAGAAACTTTGGAAACAGCGGCAATTGTTACAGTATTTTCCCGGAAAAGTTCCCAGACTTCCGGAAACGTTTCCGAAATGCGAACCATTCAACCAGAAATTTTAGACATTCGGGAGCAAAGTTGAGTGCGGAAAGAAAACTTCCCGATGATAAGTTTCGAAAATTTGGGTATATATTGCGAAAATGCTATTCCACTCGGTACTGCATGGAAGTTGCCGAAAATTTAAACCAGAGGTTGTGATTGAATGGAATGGCGCCCATGCAAAGGTAACCAAATTTGTTACCAATTGTGCTCCCTTTGCGCGCGCGAGAGAGCTCCACTAAAAAAGTTGCTCAAGTCAAATTTTCCTTTAGTATGGTCAATGAAGTCATTATTCAACCTGACTGACTACTGGAGGCAAAAGCTTTGCTTTGACCTATTTATTATCCTGATATCAATTTAAACAAATTTCCATCAAATCTAAATGACCTAAATAATATACACCGCTTCACTGGCGCGTCGTTTATAGCGGGAAGTTCAAGCCCACGTAAATCAAACAGGAAATAAATCAGGCGTGCCGTTTTTGTGTTCACAGCTCAATACCGTAAAGAAACAGTTTTTATTTTGAAAATAAAGAAAGAAGGGCTTCAACATTTTCTCGTACCTTTCCATACATGAAACGGCAGCATACCGGTAACGAGAATTGTGAATTATTATGTGGGACACAATGAAGGTTGACATGTCATCAGATTTGAACTGTATTTGAACTGTAAGATTTGAATCGTATCATCCTACAATCCTAGGAGTTTCTGTTTCCTCACAGGTCCGATAGCGTGGTATATATGCAGTGAGATCTCCGGTAGAACTTTTGAATTGTTCAGAAATAAATTATTACATCATGTGAAATAGAGACAACGCCGCAGAGCAAAATTAAAAAATTTCACTTCTCTTCATCTTTAATTCTTCCATCACTTTCACGCAATGCACAATGCAATGTCCAAGAGAAAACAATAGCTCCTGCGACGACACTAGGCACTCTGTAACTGCTGTTTAAAAATCCGAGAGACGGTTTTATAAACCGCGTTATGAAAATAACGCAAGAACAATAGATGTAGGTATCTCGCGGGGTACATGTAACGAAGGTTTACGTTAATCAATAAATCAATCGAGTATCTCCGCCTAAACGTGAAAATTTCCCAGATTTTGACTTTTAGAAATACTTCGTTCCCCAAACCTCTTTTTATTAACACACTCCGGAATCGCTCATGAAACTAACCCGATATACTTTTAATCAGTAAACTCTCTTGGTAAACACTTTATTGTCCACCACCCCAGCCAGTTCTAGAGGGGGAGGGTGTTTCCTTAGAAACTGGTTAGCTCAAATGACCACCAAGCTTTAATAATTATTCGATCTAAAAGAAATATATTTATAATTCGCCATCAGAACAAACACAAATCGTCTTAATCTGGTAGCTAAATTCAGAAAACTTCAATGTTAACTTACTTCTGTGGCGGGTCGTTACAACAATCGCACTTTACAGGTTAGCAAATTCTTTTAACAGATTCTTCAGGTAAGCGGATTTATAGACAGACTAAATTATTTCCTTTCTCACTTCGATTCTACTGAAAAACTGGTTTGAAACACAATAAGCTAGTACAATTCTTGTCATCAAATAAATCTATCCAACAACAAACAGGCAACGCTTGTTTGATAAACGAAACAGAGGGGCGACCTCGCGTACCTTGCATTTCCATTTCCACCGTTTTATTCCTTGGCTTCATACCCTTAGCCGGTACAAATAATATTTACTATTTTTCTGTAATTTTCCTCCTTCGCCCACCTCTCACCCCTTCATAATTCCCTCCCATCGTCCTCTTATTTACCGCCTTCTGTACCCCTCTACTGCCCCTTAATCCTTCGAGCTACCCCATCCCTGTCGTCGTTTTCTAAGTCGTTGTTTTCTCGGTCGTCGTTTTCTAGGTCGTCGTTTTCTAGGTCGTTGTTTTCTAGGTCGCCGTTTTCTAGGTCGTCGTTTTCTAGGTCGTAGGTCTTCGTTTTCTAGGTCGTCGTTTTCTAGACACCCCTCGATTTGCTAAAATTGAAGTAGTGCTACAAACGGTGCACTCAGAGATTTCTCAGATCATTTGTTCTGTGTTATCTTTGTCTTTTTTGTAGTACGTTTTGTGGTAAATTTTTGAAATTATCCCATCACAGTAACATTACATTTAAACTTAGAAAAAGATTCTCGGCAGCTGTATTTCGATCTTTCTTCAACCCGTCGCTTGAGACAAACGCAAATACGTATACATGTACCTTCACATGCTATGCTCCAAAAATAAACACACAATTCTACATTTCAAGAGATAGACTTCATGATAATAATTTTCTAGCTTAAGTTTTATGATTTATCTACAACTTGGCTATGTAATGTTGATGTGTTAGCTCATGTTATGCGGTCGAGGTAATTCGTTTAACATTGTTTCAACCTTTAAATTGAAGGTGCTCTAAAAGAAAGCTAAAAGAAATACATTTGTAACGTTTGGGCAAAAAAAAAAACATGCTCCACATAAACTGAAAATTCAAAGAGTCTGGTTTAAATCCTTGATGCCTTTGTAGAAAATGTTTCAGCTTTGTTTTTCTGATCACGAAGCTGACTGATTATTTACTGATAAGAGCTTTGGCTTACAATGATTGTATTACAATAATGTTACTTTCACTTCTAATCCAGTAAGTTTGCGTGCAATGAATATGGTGTCTTCTTGCATCCTAGCTTTTGTTATCGAAAGGTAACTTGCTTTCCATGTTAGGCTGCTCGCGCTTCATTGTTCTATTTTATTGAAGCACGCTTTATTATTTTTAGTCTGTTAATAATGTGCGACAAAAGCATTGCATAATTAAAGTGGGCTCTAGTGTGCTTTGTAAGTGTGTTAAAGTCTTGACCTTACAATTTCTTTTGTGTTTAAGTGGAATCGTGTTGTGAGCATGTTATCACCTTTGTCCCTGAAATCATATGGAGGGTCACATAATGCTTTCTTATTCCTTTGGCCCATTTTTGCATTTTTGGTCCAAGAACTACCATAATTATGGGACTCAAACAACCCTCCCACCCCCAAAATCCCTGCACCAAAATGTAACCCCCCAAAAACCCCATGCTGAATTTCTGAACTATAAAAATTTTCCAGAAAGCATTAAATTATATAACACAAAAATAGAACCATTTAGTTTTGAATAACCAAAAAAGTCCCTTCTTAAATCAAGCTACCCTAAAAGTTTCTTGCCAAAATCTTCCTACCCAAAAGCATCCTGAAATTGAAAATTTCAAACCAAGAAAAATCCTTTCATTGTTGCTGTCATTTGAAATCCACAGTATTCCCCCTGGGATCTGCTTCAAAGATAAAAAGAATTAAAAAAACCCCCAAAATTTGCAGTGATTCAACAGTAACTCTAGGTATAAGTGGGCCTTACCTAAGATGATTTCTGTAACTGCCTTTAACAGTGTCATACACACTTGGGATGTAAGCATGAAAGTGAGGCCTTCTTAGGGCCACCAGATCTACTGCAAACTTCAAAGAAAGGGCGGTGAAAACAAGAACGATTTGTGATTTAGTTAGAGATTAAAAATTAAACTCAAAAGATTTTCCTTGAGCAGTTATAGTAAATGAAAGTGCATTGGAAAGTGGACAGTAGAGAACTAACTGTAGGCAAGGATCCTTCAGAAATAACTGAAACATCAAGTCTTTATAATAATACTTTATTCAAAGACTTTTACATTTAGACATGATACATATTTGAAACGGAGTAAGACAAGGTTATCCCTATAAAAAGTCCTGTAACTGAACTTTAAAAACATGAATTTAAATTTGTTTTTGAGATTTGGGTGCTTCGTGCTGCGTGCTTTGGTCTTCATTTTCGAGTGCTTTCTTTTTGAAACTACCCCTGGGCTGCTTTGTTTTAAAGGTTTGATGAATGCTGAAGAAAGTAACCAGCTGACTGAAACTATTTTCGGGTCTTTTTCTATGAAAATTAGCCATTCATGTTTTAGTGTTAAACCCTCCAGATCATTATACATTTCTGGGAAGCCACCCACCTACATGTATCCCTCTCCTAGGCCAACATTAACATTAACTTTTCACTAAAGGGCAAACTGTTGGCTTTGTGGAGGGGTAGGTGGGCAGTTCTGGCCCAGAAACATATAATAATCCAAACTTTCTTCTGCACTGTGTTTGATAATAAGTTCCTTACATGTGCACTGTATGTAAACTGTTTCATTTTGTCCTTAACTTCCAACAGACATGAAATGGTTGCTGCATTTTATATTTACCGGTACATATTGGTTGGTATTGTAAAGCACTGGATGCACACAGACGTACATGTAAGTGTATCTCTGGTTAATGTGTCAGAGTCTTTTAGATGCTTTTAAAGAATAATTAAATTTTTTTTCTTAAAAATGTGATTCCGGGTAGAGGACGTACATGTAATATATTAACACTGGAGAAGTGTTCTCTGTGGAGAAGTATTTCCCTAGTCTCAGTCCCTTACCATTTTTTAATCTCCAAAATTTAACGAATGTTTTGTTCACCATGAATTGCTTCATGGGAAAATTTGACAAATGTTTTAACGTTGCTAACAACCTACATGTATGAAGACGTATAGTCTGTGGAGACCTGTGATGAACGGAGCCTGGAAGGCCCCAATTACACTGCCAATTCAAAAACAGACTACTCACCCAACGGCAACATTCTACACTACAGCAGACTACATGGTGCACTATATATACTTCAGGTGCTACCAAATCAAAGCTACACAATAGCGTACTCCAGTCTTATAGCGGCTATGAGTCTCCAACTTACCAACAACCATTCAATAATTCTAGTCCCTATGGAAGAGACCTTGCTGCACAAACTACAGTCTACTGAGAGTAGATCAAGGTACCCGCAGATACCTGACTGCTACAAACTTTCTAATGGCAGGTTTGATGTAAAACGTTTTTTACCAATATTCTATTTCCACGTACTAGCGCTGAACTGCACCCTGATGCAACTTACAGTAATTGCCAGCTCTATATACTCTCTAGGCTATCAATCAAAGCCTCGTGACATCTTTATGAATCTACTCAGCAGTAGCCTACCTTTCACTTTCTTTCAGTAAGGCAAACAGGATGCAGTTGCACCAAACTGCTGCACGGGGACTCTCTCTTTTTCTTTTTGTGACCTATCCTTGCAACTAATAAACCACACTACCCTCTCGGCAGTTTGACGACAATAATTTTCTCCGCGGAGGTACACATTCAAAGAAGAGGTAGACTATTTTCCAAAAAACCTTAACTTTATAAACGATGCCTTACAGACTGCAAGCCCTCAGCTGCAAGCTCTGGCCCTGAACTACCAAAGTCCCGAAGCACCCTACAAAAATAACAAGAAAGGGAGGAAGATACGCAAGAAATAACCTGTCAAGTGAGTAGGCTTGCTACCCCCATAATAGTACTTATGAGAGTGTGCATATAGATCTGATACACATGGCTGGACCATTTGCTAAGCATCTTGATGAGGTGATCTGGTAAGCCAAAAGAGGCTGCTAAAAAGGCTGTGCTAATGCAGAAGCTATGACCGATGTAGCGACCAAAGACCCCAGGAGCGGAGAGGATGAATTGAATACCAGATGTCAGTCATTGTCAATTTAGAGGGGTGCCTTAGAGAGAATGAAATTGGGGCCAGAAGTTGAGCCACGGACATGTAGATACTGGGCAAGGGGGTGCATGGGGCAGAGATTATGTTTCTCAGCATCAATGTGGATATAGCAACCTTGGCGAAAGGGGTCCATCGTAGAGTACTTAATGTTAATGTGGACATCGGTGACAGCAATGTGGATGTCAGGATTGAAGTGGGAGTTGTCGGTGAACTCACCAGCGCATAAGATACCCAAAAACCCAAGACAGCGGGCAGCCCAAGCATTGTATGGTTGTAGTCAGAGAAGTTCAAGGACTGAAAAATAATGTGCGTCAGGTTGATTGTGATGGGTATTGATTGTGATGGCATTTGAGGATGACGTTGAAACGGCCAGGGTGTCCAGTTCCTATTTTTTCCTATTTTTTGAGCCTATTCCTATTTTGTCCTATTTTTAAACTAAAACCTCCTATTTTTCCTATTTTTTAGCTGGTGAAGCCAAAATTTGTAACAAAATTGAGAATGGAATTTTAGTTGTATGTGTTTTTGAGTGAAATTTATCATAAAGCAAGTAGCATGTTGACTTTGATGTTCTAATATTAGTGAAAATGACAGTTGCGTTTGTTCTTTCCATGACCTCTATTGCCTATTAGAGTTCTGTTAACATTTTTTTAATTACTTTTTGTGTAATTTTCTCGCGCACCTGCATGTATTGTATGAAGTGTTATAGTCCTCATGACTATTTAATATTAGTAAAATCCAACTAGTGGCCTATTATCAGTGCTGCATTCTTATTGGTTGAGCTACTACTAGGCTATATGTTATAGCCCACTAGTAGCGAAAAGTGCGGGCTTTTTGGCGGCAAAAAAAGATTAAAGTCTAGCTTTAACTAGGTAAATTTTTTTTATTCTCGATATTTTTGACCAACTAGTTGGATTTTACTAAAACAATTATTCCTCTCCCCCTCATGGCCTCTAAGTCAATAGCCCATTCGGGCTCGAGGAATAATTGTTAAATATTTTGCATAGCCCACTGAAACTGCATTTTAGTATCTGTACATGTTATATTTTATTTTGAAGTCTTCCTCGCTTTTATGTTCATCTTTGAAACTAAAAACAGGATAAAGTTGTCCTCTCACAACACAGGCCAGATAAATCATCCAATCAGCTTCTTGTTTAAAAAACCAATCTCTAGCTGATTCTGGATGCTACATGAAAAGAACGGACTAAAGTTTAGTTTACGGCACTAGCTCTCTTGGTGAGCCCTTGTTAACAGCTATACCTAAGCAACTGGTGAAGGATCCAATATTTTGGTTGCAAAATCGGTCTTCAGTCATAGCTAAGCAGAGTGTTATGTTCTTCTTAGAACTTAACCATGACACACTTACAATCTGGTACCAAATAGATCAGTGTCATTTTGCATACACCGCGGAGAGCCAGGTTCCGTACTTAAAATTATGTGGTCTTTTGACTCAAACAAGCATATTCTCAACCAGCCATCAATTGCAGATTAATGGAAGGAAAGCTTTCTATATGACTTTTTTCGATATCCTTCAATGACAACTCAATCGTAAGAAATTTCTATCTAAGAAATTTCACTCTTCAAAGCTTTTGAAAGATTTGCCGTCAACTTGAAGGGAATTTCATATGATCACCTTTGATTATAGAACCACGCTTGACCTGTTTCAATCATAATTATCATTCTGATTTAATACAGCGTAACTGAGCCAATAAACTAAACATTACTGATCATATTCACTCCTTCTTAGCCGCGAAAGTTGATCTAAATCCTGTCAACATAGAATCTGAGGACCCATAGCCTTTATTATAACCCTTATGGGGTGCAGGGAAGCTATCTTTGTCAACAAAAGTACTTTTGATTTTCCTATTTTTCTCCTATGTTTTAATGCAAAGTTTCCTATTTTTCTTATTTTCTCAATCCCGAGTTTCCTATTTTCCTATTTTTTTGAGCAACCATGCTGTGGACACCTTGAACGGCTCACATGGAGGACAGGGAGGGGAGGCTAAGTGAAGGGGCCCGCCACCCTGCCTGTCCGAATTTCCAATTGCAAGTAATTGTCAATGAAATGAGGGTTTAGGAGTGCCAAAGCCATATTTTCCCCACTGACTTCAAGGAAGTACTGTAATTGAAGCCAAGGTGAAAACCATCACCAAGGCCTTGGACCACGTACACAACTTTGTCTGGGGTAGGATGAAGGCAGAGCTCATGCTGGAATCTATCCACTGTAATGGGAGTAAGCTGAGAAACCGGGCTTAATGTACAAATGGCCAGAGAATTCAACAAATGTCCAGAACTTGGCAGACCCTGCTGCTGAGAAGGTAAAACAGAAGGAGCTGAAAGGTTATCATGAGAACCAAAGAGGACAAAATAAAAACTATGTACAGGTGAATTGGCTAGGAGAGGTGACCTAATGATGGCGGTGAGCCCCCTTTGACAGAGAAGGGGAGTGGTACCATTCACTCCATGCTGAATGGTCAGATCAGTGGGTGGTCCCCAAGGCTTGTTTTGCAGGAGTGAAGAAACCGGCAGTAGTCAAAAGGCAACCGTCATTCCAGGAGTGGCTATAGTGGCAAGACTGGTGATTACCCAAATATGCGAGAGACTCTGTTAGTGACAAGGCAGAAGAAGTTGAGGAGCCTAAAGCGGCTGAAGTGGTAGTCAGAGATCTGGTGTGAAAATTGTAGAGGTATGGGTGCATGTGAGACTAGTCGGTTGACCCGAGACTGCTGGCACTTCTTTTCTGAAGGCGATGTCTTAGTGAAGCCATTTTGTCAGAGAAGCACCTTGCTGTCTGAATAATGAGTAGCTTGTACTGGTTTAAATCTTTCCAGCAAGAGGGGAAGGTGTGGCAAAGAGTCATCCAAAAGATTGTGAAGGCTTCTGTCCAGGTGACGACGTCTGCTATTTCAATGACCCATTTCTTAGACCCAATACCACCAGTTTTCCCTCCAAAAACGCTTAGGACTGATTTCTTGAGCTCGGATGGTTGAAGGTTGGCTAGGTCTTCAAAATCCCTGCTGTAATTTTTGGTCATGTCGCAGCTGTCATTGTTTGCTGTGACCAGTTAGGAGAGACCTTCCCAGCACTCCTACGCTACTTATAATTTTAGAAACAAGCTTATATTAGACTGGAGTATAGCCAGGACCCACCACAAATGCTTTGTTGAGACTTGGAAACGTGGAGGGCCCAGATCCAATGCTGCCACCACGACAGCCCCCAACCACTAGAGGCAAGTTTCCACCGGAGACTGCGTTGACTTCATAGCTGAGATGAGAGGACCAGCCGACTCAGCCATGTTTGTGGTCCTGCGGCTGGAATCTCCATGGGTAGGTAGAGATTCGGCAAGAGCCCTTGAAATTGCTTGTGCTTAAGAGTTGTTGTCACCAAGAAAATGTACACTAACGGGTTCACACGGCAAAGTCATTAGATTTGCATTCTAGGACGTTTAATGAGTTTGGTGAAGCCTTGGAAGTTCTTTTTATTATTCTGTCCTTTGAAATTATAATCATCGGGTAATACACTTTTAAGTGGCTTTATCGGTTTGTTGTCATCAAAAAATTTTGGCACCGTGGCAACATGACGTAACGCCTTCTCCTCTCTACAGGAATCAAATTTCATGACCTTTCTTGCCTTTTTCATCAGTAGCTGAAAAAACTGGTAGTTGGGGACCACTTTAGTGGCAATTGCCTTTGTCAAAGGTGGCCGTTACAGAAAGGATTAAACAAGAAGCATTTAAAATAAGTGGCCATTGTAGAGAGTGTCCCCAGTGGGTTTTTCGCGGTCCGGGATTTAGCCTTTTTGGAGCCTGGGATTTGGGATTTTAAAGAAATATGGAAGGGGGATTCAGGATTGCGTTTATGGATCAGACGTGGGATTTAGCGTTATTATGAAGTGGGATTCAGGAAATTGTTGCCTTAAAGCTGAGATCCGGGATTCCAGATGGTGAAAATTTTACTCTCATACTTACAACCCCCTCTTTGAAAAAATCCTGGATCCACCCCTGCGGTCCTAGGTGATAGGAGAAATATTAAAGACTTGACGCCTGCTACACAGGCTATAATAATAGCTTGGACATCATAATGTGATGTAATGTAATTAAAAGATTTTACCAAGATTGTGACAGATTGTGATAAAAACTTTTAGGATTTCGGGATGAAGGGAAAATTTTGGTCAGTATGGCAGGATTGAAGATCCCTATTGGGGATGTACCCACTGTAGAGAAGTGGCCGTTGTGGGGAGTTGGACATTAGTGGAGGTTCAACTGTAGTTTGAAACCAACAGCTTTCAAGAGGAACCAGATGTCATATCAACCACCACCATCACCACAAAAACCATCTCTCTTCACAGGAGTAGCTGGAGTAAAACGTAAGAGAAGCCTGGTTGGTGATTACCATGGGGAGCTTAGTCTTCTGAATGTGGACGACTTTTCAAATGTAAACGAAACGAGAATCTATTGAGTTGTTATTTGAGTGGACACCTTGACGTTCCGCGTCCAGTGGATAAAAAAACATATCAGTGGTCAAAAATGTTCGTCTTTGATGCAGTGGAAAGCTGTTGCGAAAGCAAGTTAATAAATAAATAATTTCTGTGCGCCCTCGCCTATCTAAACTAAACAGGTAGTTGTTACTTTTCTAATCTGCGGCACATTTGCGGTGACAGTTTTCACGCTTTGCAATGTCCTGGGGTTTTTTTCGGGATGCAAATGAAAATTTGGAAGTGATCGTTGCAAGCTCTCCTTTCTCTCCCACGCCCCCTGCTTTCGTATCTCCTCTCACATGCCTCTCATGCGTCAACTTTTCACGATTTCCCCCAAATGCAGAGCTTGCTCGCAGGCTATACCCTGAATAGAGGTTCCACTGTAGTAATGTTTCAATAATGTAGTAATGTTTCAAAAATTTCTGGGGAAGCATGCCCCAAGAAAAAGAACACCCTAGAGGGGGACTTATGGGCCCCTCATTGATACAGCTGTTGACACATTTTTACCGTCTCTAATTTAACCAGATGGCTACTTGAAACCCCTGACTTTAGATAGTTTTATCCTGTTGCTAATGTTTTGTGGTTTTTTTTCTTCCAGGTCAGATGCATATGCCACAAACAGACTGGATCAAGTCTTCAATGTTAAGAATAGAGGTTATCTTCAGTACTGTAAAGGCTGCATAGTTTGCTTTGTAATCCAGCTCTTGAGTGAACCAGATGAATAAAAGGTGGCTGGCTTGTTCAAAAGACAATTACTTATCTTATCCAGAACATTACATTAAACTGCATTTAGATGTATTTTAAGGGAGTTAACAATAGAGGATATCTTTAAGGGGTCGGTTTGTCTGCGCACATCCAGTAGTTTACTACATCATTCTCACGATTCAAGGTGTATGGGGTTTCCTTTCTCCACCGTTTTTTGCCACAAGATTCATTTATACAATTTTGTTGGAAATTAGAAAGTAAAAAATAAAAGGCAAAAGTTTCCACTTCTGATGATCCTTGTCAATTCCACTTTATTTTGTTACGGAGAAGTTGGTCGGTGTTCAAAACAAAATAATGATGTTTGCTTAATTTTCCAAAAAGTAAGTTTTTGAACGAAATCTAGAACATCATCTCAGAGCAGTTAATTGAGAAAAGATATTGAATCTATTTACAGTCAGATTTTGATGGGTAAATGCAAATTTGTTAAAATTGACTAGACCCCAAACCATTTTAGGAAATAACAGCGTGTTTGAAGCTCAAAAAGCCATCCAATTCACTGTCTTCACAAAATGAAGGAAAACTTTCAAAACACTTAACTGTTTGCATCGCGACAACTAAGTATAATTTGGGCAACTTTAGTGGATGTCACTCAACCTACAATCCATTGTAGGTGTTGAATAAACACTGCTAATGTATAACAAATCCTAGTTTATTGTGTGTCTGAACATTTGGCTTGAAAATTAATTAATCATGCCAAATAGATTTAGCATTATTATTCTTGGATAAGTATTAGTTTCCTTTTGGTCAGTTTTGCCACAGTTATGTTATAGATATTAGCTAAGGTCTGCTAGTTTACAGCAGTTTTACATCACCTTCATATGCAAAATTGTATTGCAAAGTCGTTGTCAAAGAACTATGTACACTGTCAATGACCCAATTATTTGCCAACCTTTTAATTTAAGCTCACAATCGTTGTGTCAGCAGCATTAATTTGGAGAAAGTTTGGCTAGAATAGGAAACATTTTGAGAGAAAAAGGCTCTAATTTGGCCAAAAAAAGGACAAATAATGTACTGCAAGCTTACATGTACACTGATGTGTATGGAGTTTCATATTATTATTCAGTCAAGTCATTTTCTTGTTCAAAGAACCTTACGTATACTTCATGCACTTAAACTGTTTTGAAAAAGGATAACAACAGAAAGCCATGAATTAAGTTTAGAGTGTTGCCGAAAAGAAAATCTCCAATTCAAATGGCAGTCTCAGAACTCAACTACTCCAGAATTTTAGCCAAAAAAATTGTTAAGCCTAGCACTTTCATCAAACAACAACTTTGTTAAAATATTAAAATGGGCTGATAACTAAAATATCATTCATAATTTTGCAAATTTGAAATTTAAAAACTATTTCAAATTTGAAACTTTGTTAGCACTGTGTTTAGAACTTTGTTTAAAGTTCCCATGATTTGATTTTCACATGGGGAATAAAAGATGTAAAACTGACTGTAGGTAAGATCAGACATGCAGTCTACATTATGGCTTATACAGCCAGCATCGGTAATTGACAGTCTTGCTGATTGACGACTTGACTGGCTAACTGACCGGCTTTTAATAGTGACTGTCTGACTGAATGACTGACTAGTTGACCAACTCACTCACTGGCTAATTGACTGACTGACTAACTGAGACTAACTGACTGAGTGACTCAGACTAACTAACTGACTGGCTGGCTGGCTGACTGACTGACTGACTGACTGACTGTTTGACTGACTGACTGACTGACTAACGGACTGACTGGTCGACGTACTGGCTGGCTGACTGACTAACAGACTGACTAGTTGACTAACTGGCTGACTGACTGACTGACTGACTGACTGACTGACTGACTGATTGACTAACTCACTGACCGGTTGACTAACTGACTGACTGATTGCCTGACTTGCTGACTGACTGACTACATAGCTGACTGGCTGACTGACTGGACAAAAATTTATACAGGCTGTATGATTTGTTGCAAGAAAAAAAGTGACTGGTTGGCTGGATAGTGACTCTACTGTCTAGGCCGGGGCTAATGGGATGATGCAGTGACTGAATGATTTAGAGCTGACTGTTTGACTGTGAACTTAGGACTTTCTAAGCTCATGGCTTACCCTGCTTTCAATCCAACATGGCAACTATGTAAAACCAATATTTTTATAATCTAGGATGGCTTGTTTTCTAACTACTGTTTACATGATCATCAAATATTACTTCATGGCCCATTTTGTCCAAAAAACAAACAAACAGGAAAAATTTCAATATGGCGACTATTTAAAATTGATTTTTTTTATCGTTAAGGAGGGCTTGCTTTTTAACTAGATGATCATCAGACATTATTTCTAGGCTTAATACGTATGTCCAAAAACAATCAAATGAAGATTTTCCAATTTTATACCAAACGCTTGGGTTATAAAAAACGCCAATATAGCGACTATGTAAAATAAATATTTTTTAGTCTAGGAAGGCCTTTTTTTTTTTACATGATCATCAGAACATTATTTTCAGGCCTTATATTTCCAAAAACAAACAGAGGAAATTTTCAACCTTTGACCAAAACATGGGTTAGCCCCTTTAAAAAAATCCTTATATGGCCACTGTATACAACAAATATTTTTTTAGTCTAGGAGGGCTTGATTGCTAACTAGATGATCAACAACCTTATTTAGAGGCCAATTTTTTCTCCAAAAACAAACAAAGAGGAAATTTTCAATTTTTGACAAAAATCATGGGTTAACCCCTTCAAAAAATCTCAGTATGGCAGCTTTTCAGAATCACAAATCTTGGCCTAGGAGGTTCTTGTTTTCCAACTAAATGATCATTAAACATTTGTTCAGGTCCATTTTGTCCAAAAGCAAGAAGGAAATTTCCAATTTTTGACTAAAATCTTGGGCTTACCCCTTTGAAAAAATTTTAATATGGCGACTATTTAACATTGATTTTTTTAATTGTTTAGGAGGGCTTATTTTTAAGTAGATGATGATGATACATTATTGTCCAAAAACAAAAAAATGAAAAATTTCCAATTTTGGATTAAACTCATGGGTTAACCCCTTTATAATAAACCAATATGGCGACTATGTAAAATGAATATTTTTATAGTCTAGGAAAGGCGTTTTTGTACTAAATGGTCATCAAACATTATTTCAAGGCATATTCTGTCCAGAAACAAACAAAGACAACATTTCTATTTTGTTTCTACCAAAATCATTTGTTAACTCTTTTAAAATGATCCAATATGGCAACTATGTAAAATCAATAATTTTATAGTATTGAAAGGCTTTTGTTTTGAACTAGATGATTATCAAATATTATTTCATAGCTTATTTTGCCCAAAACCAAACAAAGAGGAAATTTCCAGTTTTTGACCAAAATCATGGGTTAACCCTTTGAAAAAATCCTAATAATTATGGCCTCTGTGTTAAACCAATATTTTTTTAGTCTAGGAGGGCTTGTTTGCTAACTAGATGATCAACAAACGTTATTTAAAGGCCCATTTTTGTCCTAAAACAAACAAAGAGGAAATTGTCAATTTTTGACAAAAATCATGGGTCAAACCCTTTGAAAAAATATCAGTATGGCAACTTTTTAAAATCACAAATTCTGGTCTAGGAGGTGCTTGTTTTCTAACTAGATGATCCTTGAACATTTTTTCAGGTCCACTTTGTCCAAAAGTAAAAAGGAAACTTTTAATTTTTGACTGAAATGAATATTTTTAAAGTCTAGGAAGGCGTTTTTGTACTAAATGGTCATCAAACATTATTTCGGGGCCTGTTCTGTCCAGGAACAAACAGATAGGACATTTCCATTTTTTTTCTTTTTTACCCAAATCATTGGTTAACTCCTTTAAAATGATCCAATATTGCAACTATGTAAAATCAATAATTTTATAGTATTGAAAGGCTTGTTCTCTAACTAGATGATTATCAAATATTATTTCTCAGCTTATTTTGCCCTAGAACAAACAAAGAGGAAATTTCCAGTTTTTGACCAAAATCATGGGTTAACCGCTTGAAAAAAACCTAATATGGCCTCTGTATTAAACCAATATTTTAGTCTAGGAGGGCTTGTTTGTTAACTAGATGATCAACAAACATTATTTAAAGGCCAATTTTTGTCCAAAAACAAACAAAGATAACATTTTCATTTTTTGAAATACGGGCATCATAGGTTAACCCCTTTGAAAATATCCCAGTATCGATATATTTATAGTCCAAGAGTGCTTTCGTTTTCTAACAGATGATCAATTTTCCTCATTTCTGGCTGATTCCATGTCAAACCGAAATACCTTTTTATTTACTGCTAGACTGAGATATTGACGTATTGACTGAATAAGTTAGTGATTCATTGACTTTGACTTGATTTATGACTGAATGAATTACTTGTCTTGACTGTATAGTCTTGGTGGATCGCATGTCTGTGCTAGTTTATTTGTTCGTTTATTTACTGTGAACTTTAAGATGAATCTCAAATCACAGGTAACCGAGGCTCACTATTTGTGTTACGTACGGGTTTTATATAATTTAAGTAAATATAGAGAACATATGGGGCGAAGTTTAGGTCTGGAAATTTGCTAGAAAATGGAAATAAAAATCGATGAGACTTACCATGCCTCGAGTTTTGTTGCCCTTAATATGCACACGAAGTTTCGGGAAAAATAGTCTCCTCATCTTCCCGACACTTCGTGTGCATATCAAGGAAAACAACAACTCGAGGCATGGTAAGTTTCATCGATTTTTATTTCCATTTTCTAGCAAATTCTCTAGACCTAAACTTCGACCCATATGTTCTCTATATTTACTCATGTTAGTTGAAACCCGTACGTGACACAAATAGTGAGCCTGGGTTACCTGTGCTCAAATCTGCCTTACCTTGCCCAGACTTCAGGAGAAGTGGGTATTAGCTTTTGCCTGCATAAACTATGGGATCGCTTGAGTCACAACCAAGAAGAAGGGTAGGGTAATGGTTTGGCTCGCGAGAAATCACTTCACTATTATAAACGAACTGTGAGAATTAGCATTTTCATCACTTGGGGAGTAAAAGAAGTTCACAGTATTAAGAAAAAAGGTCTTGGATAAAGCTTAGTGTGTAATTTCAGACTGACTTTACCAATGATTTGTTTATATCGCAAAATGCGCCATAAATGAGTGCGTTATAGTTTCTTGTTATTTCCAGTTTGCTTCAGAATCGTAGTCCTTGTTTGCAGTTGTCCTTGAGATCGTCACGCAAGGCGTCTGTCTCTGCGTGACGGCTCCGAGGGCCACTTCAAGGAAGACTGCACCATTTTATTTCATAAGAATAAGACACAGTCAAGATATTTTTTGTCTATTTATTTTCTGAAATCATTTATTTGTGGCGTACTTTGCGTCGACATGCAAGGTGTTTTTTTGTTTAAGATTAGTCTGATTTTTACCACAAAGATTTACCAAGAGTTTATCAGAAACAGAACTTAGCTCTCTCTTGATTTAAACCAGCTAGTACTTTAAGCTCAAAATACGAGTGTTGGTGCGAGTTTGAGAAAGACCTCAAGGTGTTTCGATACAGTTTTTCAGAGACCATACCGAAATTTTTCTTTCGCCTTAGTGCGAGTATTGTTAATGTTTTACATTCAAAAGATGCGAAAAAATCTATGGTCCGCGTTAATTTGGAAAAATTAGCATAACATCAAAACAGTGAATGCTGTACTAACGGAGATTTTTGACCGGTTTGTAGGCAACGTTTGCCTTGAAATTTCAAGGTGTTACAGTGAATCAATCTTAATGAAAGTTTCAGACATTATTATGCACATCATAGAGATTACTTAATTAGGTTTAAAAAGAATTTGTCAAGCCGTTGTAGAGATGCACAGAAAAGCGCTAAAAATCAAAATTTAGAATAAAGTTGCGCTTAGACAGGTGGTGAGATAATAGCCCAGTTTTCAGGATCGCATGAAAAAAAAAAAAATACACCAAAACTTCCAAGCAGTGAAATATGATATTAAGCAGCATTCTGACGCTACTTTGGACTAATTTGAGTGATTTAGAACTTTTTTATTAAACAATTTATCACGGCTATTCAATCCAAAATCATTCAGTGCTAAAAACTTCATAACGATCAGACAGGGATAAAATCACTTTTTAAGAAAAATGAAAAATATCGGTATGGTCTCCGAAAAACTCAATCGAAACAACTTAAAATGTTGCTTATCGGAAAAATCATAGGAATTTTCGTGGGCGAAAGTTCTCTTAATAGTGTTGTCAAGTCCTTTTTTGTTTTTCCAAGTTCGCATTGACACTTGTACTTTGTTGTTGAAGTAGTTTTGGTCTTCTCAAAATTAAAGGCTCGGACACAGCGAAGCATTAAGCGCAGTGAACTTACGTCGTTTTTTAGAGTTGAGGTTGTTGTTTGCGATGTGTAAAGAAAAGCAATTTGTTTAATCAGAAACTCATAAGAGTTTCTGGTTTAATTCAATAATCCTTAACAACATCAAATGCAACAATCGCTTGGTTGGAAAACGGTGTAAGTTAAAGTTTAGTTTATAATCGCGATATAAACGCAAGCAAAACCGGTACAGCTAAGTTCAGTGTGATCGTCAACAAAAAAAGCATAAGCAGAAACATGGGAAGACGGGACACAATCATTCTTTTCTTGATCATCACTAATTCACAAAATTAAAGAGCAAGCGCAAGAAGAAATAAAACGAAATCTTTTGATTTTCTTGTACTTGTGCTTTAAGTGCGTTAATTACTGTTGAGAATAGAAAGAATAAGTGCGTAGTTTCTCCTGTGTTTGTGTTTATTCTTGTCCTGTTACGTCCGCACTTAACTTGTGCTTGTGGTTATGTCGCTGGTGTAAACAAGTCTTTACTGCGCTCAATGTTTTGCTGTGTCCGAGCCTTTAGGGTGTTTATCTGATTCACTCAAGTAGTTGGATTACAAAGTAAACAGCACGGGTACTGAAGATAACAATACTTTATTGAAGAAATAAAACTTGTCTCTGTTGTCCATTTCTTTACAATAATAAAAATATATATATATTTAAAAAAAAGTAATCTAGCCTTCCTCGCCCCTGCCGGGTTGCTTGGGCTAGCTAGGAGTCGGTGTTTAGTTTTCTGTCCTCATTTAATATTCCAACTCTAAAATCCTGGTCTGTTTTATCTATTCCCTTCCTTCAAGCTGGGGGCAATTGGACACTTAAAAAATTCAGCAGTTTGTTCCCAAGTGGGGTGGGCAACGTAGACAGTTTGCTGCTCATGCCCTCAGAGTCTCATTCATTTACGTCACAATACCACACCGGCCAAGATAATTCTCAGTGAAAAAATAATTTGTTTTAGTTGAAGACGCGTATCTACAAAGTCAATATATCGTGAAAATATCCAGAGACTCGGACAAGAAAAAAGAGGGTGCTAGAGAGTGAAACTCAGTCTTCAGTGGGTCTCCGTAAGAAACGAAGGCAGAGAATTGAACAAAGAATTGCGCTGGTCTGACTGACCTTCATTTCACAAACTTCACCAAAAAGCACAAGTCAAAAATAATCTCTCCACTGCGAAGCACCTTATGCTGGATTTCTCTCCCCCTATTTTAATGTTTAGGTCAAATAAGAGTTTAGGTTAAATAAGATTTTATTTTTACGCCGTTTATTATCATTTATCCTAAAATGCCGAAGTGTCGCGATTGCGGAGTTTTTGTCTTAATGTTTCGTTCAAAATTCAATATCTAAATTTGCCTGCCCTGTTATGAATTAGGATGCCGTTAATTAAATTAATTGCTGAATAGATTTCGCCTTCAAATTTCGCCAAAGGGATTAGATCTAGCGTGACTTTGTAAATAAATATTTCTTTAAAGTTAAATCTTGGATCATTTTACTTCCAATGAAAATAACGGACAAATTTTCGCATTTCGAAACGAAAAAGGCAATTACGGAAATTAGCGGAAATATATATTTTTTATCCTATAAAGTAAAATTAAATGTTAGCTGGGAAAACTTGAATTTGATTTTTAAGTCTTAATTTACGCAGCTAGCCGCGATGTTTATCCGCATAATAATGAAATTTGCCGGAATAGTAATTAGGACCAATTTCCCTAGAGATGTTTCAGCCGTCGTGACCGGAATGGATACATTACATCAGGTTTCCCACAAAAGACTGCAACTAGTCAAATGCGTTGTTTAAATAATAATAAAAATTAAATAAGAAGAATCTTCCAGTCCTTTATGGGAAAGCCGATTTAAATGTATCAATTGAAGTCACTGCCGAGAAATGAGATGAAAATTTAAAGAAGACTAAGCGAAATCTATGCTTATGATAAAAGTTGGTTAAATTAACTTGATTTCTCACACAAGCCAAGGAAATCTATTCTATGTCCCTTTAAAAGAAAGAAAATAGAGAAGAGTTCCATAGCAGTCTGATTAACCAAGTTTAATTTAAACGTAATAATTTGATCCTAAATTAATACGCTTTAGTTACCTAGGTTTCCGAAGGCTTAAGTAATATCAAAGAGAGGTTAGTCTTTAACATCAACAGCCAAGTTTGTTTGACTGTAGTTTCCATTTGACACAAAAACAACAGACAAAAAAAACAGCAGATGTTGATGTAATATAACCTTAGTTTTGATCAATTTTTAGATAATTTGGGTAGGAAATATGAGAATGAAATGACAATTAAGATAATAATTAAATCCTAAATTAAAATGGTTTAGTTATTTTGCTTTCCGAAGGTTTAAATAACGTCAAAGAGAAGTTAGTCCTTAACATCAACAGCCAAGTTTGTTTGACTGTTGTTTCCAGTTGACACAAAAACAACAAACAAAAAAACAACAGATGTTGATGTAATAAAACCCTAGTTCTGATCATTTTTAGATAATTCAGGCAGGAAATATGAGAATGAAATGATAATTAAGATAATAAATAATTGATTTGTATATGATTTTTATCCTATGCGATGGTTTGAACGATTATTTATTATTAGGCCTAAGCAAGCTTGAGATAGATGTGAAATTTTTAGGTTTAGAAGAGACCTCCATTACCAGTTGCCCCCCATTAGAGAGATTTTATGACTATCAGGTCAATTTGATGTCATTTGTAAAAATCCACCCACGCCACACCAGTGAGATTCAGTGTCCAGTCCTCTGTCCTCGGATACTCCACCGACACACCTACGCCGTGAACCGGCACAATGTTAGCACCTACGTTTTTCATCCTACCGCAGTGGAACATTCCCAGACATATTGTTTGCAGGTAAGCACCTTACGGTTTTTTTTTTTTTGGAAAAAGGTGTGGGTAGTATTATAACAAAATGAATGAAGCCCCAAGAACATAAGAAGCAAATTCTCACCTTCCTCCACACTGTCCTCCCCACTTGGGAACAAACGGCCAAATCTTCCAAGTGCCCAACTGCCCCCAGCATGAATTACAGGAACAGATAAAGTTTCCCAGGATTTCTCAGTTGGAATATCTCAGAGGACATCAGAATTCACACCTTCTCAGAGGCAGAGCTTCCACAGCCCAGCAGGGGCGAGGTTGGCTAGATTAAACATGACCTTTCCCAAGTGATGGGCCCCTAATCTTGTGAGTGTGCCACCTTAGATCTGAAATTACATAAGAAGCTAAAATTTTAAGTAGATAATGCAAGCCCATTAGCACTTTAAAAACATAATATCCCTTATTACTTGGTGTTACGATAAAATTGCCAAAAAGAGAAAGAGTTAGTAAAAATCCTACCTTTTCACTAGTTTTTTTATAACCAATAACTGCCGGTTTGCTGACAGGCAAAACCTAGAGTAAAAAAACAACAACAACAACAAAAACAAACTGACAACTGTTATTTACGAGGGAACTTGTGTAATACCAAGAAACGTGGACCTGCATATTATATATAATCCGAACATAATTAAAGA
>OZ037994.1:21098894-21146394 GCA_964035705.1 Porites rus | reverse complement strand
ATTTACCATGACAATTTATTTGCGAAGATGGTCCATTCCACATGAGAACAGAAAAAATGACCATTTTTGAAATAAACTTTTCTGGGATTTTAAGTGCATAGCCAAAATGCATAAAGACTGAAGTTTCAAAAATCATCAGGACATAAGTGCAGATCCACCATTCCATACTGAGGGGGGTACCCGAAGTAAGTGACTACTAAAAGACTCAAGTTCGGGTAATAATGAATGCATTAATCTTTTAACCATAATTCAAACAACTGAGTTCAATGAAGATCAAATGTAACATGAAATGTTTAGTTTAACCATAGCTTTCCATATTTAAAAACCACAGTATTTTCAAACTTAATTAATTTTTTCGGAGAAATCAGTGAATGCCAAAACTATTGACATGGACGTTACGTAACGTCCATGAATTTTAAAGAAATTTTTTTCTCTCAAAGCTGTTGTCTGAGCCCAATACAAAAAACAGAAATGCTTTTTTATTTGACCAAGTAACATACATATGTGACAACAAAACCAATCAGTTCCAAAAGGACACACACAACATTTGATGTTACGTTTGTCATACTTCATGTTACTTTCATGGACGTGACTTTACAACAACAATAAATGCATGAAGCTCACTAATAATTGCCAAAAAAGCCTGGTTCTAATATAATTTGTTATACAACAATAAGAATGTATATTCAGCATTGCTGAATATTATTATGGAGTTAAAGGGAGCACTTAGAACCCTATTGGAGACAATATTGAATTATTATAAAGACAACATTAGTAATAATATATACCATAGTAAAGGAAAATGTCCAGTGTAAGTTATTTCTGACATCTTTTAAAGCATCATATCAAATGGTCAATGTAGCTCTGTGGAAACTTCTAAATTGCTTACAGTGTAAAAAGTTTGAGAATAAAAATAAAATATACAAGCGGTATCTTTCAAATCCTTCTCCTCAGAAGGAACTGATATATAAAACATATAAGAACAAATTAAATCACTCCTTACGAATTGCGAAACGCTTATATTACGATAAGAAGTTAAACGAGTCAAAATCTGATATGAGAGCCACCTGGCGTCTGCTTAAAGAGGTTCTAAATAACAAGAAATTGAGACCCACACCCAACTCTCTTTTCAAGGTTGATGACCAAGAAATTTCTGACCCAATGGAGATTGCAAATCGATTTTGTTATTACTTCAGTAATATTGGACCAAACCTTGTCAAACCGATTCAATCTGCCACTTCGCATGAAAATTTTCTTTTTGGCGATTTCCCTCAGTCTATGTTCCTAAATTTAGCAACTCAGGAGGACATTGTAGATATTGCATGTACGTTTCCGGCGGGAAAATCGGCAGGGTATGACAACATTTCCATGTCTATTATAAAACGATCTATTGGCAGCATTTCCTCTCCTCTAACTCACATTATAAATCTCTCTATTATCCACGGTATCGTTCCAGATGAATTGAAAATTGTTTGTGTGGTTCCTATTTTTAAATCAGGTGACAAAGCTGTAATTACAGTAATTACAGACCTATTTCAATTCTATCTTGCTTTTCAAAGTTTTTGAAGCGAATAATTTACAACCGTATCATAAATTATCTCAATGGCTGCACCATAGGGGAATATTTCCCAAGGGTTCTCATGATGAGTAAGAGAGTAACAAAAAAAAAATACAAAAATTTACCATGACAATTTATTTGCGAAGATATAAAAAACTACGAAAGTTAAAGAGCTACTAAACATAAGGATTAATGAACATAGCAAACATAATTATTTTGTCAGTCCCTTGGTGTGACGTCTCACGCAAAGCAGTTTGCCATTTTTGAACGGATTTTACAGGACTTTTATTATTACTAAAAAAAGCAAGTGTTTTTATTGTAAAGCTAATTGCTTTTAAGTCCACAGCAACTACAAAATTTCAATCTTTCTTTCCGTTATTTCTGTGTTAAGCAGTAGCCACTGAAATCAAGACTAATGAATGGACTGAAAATAATGTGTGGTTCCAGAAAATATCCATAAAACCCCCACGAAAGGGATTTGCCGTATGGTCCCCCTTCCCTCTGGATTTTTCCAAAATCGGCCGCCAAAATTTAGCCCCGCTCCCCTCCGTAATTTCCAAAATTTTTGCACACCCCCTGGAAATAATTTTTTATTGCTATCTCTTATTGAAGTGAACAAAGAAGTAGTTTTGTTCACTAGGATGCCAAATTTTGTGAGTTTCATGTATATTCTGTTGAATTGTATAACAGATAGGCAAATTCCTTATGCCAAACTCCTTATGCGCTCAGGTCACAAACAAATTTTATGAGTTTCATGTATTTTCTGTTGAATTCTACAACAGATCAGCGAATTCCTTTTGCGCTCAAGTCACGAAGAAATTGTTGAAAAAGTTCTTGGCCACACGAAAATTTAAAGCAAGGTCGCGAGAGAAATATAACTGTACTTTTCACTCACTGCACCAAGAAGAAAGCAAGACTTGAAGAAGTAGAAACAAAGAGATCAGGACAGTGTGAGTATCAAATTTTGTTCAACCAAATTTGCATACATGTGTATTTGAGTTTGCGGTAAAATTGCGCGTTGCCGATGTCACTGATAAGAAAATTGTCATGCAATGTTTGACGTGCTGGAAAAGACTCTCGAAACTTCTTTGTGATAGAGAAACAGTCAAGTGAAGAAGAAATGCAACCAATTAAAAAAAATTTTGTGTGTGTTTTGTGTTCTCGACATGCAAGGAATATGAAAGTTTCGTTCCACTGGCTCATAAACTACAAAAGGGTAGGGCCATCCCCCCTTTTTTCATTTAGCATCGGATGCGTTTCCTGATATTGGGTTGGTCGGTTGGATTGAAAAAAAAGAAACTAAAAAAATCACAAGAAGTCTCGGAATAGAAGGCCCTGGTACCCCAGGAAAACGTTAAAAGTTAACATTCACATGTATTTCAAATCACAAAATGCACAATAAAATAAAATTATACTGTAAAAAATGTTCCTGTGTTTCTCTATGCTGTTACTATGCTCATTTTCAGATTGAAAGAATCATTTCAAGTGGAAAATGGTTTAACTACGCCGTTATTTTTGTTTTTGAAAATGCCAAAAATTTGGGTCAGTCAGACGACGCTAAACGGAGAAAAAAAAGAGGATGGCCTAAAAGATGAAAAAAATATTATTTTCGGCAAACTTGTTGAAAAAAAAGTTAAGTATTGAAGGGTGTTACTAAACAGCGTAACGCAGTAACGAGTAACGGAGTAACGAGGAAACGAGTAACAGGATAAAAATTCAAGATGTTAAGAAAATAAATCAATCATTCCTAATGAAAGAAAAAACATAAAAATGGTTGTAATATCCTAATAATGATCTTTACCAATCTCGAAAAATATGTGTATTCCAAAAAGTGCTTAAAACAATGACGTCAATCCCTCACCCCTCCCTCCAGCAAGGTCGAAGGTATTTTCGCGCTGAAAAAGTCACCTGGCTATGGCTGTTATAGGGGGCCGACTTGCACCCATTCCAAATAAGGTTTGTGATTGGCTGGGAAAACAATAGGGATGGTGACATAACGATGCCCCTATTCCTGAAAACAATAGGTAGTGCAGGTTACAGGGACCAATGAAATAAGAGGTTTGGATGGGTGTAGGTCAAATGGTTATTTTCTCACAGCCACGAGGAGACCGAGGAGCGACCATGCATGGAGGAAGGCGAGGTACAGATTTTCTTTCTGATTGCCACAATTATTTCATTTCTTAGAAGAAAAAGCTTTGTCAGGTAAATCAAAATAATAGAACCTTGTTGGGCCCTTATTAAGGTTACCAACTAACCAATTAAAAGTACTCGATTGCCAAGGCTTAGAAACAGTTTGCTCGTGTATTACTCCCGGGGTTATTACCTGCTTTCCTGCTCGACTTTCAATGTCTAGCAAATGTTTTTTAACTCCTCTCGAAAATACGGGATTCAACTTAATACTACCTTCCCAAAGTTAATTATAGTGAACTTTTCTACCGATTTAAAAGGAAAGTATAAATCATGTTTAAAAATAACCTCCCAATGTAAAGACTCTGAAATAGAGTGCAGAGCAAGACTAGTTTTTAGATCGCTTTTCAATTAAAGTAAAGTAAAGTAAAGAAACATTCAAATGGATTGGTTCACTCGGAAGTCGCATTTAACATCAATCAATGCAGAATAACCGAAACATTGTTACTGCCAGGGCATGAAATTAACTCTTTTTTGTACGATCCACTTGGTTACTTAATATTTAAAAGTGGTAGCCAGTTCCATAAGTCGAATAAGTCCTGAGTCCCCAGAAAAAAAAAAATATAAAAAAAACAAAACAAGAAGAAACAGAACAAACAAGGAGAAAGAGTGGTTTACTAGATTTTATTTTAGAGCTGAGATCCTCCAAATCGACAAGTTTTGAACCCAAATGATTCTAGCAGGTAATCCAGCGTGCAAAGAAAGTAATGTCCGATAGCCCGGGACTAGTGGATTTTGTTATCGGGCTAGTGAGTTCTGTTTTTAACTTGCCCGACGGGTAAGTGATCTTTTTTAAGCAATTCGAATAACAGAAAAACTGTGAAATCAATTCTGCTAGTCAAAAAGCTTTTGGGGCTATGTCTGGGCTAGTAAATGTTAGCTTCAGCTTGCCTGAATGGCAAGCTGTTAAAATGATTTTCTTTGCACCCTGTAATCAAAGTAAGCAAAGAGGACCCCTACATATCTACTTCGCATTCGCCAGCAATAGAGTTTCCTAGTGAAATATGTGCCATTTTGCATGATCGTCATACAGACATTGGTGCTTGTATTTAATAGTTGCAATTTCACGCCCTGATAACATGCAAATTATTACATGAACTCATTGTGATGCAAATTTTAATTTGTTAAGCCTGGGCTTAATAGATGGCTTAAAGGCAGCTACGCCCTTGTCAGTGCTGAATTCTGTTAGGGACTTTTCCGCTTCTGGTCACGCTTCGGCAAACTTTAAAAATAAATATTGGGTGTGTTATAAGAAACGCCTTAGCTAAGATAACAACAACTAACAGTATTTTTAAAATCGTAGAAGAGCCCTCGTTTCCACTTCTGTGTTCTCCCACTTATGATCCCTTCAGGATTTCAAGAAAGGATCGTGTCTTCTTCTACACTTACTTTGAGATCAATCTGGGTGGGGGGGTTGACGTCGTTGTTTTAAGCAATTTTTTTTTTGGAATACACATATTTTTCGATATTGGTAAAGGTCATTATTAGGATATTACAACCATTTTTATGTTTTTCTTTCATTAGGATTTATTTGTTAATTTTTTTATCCCCTTGAGTTTTTATCCCAATACTCGTTTTCTTATTACTCCTACTACTCATTACTCGTTACTGCGTTACTCTGTTTAGTAACACCTATAAGTATTGAATAAAACATAAGTCGATACTGTCGATAATCGATTGATAATTATATGAAAGCAAAGATGGCTACAAAGGAGCAGAGATCCATAACCATTCATGATAGGTTTGTAAAGAAACTTCGTAACATACGAGACCTGGAGAATAACACATCATTTGACACGAGTGGCTAGAGATGAAATGGTTTTGGGATGGAAATTCGGCTAAAATTTATCTTTGAACAGACAGGTTCAGTTCCTCCAACGGTCTACCATTTCTTTTTCAAATGGATAGCCCTAGCCATCCGAACGGATAACAATTTTTCGAAACGGATATCCCAAGCCGTTCGAGGAGATCATAATTTTTTCCAAAAAGACAGCCCAAGCCATTCAAATGGATGACATTTTTTTTTGGAACGAATAGCACAAGCTGTTCAAATGGACGACAATTTTTTCCGAACAGATAGCCCAAGCCGTTCAAATGGATGAAAATTTATTTTGAACAGATACCCCGAGCCATTCAAACGGATACCAAATCCATTCAAAAATTTCAAAACATTTTTTTAAGCAAAGAGTGCTGGTAATCAGGGGCACCCAATGTTAATTTTCCAAAAATATCTGTTCGGAAGACGATTTGAGATCTAGAATTTTCGGAACATTTGTTGTAAAATTTCTTGCTTGCCTACCTCTCCTGGGATTTTCAAACATCTAAAAAGTGGTATACTTGCCCATTATTTTTTTAAACGGATTTTTACCCTAAAAAGGTCACTTTAGAATTTTTGGGAGCCTTTTTTCTGGCCAAATTTTTCAAAAAGGTAAGATTTGATCCCTATAATTTTCAGATCACTAAACTTTCAGCTAGGAAATCCGAACAGATAAAGATTTTTAGGGATAAAATATGCCTACATCTACCATTTAAATACTAACATACGTTTAACAATGCTATGTTCAAGTGGGTGAACTATACTTTCGTTGGATGCTCTGAGTAATTAAGATGGTCTTCTTTTATAAAAAAAACAAAAAAACAATGCTTCCTTTTTTAATAAATGGAGAAAAAAAAAATACAACCCTCCTCTTTCCCCCTTGCCCCTTTCCAAAAAATTAGAGATCCCCCCCAAAAAACCTCTGCCCCTTCCCAATAGAGTTTTAGCTTATATCAGTTATTTATAACAAGAGCAATGACTGGCACTTGTGACCGGTGACCTGTGAGTCGTGTATTCTGTACCTGCCAAATTTCATGTTTCACCTTAATTTGTACCAGATCTCCTAAATTAACTTGATGATTTAAGCTACAAGCTTAATCCTTTAATTACCATCACCAATATTACTTGCTTATGAGACCATCGCTTTCTGCGAAATAGTCTTAAATTAAGCTTAACAGTAAGTAACTTAAACTACAATGTAATCAAACATAAGCCTACCTCACAAGACCCGTGCCACATTTTTCACGACTTCTGCCACGCCAAGTGCGAGAATTTTTGGATCATGAATAAAGCCAAGTGTTGACGAGTAAGTAACAGAACTGCTGAAGCTCAAATCCGAGTTCCAGAAGTCTATTTATGTTACTTAGATCCATGAACTAACCTCAATAATCGGCCGCCATATTGGTTTCTTGTAGAGCCCAGTCTCTCGATTGGCGCATGCATCTCGCGCACGGGCTTTTGCAGCACTCGTTTCGCGTTTCTCGAGTACTCGTAAAAGGCGCTTTATGGCCCGCAGGGGCGGATCTAGGGGGAGGGTGCAGGGGGTGCGCACCCCCCCCCCCCCCCTCCGCTAAGATGACCTGCGGCTTTCTAATACAACTGGTATTCTATGTGGTTTATTGGTGTTGAAGTAGAGCAAGAGACGAGTGCACCCCCTCCTAAAAAAAATCCTGGATCCGCCCCTGGCGCGGGCGGTCAGCAAAGTAAACATTTTCATGCTTATTACTTGTCCATGAACTTTCGCGAGTTATGAGCGAGACTATAGTAAATAAACATACTTCTAACAGCGACGAGTACTTCAACTGAGTAATGAAACCAAGTCCACCATCCTCAAAGCAGTAGAGCGGTATGTTCACTACACAGTACAAAAAGATCTCTGGGCGATGCCGCGATGGCATGTCCCGTGGCTTACATCACCCCTAAAGAGAGCTATTCGAAAAAAGCAGCGTTTATATCGCAAAGCAAAGCAACTCCAGACCAACGAAAAAAAAAACAGAAAAGCAACAAAGAGCAAGCTTTTAAAACCTACAACGCTTACGTTTCCAATTTATTGGATTCCACAACAAACCCTGACCTTCCCACCCTGAGTAATCGTTTCTAGTCCTTTATTGCGTCAATGAAAAAGGACAAAGTGGGTATCTCTCCCTTGAAGAAAAACGGAAAAGGGGAGCCGTGCATGATGGTAGAAAGAAGGCTTTTATTAGAGCAATTTAAGTCAGATTTTACTCAAAAGGATCTCCAGAACCTTCCATTATTCCACAAGCCCCCAGACGTAGTTAATCGATTAACCGATAATCGGTATAAATCGATAGTAATCGATATTGATCATCGATGAATATTTGATCGATAGAAATCGATAAAGAAAAAAGGTTGTGACTTTTATTAATATAGATGATTTTCCCATGGAAATCGATGATGATTTTTTTATCGATTACTATCGATTACTATTGATTGTTATCGATTTTGTTAATCGATCATTATCGATAAATGATTTTTTTTGGTGACTTCGATTTCTATCGATTTCCAATATCAATCAATATTAATCGGCGGATTAAATTGATTAATATCGATGATATCGATTGATTTCCCATATCGATTTTTTATCGATTAACTACTTCTGGAAGCCTTTCCCAACATTTTTCAATTGCATTTTGAGACCTTTAGAATTGCTAAGCTGTTAATCTCGGCGTCAAAAAGGCCGCTGGCCCAGATCAAATCCCATGCTGGATACTGAAAATCACTCAAGAAATCATGGGCCCCATTCCTGTAACAGTTTTTGTCACTTTCACTACAGATAGTCCGGCAGGACTGGAAAAAAGCGAACGTACATGCCATCTTCAAAACAGGGTTATAGAAGGTTATAGGTAACTTGCCCGGGGGATACTTGGGTTAATTTTTGCTGGGTGTGTGCCGCTGGCCTCTCAGAGCCCCATCATAGTCTAATCTGTTTCCAATTATAGACCCCATCTTAGTCACTTTTGGGCAAATATGTGATTTTCGCGATCCCAGCTTAGTCACCTTCTTTTCATGTATCTACCTTATATTCAGAGTGAAGAACACTTCGCTTTTCACCTGCAGTACAAACATTCTGGTACGTTTAATTTGCTAACCGTAAATATGAAGAACTTACTTACCCTAAAACTCAGAAAGTGTGCGACCCCATTCTAGTACCTGTATTGAAAATGTGACCCCATTATACTCAAACCAGTAGTGAAAATGCGACTCTATCCAGCGGGAAATCCCCATTAGCCTCTTATAAGGAAGTACCCTTCCTCCCGGGGTCACTTGCCTCGAACTACAGACCAATTTTCCTCACCTCTCTTTCCTGTAAGATCATGGAACATATCTGATATTTAGTCACATTATGTCCCACCTTGAAGAGTTCAAGATTGTGTCTGATATCCAGCATGGCTTCCGCAAATCTCATTCATGGAAACCCAACTGCGCATCACCCTCGAAGATCTTGCTAAAAACCTTGATCATGGCAAGCAAAGCGATATTAACTTGCTTGACTTTGCCAAAGCTTTTGATAATGTCCCACACCAACGCCTCCTACTCCATTCAAGCTAAGCCACTACGGCGCACAGGACACAATCAACAAGTGGATTCAAGTTTGGAAGGCTTAAAAATTCGCTTGTGTCAAGTCTCAACGGGAACACTTGGGAAGTTTTTCCTTTTTTCGAGCGGATCTTTGCGTTAATGCCGTGAGATGGGTAAAGGGAGGGGCGTTGCGGGTGGGGGGAGGGAGGGGCGGTCCTACGCACGTTATCAAGGACATCAAAAAGTTGAAATAACGCATCACAGTGATTGAAATTATGTGTTTACGTTTCAAGGAAATTTCAGAAGTAATGTAACGTTTGCTCCCTTCTGTGGTGGACTTCTCTAACCGAGAGAGTTTTATTTCAATCGAGGATCCTAAACAACGCTTTTCGCACTCAGCTTTCAAACCAGAGTTTTTAATGAGCTTCAATGATGCTTATTAAGTACCCTTAAGAGCCTCAAGGGATGAATGCTTACTGTTAATGGGTATTTGAATTCGTTCCTTATTTCCAAGAAAACCCATGATTCCTACAGCTTTGGGATCTACATAATATATCATTCCTGCTAATTTGAAAATTTGCTCATTATCACTGTCTGCCATTGCATCCGAGATCCCCACGCGTGTTAGCTTCACAAAAATAAGAGCTGATTGGCTGAAAAATGCTGACGTCACGGGAGTCGTTTCCCAGCTTGGGATAGCCTGCGAAGCGCAGACGCATTTCCGGTCGTCGCTTCTCTCCCTCCGAAAAATATATATTTTTCGGAGGGAGAGAAGCGACGACCGGAAATGCGTCTGCGCTTCGCAGGCTAAGCTTGGGATCGCAGACGATACTTTCTCGGCGGGTGAGACACACAAGAGCCGACAAAGGCGTCTACTCTCCCAGGCTAGGTCAGTTAGGAAAAATAATAACGAGTCTTTTAAGACATTTTAAAAAAGTTCATATGAATTTCCACCAATTTTTTTTTCCAAAATTTGTCTTCAGTTGAACTTTACCATCTATTTAAACGAAAAAAATTAGTCAAAATCACGAATATCGCATAAAATATTTTAAAGTTCACGTACTATACGACAAGCAAACCATTCAGACTTTTGCTCCATTTGAAAAACGTCTTTCCTATGGATAATTTATTGATCCCTGCGTGTGTGTGCCCTGTGCTTTCTGGTTTTGGTTCTAAAGCTTTTTCTGATTGGTTATTTCACTCTAGCCAATCATAAGCAAGCACTGCAAGTGCATGAAACTTTTGCGTGAAGTGTTGAAACCCGGGCATAAATCAGACTGATTAATTATCTTGCAAAGAAAAGTTATAGGCAGGCATACCATGTTCCAAGAATATAGCGATATTTAACAACAACAAAGTCTCTAAAGATGCTTTTATGCCTTGAAAGGAGAAAAAAAAAAAAAACGTTTCACAAGTATCATATCAATCAATCAATTGGCTACTTCAGAGACACACCCTTACTCATGTTTCCCTGCAGTTACCCTAGGAGGCCCGATATATAGGCACATTGAGCACATAAGATCAATACAAAAACAAACCTTTTAAAGTTTTCTTTATTCGTTTTTGCACCTGAAAAACAGCGGTGAGGCATGGAGTTGTTCAGCTATGGCAACTACGGCGAATCGGAGTCGGGATCGTAAGCGGAGTCATAAGAGCCCTTTTGACTTAGTGAATATCAAAAAAATAATAAGCGCGACGGATTCGGAATCAGAAGAATCAGAACGTTTCCATTTTCTCCAAAGAAAGCGACATTATTGCTCCACAAAGTCCACACAAAATTGTACAGACTTTTGTATGGTAGCGGGAGGTTAACCAACTTACAGGTCATGCAGCACCAGAGGTATCAGTAGAAGTTTCCATTAAAAGGCAATCAATGACTACATGTAGCATGTGGCTAGTGCTTTGTAGAATATTACATTTAAGATAAATCAATGTTGTATAAACACGATAGTCGGTCATTTAGGAAATAAAACTTCCTACAGTTTTGTAGGTAATGAAATTATATTTTAAATTATTACGTTTAAATCAAAGAGAATATATAAAAGGCTGTTAAGGCAATAATAATTGAGTGTGATAACAAATTAACCGAGAAAAGTCGTATGATTACCCCTTAATAATTCGCCCAATTTGAGGGAATCCTCATTCCAGAATCCAGGGAATTTTTCGTTAAGGAATCCTGAACCCGGGAAATTTTTGCTTGTCGAATCCGGGCTCCTGGGCCAAGCTCCACTGACAACTGACAAAGACTGGAATCTAGTGCCTGGAATCCGAAGTCCAAGTCGGGGAATCCAGAATCCAAGACTTTCCTGGATTCCCTTACATGCAGTGAAATAATATACACGAAAAAAATTTACTGGATCACAATTCGTCGCCAAAATACATCCCAGTGTCACGCGTGACCATAAAGTGGTTTTTAAGTCTTTCTTTTACTGTTTATTAGCCAACCTTTAGTTCTACGTTCCTCGAGATATTTTCATTTTATTTCCTTCCTTTGCATTATACTTCCTCGTGTTTTGCTCTGTTAACTAAACACTGCATTGCTCTCAGCCAATTAAATTCCCAACATGAAATATGAATTCATTAACGAGCTAGGTATTTTTTAGGTATTAGGTATTTTATTTATTTGCCACACGATTACGATAATTACAAAAAGATGCCAAAAAAAAAAAAAAAAAATGTAGGAAGAGATGGCGAGGAGGCCTAAAAGAAACTATAGAGCTTATGTTAATTAGGCCTCCTCAATTACAATTTTTCGAAGATAGTATAAAAATTACGGCGACGGATACAACATAATATGAGGTGAAAAATTAAACTAATCAATATTACGGAAGTTTACAAATGTTGAATATTAAAAGGCTTTTTCCCAAAATTTTTGTTAGAGTATACTAATAATTATTACAAATAAATGCCTTAAGTGCTCTTTTAAAGGAGAAAGGTGAGGAAGCGTTGATGATTTTGGTGTTTAAGGTGTTGTAAAATTTAGGTCCTTGATAAAAAACGGAAAATTGTTTGGTTCGAGTACGACAGAAAGGCAGACGAAATTTACACGAGTTTCTTGTATTATACGAATGAATTTGACTTTGTAAGGTAAATTTACAATGAAATTTTAAAGGTAGAGTATGGTTTTGATAGGAGTACATGAATAAGCCTAGTTGTATTAAGTATATATCATGAAATTTTAAGATACCAAGATTTTGAAAGATTGGATCAGTATGTGCATCGAAAGTTGTTTTAGCTATAGTTCTGATCACTCGTTTCTGTAAAATCTCAAGACGAATAAGGTTAGTTCTGTAAGTAGAGGCCCAAACTAAGTTGCAATAAAAAAGGTATGGATAGACTAGAGAAAAATATAGTGTTCGTAAGGTTTTCGTGGATAAATAGAAACTGGATTTACGAATAATTCCTGTGCATTTAGAAACTTTATTGGCGACATGTGAGATTTCAGATTTCCAATTTAAATTTTCATCCATGATTACTCCCAAGAAAACTGTTTCTTTTACTTGATCAATTTTTTGATTATTAATTAAAAGTTGAATAGTTTGATTTGTACGCTTTTGAGATGGTTTAAATACAATGAATTTGGTTTTTTTCAAGTTTAATGAAAGCCTGTTAGCTCTAAACCATATTGACAACTTATTTAGCTCAGCGTTCAGTATATTAGTAAGGCAGTCTTTATCCTTGTGAGACACAAATACGTTTGTATCATCAGCAAATAATATCAGTTGTAATATTGTTGACGTGTTGATTATATCGTTGATGTAGAGCAGAAAAAAAGGCCCTTGTATTGAACCTTGGGGAACGCCACACATGATATTAGCACGATACGAAACATAACCATTGTATTCTACAAATTGAAGTCTGTTGGAAAAATAGCTCTT
Source organism: Porites rus (assembly GCA_964035705.1). Classification (NCBI taxonomy): domain Eukaryota; kingdom Metazoa; phylum Cnidaria; class Anthozoa; order Scleractinia; family Poritidae; genus Porites; species Porites rus. The sequence goes on along the minus strand of OZ037994.1, from coordinate 21,133,415 downwards.
AATCCATTTGAGAGCCAAGCCACGTATACCATAGTGTTCAAGTTTATCAAATAAGATGGAATGATTGACTGTATCGAAAGCTTTCGAGAGATCTAAAAAGACACCAACCGCTAATTCACCATGATCAATAGCAGATGAAATTTTTTCATGCAAATCAATCAAGGCAAGCGTCGTAGAGTGGTTTTTCCTGAATCCGAACTGGTTATCACAGAGAATATGTAAATTAGTTAAATAATCATACAAGCGATTATAGATGATTCTCTCTAGAAATTTTGAAAAGCTTGGTAGAACCGAGACAGGCCTATAGTTGGTGAATAGTGACTGGTCATCAGCTTTAAACAGTGGTACCACACGAGCTATTTTCATTTGATCTGGTACAACGCCATGAGCGATCGATAAATTCATAATGTGAGCCAGAGATCCCGAAATGATTTGAATGGATTCCTTAATTATAGACATTGGAATATTATCGTATCCAGCCGCTTTCCCGGAAGCAAAAGATTGAGCAATGGTAATAATTTCATCCTCTGTTGTTGGGCTAAAAAAGATTGACTCTCGAAATGATCCAGATAGAGAATCTTTATGTGAACAAGGAGGAGGCTGTATCTTCTTTGCGAGGTTGGGACCAATACTAGAGAAGTAGCTACAAAACCTATTTGCTACTTCCACTGGATCAGAAATCTCCTGACTTAAATATTGTATTTAATTGAGGCCTTGGCTTTTTTCTGTTTAAAACTTGTTAAATTTTAGTGCGGGCCCATTGTTTTTGAGCAAGAATCATTTTCCCCTGAAGTTCTAGTGTCAATTGCTCCCGCAGTTCATCTGCCTTTCGTTTAAAGCTGAGCTCCATGGCATTCTTTTCCCCTTCGAAAATTTTGGCAAGTTCATGTTTTTGAATTCTCAAACTATCAAGACCTTCTTTGAGGACTTTAATGCTCTGCAGCAGATAAGCTCGCTCAAAAGAGTACTTCGATTCACATTCGTCTTCCACGACTTTGCGAAAAAAAGGGTTTCTCCTGCTGAAACCTTTCTGGCATCGCAGCTTTTTCTCTTTTAAACGATCCTAACAAGATTTCTTCTTGTTTCCGCAGGAGAGTCAAAAGTTCACTGTTGTCCGCTATAATAAAGACGTTGTCACATCAACTGCTTGCAGTTCCATTCGCCGTTGACTTTGTAATGGTGTCAGGGATTTCGTGCTCGTTCGCAAGCCAAGGTGATGGAATGCATCGCGATGAACGTGTCTAGTGAAAAGGTCGAATGATCTCCTCAGATCACAAAGTTCGTTCCGAAAGAAGTCTTTTTCCTCTGTAAGAACTCTAATAAGCTCGTCTTTAGCTTTAATGATCTCATTATACTCATTCCTCACTCTCATTTCAAAGTCCTCCTTCTCTTCAGCAGATTCTTCCTCCATTGTCTATCGCACTTGTTCCAGTTCGTCTTCAAATTCCTCCATTTGTCGCCGCAAGATTTCGTCAAGTTCAGTTTGACACGAAGATTCTTTGGTGTCCATAATCTTTCCATTCCTGGCATTTTTCCCAGAATTATCAACCTCTTCTTTGAAACGAAAAAACTTTTCTCGTCTGCTCTTTGTCTCAGTCTCGCTGGATTTGACATGTTCGCTTTTAGGGACGTTGTGCCTAGCCTGCGTAGCAGTCGTCGAAAGGGGTAGCAGGCTACGTTGTGCCAGTAATTATAAACGACAAGTGCGAGATTAGTTTGTTTACAGTTGGTATTCCAAGACTGTTGTTTGAAAACTAAAACTACCTGTATATTATGCAAAGTAATTTGCGTAATACAGACCGAAAACCCAGACCCCTGGAGGTCTAAGACAATCTCGCTGATAAAACTTTCATGAAGTTTTACTTTGCAAGCGTATCACCTTCATTTAAATTTCTGCTCAAATATTTTGTTTAGACAGTCTTTTAATGAATAAGACATCGATTGGTGCAACCAGTCAAGAATGAACAGAAACTCTTGTTTTTTTTTATCTTTTCGTACGTCAAAACACTGTTTTGGTGCTACATTAGTTGCACTTCAGCCCGCTTTTAAGTTTGAGATCGTTTAAAAACTCCCAAAATTGGCCAATGTCCAATTTAATCATAGTTGTCGCAATTATAGCAAAAGGCGCCCTTCAACTTGTACCGTACTAAACGTAAAGATGTTGAATTTGAGTTAAACGTATTTAGTAAACATTTCATTGGAATGCCTTAGTTTTTAGACAAAATTCTTCTTAATTACAACCAAATTAAGACACGAATTATTCGGCCTATAAGCTTCCAAATTGTGCTGCCTAAATTGCCACTGATTACGACGGTTTCTCTATAAAATAGGCGCAAAGGACGGCGGGAAGGTAAATGATGGAGGAACGTCTCCCACTGTGGGAAGCTAGTTTACACGGGATAATCGCGGGCGAAATCATTGCAAGCATAGTTGGAATAAAGAAGAACAGTAGAGCCAGCCCCATCCCGTCAAGTCTAGTCCCGTCCCAGAATGGAATGCGTTAAATGACATCTATCGATATCAGTTTTAGTGCCCAGCAGTTTTGAGGGAAAACATAGCAGGTACGAGGTGTATGGGGATGTCTATGAGGGCAACTAAAACGTTTGAGGGGAATATGTGTTGGTACATTTTCGTTCCCATACAATACATAAATACTTAAACCCTCGGTGCCCAGTGGTGATGATGAATGTTAGTCTTGCGGGCTCATAAACCTGTGATGTTATTGCATGTAAACTCTCCTTGAGCCTGTCTTTTCCTTACCATGATTTTTCCTGCTTTGCTTATTTAAAAAAACGGCTAAAATCAAACCTTTACAGCAAGGAGCCCAGAAGTGTGACTCCTTTAATTAAATCACATTCTTTCATTCAGAGATTAACCTATCAGAAGTGGAGGACAGTTTGCAGCTGGCTTCTGACTGGATTAAATCTGTACGAAAGAATGTGAATAAATCAAAGCGTTCACATTATTGGGCTCTTTCCTGTAATTTGTTCTGAATATTATGCTCATATATATATATATATAAGTAAATAAGGTAAGAAAGAGTTATATTTAAAATTAATGAGTCATTCTAAGGCTCGACACAGAAATTACCGTCATTCGATAGGTTATCATAAGAGATTCCCAATGGTTACAAGATGGTGCATATAAACAGTTTAAACGTTCAGGAGAATTCGAACCTGTATGTTTAACCTGCGAGCAAGCTCGACTCCATTTCGAGTTCGACTGTCGCTGGCTGTTCCTCACGCTCACACCTCCTTTCGTGTCCCACTCACGCGCGACGTCTCACAATGAGCTTCCTCGCAGGCTACTGTCAGGGGGACCCAACGACTTTTTTTCTGTAACATAACAGTTCCAAGGAGAAAATATTGCCAAGAAACTTCTTGAGTTCGAGAAAGGCCTAAAATTCCTGGATAACTGCCAGTCCTATTCGGAAAAGGTATTCGGAGTTTTCTTTAAACTTATCGACGATTTTGACATTTTTTTCCCAAGATTTTACCATTATTATTAAAGAAGGTCTCCTGCGAATTTCGGTACAAAGTACGGCTACTCCATGTCCTCTATTTTTCGACCATTGGACCCATCATGGTAGCTAACAGTTTCGGATGAGAGGAAAACCATCCAAAAACTTTCGAGAAGACCAAAATTCCCATAAGACACTCCTGACTTAATTGGAACCATTAAGTCGTTGCGTGGGGTGCCTCTGTACTGTATATCCTCAACCAAACTCATATGACGTTACTTCCACAAGCATTTGTGTAGTGTCACCAACTTCCAATATATTTTCTTGTTGTTTAACGTGTTTATAGTAAATACAGGTGCGCTTAGAAGTTACTTACCATAGAATCTGTTATGCCCTTTCTTAGAGAGCCAAAGAAGCCGGCTCTTTTACAACCCTCGTTTTTAACTCACGTTCAAATTGTCTCACTCGATCAGTTCACTCTCCAGTCCAACACGCAATGTACCTTATGATATTTGTGTCGGTGCATTCAAAATAGCTCTCCTGAGAAAAAATCCTAAGGGGTTGTTGTATACACAGACACAGACTAGACAATTGGTTTTTTTTATCAGTTAGCAGGTACGAAAAAAAAAAAAAAGTGATCTTGCACAACCTGTTTTGCCTTTTGCATCATGTGGTCAAAAACATGTGTGATTCGAATTAACCTTTTAGAACACAAAGATACCACATAATGGTCTCGCTTTTCCACTAATTTGAATCATTAGGCTGAATAGCCCGTCTTGTGGGGAACAGGGAGATTGCTTTTCTCGAGATTCTCAGCGTATAACTTAGAAATAAACAACAAACGCAGATAAAGTTTAAAAGCCTTTAATTTATTTTAAAGAATGACATCAAATATATAGAAACTGACAAAAGCTGGACATTCGTTTATGAAATAGGCCACTGTCGATATATCCATTGACGTCATGTCCTGAGAACACGAGGAAGAAGAGTGATGACAGGCTTTCGTTTCTTCTGGTTTTCTTGGCCTGGCTACGAATTTGGATAATAGCACGATATATCAAAGTGACGCCATTCATACTGAAGCCCCTACAATATTTAATCTTACCCTTGCCATTCAAAAATTTATTATTATCATTATAAAATGAAGCACTATTGTTATGTAAATATGTATTATGTATTAAATGAATAAATGTAGGTGCATAAATTAAGTTCTTGCTACAACCATTGAAACACTCTTGCTGGTGCTGACTTCGTTCCTGGTGTATGATCCATTAAATAAAAGAATTATATAAATTATGCAGATCGAGGAGGGGTATCGGATGAACGCCGAGGCGGATAACTTCCTTTCCATTGCTGACCCTGATTGTGTGTCTTCAGTGAATAGTGTGTTATATACAGCTATTTCGAGAGAGGTTGTCGGGAAAAGTGAACCTAACAATTCCGAAAGGCATTGTGGGTGGTTTTGAGTTCACTGTTCTTCAGAGAAATTTTAAAAAATTGGCACGAAAGGCCATGGAAATATGTAAAGTAAAGTAAAGAAACAAAAGTAGGTTCGACAGCTACAGTCATCAGGAACAGTGTATCGATCATATCCCACATTTATACCTTTCGGAATGGTCGCGTCCACATTTTTTCCGACAACCTTTCTCGAAATAGCTGTATACTGACTTCCAAACCAGAACTTAGCTGCAGAAGTTGTAAAAAAGGTTCCTGCGTTGCTTATTGTAGTGGCACCAATGGTCGGAAATTGGATGTTATTTTTTCCGAACTGCCCTGATAATCCGAATCTTCACTTCTCACACCCAGAAGTGGGTTTCCTAGTGATCTGCTAAAGAGTACAAAAATCTAAACTATAATCTCTACAATTATTATTCAACACCAGCAAAGATCTCTACAATAATTAACCTTTTTTTTCTTTCACTGCCGCAATATTGTTATGGTAAACCGAGGTGCCTTTTATCACCTTACTCCTAATCACACCTTTTTGACTCAACAGTTCGTTTCTCCAACATGACATGACATGTTTATAGGGAGTGGCAATGTTGTAATCTAACCTAGCCGATTGAAACGTTCGTAACATTGAATTGTAGCCACGGAATTATGTGGTAGGTTATGTGGCATCTGAGGAACTCTGAAGGCTATGATTAGTCCCACTATGCCGGAAAGTCCTTGCACAGACACGAAAATAATACCGGATTTTGCTTCTGTCAGTTCATATATAAGAACGGTGATTTTCCGGCTGCTTCTGTTAAGGAGCGAAACTGCGCTGCACCACCGCCGATCTTTAAAGTGGATCGTCACATATCGCCGGGATAGGTTTCTGCCACTTTTCGTCGCAGTGTGAACAGGTTTTCAAGTAAAATGAGTAGGGGCGAGCGTGGGCTGGGACCCACATCAGTCAGGAGAGAGGACTGGGATTTAGTTCACCAAACTGACCTCTCGGCCAGCCGACCGCTCTAGTGCGATGTTCGATATTTGTGGACGACTTGTTCCAATTCTATACGGTTGTCGTTCATACTACCGGATACATTTTCATGTCGACACGAAAATCTATTTCCAGTATAGTGTGGACAGACTAAAAAAGTAAAAGGAGCAATCCGAACTACTAACAACTTAATAGTCATTTGCAGAGAATGAACCGATTTTAGTGCCTACAATTGATATATTACCAGTACTATTCAGTATTTTCTCGATGTCTCTCAAATGAAATTAAATATTATTAGGTATCTTATTGTAATAACCCATTAAACAGTTGCGCTCGTCATCTCTGTCCTGTTCCTTGGTGGGCAAGGGAACTCCCATATGAAAATGACGGGGTTGCTCGTCTCTCGTAGACGTAGACATAGCAGTTTTTGGTCTCACTTTGACTGTGCAAGACAAAAAGCCACTATTTTTAACCATAAATGTATCGCTTAACCCCCTGCTAACGGACGTAACTTTGTTGGCCAACAACTCGCAATATTTTTCAACATTGTTGGAAGTTGTTGCGTCCGTTTGCCCGTAGCTTTAGGGTTGTGCGTAAAGAAATATCATAATGAGTTAGAGAGTGTTCTACTTTGGCTGCCATTTGTGATCGTAACCGAGGGAGACTGGTTATGAATACTGGCAAACAGTGAAGATGAAAACAACGGTGTTCAGTTTATGAGTATAGTTTCTTGGTGTTGCAGACGGTGCAACCGCAATTATTAATCTACTTATCCGTCGAGCATTCCGCTATGCTTTCATATTGGAGCCCCCACCTTCCCCCCGAGACCCCTACAACAATCTAAAGAAAAAAAGGTGCTTTGACGAAAATTAAACCATAGAGACCCCATAGAAATTACAGCTTCGTATCAAGAGTACTAGTTTTACTGGTGTTAGAAGCGGATGCCTCACGGTAACATGGCTGGCTCTGATCCAATAGTCTGAAATAATAGTAAGGGGTATCTTCTGTCATCATCTCTTCCAGTATCGGTATTAGTTGAGCGAATGAGGGTCGTTCATTTGGATCCTCTTTCCAGCAGTCCATCATCAATTTGTATCTGTTGAAAAAGGAAGCTATAGTTTAAAATACCACTACACAAAGATATGTCTCCATTTACTTTGAATATTGAAGACACTTATGTTCTATTGGCTCTTTTTAGAATGGGGCAAGATAAAGCAAAGAGGCGCGCTGAAGTTTCCACTCCTCGGGAAAGGTTGAAAATTTGTTTGAAGGACTATGTAAGTACGTATTTCTTCATCGTACCCTCTATTCGGAGGTCTTTTATAATTTCTATTCTGACTTACATTTCATCGCTGCACGTGTTGGGTTTCTCCATCCGATATCCAGATTTAAGTAAACTGCATAACCTCATAGGGCTTATCCCAGGGTATGGAGTACCCCCTAAAATAACAAAATAAAGATCAATGCTGTCTTATCAAAGATTATCAGGCTTTTCTAATTTTTCATTTTGAAATCGCTGGTGATCCCAACAATCAGATTGGCTTTCAGCGGTGTAATTTATTTACGAATCACACAATCACATCTGCTCTAAATCGCGTTATTTATGTTCTAAGCCACGTCGCACCGTCGCACCTTGGTGTATATGGCATCATTTCTGTTTCAAATACAAAATGAGATGTAAAAGCCCTTTTGTTTCCGCTTTTCAACAGGCTATTTGATCTGCCTACAGGCAGGTCCTTCCCTATGGTTCTCGATCTAAGGCACGCCCCTTGTACGCTACGTAAGAGCTGCCATCCTTCACTCTATCCAGCATTCCCGCTCGAAGTCTTCCAGGTGGTCTCTTTCCTGGTATTCTTCCCTCAATAACTAATGGGACATGATCATCATGTCGTAGGGTTTGACCAAGCCAGACTCTCTGTCTTCTGTTGATAACAGATATGATGGCCCTCTCCTCACCGACACGCCTCAATACTTCTTTGTTATAGACTTTGTCAGACCAATTTATGTTTAAAACCTTTCTTCAAAGCCACATCCCACAGCTCTCCAGTCTTCGCACGTCCTCTTTCTTTAAGGTCTATCATTCGGCTCCATTCAGAAAAAGTACCCCAGATGACAGTCTTTATAATTCTCTTCTTCAGGCAAAGGCTAGCGCGCTGAAGGCTTTTGTCAGCAGTTCTTTTTTCGTAGTAAACGCGTTTTCGGGCTATTCTCGATCTAATTTATTTTTCACAGGATCCATCCTGTGTAATGAGGCTCCCAAGGTTGTTAAGGTGCGACGATTCTTGACTTAATTGTTTACCCTCAAGAAACATCGTGAATTCCTAACCAGGCCTCTTACTGATTTTCTTCACCTTAGTCTTCTTAACATTGATCTTCATATCATATTCCCCCGTGCTTTCCTGCACTTTACCCATCATAAGTTGCAGACCTTTAACCGAACTGGTTAAGGTTGCTTGATCATCCGCAAAGCGCACTGTCTTAATGAGATGACCTCCCACACGAATACCTTCATTCACACTGCTTACAGCATCTCTTAGCATGGCTTCAGAATATATGTTAACGAGTATGGGGGATAACGAGCTAACTTATCTCGTGCCACGGCTAATCACTGCTGGTACGGACTGAATTGTGCGATTTCAAAATGGCTGTAATAAAGTTATAATTTCACTTCGTGTCTTGCAATTTTAGTCCGAAATCATACTTCTGATCTCAAATCGAACTCGCGCGCGAAATCACGTGTATGATTTCAGACCAAATTTCTCTCCACTCAGTTCAATGACCATCATGTATTATCAATTTACCAACCTCCAGGAGGGATTAAAATAACGTAATGTACAAGTTTAGCATTACTGAGTATTCATTTCGCCAAGTGACACGTGATATCAGATAAGGGTATGACTTATAGGCTGGATTATTATGAGCCTGCGCTCCTCCCCGGTAAAGACGGCTGGGAGAGCGGCGGAAGTTAGCCTATTATTTTTTCTAGTTGTTTAGCAATCACGACACTATGCGAGAATGGCTTCTTTTACAAAGCGGTTCGATTTTCCCGTGACTGCTTTCCTAAAACTGAACAGTCAGCTTTTCCCTAACTACTGTCATTGGGGATTCCTCTCAATTCCCCCAGGTATAACAAAATGACTAGAGTATTATTCTACCAGCATCAGTATACAAAGATTTGTAACACTAGCTTACCCATGGTGGCTAGTTCCCACAAAACAACTCCAAACGACCATCTGCAATAAAAGGAAGCAGATAAAGAAATAGCAAGAATTAAATTCATAGAAATATCAGTTTTGTTTATCTCGCCCCATGGATGGTAATCCAGGAAATTTTTGTTTGGAGTCATGGACTTTGAAACTATGAAATTCTGGAATTCTAGGCCTTTTGAAATCTGGAATACACTGAGTTGGAATCCGGAATCTAGTATCTGGAATGCGGGATGTGGAGCGTGGAATCTAGTACCCAAAATGGTCTCAGATTAACTTCATCGGCTCAAGGTTTCTGCTTATATATCTTATTTTCAAGATTCACGCCTGGAACAGGCTAATGTTGTCCAAACACTTGAGTATTTCTTTAGATAGAGTGATAACCGCTACTGTAGACAGTATCATGATCAAAATTGTGCTCTTTTTTTCCAGACAGTTCTAAACAGTATATTGCAAGGTCTATGTTATCTAAAATCTCAACTTCACACTGCATTACAGGAAGCCTAAGCTTGGCCCAACTGTGACCTCGTTAACATATACTTACACGTCAGTCTTGAAAGTAAAAATGCCGCTTTCCAGCGCTTCAGGTGCCATCCATTTCATTGGTAGCTTGTGTACGCTCCTAACTTCGTATATTTCACTCTCATTTGCGTGGCGTAACAAACCAAAATCAGCAATCTTCACCGCTCTGTCCTCACCAAGTAGGATATTACGGGCTGCTAGGTCACGATGAATGAATCCTTTGCTGGCCAAGTATTCCTGGAAGAGAAATGAAATTATTTCTCAAACAATTTTTAGTTACCAGATACCTTTAGATCAAGAAAAAATTTCCAATATGAAATTAAAATGGAAGCTCGATTTTAGCGGAGCTCCACGCGCGCGCGAAGCGCGCGCGTGGGCGGAGCCCCATTGCTAAGTAAATCTACCCATCCCAGAAAATTTGGTAATCACGTGACCGTACACCGACCGCCCGTCCGTCCGCACCACAGGAAAACCAATGTTTAATCTCACACTTTTGGCTAGTTTGGGAGCCCAAGAGAAAACTAATTGCACAGGCTGCACATCAATGCTGTGATCGATTGACAGCTATCAAAACAGGGTATCCGCTGACCAGTATCACCTGACCGTATCGCGGGCTCAAGTGTCCACCCATCGAGGTCGAGTATTTTTTTAAAGTTATCCGCTGACAAATTACCAGTTTCAAATGATCGCAGGCTCAAGTTTATTTTTTCCAAGGATTCATATCAAATATGTTGTGTTTTTGTCACTATGGCCCCGCACTATTAGGATTTTGATTTCAAACTGACCTCGGAAGCGAAAATTCATCCAGTTTTTTTAAAAGTACAGGCGGGGAAGACCTTATCTTACCATGGTCACGCGTTGGTCACGCTCTACGTCCAATTTTTATACTCTGATTGGTCAAAATTTGACAGGTGAGTTCATGCGGAAAAATTATGCAGCATCTTGAAAGTAGTTTACTTTGACAGCTGAAGCTGACAGAGTTTTGTGTCAACTTGTGATGTTTTAACTGTCTTTTTCCTCTGGATGTACAAAATGAAATACAGTTGCTATGAAGTGTCTTCTGTTATTCATGGCTGGTTTGTTTACTGGGTTTTGGTTGAGAAATGCGTCGCTTGTCAAAATTCGGTAATTCGATTTCGGATGGCATCGTTTTCGTTTTTCACCTTGCTTAATGCGTAAGAGGGTTTAAAAGTCTCAAGCAACTGTGGCCTCCCTTGATAGCTTTCAGGAACTGAATCTCGAATGGTAAGCCTAAGTAATTATTGTATTTGATGTTTGTATTTCATGAAGTCTTGCACAGTTCACGCTGACAGTTTATGCGGCAAGTTTATGCACGTTTGTAGGATTTGAGTCAATGATCTGACCTAGTATCAGGTTTGATATAAGCTTACAGAACTTTAAAAAGCCTTCAGATATATTTGCTCACCACAAATAGAAAGAAAACGTTCCGAAGAATATGTAGTTATAAATTTGGCTGTAGAAAGAAAACTTTGAGCGATTTTCTTGCCTCGAGGAGCTCACCTTCGAAAACAGCAAACACCGCGCCGGGAAACCGGCTGAAACATAAACTTAAGCTTTACGCTTAAAGACTTAGGATGTTTAGAGACACTTTAATACTTGTCTTCGTGAATGAAAATTGTTGTCTCTGTAAATGTTTCACGGAATTATATCTCTTTTTTTTGATTGTTAGTAGTCTCTCTTGCAATTTTAATCGCTTGTCCGTGCCGTTTGTTTTCAACGTTCATGACCATCGCTTGCAGGAGTACTCAAAAATGTCGCGCGTATCAAACGCTTTATAAGATTACACATCGCTATAACTGAAACCATTTAATAACAAGACAAATAATAATAAATTCGCTATTATGTTGAAGAGTAACTCTGTTAAAGTTCATTCAAACACTCGACCACACTGACAGCTCGCACTATAGAAACGAGAACCAGCTGGCCGTATGGGTGATTTTGGAAATTTTCTGAAATTTTTGAACGGTTTGGCTCGTCCTGAATATTGACTGAGTGCAATTTGTCTTGAAAAATTGTGAAATACCGCATTCTGTCCGAGCTCTGTATGATAAATAGTACTGTTTCACCTCAAATGTGGTGTATAAAAATTATAAAAGGTTGGTTTAAACACGAGTTTAACTAATAGTCGCGGGTCGCGGGTCGCGGGTCCAAAGTCGCGGTCGCGGGTCCAATGTCGCGGTCGCGGGTCCAAAGTCGCGGTCGCGGGTCCAATGTCGCGGCAGGGGAAAATGATTTGGAGTTCGAGGTACTTGAGTGAAAACGAGTGATATGAAAAAAATATAAAAGGCAAAAAATCGTTTTTATGCATGATACTCTACGGTAGCCAATTTACAGGTTACGGATGTTAGAGTCAACAAAATAATGTCTCAAGAAAAGACCTAAAAGAAAAAGCTGGCCGACTTTTGTGTTCACCGCAAGTTCATTTTGTTTTCTTTCTATCGGGCCCAGTCATGTATAAATTCAGCTTTGAATGTACTTATGCATAACAGTATCTGATAAAAATGTTACCATGAGTTACCATTGTTTTCTTCTTGTCTATGAATTGCTCACAAATTCTTAGGGGTGCATTCACTGAAAAATGTGCGATACACTTCATAGACTATAAATTATAAACGTTACAACAACTTAAAAACTTTTTTAAAAAAGGCTAACTCGGGCTCGAAAAGCTACGAGTCTGTCGGTAGAAGAAACGAGAACTGTTTCAATTTTAACAAATGTTTTCGGCAAAAATAAAGAAAACGCTTGTTGAAAAACTTCCTGGTCGCAAACTCCCAAGATAAACTCTTTGCACAAGTAACTGGAAAGAGGAGGAGAGACGTTGGGCTTGAAGTGCCAGTAAAGTACATTCAAGTGGGTATTCAAGGCATGACTTTAATATAGAAACAAGTCATAATCCACAGAAAGAGGGGATAAAGCTCGAGCTTTATCCTCTCTTGTCCACAGATAGGAGTTTGTTCCCACTAACGATTGAAATCCGGAATCCAAGTTCTACCAAGAGAGAATAGATCACAGGGCGCGATCCATTCAACCAAATTTTCCGGAAATTTCGGTCCAAAACTCAATGGATCAGTTCGGTCCAACCGGAAAATGTTCGAAAAAACGGGTCCACATTTTGAGGTGGACCACTTTTCCCGGTCGGACCGGTTGGAATTTTGGTTGAATGGATCGCGCCCATAGTCTCTTGGTTCTACTGACAAAGACTTGAATCCAGTACCTGGAATCTGGAATTACTTACCTAATTTATTGTCTTTTCTTAGCTCTGGTGGAGTTGATAACTTACCGTTTTCAGTGTCTGGTTTACTTTCTTTTTCAGCTTCATGATATCGGGCGTTATTATTTCCTTACCTACTTACTCACTTAGTTATTTACGATGCATGTTTTCAAGATTTGACTGAGACGCACTTTGAATGGCTTCCTATTGTCAGGTTGTCCTGGTTGTCATTTAGGTGAAGAGAACAAGAAGTTATATTGAACACTCTGGGTTGCCGTCTCAGTTGTAAAAATTTTCTTGTTCCATATTAAATTCATGCCTTGAATACCGTTTGAATGAAGTTTCATGCGCCTATTTACATTTTCTTTCAGTTTTGCCGAAAACATTTGTTAAATATAAGACTTCTCGTTTCTTCTACCGACAGACTCGTAGCTTTTTGAGCCCGAGTTCGCTTTTTTTTAAAAAAAGGCTTTAAGCTGTTGTAACGTTTATAATCTGTAGTCTATGAAGTGTATCGCATATTTTTCAGTAAATGAACCCCTAAGCATTTGTGAGCAATTCATCGACAAGAAAAAAGCAATGGTAACTTATGGTAACTTTTTTTATCAGATACTGTTATGCATAAGTATATTCAAAGCTGAATTTACACATAACTGGGCCCGATAGAAAGAAAAACAAAATAAACTTGCGGTGAACACAAAAGTCGGCCAGCTTTTTCTTTTAGGTCTTTTCTTAAGACATTATTTTGTTGACTCTGACATCCGTAACCTGTAAATTGGCTACCGTAGAGTATCGTGCATAAAAAAGATTTTTCCCTTTATATTGTGTTCATATCAGTCGTTTTCACTCAGCTGTTACCTCGAACCCCAAATCATTTTCCCCTACCGCGACATTGGACCCGCGACCGCGACAATGGACCCGCGACCGCGACATTGGACCCGCGACCGCGACTTTGGACCCGCGACCACGACTTTGGACCCGCGACCCGCGACCCGCGACTATTAGTCGAACTCTTTAAACACCCCCAGATTTGTTGGCAAGAATTTGTAAAGTAAACCTGTCGAACGCAAAAAAATTGGGCGTGATTTGTTTTCCAAGAATTTGTTTTCGAGGCCTAATCTACTGTGATCTTGAATGTGATCGACGATGTTTGCTATTTTTTGGGTGTACATATAAGGTTATCAATTCGATGTAAGATGTTTCACTCTAAAATAACTTAGCCTTTCCCTCAAAAGTCACATGAATGTGCCCTTAAGTTAAATGATTTGTGGATTAAAAGTTTATTGTTTGATTTAAATTATAAATTTATTAAAATTGGAGCTTCGCTTTTAGCCCTGGCTAAATCTATATATTACGATATAGCAGGGGGACGAACTCCCGATTTAACTACCCGGCGGAAAAGCAACCAAGTGAAATGAAACGTCTGTTCCACCGCCCCTTTTTCTTAGATCACGCTTTTATATTTTTGCCGGTGCCTTACGCTTTTTTGCCTATTTTTGCCAGTGCCACCCTTACTATTAAGACACTGGAACAGGCTACTGCAAGCTGTGCCTGGCAAACGGTCCGGAGAGCTGGAGGAAGTGATCGTCGGTCTATTCGATTCATGAAGAATGGAGGGAGGATTTCCGTCACAGCTGTTGGAAAACAAGAAACAAATTAAGGAATTGGCCAAGAAATCCCCGCGACGTATACTTTTCAGCACAAAAAGCCGTCAAAGTTGAACAAGCTAAGTGAACTACAGTCGACTCCAGCTCGAACCGTCGCTAACTCGAACCTTGTGCTAACTCGAACCAGAATCGATTTCCCCTGGATTTCCTTTACTGTAATTTACCGTCGGTAACTCGAACCCTCGATAACTCGAAACTCGCGCTAACTCAAAGTAATTTTTGTTTCCCTTCAGATCACTTTCATACAATTTTACCCTTGATAACTCGAAGGAATGAATATTGGCTGAAAAATAAGGTTTTCAGTTAAGATTTCAATCGCGGAAGAAAGCCCGTTGACAACAGTGACAGTTAATTAAATGCTGTTTTTCAGAGAGACTTATGGTGAGTGGAATAAAGCCCTCCTTAGACCGCCACGCCCGAAAAAGAAAAAAAAAACTTTTGGTTCTTACTATACTGCTGATTTCTATTTCGAAGTTATCCAAAACGTATACCTCAGGGAACATTATTTAATTAGGGATTAGATTTTTTCGTTAATAATGTTCATGCATACAAATGAATATACAGCAATTATCGGATGAGGCAGAGTTATGTGGATCACCGGGAGGGTGTTATTTGCGAAACCAAAAAGCCAAATATACAGCTGAGCCACCAGATATATCAAATGAGCTGCCAATAGTTAGCAAATACCATCATGGTGGCCGATTGCAAAAAGTAATCCTTTCAGCCTTCAGTTCTACTTGCAGACCGTTTTTTTGTGCTTTCCAAGATTCCGATTACAGGAGTATTTACCTGGAAAGTCCTTGCTGCTCAGTCATCCAGTCCCCAAAACAAATTTATACCATTGCTTTTTCTTTCCTCTACTTCTGTTCTTTTCTCAGGGGCGTAACTAGCCTATAGCCCTGTAGTCCTGGGCCTTCAAATTTTTGGTTTGATCACTCTACCGTTTGTAATAAATTATGCGTTGTTGGAGTCAGCTGAAAAAACACAAGAGCTCAAAGTGTTGGTGAGGTCAGTGCGTACTGGTCATGCGTACAATTTTCAGGATATGTGGAAATGAAAGTCAGCCAGGCCTACAACTAGCAAAAAAGCTGGCAACGTCCCTGAATGTCAGGCTTGTACGATTCAAATTAAATAACTGATAGCTTAGCCTTATTCAGGTCATATGGCTGTATTCATTAGACACCTTTTCGAAAATACGAACAGACCTGATTTTTCAATAGGTACCTTTGCGACGGCTCCATGTGATTTTAAGGCTTCTCGGGCTATAAAAAAAACTCGTTTTTACCTTTTTTAAAATCAAACGGCTCAATTTTATGTGTGCTATGTTTCACGAAAAATTCAGCAAGATAGTAGTTAGCCCTATAATGGTCTGCTATAATTAACGCAGCAATTTGAATGATTGAAAAATCTGCCGTCTCATGACCGCATAGCATAATACTTACAGACAGAAAAACTAGTAGTAAAGTATTTTAAATACGGTTAAGAGGCAGATTTTTGGGATTTGCAAACGATGACTAAATTGCTCAAGACATTCTTCAGTCGAAAAAGTTCTTACCATCCCTTTAGCAATCTGCCACGCGTAACATAGAACTTCTTTCCCAGAAATGTCTTCTTCATCATCTTCCTTGCCCTCGCAGCTGCCTTCTTCTTTCTCGATGATGATCTTTTCTTCGACGTTTCTTAACGGCTCAGCAAGAGTGAGCTCTTCTTCTTTGGAGAAATGGGCAATATTGATCGAAGGTAACACCATCACCGACGTAACCAGCCCCTTTTGTCCTTCATTTTGTTGAAAAGACGTGTTGACATCGTCACTTTCTTCTTCCTCCTTGTCATCTTCGTAACCCAGGTTAAAGCAAGGAGGTTCCATCTCAGATTGAGGCGCATCGTTGATTGGAACTCCTCTTTCATCGTCTTCCAGGTCGATTTTAATTTCCTTCGTCTCGCGGGAATGATAACCACCTTCTTTTCCACTTTCTTCATTATCTCTTTCCCTGTTCTCCTCTTTCAGGTTTTCATCCAGGACATCTTTTGTTTGCAGGTTCCTGGACACTAATTTCGGCCTCTCAGGAACAGGAGGCTTAAGCCTTTCAGTGACATCACTTTGACGACTCTTTTTCATTGTAAGCTGCAAAAAATATTGAAATGAATTCCGTCTGAAGCGGTTTTGCCAGCAGAAACAATTTCAACACCATCATTTGGTTGGCCGAAAAATTTTTACCCTTTCCAAAGGAATCTCTAAGAATTGAAAGATTACTAAACAGACGTTCAAAAACTCATTAATAATTCATAAGCCCATTGACCTATCAAATGGTCGATAATACATCAAGTGCAGTGACATTTTTATCTGATAAGACCTCCCGTTATTAGTATGCTGTGTTCTATCAGATATAATGCCACTGGACTATACCTGCACAGCAACTGACACAACACATGGTGTATGAATATTTAATGTTCTTTCAAAATAAGGGGTCATTTAGCAGCTGCTCGATCGGAGGAAAGGTCACCAGTGGTGCCTAACCTTAACCCCAAACAATACTGAAACAATTGAAAGAATCACGTCATATTTTTCTGCAACCAATCAGGAGAGACCTTACGAGCAGCTCCTTAACAACTGAAAATAAGACACGCACTAAATTTACTATTGCGCAAAATTAAACTTTGTTCTTTCACCAGTTTAATCACCCAAAAGTTCAGTGACTTAGCGGTAATATTGGCTATAGCAGTGTCCAAGCGTTCTAATCAAGATTTCCCAATCGGAACAACAAGACTCGAGTACTGGATTTTTTTTTACCCATTCGGCCATTCCAGAAAAAGTTTTGCAAAGACTTCTTTTTCACTGCACTTGTGGACTTTAGGGTACCATTTTCGATTAACTTCCTCTCTTCCTCGGCATTTTTAGGCTCCCGAAAAGGTATGGAACAAGACGCCATTTCCTTTTCGATTAGCGTCGTTCGTTGACTGGAAAATTTTTAAACACGTGTGAGATTTGATTTTCTTGCATAATAATGTCATACGTAATGTTTTTTTTTCGTATTCTAATTTTTGAAGTTGTATATATTAATAAACTCACAGCACATGTTTCATCGGGTCTAAAATCACTCGCTTTCGGCTCGTGATTTTAGCGGAGCTCCTTGCGCGCGCGAGCGGAGCACCATAACTAAGATAAACTACCCATCCGAGAAATTTTGGTTATGACGTCAGCGTACGTCCGTCTGTACGGACTTTCCGGGTAGTGGAAAGTAGTCCGCATGGACTCTTGGGGTAGGGGAAAGTAGAGATTTTTTGGCGGGAAATCGCATGGCGCAACGTCGCGCAATTATATCGCGGAACTGGTTTTGAAAAAAGAAATTTCAAAGCAACTTAGCAAAAAGATTTTTCGACAGACCCTTTATAACTTTTTATTACAACTTACGAAAGCTATTATGTCAACAAACAACAGCAGAGAGATTTTAGCGTGTACATCACAGGTTTTAAGCACAGAGCAAAGAGAAGGTGAACGGCAGAGAGCAAGAGTCAACACGCGTAGACCAAGCGAAGACGATCGCCAAAGAGAGCGCGTTAGAAGTAGAAGAAGAAGACAACATTTTAGCGAAGAAAGTCGGCAAGTAGAAAGAGTCAGAGCGAGAAGAAGGAGAGAAAATTATAGTGAAAAACGCCGGCAAGAAGAACGAGACAGAGCTAGAATGAACAGACAAAGGCAACGCGAAAGAGAAATACAAAGGCAAAGAGAACGGCAGCAAAATAATGACATGATGACAGAAAGTGTTGTGTTAATGTCACTATGGCCCCGCGTTATTAACATTTTGATTTCAAACTGATCTCGGACGCGAAAATTCAGCCAATCATTTAAAAATACAAGTAGGGAAGACAGAGGCTTTTCACTTTTCTCACCATAGTCACGCGTTGATCACGCTCTACGACCGTCCAATTTTTATGCTCTGATTGGTCAAAATTTGACCGGTGAGTTCATGCAAAAAATTTATACAGCATCTTGAACCTTGTTTACTTTGACAGCTGAAGCTGACAGAGTATTTTGTCAACTTGTGATGTTTTTTACAGTCTTTTCCCACTGGATGCTTAAAATGAAATACAGCTGCTATCAACAGTCTTCTTTGATTCATGGCTGGTTTGTTTATTGAATTTTTGGTTGGGAAATGCGCCGGTTGTAAAAGTTGGAAACCCGATTTCGGATGCATCGTTTTCGTTTTTCACCTTGCTGGATGCCGGGTTGAAAAGTCCCTCAAGCGATTCTGGCCTTACTTGATACCTTTCAAGAGCTGCATCTCGAATGGTAAGCCTGAGTAATTATTGTATACAGTGTATGTTTGTTTTTTTATATCTAATTTCATGAAGTCGAGCGAAGTTTATGAGGCTAATTTATGCACGTTTGTATTAAGATCTGAGACAATGATCTGATCTAGTCAGTATATAAGCTTACAGAGCTTTAAAAAGCCTTTAGTCGATATTTTCTCTCCGCCTATAGAATGAAAAAACGTTCAGAAGAGTATTTAGTTATAATTTTGGCTGTAGAAAGAAAGCTTTGAGCGATTTTCTTGCCTCGAGTTCATCTCTGAAAACAGTAAACGCCAGGAAGCCCTCTAAAAGCTTTAGGCTTAAGCGTAAAGACTTAGGATTTTAAGAGACGCTTTAATACTTGTCTTCGTGAATGAAAATTGTTGTCTCTGTAAATGTTTCACCGAATTACATTTCTTTTATTGATTGTTAGTAGTCTCTTGCAATTGCTTTGCTGTTTGTTTTCAGTCGTTCACAGACAACGCTTGCAGGAGTACTCAAAATGCCGCGCGTTTGCACATCGTTATAAAACCATTAAATAAAAAAAATAAACAATAAATTCTTTATTATGTTGAAGCGTAACTCTTTTAATGTTCACTGAAAATTTGGCGCTTGTCAAAAGTGACAACCGGCTGGCCGTATAGGTGATTTTGGAAATTTTTTTGAACGGTTTTGCTAAAAGCCACCAGTAAAAGCCCACGCGTGCTTCGTACGGTTCTGAATATTGAATGAGTGCAATTTGTCTTGAAAAATTGTGAAATACTGCATTTTGTCTGAGGTCTCTATGATAAAAACAGCGCCTCATATTACTGTTTCACCTCAGATGTGATGCATAAAAAGTATGAAATGTTGGTTTACACGCTCCCAGAGTTGTTGGCAAGATTTTTCTAAGTAGACTTGTCGAACGCAAAAAATTCGGCCTGATTTGTTTTTTCCATGAATTCGTTTTCCAGGCCTAATCTACTGTGATCAAGAGCTATTATGGCTCTTAAATGTGATCGACGATGATTTCTATTTTTTGGGTGTATATATACCGGCTATCAATTCGATGAAAGATTTTTTTTTTCACTCTAAAATCACTTAGCCTTAGCTTTCCCTAAAAAGTCACATATGTGCCCTTAAGTTAACTGATTTGTAGATTACAAGTTTATTGTTTGATTTAAATCATAAATTTAGTAATGGGAGCTTCGCTTTTAGCCCTGGCTAAATCTATATATTATGCCCGATAAAACACTGCTGCTTCTCTATTAAACATTATTTAAACTGAAAATGAGCTACCATCTTCACAGCTTCTTTAAATCGGTCACGGAAAATTCAAAATAGATTAAACTGAAATATAAAATATGCTTTTCTTCTGCTTTTTTTACATTTGTCTATGACGTTTTAGGATACAAAATCCCCAAAACGCGACGTGTGCTTGTTGAT
The DNA here is from genome assembly GCA_964035705.1 of Porites rus. Classification (NCBI taxonomy): domain Eukaryota; kingdom Metazoa; phylum Cnidaria; class Anthozoa; order Scleractinia; family Poritidae; genus Porites; species Porites rus. The sequence continues at coordinate 21,113,185 of OZ037994.1, read as the reverse complement.
ATTTGGTTTGACCTAGTGTCACTTTTGACGTCATATCACGCACAGTTCTTTCGGAACGGAATGTCATTATCTCCACCATAACATTGTGAAGGGTTTTTTTAAAGAAACTTTTCTACTCGTCGGTCGGAGGTTGAAAAGCAAAACTCTGGTGTCATCGACTGATTTGAATAACTCATCTTGGCACTGTGAAAGACCGTGCATCGAAAGCTGACGAGCATTTTGAGTGGAAGCCCTTTAGGGACTGGTCAAAATGTATGAGGGGGGGGGGGGGGGAGCAGAGAGGGGGTGGGTCATGAGGTTTTGAGCCTTGTGCAAGGGATGGGTCGTGCAAGTTTCAGTTACCCTTAGGGGGTGGGTCACCCTATTTTATTACATAGAGAGGCACTAACTACTAACGAGACAGTGGACTACACTTGTTATATAGAACACAGCCAGTTGGAATTATTGCTAAAATACTGATAAACCTGTTGTGCGAGAAAATACAAATGCTGACAGGCCGCACATCTACACGGGCGTGGAACCCACTGTTAACCTTTTTTTTTGGGCTCTAACGAGCATGTCCTTTAATGATTTTCCTTTTTTGTAAGGAAATGATTGGTGGTTCTTTAAAAATTTATTGAAGTTGGTTTTGTATAAGATTCCATTTTTTTTCATTCAAGCTTCCTTTATAGTAGACACTGAGGGCTGGTATTGTGTCACGAATGGCAATATTTCCTTTTCCTCCTTGTTGTTTTGTTTTAGGAGTTTAGACTCCCTTTTGTGAATTTTATTTCTGATAGTAGGTTTCCTATCAAAGATAGTGGGATATAGCCTCCGTCCACCAAACGTTTTTTTTTAAATTTGAATTATTTTCCTCAAAGGTTGTTTCTGAGGAGTTTTTTCGTAGGATTCTGAGGGCTTCTCCTTTGACAAATCCTTTTTTCACATTTGGAGGGTGACACGAGGTGAAATGTGTGTGCAAGAAGGTTTCCGTTTATTTAAAATGTGTCTTTGCATCACGGTTAGTTTTTTCCTTGAATCTTGTGCCTTTGTATACAACCGTGTCTAAAAACGCAGTCTCAGTGTCAAATTTTTCGGCCGTGAATTCAATAGTTGGGTAATGTAAGTTTGCTTGTTCAATGAAGGCTTCGATGTCTGGTTTACTAATGTCTCATAGGGAAAGGATATCGTGTATGTAGCATTTCCAAACTATTGTTCTAAAGACAGTTCTGCTCAGAGTTATTGTTTCAATATATATCATGAAAATATTGGCAAATGAATCAAAACTGCTGTCTTTGTGCCCATTGCAGTTCCATGGTTTTGTAGGTAGTGCTTTCCATTGAAGTGGAAGAAACTTTCTTTGAGGATTATTCTAAGCATTTCCGGTAAGTAATATGTCGGAATGGGTTGTCTTTGTAGAAATTTTCATATGCTTTGTGACAGACAGTTTCAATATACCCTCGTTTTGCTGTATATTTGTGTCAAGACTTATAACGTCCATCGAAACAAGAAATGTTCGGCTTTCCACATTTGTCTTTTCAGTGAAAGGTATGATTTCTGTGATTTTGATATTGGTTGTAGCAGTGTATCAACAAATCTTGTCAAGCACAGAACAAGGTTTTATTGGATTATTAAGAGGAAACCAAACATCCATATTTTAACTGGGGGGTGGGTCATGCAATTTCCAACCGTGCTTTAGGGGTGGGTCAGTCATTTTTGTGCCGAAGGGAGGGGGTAGGCTGTGTGTTGTTTATCAACCTCATTTGCAAATGCTCCTCAAAGGTTGTTTCTGAGGAGTTTTTTCGTAGGATTCTGAGGGCTTCTCCTTTGACAAATCCTTTTTTCACATTTGGAGGGTGGCACGAGGTGAAATGTGTGTGCAAGAAGGTTTCCGTTTATTTAAAATGTGTCTTTGCATCAAGGTTAGTTTTTTCCTTGAATCTTGAAACTCATTTGCAAATGCTCCGGCCCACGCCCCTCCCCCCCCCCCCCATAATTTTTGACCCGTCCCTTATCAGCTCGAATCAAGGACGGTCTGAATGGCGGAGATCACCTATTGGTGAATATATGGGAAAATGAGAAAAAAAATAAGTAAATCACTAGAATGAAAAACGTTCCTTGAAGTAAAGTATTCTTGTCTTGTTACCATGTTCAAACAATAGCCTAGCCCCGCCATTAGTAATCCCGTGATTTATTCTGACTGGAAAAGGGGTCACCCACCCCGGGGTGGGGAAGATGGGTACTCCCAAAACTTTCGGATACTTGAGACAAGGAAAACCAGTATCCTATTGAAGACCCATACATGGAAAATGAGGCCCAGTTGAAGGGAAAAACAAAAACTAAGAATAAATCAAAAAAACACAAAAAAATTTCCTTAAATCGCGGTCCTAATAGGCCCTAGGGTAAAGTTCAGTTTTAACAGATGATTTGTTTTTTGTGTGCTGGGCATTTACGCACTTGAATTTTACCTGATAGAATAACGGTACCCTATCTAAGTATCAACACAGAGCCAACAAGGGCAACAACGATACCCTATGTAAGGATGGAGACCCTCATACTATCGGGTGGTAGGGAGGTCTCCCTGGGGGAAATGTTCGAAACGTCAAATTTTGTCTCTTTTCTGACCACCTACCCCTCCCCTAAGATAGCATTTTAATGTCAAAACACTTACTTCTCACTTAGGGAAAATTGTTGGCTTAGGGGAGGGATAGGTGGGCAGGTTCCCAGAAACCTAAACTGATTCTATTTTCTTACCGGGACAGGCTTGACTTAATTAACTCCGTTTTAACACAAATTTTTGTGTATTTACCGATCTTTGTTTTCCGAATATATGAATAGCATCTAAACAGAAGAAGGTCTGGCTGTATAAACCGCGTTTGGAAAAATGCGAATGTCATAAATATCTACATTTTTGAGTGCACCTCTGTCTTTGAGCATTAAATTATAGGTAACATGTACAAATGCTCACATCAAGTTGTTTAGCATTTTTATATTTTTGCTGAAGACGATCATGGTTTTTAGACGTGTGATGAGATAGAGGGCTTTCCTTCTGCCTTAAGAGACCACACAATGTAAGAAAAAGAACATAACCTCGCAGCACGATGTTCATTTGAAAATTAAAGTACAGCACAGCATACAGATGACGTCAGAGTGACTAATTTGCAATGTTTGTCTGACTTCTGCCATTTTTGTCATTTCCATGACAAAAATCAGACAAACGTGACATTTTGATGGTAAAAAGACAAACAAAATTGAGGAATTTGTTTGTCTGAGTTTCAGTTCTACAAATAGTACTTAGGCGCAGCGCTACTGCGAATGGAGAGCACGGATTTTTTAAACAAAAGGCAAAAAAGAGGGCAGCAAATTTTTATTGATACAGCTGATAAAATAATGATACCTGTTGCTTTTTGTTTCTGAGCCACTGAAGAAGATCTCCGTTTGGAACATATTCCATGATTAACATAATGGGAGGTGACTGGATCCAATACCCGAGCATGCTCACAATGTTACGGTGTGTTCCGACTTCTTTCATCAGCTCAATTTCCCGAACTAACTGCCGTTTTTCCTCCTCTGTCGCATTTTCTGAAAAAAAAAAAGAGAGACATTTCAAAAAAATCCAGTAACTGACCTACGTAAATGCTACGGAAACTTGTCTCTTTAATTCTAGTCGCTACCTTTTGTGTTCTTTAACTGCTTCCCTATTCTCCACCCACGGGCTGTTTATCTCCAGTAATATGACTTTCCTTGAGTGTACATTTGTAATCCCTACGTATCTATCCAATTGGCTCACCTTCATTGACTCTGCATAGACAGGGACATCCCAGTACTTGGGTTTCATCAAGGGGTTACGGCGCACCGTCATCGTCATCGTCATCGTCATCGTCATCATCATCAAGCTCAAAGGCGCTTTACAATAAATGTTTTAAACTTAAACGACTACAAAGCAGTAACTCGTTAAATTACAAAAAAAAAAATGGTAAAAAAAAAACTGCAAAATAAAAATGACTCCTAGACGTTTTTAAAGCTTTAAGATTGCTCTTAGAAGAACGAATATTCAAACTCTAGTTTACAAACTATGTGCTCTGGAGAATCATTCCAAAGTATAGGGTACAAAACGAAAAAGCATGATCGCCCGATTAAATTTTAACCTTGATCTGGCTTTCATTAACAATGCAAGTTCATGGTTGATGATCGTAAACTCCTAATCGGTTTGTAAGTTTGAAACAAATGATGATTATAGGCCGGAGTTAAGGTGTTTCGATAAAGCTTTTCGGAGACCATACCAATATTTTTCATTCGCCTTAACAGTGATTTTATCCTTGTCCGATTGCTATGAAATTTTCGCTACTGACTTTAACTCTAGATTGAAGTTTGTCAAAGTGCAGTTTTAAGTAAAATCGATATCATTATGGCCACAATCAACAAGAAACTTTGAAATCGATAAAAACCGAATTTTGCGCGATCTAGACCTGCTACTGAAAATCCGTTCCCAGGAACTTAAAGTGTGGTGTTTAGCAAATAACCTCCGTGAAAACAAAAGAATTCTGTATGTTTGATTTCAAATAAAACGTAAATGTATCTCAAACCTTATATTTTCAGTAGCCGTGATAAATTGTTAAGTAATGATCCGGGTAAGGTGGATAGCAAGTTCTTTTGTTATGCGGCAACAGTGCTTTCCCCACATAGGAATGTTCTCATTTTTACACAGAGAATGCATAAACCTACATGAAGTCCGTTTACGCAATAAAATGCATTTACACTCCACTTTGAAAGGGTGTTTTTTTGTGTTAAAGCATTTTGACCAATCATCAGAGTTGAAAACAATAGCCAAGCAAAGTTTACAATTTTACATGTTCCCCACATAGGATTTCTTTGTTATTCAAACTGAGACCAGATTTTGTTATATGGAAGATGGTTGGAAAGTAAGGATGAATATATGTACTGCTTTACGAAGTTTTGTTAACTTTTGCTGCTTAAGCCAATCAGAAGTAAGTACAGACAATAGAAAAGTTAGCACCTTTTTTGCATTCCAACATGTTCGTTGCCGTTGTTGCTATCGTTCTTATTTGGACCCTTTCTTAAATATAAAAGTTATAAATAACTTGATTTTAAGTAGCGTCAGAATGATGCTTAATATCATATTTCGCTGCTCGGAAATTTTGGTGTATTTTCTTTCATGCGATTCTGAAAACTATTAAACTGTTATCTCACTGCCTGTCTAAGTGCAACTTTATTCTAAATTTTGATTTTTAGCGCTTTTCTGTATATCTCTAGAACGGCTCGAGTTACAACAATCGCTGTTTTGACGTTTTGCTAATTTTTCTAAATTGATGTGGACCATACATACCTCAATGACTAGTACATTTCAGTTTGAATTTTATTGCATCTTTTGAATGTAAAACATTAACAATATTCGCACTGAAATGTACTATTCATGGAGGTATGTTTGGTCCGCATTAATTTGGAAAAATTAGTATAACGTCAAAACAGTTTTAAGGCGGCTTTTTGGCCGGTTCGTTGCAATATTCATCTCAATGAAAGTTTCAGACGTTATTATATACATCATGAAGATTATGTGATGAGATTTAAAAAGAATTCTGTTGAGCCGTTCTAGAGGTAGAAAAAAAATGGGAGGTCATTAACATACGTAGGAAAAAAAAAGGACATAAAATGGACCCCTGAGGTACACCACCCTGTTTCTGATTGGGGTATTGAGATGCTGTTTCCCACAATATAATATTTGCTGCCCATCGGATTAAATTATTCAAACCTGTTAAGAGTATGGTTCCCGTAAATCGTTTTGCATATTCTGAATTCACGCACCTGGTAGAACTTTTGTGGCAACAATACGTCCCTCATAGGAATCCAAACTGTGATCCTTGCGTTTCAGGGACGTCATATTTTCAGGTAGCTCCCTCATCACGCCCTTATAAACTATTCCAAAAGCACCTCGTCCCAGTTCCTCCATGGTAGTAACCCGTTCGGGTGGGACTTCCAGCAACACAGGCTCAGTTATGTCGGACTCACTGGATCAAAGTGCAAATTGAATGTAAATGAAATTTCTCGTCATTAATCTTGGGTTTGTGGTATTGTTTAAATCAGGGACGGCTTTCTAGTAGATACAATTTGTTCAAAAGATACATTGCCTTGGCCTGTAAGAAAGGTCACTTGTGGCTTGGGAGTGAGTAAGACACCAGATAGACACGCCCAGACACTTACAAAAAAACAATATCGCCTATTCCGTATGTATATTTTTATCATAGTACAATTCAGCAACAAAGCATAATATTCTAAATTTGAGTGATAATGACATTTGAATGAAATACCGTTTATTCCTCTTTGCTCTCTTACGGTAGACAATTATCCCCACCACCACAGCTGCAGAGAGAGTTACGGAAACTCCCAATATTATCCAGGCAATCTTTGCAGTATCATTTTTAGCGATAGGGGAGCCTCCTGTAGCATCACTTTTACTGGTAGGAGCCTCTCTGGTCACTGAGGGATACAAGCAATCGTAAATGTTAAGAACTGTAACAGTTATACACATCATTGAAAAAGTAGCTTTAATGCTTAGGTAGCACCCGGGGCAGCTTATTTAAGAGATGGGAGCTCTTCTTTGAAGGGTAGCTTCGTTCTTCAGAATTTGAAAGCCTGGAAGATGACATGGTACATGGCGATGAACCCTTGGATGAAGAATGGTTAAAAAAGAAGGAAGAAGAAGTTGAACAAAATCATAAGCTAGAGCGAGAACCACGGGAAAGACTTGACAGGTCAGTTCAAGTGGATTCTTGGTGAGTGCCGGCAAATCATTTCGCTCAAGTCGATTAAGGCCTGGGTCATTACAGAGTTTTCAGAACTTTTAAAGGCGGGTGGTATAACGTACAGTATTTTCAAGATATCCCATGACTGACAATTTAAGGCCAACTATAACCAAGAAATCTTCCAATTTCATTTTAGAAATTGTTTATAAGTGCATCACGTGACCAGCTACGCCCTGTTTTATCGAGAAATCCTTTGAATCGAAATTCCCACCAGAAAGAGAGTAGACCGTTTTCGTTCAGTAGGTCCAAAAAGTGGCTACTAATAGTCTTCATGTAAAAACAATCGGAATGAGGCGAGGTCAATAAACGTCTTTCTCCTGTCGATAGTTTTAATTGGAGGAGGACTGGGACTAGTCAGTGAACACCAATTGCACCTGCTAATTGTAATGCTTCGAACCATTCTGAGCTGATTTCGTAGACACTTTGTAGGGACAATGTTTTGATACATAGAAACTGGAGCTACTTGTTTGGCAAGTGGTGAGAATCATTGGTTACAATTTTCAAACAACAGAGGGCGTTGTCGATCACCTGACCAAAATAATATTTTTTTCAAGTTTTTTAAGTTTAGCTTACCTCACCATAATTGTCCCTTGTGGATGTCTTTAACAATAGGTTTTGCAAACTGTACATAAAAATCATAAATGACTTAGACCCAGGCCTTAACCTACCTGAGCGTACGATCGTGTGAAGAAGTAAGCTTATGTAAATAATCGACTAGTTGCTTGTTTGGCGGCATGATTGCTATGATGTATGAGGAGAGTTGTTAGCATTCGCTATAAAAAAGCGGTATTTTTGGATGATTCTAGTTACCCTGAATGTAACGTACGTATATTCAGTAAGGAGCGGTGGGATTAGGGCAAATGATAATCATATGACAATTTTCGTCCGTCAAATCTTTCTTTAGAATTTCTTCTACAAAGGATGATGGATGAATGTAACGTACGTATATTCAGTAAGGAGCGGTGGGATTAGGGCACCTGTTTAGGATTTGCTCGATTAACCTTGTTCCGGAATACAAATATATACATATCGCGTATAATCTTAATTTTTTTATTGTTTTCATCATTCCTATTATATTTCGGAGAGCATAAATCAGAATAATTACAATAACAAGAGAAATGGCAGACGTTTTCGGTTATTAATAAGCGAAAGGGCAACGACAAAGGCAAAAATTAAAGGAATTTGGTTTGTCACCTGTATTAGCAGAACAACAATTTTGCACGTGCAAACACGCTTTTTGATACAGTTCTCTGGAATGTTACTAAAACAGTGAACGACCACGGGGAACGGGAAAACGAAAAATGGGAACAAAACCTAACTTCAACCCTAGCCCACTCAGTAAATTCATTTCCAATTTATTCTCTGTTTGTTCCCCACTTTTTGTTTTCCCGTTCCCCTTGCTCTCGTTCTCTTCTCCCCTTTCCCCGTTTTAGTAACGTTCCACCTCTTCGCCGTCATTATACGACCACGGCGTGAGACTGCCAAATTTTACGTTTATGGAGGATTTGAACACATGACAGCGATTTTCTTTTATAAAATGATATACTATTCTTCAGAATTTAACCAGTATGAATATCGGCCAACATTTCGCAACTTAAACGGGATGGAGCCGAAGTAAGAGCGATAAAGTTTGAAAAAGCGTGAGTTCGGTTTTTAAGTGACGTTTTCGCCGCTGTCGCCGTTGTGGCTTCTGAAGCTCCCGGCGCTCTCCTCATGAAAAGGTTTACAGGAGCAGATGAAAGACGTATTTCCTTACACGAGGAAAGTAAATCAAAGAAGCTATTTCTCAGTCACCATATCCTCTAATTTTGAGCAGCTTCCCGCACTTTCCAAATTAAGTTATTTTTCAAGGAAAAAGGCAAATGATAATCATATGACAATTTTCGTCCGTCAAATCTTTCTTTAGAGATAAACAAACAAAACAAAACGAAACAAAACGTAACAAAATAAACCAAAAAACAATAATTTATCTCCTGCCAACAATGTAGATTATTGCATTGACGTCATCTCTGTAACATCTTTGAAAACAGAACGATTGTTTTGAAAAGTTTATTACGGAGTAATCCAGAATGTTTTCCTGTTTTAGAATAAGTTCTATGAAATGCACCATTAGTACTTAGGCCTGAGAGGGCGGGGGGAGGAAGTGGGGAAGGGAAGCTGCTGCCCTAAGCTGGGTGCCAATCTAGCATTTACAGACTTGTTAAGATAAGGGGTGGGTTGGGGCAAACAAAGTACCCGGGTTGACTTTGATCGTTCATAACCTTGAAATGAATCAACATAAATTTACCAACCCAGCTAATTTTCTGAAATTTAACAGGATAAATAGTCTCCTATCATTTCCCCTGAAGATTGACGTATCCACTACCACCTCTTTCTCAATAATGAAAAAAAAGAAAAAAGAAAAGAGGTTGTACAAAGCTTCTTTACCTCTTTCAGTAAAAATGGTTTCGATAAAAGAAGTTGTTCAATTTTTGCTGGTTTCATCGCCAATTTGTCAACTTAGGCGCCCAAACTGAAGATGGCCATGAAAAATGTAAACATACAATGTCATGACAGGCTATTTGAAGGAGAACTATCGCTAAAAGAATAAAAATTACAGATTACCTCCCCATAAGCGGAGGCTTATCTGTTCATTTTTACTGTTGTTCTTGAAACATCTAAAGACTCTCATGTGGTAAATTCCGTCGTGATTTGTTTTACTGTCCACGTGGCTTCTGAGGGAGCAGAAGCGAGTGCCCGCCTCTCTAGAAGTGTACAGTTTATGGGCGCTCGCAGAGGTTTGAGTGATTATGGTTTAGTGTCAATACCAAATCCCTATCAGCTATTGGACATACATAAGGTAATGTCGCACCTGCAGAGTGGGTTTTAAATTTCCAAGAAACTGACCAGTCGCTTTGAACTTCTTCAAACCAGGAAGACACTCCAATTTCATACCCCTTGTCGCATTCCAGAGGTAAAAGATGAAAGGTGGTTGTAGGAACCTTAAATTCTCTCCATTCAGCTTCATCGCCTAGTGGCTTTATCTCCCTATACCGTACGCTGGTCTTCGTTATGGTGCATATTTCTTTTATACTCCACGTTACATTGACTTTGCAACCATGTATTACTGACCCCTTGTTGTTTATCACGGGTGTAATTGGTTTGCCTTTAATTAATGAGAATAATACTGCGATTATTTAGTGATTTCCACTGATGTATTTGCAGTGATAGATGAATGTAGAAAGGTACACCACTAAACCTAAAAAACTATCTAACAACTTCTAAAACTCAAACAATTAACAGCCAGCACACCGGCGCCATCTTAAGTAACCGAGTTAATTATGCGCATGCGTTGAGTCCTTTAAAAAAAGTTCTTGGTTAATTCCTGCGGGGCCGAGGTCCCATGAATGTGACAATAAGCGGACAAAAAATTAATTTTGTTACTTAAATTTGCCTGTAATTAATTTTTGGACCTTGAGAGTGGGCGCTTATTCGAGGCTTGGCGCCTATTAAATTGTCACCATTTTCAGCAAGTGTAGTATGTTTATTTTGCAACAAAACAATAAATGGCTATAACAAAACGCGAAGATTTAACAAAGAAAGGTTTATGTAAAATACTCTGAAGAAAACTCCGTCTTCGGGGAAGTCTCTTATTAGTACTTATTCAATTTCAATTTCAATTTCAATATCATTGTCACTCAAGTCAGTAAGTGAATTCTCTGTTGCTGCCTCCTCGATGTCCGACATCGTAATGTCAGCAAATGGCCAAATAAAATAGTGTCCCCAATTAGTACTTTCGTGCTAAATGCATTAACACTCAAATAATTAATATACAAGTGCATTTTTTTAGATACTACTCTTGCCTTTGATTAAGTCACCACTCTGCTGCACGGATAAAGCTATTCCAGTTACATAAAAATCCATGACTGCTCCAACAAACACCCCATTTGCCATTGGCTACTGGACGAAATCTGGATCATTCCCTATGATGTACTCTGACTGATAACGGCCTAACGATGAGAAGAAATACTCATTCTTTACCCAAAACGCAATTGTAAAGTCACAGGTTGTTATATTGATGTTAGGGACAGTAGCATAGGAACCATTCTGACTGAAAGTCGCCGCTTTGCTTCCGGGACACCAGCCTTTAGTATAGTTAACGGTACCAAAATACCTGTAAGATAACAAAAAGCAATGAATAGAATCTAGCTGTGAATAAAAGAATTACCTGTCATAGGAACGTTCAAACCACCATTTTACCCTCGAATCCTAAGTTATGAGACAAAAATTAACAGTCAATGCTATGAGTGTAATGCCACCTGCAGCAGTCAGAAATGCAAATGCATAAGTGAGGCGATGCTGAAACCTGGATGTCATCATGAAAGAGAGAATGGTCAATCTGAAAATTATTTAAGAGTTAGAGAGAGCTAAGAAGGGAAGTCGTTGTCGCATAAAATCTTTGAAATCCGAAAGTAGGGGTAAGGCATAAAAAGCCAAACCTCCGCCTCCCCCCCCCCCCCCCGCCCCCGCCTCGCCCCCAACATTGAACAAACCAGATACATATAACCCCACTAACCTCACATTTGGATCACTGCCATCTAGAAACCAGCGGCGGTATACGGGTTTTCCTAACAAAACGTACAAGTTCATCCCAACAGTAAAAATATATGGCGATATCAAACAAACCTGTAATAAATAAGCTACTCTGATTTCATTATACTTCGGTCTTCCGTTTCCGTTTATAATGTTTAGAACCATGAGCATTTAAGGTAAATCTAGGACTCTTTAATTGAGACCGAAAAAAAGCATGTGTACGCTCGATAATAAAGCTTTGAGATGAAATATTTCTTAATTCGTCTGAACTCTGTTTTTAATTGTTTATTATTTATTGTTTCCTAAAGGTTCCCACAATGCATAGGAACGACGTGTGTCATTAATTCCTTATTTTCTATCTTGGGCCAGTTCTATGAAGTCACGCCGAAGCCAAAGTATCAAGCTTAAACTTAAGGTTTCTTCATTAGGAAATATAACGAATCGGACCTGTAGAATTCACGTTGTTATATTCATACTACTTGTGTTGGCGATTTTAAGGGAGAGATTATATGGGCTTGGCCGCCAGTTCGGAATAGTGTGAACAGGAACAGCTTCATCCAAGGCCTGAACAAGCAATTTACTTGGCCGACTTATCAAGAGGGTACCCAATGCTTTACACACAAGAAACCAGTTTTTAAGGCCCAGCGGTCTCGAAACGCCACAGTAAATGTAAATTCAACATGTTTAACATCCAACGAATGACGTTTTCATTGAAGATGTAAGTACTGTATACTGTATATTGAGTAAAGAGTGGTGGGGTTAGGGCACCTGTTTAGGATTCATTCGGTCGACCTTATTCTGGGATACGAATACGTAGAATCGCGTGTAATCTTTATTATCATTATTATTATGTCGCAGTATGAAACTTTGGAATGCTGTCCACATTATGAGTAGTATAGGGCGCATAGCGTAACCTATTATTATTATTATTATTATTATTATTATTATTATTATTATTTTTATTTTTTTTTTTTATTTCTTTTTTTTCATTATTCCTTTTAATGCTTCGGGGAGCATAAAGCGGAATAATTACAACAACAAGAATAATGGCGAACGTTGTCGGTTACGCAAAAAAGCAACGAGAGGGGCAAAGAAGCAAAAGGTTTGTATTAGCAGGACAACAGCTTTGCGCGTGCAGCACGCTTTTTAGTCTCGCTTGCGCAAGCAGCGAGACTCGTAAGATGTGCAAGCCGTTTTCTTCCTTCGTATTGAGGACACAAAAGGGAGATCACGTTCCCAAGTGTTCCTAGCGGAGAGCGTGGAAACTGGGAATAAGAACCGTTGTGTAACCCGAAGCCATGCATGTTTTGCGAAGAAAGCTTAGGAAAGATTAATGCGGTGTAGAGCTTTTCCGGAACGGGTCGGTCCACGAAGTCTATTGCTTGAAAGCGTAGCCTGCGAAAACATCCGTTTCTCCATGCTCTCCGCCTCTGGGGACGTTTCGCGCGGAGGAACGTCTGCGACTCAGCGACAGAAATTCCACACAGATGACGCAAGTTAATGTTTACTTAATAAATCCGATAGTCATGGGGTTCCAAATGTTAAATTTATTCAGTTTTAGGTTTCTCCTTGTCGATTTTGGTAAAGTGTTGTGTTCATCTGCGAACGAGCTCCAGCAAAACTCGAATGCTTGTTCTAGACAAGACTATATTCCACAAATATTGACTGTTTTGTTAGAGATTCATCGCGTTTACATTTCACCTTTGTGGCCTTTTGTCTTTTGTCTGTCATTCGTAAACAATAGCTAAAACAATTCAACTACTCCGCCGACCAATCAGGGCTTCTGACCGGATTCTGGACATCTTTTACGTCATCATTATGGAATTTCTGTCGCTGAGTCGCAGACGTTCCTCCGCGCGAAACTTCCACAGCGGCGAAGAGCGAGGAGAAATGGATGTTTTCGCAGGCTATGAAAGCGTTAATTACTTAAGAACAAGTGAACACTTTCATGGTCGAAAAAAAAATTAATTAGCAAAACTTTGGTGGTGAGGCTAACTGGTTTGGGTGTTCAACCTCGTCCCCAGGGCTTTTCCCTCAAAAAAAAGGGAGGGGCGGGAAAAGGCCCTGGCTTCGGCTGGTCACGTGTTAGCCTAAATATTCCTGAGAAGCTAATTTATATGCAACCCGCTGGTTTTGCGCTGGCAGAAGGAAGTAACAACGGAATAAAACAATAACATCGCGAACTATGTCAATATTTTCGTGTGTGTGCGATTCAAAAGCTTAAGATCCATTTAACTGCGCATTATTCAAATGCTAGAAGTTTATGAAAGGGCTTACCGGCTCTACGTTGTTGTCACATACAAAGTATGTCAAATGCCTCAGAGTTGAGACAAACTGTTATCGACTAGTACTTCAACTGGACTTCATCGCGACTGTGGAATTACTGTACGATCAAGCGGAAAGTGATTTTGTCCAATGTCAAACAAAAATGCGGGCTTTTGCCTCCAGGATCTGCAGTGAATTTAAAAAAGTTGAACTCAGATTGAAATAAAATTGTTCATCAAAATGCTTTATGGAGTCTGGTCTTCTCTACAACCCGACTATGAAACAAACAAATCTCCGCACCGGATGCAAGTCAGCCCTCCAGCCAGGAACGATAACAGGTCGCCGATCTGAAACATTTGAAGACCTCTTATATATTTTCTCTTTCGAGGATAAGTACAAAGGATTTTCCCTATATTAAAGGGAAGATTGACTGATCAATTGCAAACAACTACAGCTCTGTCAGTTTTAAATGGACCCAAGTCTTTCTTTGTTGCCAGTCGTTTGATCCCAGAGGTCAATGAATTTTTAAAAATACGGGTCACACAGGATAAGTCTAAACTAACGCGTGTCGCTATGATATGGCTAAGAGTTAAGGTGAATAGAACTAGGCTGTGTACGGCGGTCCACTTCGCAAGAAATAAAATTAATTGTCAG
>OZ037994.1:21061394-21093894 GCA_964035705.1 Porites rus | reverse complement strand
ATTCATAAAATAGAGCGCAAACAAAAATTCAACAACAACATATTGTCTTATTCAACAAAATAAATCGAAGTTGTATTTTACAAACGAGCTACAAAAGACGCTAGACCGAAGATAAAGACCCAGACTATTTCAAATCATTAACAATTAGACTTGTCTGTCGCTAGTGATTTTATAATTTAGATCCTGATAGAACAAGAGACATCAAGTCTTTGTTTTGATCTTAGGGAAACATACACTATCGCACAAAATTGTTCGATCGTGCCGAATCACTGCGACGTCGAGAAAAACAGAACCAAGCATCATTGGTATACTACTCCACTATAAGCAGTCCGTTGATAAAAAGGGAAAGTAAACTCTGCTATTTTCCAAAAATATGCTCGAACACAAACAGTTCAAAAACATGGCATTTATAGGATCTAACTCGTACTAAGGTGCCTCTCTAAGTCCGTTGAGAACAATCTGGACGAGCAAACGATCGTGTTTATCTTTGCTGTGAATCCAGATAAATACAAGAAGGAATCTAGCCGAATTTTATGAGTTTCCTTCGCCAGGAGTTTAGTTTCGTCACGAAACTCATGGCCTGATGCTCTTGTAATCGTTTAGAAAAAACGGCCTCCCCCAACTCGATAGCCGCTTCATTATATGTCCACATACTTTGAGCACAAGAAAAATCCAAGAGCCAGCAGCCTCTAAAATAACTCAATAGAAGGGTTCTGTGAACTATAGGGAAGATTCCATCAAAGATTCCATCACTCATTGTGGAGTAGCCGTCATTAACTCTGCCATTACAACGGCCGCTGATAAGAGGACACAGTAAATCCACGTAAAAACATTCCACAGGCAAACAATTTCAAAATAACGCCAAAAAATTATTCTGTAATCACCATAGAACGATTCTTAATACAAAACTTCGCTAACTATCGAACGATGGCTGAGATTTAGACACATAAAAACAACCTTCCAGAATCTCCGACAGAACTTGAAAAAGACGGGCCGACTTTTTCAAGTTTGTTTTCATTGGCTCGCGCATGCGTGTGGGGTGACATAGTCCCTTTAAGGCTTTTTGTTTCTTTCGTCGAAGAGATAGCCTCTCCCAGCTGAGGGTGGAGAGAAGGTGGTTTGAGCTCGCATCAAAGGGTGATCTAGTAATAACTCTGGCTGCACGACTCTGTAATTTTTGGAGCTTATCACTCAAGTAACCACTCAAACAGTCCCAGACGGGGCTGCAGTAATCAAAATGAGGCATAATTAAAGCGTTATAAATTTGAATTGCAGTTTCTTTGGATATAAAGGGCCGCACACGTTTTAGGGCGCCTATAGCTGAAGAGACTTTCTTGCAAATCTCTTCAACGTGTTTACCCCAAGAGAGTTGAGCATCTATGGTAAGACCCAAGGATTTGGTATGATCGAATCTCTTGATAATTTGGTCATCAATTCTGATTTCTACATCGTCACATTGGGCAGATAGTCTTTGTCTTGATCCAATAATCATTAGCTCTGTTTTAGCAACATTTAGACTGAGCTTGTTAGCTTTCAGCCAACAGCTAAGGTTATTTAATTCAGGGGTTAGAGCTGGCTTAAGCTCTGTTAACGTCTTAGCAGATAACGTAAGGTTGGTGTCATCGGCAAACATTCTTGGAACGGCGCCCCGCAGGGAGTTGGGAAGATCATTAATGTAAATTAAAAATAGCAAAGGACCCAATATGCTACGCTGCGGCACGCCGCAACTGAGGGTACGAGCAGATAATAGTTTGCCACTGACATTACATCTTTGGGTTCGGCCACTTAAGTACGACGAGAACCATTTTATAGCTGGCTGATCGACACCCAAGTATGACATCTTACGCAAGATGATCTCATGATCAATGGTGTCGAATGCCTTAGTAAGGTCAATAAAGACAACGCCATTTAGAAGGCCATTGTCGATGTTTACTGACCAAGCATTTGTTGCCTCAAGCAAAGCCGTGAGCGTACTATGTAGAGACCGGAACCCTGATTGGAAACCTAGTAGCAATTTATTATCATCTAGATAATGGAAAAGTTGATTATAAACAATTCTTTCAAAAACTTTCGAAATTATAGGGATTACAGATATTGGCCTGTAGTTATTAGGGTCCAATTTAATGCCCTTTTTAAAAGTGGAGTCACTTTGGCTGTTTTCCAATCGTTTGGATATATCCCAGTGAGAATAGACTTTGAGAATATTGAGGTAAGAGAGGGTGCGACGATATTAGCAGCCATTTTCAACAATTTACTCGGAATCATATCAAGACCGGTGGCTTTCTTTTCATCAATTTTCGACAAAACGTTAGAAACAATATCAACACTCGGAATTTGCAGAGAAAACGAATGATCAGTGCGCTTTAAATAAGACTCAGGATTAACATCAACCACAGGAATATCTTGTGCTAATACTTACGCAACGTTTGTAAAGTGATCGTTAATAGTATCCGCAATGTCCATAGGGTTACTTGCAATTTTATCATCTACCTTGATCTCCAAAATATTCGTGGACTTGCCACTGTTACGTGAAGTTAGCTCGTTGATAACATTCCATGTTTTGCGAAAATTACCTTTGTTGGCTTCCAGGTTGTCAGAAACATAGAGTTTTTTTGCGAGTTTAATTGCGTTATTTGCCTGATTTCTTGCACACCTAAATTGATCCCATATAGCCGGGTTATTGGAGGAGATTGCCTTCTTTTTAAGGAAATCTCGTTTTCGGATTTTGCTCAGTAACTATCTAGTAATCCATGGACATCGTCACTACTCCTTTGTTGTAATTCAGGCAAAAAGTAAAACACGATTTTCAGGTGGCAAACCAAGAAATATCGTTTGGAAATGTCTACATGATACAGAACACAGCTGACAGAATTGCTTTACTTTTTTCGATGGTAATTCATGTTTAACGTTCAAACTATCAACTGCATGCAGTACTCTGAACCAGTTGTAATTCAAACTCGGTCGCAGTCACGCAATGAAATATATACACACACGGAACACTTAGTTTAAAAACACAGCAATTTCCTTTAATTGAAAAGAAGCTATTTGGTCCTTAACGAATAAAAAAGAAAACAAGGAAACAAGAAAGAAAAGCTAACAGAATCATTACACTTGACGGTGAAAATAGCAAGAAGGTCGAATGACAACATGACATTGTTCTCAGAAACTTCGCATAAACAACATCATTGCCGAAACCACACAGCGGTTTTAAATGAAAAACCTGCCGACTCTCCGCAATGATTCTTCATTCGCAGTTCAATTTAGCAATTTAGTTTCGAAGACAAGCCAGGGCAATTTTGCTGTTTACGGGAGCGATCCATTCAACCGAAATTTCTGGAAATTTGGGTCCAAAACTCAATGGATCGGTTTGGTCCAGCCGGAAAAGTTTCGAGAAACTGGTCCACCTTTTGAGTTGGACCACTTTTCCCGGTCGGAATTTTGGTTGAATGAATCGCGCACAACGGATAAAGATTATCGAAATGCTTGAACTCCAAGCAAGCGTTCCATCAATGGGATCCGCTGCGGATTAAGCGACAATCTCGCTAAAATTTCTCATAATTATGCATAAATTATGCGAATGTTTAGACAATCAATCAATCAAAATCACTACCCGGTTTTCGGGTAGCATAGTGACGTCACTGGACGGCATTAACGGCTGGTCGATTCAGAAGTTGCTGAGAGGAGAAAACGTCTCGAAGCAATCGGATGAAATTCAGGCTACCGATGTATAAGATCTCAAAACTTACAAGACGATTACTTTGATAATAACTATTTGGGGTTTAAGGGTTACATTCAGTGAAACAGATTACTGAACTTTATTTGTTTCCTTGCCGGGTCAACTATTTGCTGTATCTACTAATTTTTTTTTTGACAAGAAACAATCACTTCATTAAAAAAATTAACAAACTCCGCGCAATATAAATGTCTGCAGTGCCCGGGTGTCTAACCTTGTGTTCACTTTGTCCCTGTTGTTTGTACAACTGGAAATTCAGACCGTCGTCGCTATATTTCATGGTGTAATTTATTACCCACTGGCTCTGGAAATTAATTCCCTGCGTTGCCACCCGTGTGACAGTGACAGGATTGCTACCTAAATCAATCTGTAGCCATTGCTCAGCGTCATTAGCATAAGCTGACCACGATCCTTTCAAATTCAGTCTACCCTGGCTGGGTTCGTGGTTGGCATCAAGCTGTGACGAAGCACTAATCTGCCCGTCGGAGATCGCTCCTTTTTCCATACCGAAAGCCTCTTGACATTCTAAATAACAAAAGAAAGTAAAGGGCAATGACACAAAGATTTAGTTCTACTTGGAAATCCAATGGATGTGGTTCTGCCAATGGAAATTCCATAAAAGTCGCAATGCTTTATTTAAGATTTATGACACAATGCATTAAAAATGTTTAAAAGGATCTTTCACTGAGGGCGAATGGGAAAGAAGAGGACTAATAGCCTGTCAACCCTATTAATTAGTCGAACTTAATTAGTTGGAGTCAATTCATTTTCAAAATGTACATGATCTACAACGTTTCCCAGTGAAAATAAATTATCAATAGTAATTTATGCATTAGGTTCGGCACATGAAAAGTCAGTCGGAGGAAAATGATAGATGCCTCCTTTCTCTGACAATTTTAGCGCCTGCTGAAAAGGCCAAAAAAAGGCTATTTCTAAAAATTTCATAATGAGTTAACATGTTCTACGTCGATCCTATGGCCTGACTGAGCACCGAGCACCGAGCATTGTTACATATCATGACTTGGATGTAGATCAGAAGTGTTTTGTTTCCCGTGATGAAAAATAATTTCATATGCTTGTTTATTAATGAAGTACTGGGTAACATTACCCCTAGTTCGTTCCTCTTTGGACCAATATTAACCGGTGACTTCGCGCTCTAAGGGGCCGATCGTGTATTACGTCTCGGGGGTGGCGGGGGTTGGTGGGGGGTACAATTTTCTAAGAGGCTTGATTTTGGGGGGGTCAATTATTTTCAAAATGCATAAAATGTGAGGGGGGTCGAAATATTAAGACACAGGACTGGCCTTCTATGTAAAAGTTGTCAGACTATATTATGATTAAAGCAAATCCACGTTTCCTTCAAAAGTAGACAAAAAATTTGCTTCGGCGGTTCTTTGTCAACAACAAAATGTTACCCGTATAAAGCTTGGCTCAGAAACCAGCTATCAGCTATTTCTACAACCAGGAATGTAGCGTGCATGTACGCAGATATGCTTATGCATACAGCTGAAATCTGTATATAGTGTTTTTTTATCTCCTGAAACCATTTTTATCATTAAATTGGGATATATATTTTCAATTATATTGGCGTTTTTGTTTTAGGATTTCCTTTATCCTTTTACTGGTTAAGTGGAGTTTAATGGAGCCGAATTTGAAGCCACAGACCTTGGTTGAGACGTTTGACCAAGCCAACTCTACTATTCTATCCCGGAGTATAATGTAGCTCTCATAACTTTGTTGACTTATCCTGTGCAGACCTGAGCGTAGCTTTTGCGGTATGAAGAGACTACAAACTCCTCTACGAAGGACCATGACAGACGAGAGATTGAGCTCTCTTGCAATTCTGCATATACACAAGGACAAGGACGTAATTGATATTCAGTGGTGGATCCAGACCTTCACATAAGGTGGGGGAAGGGGGGGGGGGGGGCGGTCTCCCAAAAATTTTTTTCTGCCCTTCGGGCCTCATTCTGTTCGAAAGATAAGGGGGGGTCCCGGCCCCCTTCCCTGGGTCTGCCACTGATATTGATGGCATGATAACAGAGTTTGCCCGTCTGAGGGGTACACATCTCGCTCTTTGCTTGTAACGTCCTTAATGCCCTAATCAGTCTGTACCTTACCGATAACACTAGAGATAGATGGGTAAAATAAACAACTAATGACTGCATTTTCCCTCGTCTTTATTTACTGAAAATGTCCCGCAGAAAACGCAGCAGATGGCATTTCCGAGACCCCAAATTTAAAAATATTCTGCTGGGGGAGCATGCCACCAGACTACCCCAGGTTTGGGGCGTCTTCGGCGCTCTAACTTTTCTTGCCCCGCGTGAACCTTCAAAATATCACGCTACGCTGCCAACTACTTGTATCTTATAGCTAATGAAATCAATGACCAAGAATGGAAGAAGAGACTTGATCTAGAAGGGGTTGGAGGGTGGGGGTGTGCATTTTAAAATTGCCATTGCCAAGGGGAGGGGGGGGGGGGGCGGGGAGTGGGGGTACAAATTCCATAGGTTATTATTTTGGGGCGGCTTGGTGTTTTGATACACCAAGCTTTTCTGACTCCCCCCCCCCCCCCCCCGGGACGTAATAAACGACCGGCCCCTTTAAAATTCCTTTACAACATCTTCACCATTATTTTTGTAAAGCTGCTTGGAATATCAAGAGAAAAACAAGGGTAAAAAGAACTAAGAAACAAAAATTAGAATTATACGAACCATTACAACTGACTTCGTTCACTTCCTCGCTCCAGTATCCTCTTATTCCGCACCGAACAGATGAAGGGCCATTAATTTGTTTTCCATTAGCGCAGGAAAATGAGCAAATTGAGTGGTATCTTTGATTGTATGCAACACAACTGTCGGGCAAAATTTGTACCTCATTTAAGGAGGAGAGTTTTCGGCACGTAAATCCTTTAAAAGATGAGATATAAAGCAAGTTTAAAAAAGTAAAGAAGATAAACAATGACGACACTGATGATCGATGGATAGATTACTTAGACCTTTAAACGTGTCAAAAAGTTCATAACCGCGTTTTGCTTTTGTCTAACGTAATAATAATAACTGTTATCTGGGACTTGATCTTCAATTTAGGCTCTTCATTAATTGAAATTTCTGTTTTTTGTTGTTGCTGTTTTTTTTCTTCTCATTTGTTGTCTTTTTAATTCAATTTCATTAGAATACTCAACTCAATTTCTTCCAACCAAAAACGAAAAAAAAAAATCACTCTTTTCTTTTCGCTACCTGCCCGACCATGCAGTGACCGGCCTTGTGCTCGTGGACGTAAGGACATTTTAGCAACATACTTTTTCTCAGAGGAGTTATTTGTGTTCTTGATTTCAGTTAAATTCGCGATTCGCCTTAGTTTGCTGCAACCTAGTTTCAGTGTCCTATTCTACTTTTTCTCCGGAGCGTCTCTCTTATTCGAATTCCGGAGAGTAGGAGAAGACCCAGGGAACGAGGCTGTGTTTACTGCAGAATCGAACATAAAACCGTCATGCAATCGTGTCACAAATCTGGTAAAATATTATCCAATCCTCCAGAAAACCGCTATTGGGCAATGACCGCAGACGAAAAACAGCGACTTAATGACAATAAAGAGTTTGAGTGTGTGTGTGTGTTTGTAGAAAATATAAATAGGTAGGTAAGCCCCCTTACTAGTAACTTTTGAAAATGCGCTACACGAGTACATGGCATTAGTTACTATCAAATATAAAATACCAGGCTAGTCTTGTAGGAGCTATTATTATTTCAATCTACACCATTCTGACTTTTCTTTTTAAAAAAAAAATTGCCAGAAAACATTTGAGATACGTCTCTTTGAATATAAAACTATTTCATTTCTTGTTGTCCGAAAATAACGTAACCTACCCGACGACAGTTCACAAGAATAATGAAGAGGAGTATTACAGTTCAAGTCATTCCATTTCCATTTCCTTGACGGATGCATTTCTACGCAATCTTCAGGGCCATTCCAGTTGTTTGGTTCGTTAGAATCAAAGTTTAGGTAAACCGCTAACGAACCATCAATCCATTGCCAGCGTGAGTTATTACTTGAGTCTCGGTGCAAACCAATCCATGTCCTGCTTCCCCAAACAATTTCTTGTTGTTCAGCTGGTGAATCCAACATTGCAAGATTAGATCCGAGTGCTTCACACGCAAATTTTGCCGCGATCCATTCCAGGGTATTAGAGGATAGTTTATAGCAAGAAGATTGGTGTTGAGTCCAATCAAGAGGGCAACCTATAAAAGATAATTATATTAAAATTGAGGTCAGGATCGTAATTTCTGCAATTCAGCTTATGACTTCGCTGATTCACTATTATGCTTACAGATTAGGCACTAAATTCAGATTTGAGATACATCTTTGAATTTTAAAATCCGGTCCAGTTTCTAAATATTTCATTACCTCGCATAAAATAAGATTTGCACCAAACTTGCTCAGGGCAAACATAATACTGAAAAGTGCAAACTAGGAGGAAATTATATTAGGGGCAAAGTTGGTAAATACCGCATCTGCCCCTGAATTTGCAACCCTATCTAGTAAATTAGGATTCAATTGCGGTATTTACCCTCTCCCTGATTTCCTCCTACACTGTAGTTTGCACTTCTTTGCATCATATTTGCCCCAAGAAAATATTTGGTGTTAATCTAGAAATTTTTCGTGCACTGCTGATTTAATATGCACGTCGGTCATTTCGAAGTGTTCTAAAATAAGCGCGCCTGCACTTTGGCACTACAAGATTTTTCTTAGTTTCTAACTTACAACTCAGAAGTTAAGGACCTGGTTGAGTAGTTTTAACTCGAAAATAACCAGTGGTAAGGCGGTCCTTGTCCCTTTTTTTTCCTTTGGAGGCGACTTTTAGGTGATTTTCGCGCTCCCTCGAGAAAAAAAAACACACCTTTTTTTAATATCGCAGGGTTACTCGGAACTTTGGCACTGCAGAGGTATGGGCGGGGGAGGGGAGTTAGTTTTATCGACGGAGTTCGTAAACTTGATTTCTCACCGTAAAAAGATTTAGGAGCTGACCGCTCCAGCTATATTCTTTCTGAATATAATAAGTGCCACCATCCACTGACTGTCTACAGCTTCCGTTCACTTTCCCGGTTTCCCTTAATGAATATCTTTAGGCTGCCTACACTTGTGGGGAAGGATAGAGGGGTTGGAACACGGGAGAAAAGGGGCGAAAGGGGTGGGGGAGGAGGGAGAGAAAAGGAACAGAGGCAAAAGAAATAGTTGGAAATTACTGAACAATGCTTAATATTTCGCAATCCAAAATAGCTAAAGGGAAAAAGCTAAGAAAAAAAGGGGAGGAAACCGGATATGCAAGGTACGGGAGACGGGAGGTTTGGACCCCCTGTCCCCTTTCCTCGCACTTAATACTTCCAAAACGTGAAATTTAGAGGTGGACCTCTGGCCTGAAAGAACCTCTTCAAATAAACCAGGCTCCTAAATGAACCCAGTCTAATGTTTTTAACTGTTACGAGTTTCCCATGTGGTAGAGCATCTGGAAAAGTCACCAGAGTACTCATTTTTTTCCCGCTCAACTAAGGGGTAACTTTACAGGCCAAAACACAATATCAATGGTTCTAAAGAAATGTAGTGTGAGCAGCGTTATTAATAACGTTTTTTAAAATAAATATGTCGGGCGATAAATTGAGGGGCGAATAGACCGCCAGAATAAATTTTCACGTAGGGATCCTAATTACACATTAAAGCGAAGATAGCTCACCTTTGAAGTTATGAATGTATGAAAATATGTGAACTGCGGGGTGAAAGAATTATATGAAAGTAGATCATCGCAGTTATAGACGCAACTTTTGCACTTGCGAAAAGAAAGCCTGAAAAAAAAATTCAAACTTGTACGGGATTCGAACCCTTGACCTCTGCGAGACCTGTGCAGCGCTCTTACCCATTGAGCCAACAAGCCAACAGGGCGTAGATCATTGAATTCAGATTATAAACCCCGTGAAAGGATGATGATGAAGTTATGAATATATGAAAATCATATATGTGAACTGCCGGGTGAAGAATTACATGAAAGTAGATCATCGCAGTTATAGACGCAACTTTTGCAGCTGCGAAAATAATAATAATAATAACAATAATAATAATAAGAAGAAGAAGAAGAAGAAGAAGAAGAAGAAAAAGAAGAAGAAGAAGAAGAAGAAGAAGAAGAAGAAGAAGAAGAAGAAGAAGAAGAAGAAGAAGAAGAAGAAGAAGAAGAAATCGACACTAGCTGTTTGGTTTCTAAGTGGTTGAAAGTCGTTTTGATACAATTCGCTGCATAATGAAATCGATACGCTGCAAAGAAGTAAAGTCGTCTCGCCGCATCATAAAGTTGAATTGATGCAAAAAAATGTCGTTTCTCTTCATACTAAAGTAAATTACCTTTATAATAAAAATTCATCCCTTGAGTTTCTGTTGCTGATATTTTAGTGGAACCCACTCTGTTCCCATTTTAGCGGAGCTCTGGCGCGCGAAGCGCGCCTTCGGAGCACCACGGGTAAGTAAATCTACCCATCCCAGAAAATTTGGTAATCACGTGACCGTACACCGCCCATCCGTCCGCACCATAGGCTAACCAATGTTCAATCTCACACTTTCTAGCTAGTTTGGGAGCACAGGAAGACTGATATTGAACACATATTGTCCAACAATGTTGTGATCAATTGACGGCTGTCAAAACAGAGTATCCGCTGACCAGTATCACCTGACCGTATCGCCGGCTCAGGGGTCCAAGTTACTAGTTTTCAAATGATCGCAGGCTCAAATTTAATTTTTTTAAATTCATATGAAATATGTTGTGTTTTATATGTGCCACACAATTAAAATTTTGATTTCAAACTACCTCGAAAGCTAAAATTCAGCCAGTTTTTACAGGCAGGGAAGACATGCCAGTTGCGTTTGACTTTTCTCACCAAGGTCACGCGTTAGTCAAGCTCTAAGTCCAATTTTTATGCTCTGGTTGGTCAAAATTTGACATGTGAGTTATGCAGCATCTTGAACCTTGTTTACTTTGACAGCTAAAACTGACAGAGTTTTGTGTCAACTTGTGATGATTTTAACTGTCTTTTTCCACGGAATGTACAAAATGAAATTTAGCTGCTATCAAGAGTCTTCTGTTATTCATAGCTAGTTTGTTTTTTGGGTTTTTGGTTGAGAAATGCGTCGCTTGTCAAAGTCGGAAATCCGATTTCGGATGGCATCGTTTTCGTTTTTCACCTTGCTTGATGCGTAAGAGGGTTGAAAAGTCTGAAGCGATTCTGGCCTTACTTGATAGTTTTCAGTGCATCTCGAATGGTAAGCCTGAGTAATTATTGTATTTGATGTTTGTTTTTACTATCTAATTTAATGAAGTCGGGCGTAGTTTATGCGGCTATTTAGTTTAATAATGCACGTTTCTAAGATTTCAGACAATGGACAGAGTATCAGGTTTGATTATAAGCTTATAGAACTTTAGAAAGCCTTTAGACATTTTCTCACCGCAAATTGAAAGAAAACGTTGTAAAGAATATTTAGTTATAATTGTGGCTGTAAAAGAAAGCTTTGAGCAATTTTCATGCCTCGAGTTCATCTTTGAAAAAAGCAAACACCGGGAAGCCGGCTTAAAACATAAACAAGGATTTTCAGAGACACTTTAATACTTTTCTTCGTGAATGAAAATTGTTGTCTCTGTATGTTTCACCGAATTTTTTTCCTTTTATTGATTATTAGTAGTATCTTTTGCAATTTTAATCGCTGTGCCGTTTGTTTTCAGTCGCTCATGAACATCGGTTGCAGGAGTAGTCAAAATGCCGCATGCCGCACGTATCAAACGTTTTTTTAGGATTACATATTATAAAAAATAAACATAATAAATTCTTTATTATGTTGAAGTGTATAACTCTATTTATCTTGATTTAAACAGTTGACTTTGGCGCTTGTCAAAAGTTAGAAGCGGCTAACCGTATAGGTGATTTTGGAAATTTTTTTAACGGTTTCGGTAAAAGTCCACTCGTGCTTCGATCGTCCTTAATATTGAATGAGTGCAATTTGTATTGCAAAATTGTGAAGTATTGCTTTCTGTCCGAGGTCTGTATGATAAAACAGCGCCTCATTGTACTGTTTCACCTCAGATGTGATGTATAAAAAGTATAAAAGGTTGGTTTACACGTCCCCAGACTTGCTGGCAAGATTTTGTAAAGTAAATTATAAACTTGTCGAATGCAAAAAATTCGGCCTGATTTGTTTTCCAGGCCTAATCTACTGTGATCAAGAGCCATAATGGCTCTCAAATGTGATCGAAGATGATAGCTATTTTTTGGGTGTTAGGCTATCAACTCGATGTAAGATTAAGTTCACTCTTAGCTTGGACTGTTTGCAAATTATTTTTCTCTAAATTAACCTTTCCCTCAAAAGTCACATGAATATGCTTTAAAGTTAACTGATTTGTGGAATACAATTGCAAGTTTATTGTTTGATTTAAATTATAAATTCGAGTTTATATGAGCTTCGCTTTTAGCCCTGGCTAAATCTATATATTAACATTAACAGTAAATATCAGTAATTCCTAGTTCATCCATGGTAGTCGTAAACTCATTAAGTGAATGTATATCACAAAATAAGCATGCTAAACCTTGATAGCGCTTCTTATAAAGATTTCTGGTAGCCCTTGGAAAATAGCAACAAACAAAGCAGACGAGACACGACAATTTTTATGAATGGTGCGACAATAAAAACGGAATCGGATGATACCAACGAGGCGATAAGTCATGATAAGTGTCATACAAGAGCCTCAAAAGTGAATCTCATCGCAAGAGAATATGATAACTAAAGATTGGCCGTTGTTATACTAGAGGACGCATTATCAGTCTTTACCAACTTGGGCAAACATATTTGTAGTTCGTCTGGTTATGCGTCTAAAGTCCGGACGGGCACAAGACACATTATGCGTCTGGATCAATTTTCCTTTGAAATACGTCTTGAAAGACGCACTACGAAGGGTAGTTCGTCTGGACGCATAATGCGTCTTATGCCCGTCTTTATACTAAAGACGCATAAACAGACAAACTACAAAAATGTTTGCCCAAGTTCGTCTATACGGGTAATGCGTCCTTAGTATAAAAATGACCGATGGAAAAACGGACAAACCGAGACAAAAAGAGTTCTTGACGACTTGAGCATACCTAAACTGGAAGAAATCTTTACAACAGTTTCCGCCGCGTGGCATTGCTTCCGTAGACTCGCAGTTTCAAAATGTCTCCGCGATTATTCTGCTTTGAGCAAGTAGAGGTCTTGATAGACTTTTGGGATAAACTATATAGTATTGAGATATCGGAAAATAGGAAGCATAGATTAAAAGAACCGTTCGTGACTACGAAAATGCTTAAGCTGACACGTGCACAAATCCTCGAACAGTCAAGCGGTACGAGGCATTAGTTTGTGGGTTTTTTCTTGTCTGATTATTGTATAAAACAAACAGATTCCGTGTTGCAATGGGTCTGTTCAATAATACTGAGATCACAGAAGGCGTCAAAACGTGGTAAAAACATCAGTTATTTACTTATCTGAGTCTCGTGTGCCACCTTGCTGTTCTTACCACTATGATCTATTACTGAACAGACGCATGGCAACACGAAATCTATTTGTTAAAGGTATTACAAAGCGCGATGATTAGTACAAATTGCCACAGTACACACCCTCCTCTTTTATAAAGGTATCACAAAGCACGGTGATGTCCACTCTGTATCTCAACCCTACATGGTGATAGTATCCCCTACCGCAGTAATCAGATCATAACACCCCAGGCCAGAATAAATATGTGCGACCTGAAGCCCCATGTCTTGTGTTAAAACCCCAGAGGGGGGACGGGGGGTATTCCCTATGATGGCCTATACGGGGAGGCTCCACCCGAAAGGGGTACCTTTTTCAGGCTTCAGGTATATGAAAGGGTAGCCGGGATTTCACTAGTTGACGTATATAAAATGGTGAGGAAATCTGTCATTTGGGTCTGTAAAAGGGCCCAAAGGGGCTAACAGATGAATTTTGTGGCTTTAAAAAGTCGAGAAAACGTTCTATTTTTGTGATTGATTCCTATTTAAAAGACGGTGCATTTACATCAGTTAAAAGGGATGCAAAGTTCTAAACACGGTATGTTAAAGAGGTACCATCACTGTGTCAATAGAAGGTATGCGGAAGGGTTACCTTTTTCGTGAAAAATCGGGGGCGGAGCCTCCCCGTATAAACATTTGTTGAGTACCCCTTGGCTTAAAACCAGTTTCAATCCATCAATAGTCTGCATGTATATATGTTCATGAAGGATGTTGTACTTACCATTGATTTCACAAACGTAAGAACGGCGGGAATGACATGTCTCATCATTCCATGCCCCTGACGGCATTCTAAGTTCCCCACAATCCTCGTCTCTTGACATATAATTGTTTGGTTCTCCAGTATCCCAGGAAGTGAAATAAACGGTTGACCCATCGACCCATAGCCATTCTTGCTTGTTTTCAGGATTCCTGTATAGACCAATCCATAAATGTGTTATTCTTGCAGCTGCACTTTTCAACAACTGATGAAATTCTCGTGATTTAGCTTTCGAATCCAGGACGGCTAGGCTTGATTCCAGTGCTTCACACGAGGATTTTGCTGAGTTCCAGTCCAGGGAATTGGAATGGACTTTGAAACATCCGTCATGAAAACTTGAAAGCCAACCTCGTGGACAAATTACTGAAAGGAAATAAGAGCCGTCGTTATTTGGTTGCTGGTACGGTGGTATTGTAATGTTGAAATAAATGGGAAGTAATAAGCTATAACAATGGATTTAAGAACTGCCATGGGTCTTTCATTATGCATCAGTCAATTCTAGCTGTGCCCAGCCCCCCTCCCCCCCCCCCCCCCGGGCTACTGCGGGGCATTCGCCCGCTCTGTCAGTCCCAGGGGCGGGGCATTTGCAAATTTTGTGCTGCCCGGGGGCCGGGCTTTTGCCAACCCCGGGGCTATTCCCAATTTGCGTAAGCTTTTGACACGTACCCGGTTTCCTAGCTATCAGAATATAAACTACACAGAGGATTTAACTGGAAAATGCTGAAAAGCAAGCATAATGGCTCATCTGTCAAGGACAGGGAAAAAGGTTGAAGAGGGTTGTAGGGGCATGGTCTCCATTTTGTGCATGCATCTCTTCATTGCTCATCAAGCCAGAATTACATAGCGAAATCGATCAAATCGGGAGCTACTGACGTGAATCAATGATTTTTAGTTAAATTGAATCAAATTTCTGTTCATATTACATGTATTTGAAGAACATCCTTTCCTATTTACAGTATAAAACTATTGGACATAACATATAACTTTATAGCACTCTATTAATTTTATGTCAATAATTTTATAACAATACTAAAACCATATACTGGTGTCATCGCGGCGTGAATTCTAATTAGAATCCTAGCGCTATTACAAAGGAAGAATTAAGTTAATTGAAAGCAAAAAAATGCACATTAAAATGCTTAAAATGGCACTATTCGACTGTGCGATCAGTGAAAAATGTTGCAGTGTTGACGGAAGACGGGGCAGTTGCCCTCTTTTTTCGTCCCCATCCCGGGGGATTTGACAGCTTGAGATCCCACCCACGGGAATTTGCCATCCAAGGCGAAAATAAGGCTAATGCCAGGGAGTCAGCCCGGGACGGGAGGGGGGGGGGGGGGGGCGGCTGGGCGCAGCTGGAATTGACTGATGCATTAGCATGCAGAGGAGGATACCTATTGCCGAGCTAAGATTTTGAGTTGGTTTTTTGAATTAGATTTTCGAGTTAGGTTTTGAGTTGGATTTTCCAGTTAGGATTCAATATGGATTTAAAGTTGGATTTGTGAAAACAAATCACTATACATCAAGTTCGATCACAGTGCGTAGGACTTTTCAGTGTCATATGTTATATTCATATGACAGACGAACTACTGAACCACATGAAACTGAAAGTAAAAGTATGATTTCATGATCAAAACCTTGTGTTTTAACTGAATTACAGATATATACCTTTTTTTCTATAAAAATATATTTTATAAGAATACCGAGGCTGAAATTTGCAAAATTTTAAGAATATTTTAAGATTAAACCCGAGGCTGAGGTGCCTTAAAGTTATCTAAAATGGTGTAGGTGCCTTCCATTTTTCTGAATTTCAACTAATTTCCAACTAAATAAGCGCCCCCTCGAAGAAGCACCCTCTTTCCAATAGGCAGTCCTCCTTTTAGCAGAAATTTTCAAATAAGCGCCCGGGCGCTTATTAGGGGAAGTACGGTAATTGATGGTCGCAAAACCAACCAGTGGCTCAGAAGTACGAGACGGAAAGCTGAGACAGAGGGTCTGATAATTGCAGCCCACTAGGGCCAGAACCTCCTTACCAAGTCTTAGTAATAGTTGATGACACTAAAGTCTACGAAGGATATGTAACAAGCAAGAAGAAACGGTAGATTATATTATACACTGGATGTCCCGAACTTCCGAAACTGAATTTTTAGAGAGGCACAATATTAACAAGGCAGCTGCATATATCCATTGAAAGGAATGTCAGCGTTACAAAATGACTGATGTTGCAAGCTTACAGATGTGTCAGTATCATCCGACCAAAACACCTCGACAAAGGCCACTGAAAAGATCTCGAAATACAAAGACTTTGAGATCGAAATCACGGAAATACGGAGAGTGAAAACAGAGATTATGCCAGTTATTGTTGCTGAGCTGGCACTCATAAGTAAGGGAATGGAACATAATTTAAAAAAAATCTCTGGAGCTATTAACATCAATGAGCTGCAAAAGATCATCCTCTTAGAAACATACAGCGTGCATGCTAAGATTTCTGTTCATCCAGTAAAATAACCCTCTAGCACCTCAAGACCAAGGAATGGGCCCGGTTCTAGCAGAGTACAAGAAGCAATTCACAGCACTAGCACTCTGTAAAGAGGGCATTCTTGTTGTTTATTAGTGGAAATTACGTTGATTTGGGAAGGAAATAAATTAGGGTAGAAACGGTATGAACATAAACCAGATAAAACTGTGAAAGGTTTCAACCCAGGAGTCATTTCAATAAACCAGTTATTTCGCTAATGGGATCAGCGGCACCTTGTTGTGGTGGTGGACTTTCTGGTATTTTTCTACTACTTA
This sequence comes from Porites rus, assembly GCA_964035705.1. NCBI lineage: Eukaryota > Metazoa > Cnidaria > Anthozoa > Scleractinia > Poritidae > Porites > Porites rus. The sequence goes on along the minus strand of OZ037994.1, from coordinate 21,077,024 downwards.
TTCTATTCTTTTTTTAAATTTTAACAAGCCCCAATTCCAATATTTTCCAATTTTTCCAAAATTTTAAACATCCCCCTCCCATTTTCGTATTCAAATATTCTCAAAAAAATATTGCACCATAGGACTCCAACTTAATACATGGAGTCATTTTTTTTGATTTCCAATGAGATCCTGGCTACATTGTAGTTATTAAATTTTCAGAAAAAAGCCCGGAAATCAAGAAAAGACGATACTTTTAAACAGACTGCCCCCTTAAATTGGAAAGCTTGAAAAACAGACCAATTTCTGTATATTAAAACTCATTATTGGCTCCAAGGCTTAGGGGAATAAAACAAAAGAAATCACCAGGAGGCTAAGCCATGAATAAAACAAGTATAAATTTCAATATAATATATATTTTCATGTTATACACTCGAAGTTTTGGAAATAATTTAGAACATTGAGCTTGTTATAAGTGCATCTGTTTTAGCCAACTCAGCATGGTTACTTACAGGTAAACTGGCATGATTTAAGTCACCTTAGAAATCTTAAAGTTTAGACTTATGTCTAACTAAAGAATCGGGGAGGGGATAGGAAATCGAAGGGGGAGGGGTGCAGGAGGGCTACAAACCCAACTGTGAGGATTATTTGATGAGATTAAAAAAATTGCTAAGTAAGTAATTAACTAATTAAGCAACAGTTTTATAATGTAATATTTGTAAAATAGATTCAAAAGAAAAATGGTCGACCCCATAGAGATGTGATTGATGAAAACCGCTTTCAAAATTGCGTACGTGATTTTAGTTCCAGTGTCGCGGTACAAACTGGATTGAAACATTCCGAGCGAATGTGTCTCGTTATCCATTGCTCGGCCGGAATGATGCAGATTCGTTCAATCTTAGAGGTGGAACAGTTAGGGCCATTTATGCCAGGAAGAAAAAGACGCGTCCACAATAAGACACGAACTTCACCGTATAAACGGCACAATTCGTCTGAAATAAGACGCGACTTAGCCAAGAGAAAAACAGGTGTTAAAGGCTATTCTTAGATAAGTCGGGTCTTAATATCTTCTTTCAGACAAAATGGGTCGTTTATACGGTAAAACTTCCGTCTTATTTAGGGCGTGTCTTATTTCTCACTGTATAAATAGCCTTAACTGTAAAGTTGTTAGTACCTTTTCCTACTTACTAGAAATTTCTTGAGCGAAGAATATTTCAAATCCTTTCTTGTTCTTGAGCAGCCAGTCCGTGTGGAACGTTAATACAAGGTAGTTTCCTGCTACAAGAAGGTCTCTTCCACTGAGCTGGTCACCGCAGTATCGAAGTTCGGTGATGCCATTCGTTATTTTCAAATAATCGATCCTACAAGAATATCTCTATCAATACAAGTTGCTGTACAGTAACAAATCTCTCTTCCCATTATTCTCCTCGCTAGATGACAAAATAACAGTTTATCAGACTGATTCTCGAGAGTGATAAAAAAATCCACCAATTAGGGCCAAAGGGACGGCAGCTGACCTAAACGTATACTTGATGAAAGTGAGATTCGATTGGACTAAACTTACAAGAAGCTATTTGAGAATGTATTGTATGCATTTAAGTTTTTAACCCGCAATCTCAAAATTAAAGTTCAGAAAAGACAAGCTAATCGTATTTATTCCTAAATAACAAAACAGCAAAGAGTAAAGCGACTTGACTTTTCCCGATATTTCGGACGGACAAGCCGTCCTTCTTCAGGGGATTTAATGAAGAACCAGTTGAAAGTCGACTTTCCTATTCTTCATTAAATCTCCCGAAGAAGGATGACTTTTCCGTCAGAAATATCGGGAAAACTCAAGTCGCTTTCTCTTTGCTGTTTTGTTATTTATGTCTATATTCTTGTCTTGGATAAAACAGCAGGATTTGGATGTCGTCATTTATATAAAAAGTATTGATTCCTACCTGCATTCTGAATCTGACGCCAGGTCAAAACTTTGAAACTTGAGTCTCATCGCCTTACCATACGGAATCGAAGTATTGTAGACGCAGCTCATGTTGGCTGGATAGAAGCCATCTGAGTATGCAGGACTTTTCAATGTATTGTTCACTACTGACCCACATGAAACTGAAATGTAAGCGATGGATTTCAAGACCCTTTGTTCTTCTAACTAAATTCTAGGTACACATATATACACAACCAACCCAACTCACACAGGAAATGGACAGTCATGCAAACCCACTGCTTGGAATAGTCAGAGTTTATTTCTATATTGTAGTGAATTTCCCCGCTCTGATTGGTCGAAATTTGACAGGTGAGTTCATGCGGAAAATTTATGACAGCTGAAGCTGACAGAGTTTTCTGCTAACTTGGATTGTTTTTAAATGTCTTCTTCCACTGGATGTACTTTAAAACGAAAGACAGCTGCTATCAAGAGCCTTCTTTTATTCATGGCTGGCTTGTTTTATTGGGTTTTTGGTTGAGAAATGTGCCGCTTGGAAATCCGATTTCGGATGGCATCGTTTTTGTTTTTCACTTTGCTTGATGCGTAAGAGAGTTTAAGAGCGACGGTCAGGAAAAAACGACCAAAATCTTAATTTCGTGGCAAGAGGTTAAAAATCACTTTCTTTCATTTTTTGTTCATAGATAGCTTTTAGGTAGATAAGAAACCTAATGTACCTTGTTCCCGCCAAAAGCGTTTTATTTGTGAGAAAAATTAAAAGATCGGTTTTCGATGTCGGAGTCTTAGACTACCCTAATTTTTAACCTGAAATTCGCTAACATTAACTTTCCTCGCATTTGCAAACGAAGTCGCATGGAGAAATTTGGACACTTTCCATGAACAGAAAAATTCTTTTTCTTCCACCAAAAGATAGTTTCAGGGCAATAGCGAAGCTCGTCGTACTGACATAGTTCAAAAATGAGGGATAGATTTCAGGATAACAAAAACTTAAGTTCGTTACTCATTTTCGATGGAAATATTTAACATGTGGTATAACCCCAAATTCTCTTCATGCTATTTAAATCACACATTTAGACATTCATTTAGAACATACCTGGAAATTGGCTTGGGTTATTGCATCTAATCTCTTTAAGACACATTTAAGAGATCACACATGTTTATATTTCATCTATTCTTTTGCTAATTAAACGCGCCTAACTTTATATCATTCCTTTCGAGTGTGGACCTGTGTTGATCTCCTAATCCTAACCCATAACCCTAACCGTGGGATACTTTTGCGTTTCTGGGGCGTTTTCCAATTCACACAGGTCCAACCCCTCCCCTTCTCACCCCACAAACAATGTTGGAAGCGTGTATCCAGAATTTTATTCCGAGTTTCAACTTTGTATAGGGTGGAGGGAGGGAGAACTGCAAGAAAATTTCGAAAAGGATGCACTGTCTTAAGAGGGAACCGACAAATGACAGAAAATATGAATGCCGCAGTACTGTCCCAAGGATTTTTGTCCAGAAGTACCACAGGCGACCCAGACGTAGTATGTGTCGCTGAATGAATATATTAATATTCACATGGACAAATTAATGCGATGAGTCGTCGAAACTCCCATCACAGGTAACCCAGGCTCTGTGATAGTACCACAGTACGGTTCCAGTAAAATTACAGTGTTTGTATGGGGTAAAAATATCATCCTAAAATTTCTAGGAAATACTAAATAAACATCAATAAAACTTACTCTGCAGTTAATTGTTGTTGTCCTTATTGCTCCAACGAAGTTTCGTGACAATTTGCAGTAATTTGTTTAAATTCACTCTATCTACAATAATAATATAGAAGGTAGGAAACACGAGGTGCCATTTTCGCCGACATGCTCTCATTCAACACAACTTTTTCCACGAAATTCGAGCTCCAACGGAAAGTAAACATGCCAGAATCGTAGAAATAGGATAGCAGCAGATATAGAAACCAATGAAGCTTTCCCAGATAGAGAAACGAATCCCACAGACTTTGACAAACTCGAAGAATATAATCCAAACAGACCGAGAATACGCTCGCCGAAGCAGCCGGGCCAGATCAACACGCGGCCAAGAAAATGAGGCCTGGGCACTGTACAAAAAAACTCCATCCCGGGGGTCCTGGGGTGACCTTTCTAGGGGCCGATACATCATTTGCCCAAAGCCACCCTTCCCCTGCTGGAAAAATACTTGATAGAAGGCAATTGTTCTTCTTAGCCAATCACTATTTGCCAGAGCAAACCCCGCACACGCGCCTAAATTTAAATGGCTAAAAAATAATTAATATAATCAGGAGAGTCTGCGGAGTTACAAGGCGCCCCATTTCTTTTACTAAGGAATGCAAATAACAGTAATGAAACTAATGAAATAACAACGCGAAATACTTACAAGGCGGGCTAAAAACAAGGTTGAACAAAAGGTAGATGATGACTGAGATACTGTTGCTGTGAACTCTCGAGCGAAACTATCGTAAATAAGGGACTTGTCAGAAATTAGCAGGGGGGGAGGGGGGGTGGAAAACGGGGGAGGGTCAGAGTTTTTTGAGCCCTCCAAAAGGGAGGGTTATGAAAAAAAATGACAGGAAAAGAGGGAGGGTCACAAAAAAATAAGCCACTACGATCGTGAAGGGATGCTTCAATATTATGTTGTACGAGAATACAAACCATATATGAAAATCATGACATGCAATTCTGATTTCCTGACATAATGATCATTATTTTCCTTGTGTAGAAAGGTAACTTCTCCTACTTGATTGTGGTTGATAAGGTTTTAATGTACCCATTTCTATAGCATGCTGTTTTGTGACATGCCCCTGTTTGGAGCATCACTTGAAGTGATCTCCACTGAAAAAACATTCAGAAGTCTAACTTTTTTTTGCGAAAATTATTCGTCTTTGATTCTTATAGTTGTGAAAGATAGCCTGAATTTCATCCGATTACTTCAAGTCGTTATTACTCCCTCAGTTGTTGAGAGGAGAAAACGACTCAAAGCAATCGGATGAATTTCAGGCTACATGAAGGAGAAACTGTCATAATCCCATCAAACCAAAAACTTTCTTGTGTCCTGTTTGCCAACAGAAGAAACACTTGCATGTCCATCGTAGGTCAGTTTCAGTACAAGATGGCTTTTTTGAAAGTACTGAATTATTTTCCTTGTACCACTGCATAAGAATTCAAACTCAGGGGAGGGTCCTAGAATTTTAGGACGCTTTCCAGGGGAGGGTCGGGACATTTTAATCCCTTACCTAGGGAGGGTCCTTTTATTTTCATCGCTTAACTGAAAATCTCCACCCCCCCCCTCCCCCCTGCTAATTTCTGACAAGTCCCTAAACGGTGAAGCTTACAAACTAATGTCAAAAATTATACAGAAAATTGCGACAGAATATGAACTGCGATAACTGAGACGAATGTGAAAGGCACGTGCACCAGTAAACAAAGAACTAGCGCGATTAACATATTTAGCGATTAATGCGGCAGTAACACGCCGACTTCTTGTCAATACAAGTGAACGCTTAGGCTCGATTACCAGCCGCTGTTCGGGAAAATGAGCCCGCACTCATCCCCCGAAAGAGCGGCTGGACGCGTGCGATTTCCTTTGTTGGTTTAAGCCAATCGTGTTACCGCCTGCAGATTTTCGTCTGGCAAAGATTGTGGCAGAAATTATCACATCAAAACAGAAAGTCCTTCCTTGATCCATCGCATGGCAAAGCGATTTCGACGGCCCGGAGACACTAGGCGAAATTTTAGAGTCGGAAGGAACACAACGTTTTGTTCGATTGTTTGTTGTGAACTTTGCTTCTAATGATTGTTGTTGGAGAGAATTTGCATCTTCAAGGATCTTTTCAAGGCGCTTTAGATCTCGATAACTGCGTTCGTTACAGATGTAACCGTCCACGTTTATATTTGACAGAGAAACATTCAATACGCTGGAAATTCTGTCTGGTAAATCAGAAACTTTTCCATTTAATTTGGTCCGCTTCGGTGAATCAGTTAGTTCGGACCAACGGAAGACACAACCAATATTCGAAGATCAAAGAAAATTAACTATATCTCGCCGTGTACAGAAATGTACCGAAGAATATTTTTTTTAATGTATGGAAATGCAGCGAAACAGCTATTTCGAAACTCATTTGGGTGGGTAAGAGAGCGCTTGATGCAATTTTGAGCCAAATAAATGAGAAAATTGGAGACCGGTTTCACTTCCAGTGACATCGGAGACGCCTAAATGACCAATTTTCCAATTACGTCACAGACAATGTCAACGGGTCACGCGTCCAGCCGTCTCTCCTCGGGGAGGATCAAAGACCGGACCCGGGAGACGGCGGAAATCGAGCCTAGTGAACGCTCTATCGGTTAAATATGCGAATCATCGTGATACACCTCTCTTTGAATTTGGTCCTGTTGTACAAATGCCTCGGTAAGAGCCAAAATTCACTTATATCTTTTGCTCGTTTTTAGTTTTGTAAATCCTCCCTTGTTGTTCTTTCCTTTGCCCTTATAACCTTGCCCTATTGATGTTTGATAAACTTTCTGAGGACCAGCGCCAGGCGCTGAATATAGTTCGAGAGGGACATAATCTCTTTATAACAGGCCAGGGTGGTACGGCTAGGAAGAACAATTGCCTTCTATTAAGTATTTTTCCAGCAGGGGAGGGTGGCTTTGGGCAAATGATGTATCGGTCCCTAGAAAGGTCACCCCAGGACCCCCGGGATGGAGTTTTTTTGTACAGTGCCAAGGCCTCATTTTCTTGGCCGCGTGTTGATCTGGCCCGGCTGCTTCGGCGAGCGTATTCTCGGTCTGTTTGGATTATATTCTTCGAGTTTGTCAAAGTCTGTGGGATTCGTTTCTCTATCTGGGAAAGCTTCATTGGTTTCTATATCTGCTGCTATCCTATTTCTACGATCCTGGCATGTTTATTTTCCGTTGGAGTTCGAATTTCGTGGAAAAAGTTGTGTTGAATTAGAGCATGTCGGCGAAAATGGCACCTCGTGTTTCCTACCTTGTATATTATTATTGTAGATAGAGTGAATTTAAACAAATTACTGCAAATTATCACGAAACTTCGTTGGAGCAATAAGGACAACAACAATTAACTGCAGAGTAAGTTTTATTGATGTTTATTTAGTATTTCCTAGAAATTTTAGGATGATATTTTTACCCCATACAAACACTGTAATTTTACTGGAACCGTACTGTGGGACTATCATCACAGAGCCTGGGTTACCTGTGCTCCCATGAACTAAAATAGTCCAAAAGTCAAAATATAAAAAAAACAAAGCTAAGATACCTTTAACTGAACGTATCCTTGTCTTTCCTGGCCGGTTTAAGTGGCATTTTGTTGAGTTTTGCAATTGTAGGTACTATCTACTAAAGAAGAATTAAAGGCTGGCTACAAAACAAACGGACCATTTCCACACGCCTTCAGACGAAGCGCTATAAATTCGAGAATAATCGACGAATCCGCTCCAAATTGCAATCGGCTAATCTGCGGGTAACGTGTGCTCCTGCTTCTTGCTCGCTGGCTCCACAAAACCCATCGCAACTGCACAATAATTGCTCGCTTATCAACAACCACTGTTGACCTTTACGCTTCGATATGACCGCAAACTACCAGGTTTAATACGCGACGTGAATATTCAAGCTTAGCGACCGCGTTCGCGCAACAATGCAGCACTTGCTATGGGAGGGATTGTACTATTGCTTCTAGGTCAATCAATCGGGAAAATAATATTGAAGCCCCTGTAATTTTTAAAAAGATCCAATTTACCCTAGGATCACCGAATCGATACGAATTTTATAGCGGAGCTAAAAAAAAGTGAGCGGCAGTGGAAAACGTGAACAAGAACATGTACCACATTTCCTCCATAAAAAAGTGAAAACCAGGAAGTTTTCTGGACGTTTCACGTTGCAGTCATGCAAATCAACGGCAAGGAAATGTACAAAAAAGTGTACTGCAATTAGACCTATTGTTGTTTTTCACAGTTCTGGTCAAGGGCATCCAACTTTTAATTTTTCACATTTCACTCACCGGGTTAGGCTATTTTTCGTAGAGAGTAAAAAGGAATCCTAAAATTTTCGGATTCAATAAAAAATGTGATGAAAGAAGGAATCTGAAAAATCTCCTTCGTAATACGTTAAATTGCATCTAAAATTTTCGGGAAAATAATCCTGAATTCCTCGTAATTTCGAAAGACTCAAGTTCCTCTAGAATGGCCGAACACTGAGATACAAATGTTATAGCGCCACTTAGAATGCATTTCTATAGAGTTAAAAGTACTTTATGAATAGCTACAAAAGTGTTTTCAAAGTATTTGAGGAAACAGTCGTTGGGTACCCCTGTCTCGTTGACTTCTCCGCTTAGCATTACACGATATATTTTATATTTAGTATGAGCAAACTATAAATCATTAGCTTCGCTTTTAGCCCTCCTGACTAAATTTATGTAAGCGCTGTTTAGAATGCATTTTTAGATCGAAAGTACTCTAGACAGCCTTAAATGTGCTTTCAATGCATTGAGGGGGAAATCATCGTTGGGTGCCCCTGAGTTTTGAGAATAATAATAATAAAAAAAGATATCGCGCACATAAATTTTACTTTACGATATCTTCAGCTGTATCTTCTATTCAGCTGCATAGCCGAGGCCAGATTTTGGCTTTTGCCTGGGCGGAAACTTCACGTCCTCCTTCACCAGTTTGGACAACATATTGTGGAGAAAGACGTTGATCTGGAAAGAACTGTTTATTTAATTAATCTAAGCAAATAGGTGTAGTAGAGTCAAGAACCTATGCAAGCGGCTGGACGAACAATGTGACAGCGAACGTTAGAAGAATTCGAACTTGAAAACCAGGGCCGCCCTGTTGAAAACTTACGGACGGTCGCGCGATCGCCTTTTGTTTTCTGGTCAAAACTAACGCAGCGAACCTTCGGTCAGTGTCGATTGACCTAGAAGCTATAGTACCATCTCTCCCATAGCAAGTGCTGCATTGTTACGCGAACGCGGTCGCTAAGCTTGAATATTCACGTCGCGTATTAAACCTGGTAGTTTGCGGTCATATCGAAGCGTAAAGGTCAACAGTGGTTGTTGATGAGCGAGCAATTATTGTGCAGTTGCGATGGGTTTTGTGGAGCCAGCGAGCAAGAAGCAGGAGCACACGTTACCTGCAGATTAGCCGATTGCAATTTGGAGCGGATTCGTCGATTATTTTCAAATTTATCGCGCTTCGTGTGAAGGCGCGTGGAGATGGCCCGTTTGTTTTGTAGCCAGCCTTTAGTTCTTCTTCAGTGGATAGTACCTAAAATTGCAAAACTCAACAAAATGCCACTTAAACCGGCCAGGAAAGACAAGGATACGTCCAGTTGAAGGTATCTTAGCTTTGTTTTGTTATATTTTGACTTTTGGACTATTTTAGTTCATGGGAATTTCGACGACTCATCGCATTAATTTGTCCATGTGAATATTAATATATTCATTCAGTGACACATACTACGTCTGGGCCGCCTGTGGTTGAACTCGAAATAATGCGAAATACCTTTGAAATACGCCCTTAAGCTAATTTTCCTCAAATCTGTATTTGAATTCATGATAAATACAGCTCCACCAGCTTCAAACAGCGTCTATGGCAGAGAAAAATTGCTTTGATATGACAAAATTAATTTTTCAAATCATGTGTGTCACTGTGGTGCAGTGGTCAAGGAGTTGCTTGCGCGTGCAGATAAACCGGTTCGACTCCCGGCGACGCCATTTTCTGTTTGTTTGTACCGTTTTTTTCTCTGTTTGGTCCCTTTTTTAACACTATTTTTCCTTTTGGCCTTTTTTTTCTTTATTTTTACTGCTGACCCTGCTGGTCATGGACTTGAATCAATATATATTTTAAGCTTAAGTCCGGAGTTTTATTTTGGAAAAGGGATTTCAAAAGCTCTTGATCTGCATACCGGCCAAGTTTACGACCAGAAAAAAATCATAAGCTATCAAGACATGTCCCTCCTCTGAATTTTTTTCAATGTTAGTTGACATCATGACAAACAACACACAGTACACCACAAACTGTACTAATTTACACCCAATACCCACCAGTGACCCACTGGCGAAAGTTAAACTTGCCTTTTGTACATCGTCTTAATCATCAATATTATTACGCTGAAATCTCCACTGGGTTTTCCCCCAAAAAAATAATTAAAGGAAACCTTTTATTGGTTTCGGGATTTAATTATAGAATTACGGGTGTATGCCCAATACAGTATCAAAATGCAGTAAAGCAACAAGATTCAATGCTGACAGTCTCTCTCTGTCATTTAGCCTCCTCTTTCAACGCCACAGCTAAGCGAACTTTGAGAGGAATGATAGGGGCTTCCACTTGCTCTGAAGAGCTGAAAATACGCACAATGTAAAGTATAATACGTCCTTTGATGAACCTACTGTTGCTGTGTCTAAACTCCTCAATCTTGCTGTGCGCTGGCCCTCAAAAGTGTGGCCGATAGGTATAATTCATTACACCACTGGACATTTCAGTCCAAAAAAGTACTTAAGGCTAGCTCTCTATGACAATACAAACCTTAAAACACCCAAATCCAAGAAATCGGAACAGTATTTCCGCGAGAAAATCGAAATTTTTATCCGTCTCTTTGATGAAAACTTTGCTCGCCATTTTGAAAGTCACTGTACCACAGATTTCTTTGGAGACACCTCCCTGCCCCCCCCCCCCCCCGGTTAATACCGCATGTGCCTATATTTATTGATTTCCACAATCTTTTACTGAAGCCGTTGGGTCAGCCTGCGTAGCTGGCGGCATAAGCGTAGGAGTGCTGTATTGTTTTGGCGGCGGAGCTGCGAGAAGGGTGGGTATACAAGTCAATTTGAAGTCCCTCGCGGCTTCGCCGCCCAGCTCGCAGGGTACCGTTGGGTGAACCCTTTCAATTGCATCTATTTCTTGTTCGCTCAAGTGCTGGCCCCTGACATCCAATTGCACTGTACTGTTAATATTGTACTCGTCTAACAAATCCAAAACACAGGAGATTGCCGAAGCTTCCCTCGTATAAACGGCTCGTGAGATATACCTTTACCGTCCTGGAGAGGTTAATACTGATAGGATTTGACACCTTGATGCAATCTTATTAAACAGCATATCAGATAGAATACAATGATCCAATGGAACTGTCGTCTTGTTGTTAATACCAATGCAAGTTTAAGTCTTGCACTGCTTTAATTAAAATCACAGAAATCACACAAAGGACTCCCTATTTCAGGTAACAACATTCGTCCAGCAGTACTTTTGTCAATCCAAAAAATCGGGGGAGTTCCTGTTAGCCTGTTAACGAAACCCCCCTCCCCTCAAGAAAAATTGGAGAAGGGGCCCCCTAAAGAGAGGGGGAGTCTATTCGCAGGCTAGCTCCTGTCGGTCGTTTCCTTGTTGTACGTTGATACTTCTTGAATTCAAATCAATTTCTAGATGAAGGTGCAAATTCTTTAGAAGGCGTCGAAAGGGGTATAAGAATCCTCTTTTAATCATTTCTGCGGACGCCGCAAATTCCTGATTGGTTGAGCCGTAATTAGTAACTTTTTGACGTATATTAGTGAGAAATAACCATGGTGCAGGTATCAAAGGAAACGTGTGCTATTGGCGTAAGCTTCGGAAGATCAAAATTACCTTATCTTGTGGCAACTTCACGTTGAAACTCCGAACTTAAACCGACTGTAATCGCTTGTCAGCAGGCAGAGATGCTCAGGAGGTTTTGTATACTGGACTTGTCCAAACACCGAGTGGCGATCATTTTTGTGTCGATTTTCAATTTTGAGAAGCATCTGCAATGCCGATATTTTCAAGAACACCGGATTATTATTCGAAGAATTTTAACAGCTGGACACGCAATTTTTCCACAAAATCATATGCCGACTTGAATGAACTTCTAAATACCCTAAATGGTTTGTAAAGAGAGAGCTGAACCCTTGCAGCACCATGGCTAAGAAAATGTGGTAAACTACCCATCCGAGAAAATTTGGTAATCACGTGACCGTACACCGACCGACTGCCCGACCGTCCGTACGCACCACAGGCATAACAATGTAAAATAACTCAATCAATAGGTATGGCAACCTAAATGGAACTCGAGGTTATTTTGACAGGAATCGCATAGCCACCCGCGTCTTGTAAAGCAGAGACAACTAAACAGTTAATGAAGACGAAAACGGAAAGCGGAAATTGTCTCTAAAGTATTAAGCTTAGATTAATTGTCATGTCCACAACTTTGGAATATAGAGCAAGAGAAACACAGAGAAAAAGAGAAAGTAGGCGGCAGGCTAGCGAAGCTCAACGAGAAAAAGGGCGACAGAGATCTAGAGCGAGAGATAAAAAACAAAGGAGACATTTTTTGGTTGGAAGAACAACATGAAAATTTTGTAACGGCGGTGACGAAAGGAGAAATGCTAGCGGCCACCAATGCAAGGTGAAAATGAGTGGCAGTGATAAAAGAGTGAACGAGAAAAAGCACGACATTTCCTCCATAAAACGTGTAACTAAGAAGTTTCTGGAAGTTTCACGTTGTAGTCGTGCAAAACAACGGTAAAGAAATGTACAAAAAAAGTGTGCTGCACTTGCAAAGTTGCTTTTTTGCTAATTAGACCTATTGTTGTTTTTCACCATTCTCCGGCCTTGCCTTTGCCGCTTAGCATTACGCGATTTTTTGTTTTGTTTGAACAAACTATAAATATTATCGAGAGCTTCGCTTTTAGCTCTGGCTATTAAATTATTCGCGTATCAGGTTGGCGACTGTTCTGTTCTTTAATTTGCAATCGTTAAGTTTGATAAAAGACCAAAGGTTTTGTTCATTCATAAGAAAATGATCGTTGTTTGTTGTGTTTGCTGAGCAATAACATTAAAATGTTATACTTTGCTCGATTATGGTATAATTTGAATTGTTTTTGAAAAAAGCGTCTCGACTTGACAATTTCCGGTGTAAAAAAAGTCAGTAAGTTTGGACCATGCTGAGAAGCTCCCCTACTTGTAATTGGTCACGTATTGACAGTTGACGTTATTGGATTAGTTAAGGGAATTGGTGGGCAGAATACAAAAACACCGGCTCCTTTAGCAGACACTCCCCTTTTCCCCTTCTCGCTTTTCTCCGTCTCCCCCACTTTTGCCTCTCCTTTTTGCGCCTGCCACGAAGACTAAATTTCTTTGGTTGTTCTAACCTTTTAATAGTCAACCTCCGCCTACATACATTCCTGGTTTACACCTGATGACACGGCGGCTATGGTGGATGACAAGAACAAAAGTATTTCTCTCCTCTGGGAACTTAGGGCCTGTTTACATGGAGTGGGGGACCCCGGTCTAGTGGGGTTGGTTTCTTTTGTTTTCACGCTCTGGAGGACACAAAACAAAAGAAACCTACCCCACTAGACCGGGGTCCCCCACTCCATGTAAACAGGGTCTTAATTCTATTTTCATGTAACTGTCTTCAAGAAAAATCTCTATCGCTGGTTTTCAGTGTAACGCCATTCAAAATAGATCAAATAAAAAAGCAAATCCGTTCGATAGATAAAGTCCAGAATCTGGGAAATGAAAGGAGGTATACATACAAAGGAACTCGCCAAGATTCAGGTCAGAGGAATATTTCGCATTCGAGATATCCGAAAAAATGTTTTACCTAAATTTATAGGAATTTGTATGGAGACGCCATGCTGGTGCCCACCTGGATGGGCACCAACATGGCGGACGAGAAACCAACGGAAACATCTCTTACCGAGTTTTGCTACAAAAGCGTAAATTTATCCCTCGAGGAACTCATTAACATTAAAATAATACTTTTACTAATATTACATAAACTGTTTAAATAGCGAAATTCTCCGAAATAAGTCACTTTTTTAACCTACATTACAGCTCTCTCGGCCGTCATGTAAAAGCAAAAGCTTAGAAATTCACGCGTACTCCAACACAAAACCAACAAACCTTTTCAAGCGAAAATTTGTATGAACATTAGTTTTCAGCTGCTCTAATACGTCATGAAAGTAAAATCTCAGTAGTATCGATAGTTTTTGTAATATGGCGTTCTTGTCACGTGGTTATAAACCAAGAATAGAGAAAGCGTTTTTTCGGTTACCAAAGATTGCTCTATAAGAATTTGAACGACGTGATAAATATTATCAATGTTTCTACCAGGCGGATCCAGATGGACTATCAATATAGAAGAACTCCCTTAAATTTCATGGAACCAAAAAAAAAAGAAATTAGAATAATTCTTCCTTTATGATACAAAACCTTTTTCTTGACCTTTTTCTTTGTACTGCGACGACATCTTTCAAATATTTTAATCCTCGGACGGACACGCAAAATCATACCCTCACCATGGTACAAGGGTAGTTGATGGAACTCCTCACTATAGTTTTGGATATGTTGCAGTATTTCGAAAAGGTTTTACCTTCAGTGGAAAGCCTTTGATCTTCTCGACAAGATGAGGTATAATTTATGGGTAGTGGCGCTATTGGAGGCCTGTGACATCACCAGACATGGTCGCAATCTAGGCCGCCATCTTGGATTTTACCAAGAATTAGAAATCAGGTAAAAACGGCGAGAATTGGTAACTTTTGTTCTTAACATGTAGAATAACACATAAGTACTTCTCTTCATTTTATTTACAAGTTATTGTTATCTTTAAAAGAATGAATATATTTAATGAACGCTGCTAGCTGTTGGGTTGTCTAAGTTGTGTTCCTTATCTTTTCAAAGCGTGCCTAAACCTTCATACCGCTCTTTTAATAGATAATCTATTTAAGCCTGTCATGGTCTCTCGAAAAACAGCTGCAACTAACAACGCAGAAATGATAATTTACAACTGCGTATATTCCGACAATGAAAACAGCAACTGGATACAAACAGCCGACAGGTAACATTAAGTTTCACGTCTTGACGAAGATCAAAGTCGTAACAGCGAATCTCTTAATTATAAATGACTAAAGTTCTTACAAAGTACGATGGAAATCCCTCAAATTGCGACCACAGCTAAGTTTACCACAAAGTGCGATAGACAGCCTTTTTGTAACAAAGTGCGACACAGTTTGCAAATTGTGACAGGTATTACAAAGTGCAATGATTATTACAAACTGCGACAGCCATCTTGTTCGGTATGCTTGACAGTAAGGCAAAGCCTCGTTAGCATTTTAAAAGGAATCGAAATTTTATACCCAAGCAACTGGTCGATTCTACAGCGAGGAACCTTTAAACCCTCTGAGACGTACAGGGGGGGGGGGGGGGGGGTTGTAAAGTCATGACGTTTTCAGTAGCTGTTCGTTTATCCCTCGAGCGCATTTTAAGACAAGTCTAATGATGGCAAGTTACTATGGTTACGAGATATGACGTCACAAGTAGTAGGTTTTCAAGGCGTTTTCGAGTGAAAATGAATGTTTTTTCAACTTCTTTCGGCAATAAAAGTAAAGCTTGTCGATAAAATGATGCAAAGTCGAGCCACCTTCAAAAAAATGCGCACCTCACCTTAACCTCTATAAGAGGTGAAGTTGAGGTGCATCAATTTTGGCATCTAACCTGAAAGGTAACTTACTTAATAAATACTTTATTTTTCTTTTATCTACTTTGTATGAAAGACTGCCTTTTTATCTGAACATACCATTTTGATTGTCAATAAATGATATCGTCAGCTGGAATCCCAGGAACTGTACAGAACCATCAGAGTGGAAAGTTATTGATGCTTAGTTTC
>OZ037994.1:20958894-21053894 GCA_964035705.1 Porites rus | reverse complement strand
ATATATTTTAATTCAATTTACAAAATCACCCGTCCGACCAGCCAATTCTGAATTTTGCTAAGCGCCAAAACTTACAATGCGAGCTGTCGAGTATTCGAATGAATCATTTACGTTTGCATTTCACTTGTAAAACACCATATTCATTTATACACACATTTTAAGTACTCCAGCAACTCAAACAACAACTAGCAAGGCGATAAGAAAGAGGTGTTGACAAAAATCAACACAAGAAATATAATTCAAAGAAACATTTAAAAGGACAACAATTTTTATTCACGAAGACGTGTATTTAGATGCAGTTCGGAAACCCATCAAGTAAGGCCAGGATCGCTTAACTGAGACTTTTCGCATAGTCCAGCAATCCGAAGTAGTAAGATTAGCTTATTTTTGAAAACGATGATTTCCGATTTCTTTTGTCGAGCAGCCTATTTCTCAACCACAACCCAATAAACAAGCCAGCAAAGAATAGAAAAAGAATATTGATAACATCTGTATTTCATTTTGTAGATCCAGTGCAAAAAGACAGTTAAATACATTACAAGATGACACAAAACTCTGTCAGCTTCAGCTGTCAGTAAACAAGTCTCAGATGCTGCATAAATTTTCCACTTGAATCCTCTTCGCCAGCTCGCCTGTTTATTCTTGTTCTCTGCCTTTCTCTTCGTTCTCTTTCCCGTCGTTCTTCACTTACAAGCAAATAGGTTGAATTCTGAATCCGCTTTTGTTTGTTGCCATAACTACTTTTTTTTCAGAGCAGTTTACTAGAAACTGAGCACCACGATCACAAATCCTTAATCCTTATAGTTTATAATTGATCTAATAAAACTAGAGTAGAAGAGCCTTAAATCAGCGCGAGTAACCTTAGCTCTCTTAATTTTTTGTACCAAAAAATTAATCTCTTAGAGGCCTTCTTAACAAATTTTATTAATATGGATATTCCACGTGAAATCACTGGAAATATTGAGACCCAATAACTTTACACTGTCTACAACTTCTAAATCATCGCTGTTAATGAGAATGGTCTCAAATTCTTGCTGGGATTTTGTAAGGGATATTCGCATTTCTTTGCACTTATCAGTGTTCAGCTGGACTCTGTTTTCTAGTGACCATTGTACTGCTCTCTCTGTAGTACGTTGGGCGTTGCTAAGTTCCCCTTTCGCGACTGTTTCGGAGATAGTGGTATCATTTATATATCTCCATAAACGTGCATTTTCGACAACAAGAGACATGGCGTGAGTGAGATGGGCCTAAGGTCTTTCTTTAAGATCTCCACAGGTTTTTTTTCTTTGGAAGCGGTATTACGTCAGCAAATTTCCATGATCGAGGTAGGCGTTGCCCCCTAAACGATGCATCAAGAATTCTGCATACCGGAATGGCAAAAGGTTAGCGTATTCTCGCAGAAGCCAATTTGCAATCCTGCCTGGGCTAATCGACTTAGAGGGATTGAGATTTGATAGGACGTTCCATACACGTTTCTCCGATACTTCCAGAAACTCGGGGGAGTCTTTTTCCAGGGCAAGGTGAGTGATGGGCAAGACAGACGATACTATTCAAAAGGCTCAAGGAATGCTTTATTTATAGAGTTCGCCAATTCTTATGTGGATAAATTCTCAACTTCTTTGACGTTTATGTGATTAATTAAGAGATCACCTGAGCAGCCTTTCCTGCCGCATAATCGTTTCACCTCTCTCCACCAGGCTTTAGGGTCGTCCTTCCTTATATGCGCTACTCTTGATTCATAAAACTTTGCTCTCCAAAGCTTTCTTTCTCGGTTAACCTGATTTCTGATTTGCATTGAACTGAGTCCGCGCCTTTATTTAGGAATGCCTGTTGCCTTTTCCGAATTAGATCTTCCTAGTGTTGCGTCATCCAAGGAGCATCGCGTGTGTTCATACGGACTTTTCTAACTGGCATTAGAAGGTCAAGGCCTGTGTGTATAACTTGCTCGAAAACACAGAGTAACTCGTCGCCGGTTTCAAGGGAGCTAAGTAACAAAGGCCAATCCAATGAGCATAGATATCTTCCCATCTCTGCTTTTCGGCTGGGTTGTACATCGCGTTTAAGAATGAATTTGTCAGCGGAGATGGTACCCGGTTTTCTCACCAGAGGTGAGACAGATATAGTATTGTGATCAGATAGGCCAAAGGGTAGGAAGATCTGCGGTGTGTCGTAGTGATTGTACAAGTTAGTTAACAGTAGGTCCAAAATAGCGTCCTTCCGGATTGGCGCTTTCACGATTTGCTTAAGATGAAAATGCCTTTTAAGCCGCGTGGCATCGAGGCGGTTAAAATCACCGGCTATAATTAGCGTACAGTTTGGGTAAATAGATTCAGCAACGGCCAGAGAGTTGAACAAAAGCTCGCGGATGATGATATCTGCTCTGGGGGATGACATCATACAGCTATCAGGCAAGAGAATCCTCTTGGAAGATGCGCAGGTCTCAGATGAAGCCATAGGATCTCATCGTCAGTAGAGCAACACAATTCTTCAAGACGATGATATTTGGAGCATCCATCTCTAACGTAAAGACAGACACCGCCATGGTTGTTTGTTGTCCTGTCCTTCCGTATTATAGTGTAGCCGGGGGTACTGACTGTGCTGTCTGCGATAGTTTCCTTTAGCCAGGTTTTCGTAATAAAGGCCAAGGAGATGTCAGTTCTTAGAAGAAACTCTTGTACTTCGTCGATCTTCGGTACAAAGGATAAATCAAATTGAAACGGATGATACAGAATTGAAATACAATAAATACACCCTATTTTCCGGAAATGTCAGGCAGAAAGACTCTTCTGTATACCTGCTCGTGTAGGATTTTACCCGGGCTGGCGCGCAGTACTGAAGAACACGGAATTTACACTACGATCAGGAGTGAGGTCTGCTGTTTATAAGTAACTTAACTCGATAAGGTGACATTTTTTTTTCGCTTTTTTTTTTTGTATTTTCTTTTTATATAAAGGCTCTAAATTGCCTATTGTACATTGCTTTTAAAGTTTAACATAAACCATTGTCCTAATTAGGGGTGACGAATGGTCTTTGCGAGCATTCGCGAGCATGCGAGAGCACTGCGATTTTTTTGCGAGCACGATCAGAGATAAAAAATTTATTTTGCGAGCAGCGAGCAGTTTAGAGAGTACAACTCGCGAGCAACGAGCACTTCTTATATTTTCCGCTTGCAGCAATCCATATGGAAATCCTTTTCTTCAAAATAAAACAGAAAATATTTTTAAAAGACAGTGTGATACTCATTGCCAAGTTCAAAGATATCAGTGGACCCTTTCTTTTAGAGTACTTCGTCTAAAGTAAAAACACACCTGTACGCAAGCGATGCCGAAGATTGTCTAATATTCAAATACGAGTTCACCACTCAGGTAGAGAAACATCTTGTGATTGGAACCGTTTGGGAAGTGCAGTTCACAGACGAAGATTTTCATATCAATTTAAACCAAGAACTCTACTAAGAATGTCTCGAGCGTACAAGGGGGGTTGCAGAAAGGGACATGACTGATGTGGATGAAGAAGAACTTGAAGTGGAACAAGATCCTCGTGTCAGAACAACCTCTTCTGGAAGAATCCTAAAGCTTCCAAACCGTTTTTATTGAAAACACGGCCTAATTAAACCCCAGTGAGTAGAGCGGTAGAGAAACTCAGAAGAAATATAGCTAACAATATCTTCTCTTTTTAACCATCTATAGCTAGATTAGCTAATTTATTATTTATCGTTCTCATTTATCGCGTGCATTTCCACTGAACTTGATAGCCATATTTATAGGAATTAAGCACCCTAAAGAATTACATTTACTTTAATCCAAAGAAGGATCCACAAAATCTCGAACAATACTGACAAGAAAGCGAGCATGCGAACAACTGCAAAAATTTTGGGAGCGCGAGCAGGCGAGCACTCGTTTAAATTTTGCGAGCAAATCGAGAAAAGGTAAAATTTTCCTAGCAGTTAAAAATTTTAAAGGACCATTCATCACCCTTCTAATTCATAGTATTACTGAAACACTCATGAGCTCTGATCAGTTTTTACGGTAGCAACTCTTCCTTTCTTCTCGGTATTATAATTAACGTCAGACGGACATTCATGAAATAAAAAAAAAAGAAAAAAAGTAATAATTAAGTAAGTTGAGGATAGTCCTTTCGTTTCATGAAAAATAGTTTTTTGAGTCTAAAATGCCTGAAAGGTCATTCAGCATTGGGAATGTTGATCCTGAGTTTTGTTAATCACTTGACCGTTTTAACCGTAGGGAAAGTTTGAAGCTGAACGAAGCAGAACTTCTCTTTTATCAACAGAAACTTTAATATGTGTCCAGCTGCTGTTAATAACAACTTTAAAAGCTAAAACCGTTTATCTGAAACAAGCATTAAGTAAAGCGTCAAGTTAAAACTATAAATTTTAGGAAAAACACTATTATTGAAATGAATCGATAGTATCTCAGCAGGTATTAACAGCGATATAGACTGAAGCTATTAATTATTATTGTATCCCTTTTGAAAGGGGAAAAAAACAACAAAATACTGACTTTTTTGAAAAAATACTATTTTAACCTCTGTAGAAAAGCATGAAATTTTACCAAAAGATTCCATGCAGGTAAATTTCGCATAATTTATGCAAGCATTTTAATAAGAATTAAAATTTATATATTTTTTTGGAACATAAACCTCGAATTGTGAAACAACGAAATTTCAGTTGCGGTCTGCGCGATGGAGACTATGTCGACTTCATGAGTCGATACTTATACACTTATGTGCAGGGACAACAATCAGCAACCACGTAAAGAATGAGCATGGAAAGGATACATTACAAGTAATTTCAAATTCTTTAAAAAGTCTCAGAACAAACTTGACTGTTTGATTTTTGAAATGCTTTTATTCGTGAACTCAAACCAAAACTGAACCAACAGAGTGACTCGATCCGCGGGAAGCTATAAATTTAATTATTTCACTTTTAAATATCTTTAATTGTTTTTTATCGCCTCTCTATCATTCACGCTGTAATCTTCTTGTATTGTTCCTGTGTAAATATATTTTAGAGTTTTTAGTCAGTATCTCATTAGCCTTTCTTCAATTGTATAAAAAAGCACATACTAATTTTTTACTTCTGAACTTGAAACAAAACGTTGTAATCTTTTTTAACGTTAATTTTTATAGTGAAATCGGTTTCGGAAAAATTTGTTGATTCGAATATTGCGTCGTTTGAGGGAAAAGCTAATAAAAGCAGTTTAATTTCCTCTGAATGACGCGATTGACATCAGAGACCGATAATGACTAACGATGCATAATTTACTACAAATTTATTTTATAACGCCACCAGCTTCGATTCAGATTAATTTAATTTACGTGCATCGTGGTGGCCTTGGTGTTAACTATATTTCACCTGGTTTAGTTCTGACTCAGACATACGCTCCTTGAGCACCTCTAATTTGCTTTGAAGTAATGAAGGAAGATTCAAACTTAATCGCTATACAGATAAACTTCTACCCAACGGCCAACTCAGGGACAGAAGAAAGTGGCCGTTATGGGGAGGTAGGAGTGTAATATGACGTCTGTTTTTTTTTTTTTGGGGGGGGGGGGGGGGAGAAATTACAACATGATTGTCCTAAGTTCATGTTTCCTGTTGCCTAATGGTAATCCAATCATAAACAATGTAATTTGAATTAAATTATGTCTTGAAACAAATTGTTGACCAGACAAAACGACGCAAGGTTCGCAACGTAGACAATTTATATTCACCGTTAAATATAAATTGAACACAATGAAGATAAGTATATCTTTAATTAGTAGAATCCAACTAGTTGTCTATTATGAATGCTGCGTTCTGATTGGTTGAGCTACTACTAGGCTATACCGTATGTTAGAGCCCACTAGTAGCGAAGAGCGCCCGATTTTGGGCGGCAAAAAGGGATCAAAGTCTAGCTTTAACTAGCTTAAATTTGTTTTGTCTCGATACTTTTAACCAACTAGTTGGACTAAAACAATTATTCCTCTCGCCCTTATGGCCTCAGAGTCAATAGCCCATGAGGCCGAAGGCCTCATGGGCTATTGACTCAGAGCCCATTCGGGCTCGAGGAATAATTGCTAAATGGATACGGCAAACGTAATGTTTGTCCATTTTCACTCGCGACGCGTTTCCCCGCGGAAGAAGACTTTCTCGCGCGTTCCTTCCAAAAAAGATAGTGTACTTAAAATTAATCATAAGGAAAGACTTACCGCGATTAATAATCGACGCGCCATTTTCGTCAGTCGCTAACCGTTGTCAAGAGGTTATTTTGGCAGTTGGGGAAGCGTTTTAGTGGCCGTTGTAAAGAGGTGGAGGTAGCGGAGGTTCTAATGGTATATTGTACAGATCTTTTTCACCGTCACGCAACAAAAAAAATAAATTGGAAACCGTCCAGTGGCAGAAGCCAAGAAAATGAAATGTTATAAAAGACTAATTTATAAACAATTTGTCCAAGTCTCAGGTCTTTGTGATATTTTCCGAAAATTGACGTTGGGTGCCCCTGAAACCTCTTTCTTTTCTCTCGAGAACTAGCATACGTGAGCATAAACATACCTTTTAATACTTGAAATGGTTATACTGCTGAAAATCAAGAGTAAAGACTTTTTTTCAACGAGACAACATTCCTATTTTGGTGTCACGCACAGTAAAAACTCGGAAGTTCAAATTGCTGTATTTTCGAAATGAAACATGCTACGGGAATGGAAACTTGTACAAAGATTTATTTTTGGTTTATCTTCAACCTAGTGTGAATAACAATTCGTAAACCTCGCTATTTTGACTTTATAATTTGATGACGTCACTGTGAAAATTACCATCTATAAACTGAAGTTCTTTGTCTCAAACGAAAGTATCTAAAACGTCTGCCATTCCCGAAAAAGCTATTCCAGTAATACTTTTTCAAACAAAACAAAAGATTCAAACCACAATTACCAAATTGCCTATTTGTAGAGAGTGACATGCCGCATGTTTATTTGTTGCTGCTGCAGCAAAGGTTCCTGAACTTTCTTGATTTACTGATACCATATTCAACAACAACTGAAGAGGGGGGCGTCAGGGTTTGCGGTGATGCGGTTTTGCGTTATTTTTGGTGCGGTTTTGCGGTAATTTTTATTTTAACTCGCGGTATTGCGGTTTCAAAACACTAAGCGGTTTGCGGTTATTACAACGTTTAAGTCGCGGTTTTCGGTGAAAAATAAAGTGTCTGCGGTGATAACACTCTTTAGAACGGTCGGCATCCGGTTGTTTTGCAAGCGCGAGGCAAGTGTTTTGTTTTACAACGCATCAGGGTTCATTATATCAGCTTACAATTTAACTCTGTGGTTTGCAATTACGGCCTTTTCCAGTTAATACTTAATGTGATTAACCGTTTTGGCCAATGATGTGTCGACTTCGTGAAATTCCATGCCGGATGTTAGCTCGTACAGCCGTACAGCCTTGTGTTCTCGTTGCTTTCATTCAATGCGCGACAATGGCAACTGAGGTCGTCGACGTCGCAACTGAAAGCGAAGAGGACGTAGTAATATTGCGTGGCAATCTTCTATGAAGAAGGAAAGGAAGGGGAGAATTTGAGAAGAGCTGTACGTTTTAACAATCGTCTTCTCCACTCAACGTGAACTCTTTACGAGACAAGAAGGTCACAATTCCAGAAGAAACATTTATTCCGCGTTCCACAACTAGCACAGGGTCGTCCAAAGTAATCAGTCACCCAATGTAAGACGTACAGGATCAGTGACAGAGTTTTTCAAAGTCAAGGGAGATTATCAATACTCGTTCAAGTACATGACCAGAATACTTGGCATTTGGTTAGTAGTAAATAGAGTATAATAGTGTAGTACAATATATCGTTAGCGTTATGATGGTATGTTTAATACTAACGCACAATGTAATCAGGATATATCACGAGTCTTGCTGACGTCAGCTTCCACATTGTGGCCCACATGTACGCGCGGTTTCGGTATTCGGAAAAAAATCCGATGCGGTTTGCGGTTTTTTGGCGTATTTCTGTGCGGTTTTGCGGCTTTCGGACCCCCCTTACGCCCCCCTCACTGAACAACAACAAATGCAAGACTTGAAGAGGTATTTCAGTTAAATATCAAGTGTAACGGTTTTGTTGGTGTCAGCAGCAAAAAGCGCCAAGGTAAGACTGGAGGACACTGAGTGCAGAGGACGAGAATAATCTGCATCAGGATTACCTCAGTCGGTAGAAAAATGCTTGACTGCAGAGCGGCAGGCCGTTTGGGTTCGATTCCAAGGGCCGGACCAATACCAAAGGTCTTAAAAAGCTAAATAAATGCCTTTCGGCCCTAGCTACAAACGGCTACAATAGACCTTCGCGTGCCCTCGGATGAACACGTATAAAATGCAGCCCCGTTTCCAGTCATGAGTAGGAGACGCAAAAATAGTGTCCCCACCAAGTAAGTAAGTAATTATAAGTAAGTGATGATTTATTGCAGCGTATCCAACAAAGTGAGGTTCTGCATCTGCAATATCTACACTATAAATCAACTCTAAAAAAGAAAAATATGCATATAAATAAAAAAATATAATATATACATATTTACAACTGTGTTTGCTGCTAAGTTCCTTACATGAAAAATGTCTCTTAACACTACGACAGAAGGAATTGTACTTAGTTATGTTTCGAATAGCTACAGGGAGCTTATTATAAGTAGTTGCTGCCGAGTGCTGAAATGTTCCTGATTCTCTCGGAATAGAAAGGACAGGCGCAATCGAAGATCTTAAGCTATAAGCACTGACCTTGTGTAGATTTCATTTAAGATATTCAGGAAACGTTTCATCATATAGCGACTTGGGAGTAGTTAACTTAAGTATATTTAGTTCAACGTTCTTATTCACTGGAAGCCAGTTCAACTTTGCAACGTCTTCCACTCCACAAAGTATACTTTCGTGCTAAGTAAATTGTCACTGAAATAAAGTGACTGTATTTTTTTTTATTTCGTCCCTCTCAGTCCTTGTGTTCTATGGACATCATCTTGCTTTCACCTAATCTGGATATAAATCGACAGTAGCCTATTTGGTCAGTTTCTGTTTATTTGATTTCAATTAAACTGAGCTGTAAAGTATACATTGCTTATCAGTCCCTTCTGAGTAATACATCTAGAATCACATATCAAACAAGCTTTTAGATCCGCAAGAAATGACCTATCTCCTCCTGCCAAAAGTCAAATGAGAGGTCCCATTGGGGGTAGGACACCCAAGACCTTCTGGGTGATCCTAGACTGTTCACAGTCCCCTTTTTTACCGTAAGATCGTCGAGATCGAGCACTTTGCGTTGCGGGCTGCAATCTAGCTTGCATGAGTGTCAAAACTACTTAGAGGGCGGGGGGCGGTTTGGGAGGAGGCGAGAAAAATTAGAAAAACTTTTCTCGCCCCCTCCCCCTAGAGCCAGGTAGAGCTATAATGCCCGACGCCCTCCCCCTAGGTACATTTGAAAATCAAGACGGTAAGACGCGCTATATCTTGACGATCTCACGGAAAAATAGGGGACTGTAAACAGTCTAGGGTGATCCGTAAGTCATTTTTTCTGTTTTGTTTTTTTCCGACCGAGATAGCTCATATGCTTTGTCACCGTGGGCAGCCCAATAAATAAGGATAAGATAACGGCGGAATCGAAGGAAGGTAAAACGATGAATTTCGAAGTTAAACTGGACCATACAAGAATTCACAAGAGGTGACTGTTTCCCTCATTTTATTTTATTGAACAATAGTTATGTTGAAAGTTGCCTTATTTGACTTTCGCGAACCACGCTATTTCATGCCGGGCCACAAACAACGTCTCATAACTGCGCTTACACGGTTAACGGTGACTCGATGTCACTCATCGCCGCACGTACTGGCTCCGTCAACAGGCCACTGCTAAAAAAAAAAAACAGAATATTCTCAAATTGTCATTTGAGAAGAGTTTCTTGGCAACCTGATAGTTCACATTATATTTTTTTTCTTTGCACGTTCATTTGTTTCAACGGCACGATAGAATTCAAAGTACGCTCAGGAGCTTGTACTGGAATCTGTAATTTAAATTAAGGAGTGCTTCTATCTCACTTCTCTCGCATTTTTTTTTCTTTTCAATTGAAAAGCTCCTGGTTGAACGTATTAAAAAGATGAAGGTATTTTAAACTATACTTTGAACACTCAACATTAGCAGAGGTTCTTAGCACTACTGCGTTTTCACGCAAATACGCTGAGTATGCAAATTTTCGGCAAACTGACCCATTGAACCCGCAAATTCTGCACAAAAGATGATGCAAAAGTAAGGTTTACATGAAGCATTGCCTGAACGTCATTTTAAGGAATATTATGGTATTTTCCGTAATGGTCTATTCCAGGCGTGCCTAGCCTGCGTAGCAAGCGTTTCCAATCGAGTTATTGCGCGAAAGTTAGAGCGGGAGCAAAAAAAAAAGGTGGAAGGGAAGGGGGAGGAGAGAACAGGAAACGCTTGCCCGCAAACCCCACGATTCTGGAAAACGTCCCTTGATATTTCACGGTTTGGTTGATTGGTAAATTGACAGCTCGTCAAAATAGAGGTATAACTAACAGGTTACCCCTGGATTTGTAAAATTACTTTGTTCTTTAATAGAACACGTTTCCTCTTCTCCTCTCCCCCTCCCCCTTCAACGTTTTTTTTTTTTTTTTTTGCTCCCGCTCTAACTTTCGCGCAATAACTCGATCGGAAACGCCTGCTACGCTGGCTAAAGAGTGCCCATCGCCCCACTTCACCTTACTCCCCCAACCATCTGTCATTTTTTTCCTCGGAAATCTGCAAATGCTGGTGAGGCAGCAGATTCAAACAAAAACTCCAATGTACGCCTACCATCTTGTTGAGCAGTGTGCAGTTTATTTAAGATCTTCTGCAAAAAGGTATAAAGTTACATCCCTGGCAACTACGTTTTATTTTTACCATCTGAAATCAGTCTTCACTTCTATTCAGCCAATCTCCTGTTATTTTGCGGCTGGTCCAGAGAGTCTGAGTTATATTCCATACGAATATCATTAATTATTGATGTGACTCATGCTGATAATATAACAGGAATAATTCTTCTTTTGTTTTAATACAGCGCGAGATATTCTCTTCACGCTGCCGTATGCCAGTGTTTCTAGGATCATAAAGTAAACGAAGGAGCAAAATTTTACTAATGCATTAGAATAATGATTATATGATATATTATCTAATTTTACGGTGGCTTTTTCTAGTTTCTATTGTAATTTTTTTGATTTATTTCTTGTTTCAGTCTCATTTGGCAAAGTAAGGCGCTTAATGTCATTTCCAAACGGAAAAAAAAAACTATTAGTGAGAAAGTGAATAGCAAAAATTTAAAAAATAATAAAATAAATTTAAAAACCTGTACATTTGTATTTGTTCGAGTGACTCAACATTTTAGGTTTGTGTTGCCTGTTCTTGATAATTAGCCAAAAACTCACGAGCTTCTCACTACACCTAACAGTCAATCGGCTTGTTCGAGGAGAAGCTCGTTTTACTTAAATTACTTGAATAAGCGACTATTTGGGAAAGACCGAGTATATTAGTCGCGCGAGTAGAAATCGACAGAGGCATGTTTACCGTATCAACTGCTATTTGTTTTGGGGTACTTGAGAAGTTAAACTGTTCAGTTTTCCCGGCAATTCATCAGCATGTTCTGTAAAGATTAATCGGAATAAATAGAACTTGTGCTGAGCACCGAATTATTAGAGTCCAATTGGTCGGTGCTTGCTCTTCTTCCAAGCTGAAACTGATCTAGTAGCCATTCAAGCCGGAGTTTATCCCCACTCAGCTTTCTCTCGTATTGCCCTTTCAAAACCCTCTTAAGGTCCTTCTTCTCGTTTTTAAACCTGTTCTCAATTTCGAGCTTCTCGTGGTCGAATTTTAATTTCAATGTTTGCATTTCTAAGGAAAAGCACTTTTCCAGTTGTTCTTTTTGATATTTCAAAACAGAGATGTCGTGCTCGTAACCTTGTATTTCCGACTCGAATTTCAACCTCTGTTGTTGAAGTATTCTGCGAAATTCCACCTCGAATTTACGCCTGATGTCTTCCTTTTCTTTAATAAAGCCCTCTTCCATGTCCGACTTTTCCCTTCTAAAAGTGTTCATCAAATCGTTCTTTTGCTGTTTGAACCTCTGTTCCATGTCAACGATTTCCAACGCGAACTGGTGCTCTACTAACTTGTGCTTATTGGCGTAGTGAGAATGCATTTTGATCTTCTCTTGTTTGAGCGATTTCAACAGCTCCTCTTTATCCAGGCTCATTTCGGCATCTAATATACTTTTAAAGTGCATATCAACCTCTGGTTGCTCGTGATTATAGAGGGTCTCGAGATACGCGTTCTCCTCGAAGTAAACATTCTCCAGATCGCCCAAGCCCTGCGACAATGTTCGCCTCAGCTCATTTTTTACTTCCTCGATTCCTTCAAGCTCTTTGCGAATCTTCGCTTCCATTTCAGCCTTTTCGGCTTTAAATCCTTCCTCTTTCTCCCTTAAAAGTCGCTCAAATTGCGCTCTTAATTCCTTCTTCTCTTTGATGTAATTGTCAAGGAGAGTCTGTTTTTCACGATCCCATGATTTTATCAACGCAGATTTCTCGTCTTCGAAAGACAGCTTCAAAACATGCCTCGATTCCTGAAATTCCAAGCGGATGTTGTCTTTCTCTTTTAAGAAATTCTGCCGCATTTCTTCTTTCTCACATTCAAAGGCTTTTCTCATGTTTTCCTTTTCCACTTCAAAAGCTAAACGCATATCATTTTTCTTGTCTTCGTGGGCGCGATCAACAATCTCTCTCTCTTGCAGAAATCCTCGAACAATTTCCGCCTTCTCCTCAAGGAACCTTCTTTCTATATCAGATCCATTGAACGTAGCTAGATTTTCCCCCGAATTTCGTGAACAGTCGCTCTCCATGGTCTTGATTTTACTGATTACCCTAACAGCGCGTTGTTGGCGAGATCAACGCACATCACAGCATACAATTTCCTGCCGAGCGATGACCCTTGGTCGAGTCATTTTATTTGGCGTGATGATAACCCAAGACCAATGCGTGCGCAGTTTGCTGACCGCGTTTTCAGTTAATTGGTGGGCACGTCAAGAGATTTTTTGGCTGAAATTAATGATCAAGTCTTGGAAAATTAACATTTCATTTCATGCTTTACGGGAAGCTGAGTTCAAGGAATTAATGGAGTGTACTCAGCGATAAAAATACACTATCGCTTCACTGGGTTTTGGACTAAAACAAGATCTTGAAAGCGAACATCATGGAATGTAAATATGTATATATATGTAGATTAACAGCCTTGACGCTATCTAGCTAATAGCAAATCTCATTGGTTTTGACCATAAGAAGTCCTTGCTTCTGAAACAGCTGGCGATCAGAACCGAAACTAATCGATAATTTGCCCGAAAGAAAAAACTTTTTTAGGCTAATTTGAAAAGCGCCGTTGATACGCGATGAGCCTTATAAAAATATTACCGTAATAACAAACGCCTTTGTTTTGAGAATGTTTGCAACCGGTGACATCGAATCTGAAATCGGATGTAATCGAATCAGTCGAGTAGGCTGAGACGTTATTAATGACAGATTTCGTTGTCTTTTCGTAAACCCGAATCTGCACTTTTTTTAAGGGACGGATATATTTCTTTGTTTTCAGTGTGTTTTCCGTCGCCCATCATATACTTTTGACTGATAGAACTGGTGTAATCTGTTTTTTCCTTGCAACACAGGTACCTGAGGTATTTCGCGCGCCATTTCAGAGTCAAAATCAATGTTTTGAAAGCAGAGAACGCCATCCTCTTTTATCAAGTGTGTAACGTCAGTTTTTGCTTTGACGTCATGACATCTGTTCCCGCAAAGATCTAAAGCCTTTTAAAAATTCTCGAAACGATAGAATTTTTTTTAGGATCAAAAATGACTTCAAATAAAGTATTCGTAACTTATGAGAGGTCGACTTGTAGTAAGTCTAACCTGTTCGCATCCTCGGAGACCCAGGGGCAGTTGGTCGGGTCGATAAAATGTTCGTGGTGAAAGTTTACTGTAAGATCGAGACGAGCCCCTGGGCACTTACTCTTACCGAACCAGTTCCAGAAGCGTTTGAATTGCCTGCTTCTGATTGGCCAGAAAAAAATTTTTCTGGCCAATCAGCGAAGAGAAGCTTCCGGGTGACTCTCGTGTTTTCTTACACGACGTAGTTTTCCTCATCGATCGCCATAGTTGCGTAGCCCGTTCAACGGGGAAAGTTTCTCGAGGAAAGTTTCAGAACAAAATGTTAACAACCCGCAAAAATTACAACCTTTAGCACGGCTACAAGAAACAAACACTCTCCGATGAATTTTTAGAGCGGATCTTTCCAAGGTATCGTAAATTTTTCTTGATGATACGATACGCGATGCATGACTTCCACTTTATTCCACACCTTAATTTGCTCACATTGTCTAAAATTTTATTACAATCTATGGATTAAAAACCAAAGGATGAACTGTAAAGGAGTCCTAGACCCCATATAAAAACAGATCACCTAAAAAAAAAAAAAAAAAATATATATATATATATATATAAAGAAACACAATAAAATAATAGTTTCAGAAAATACAGAAATATAAAAGCAACTTAAAAGTCACTGAAAAATTTCTTAACTCTAGACTTAAAAATATTTACATTATCAGAAACACGAATGTCTAACGGTAGTTGATTCCACTGGTCAGTAATTCTATGGAAAAAACTATACTTCAAGACATTAGTTCTGGCATATTTCTTCTTTAAAGTTAAAGAGTCCTTAGCCCTAAGTGAGAAGCGGTCAGCTTCTGAGTGGAAATCTATAATTTTATTGATGTCAATATCAATGTTGCCATTAAGTACTTTATATAAGAAAGTCACGTCAGCCAGTGATCTTCTCTTCTCCAGTGACATGAGGTTTAACTTCTTCAAACGAGTGTCATAGGGATCATCACTTTTCAAGATAAGTTTAGTCGCTCTTCTCTGTACTCTCTCCAGCTTATCAGAATTTCTCTTTGTATATGGGGACCACACCACTGAACAATATTCCAAATTTGAGCGGACCAATGAGCAGTAAAGAGTACGCAGGGTCTTAGGGTCATCCAGACCTTTACAAGTTCTCTTAATCAGACCAAGCATTCTGTTAGCCTTGGATACTATGTAATCTATATGTGGGTTCCATGATAAGTGACGATTTGTAATAATCCCCAAGTCTTTAAACTCTTTAACTTCTTCCAGTTCAGAGTTTTCCAGGAAAAAACTAGAAGTGAGTGGTTGAATCTTCTTAGTAATTTTCATGATTTTGCATTTCCTGACATTGAAGTTCATGAAATTCCGAACACTCCACTGATGCAGACCATCCAGGTCCTGTTGAAACAATTCAAGATCACCAGCCGTGTCAATGATTCTAGAACATTTACAGTCATCAGCATAAAGGGCAATAGTACTGCCAGGAAGTACTACTTCGGGAAGGTCACTAATAAATATAACAAAAAATAAAGGCCCTAATAAAGAGCCCTGAGGAACTCCAGATGAGACATCGGACCAGGAAGAGGATATACCATCCAGCACTACTCTCTGTCGGCGATTGCTTAAATAACTTTCACACCATTGTAATAATGAGCCAGTGATCCCAAAGTTGCACAACTTTTGCAACAACACTGCATGGTTCACTTTGTCAAAGGCTTTGGAAAAGTCTAAAAAGACTACATGAACTTGTCTGCCTTTATCAAGGGCAGTAGCCCATTGATGATGGGTTAAAATCAGTTGAGTCTCACAGGATCTACCCTTAATGAAACCATGTTGCCACTCAGTTAAAAATGGTGAGACATGATCATAGATAGCAGAATGAACAATACGTTCTAAGCACTTGGCCGGGATTGGCAATAACGAGATAGATCTGTAGTTGGTAACAAGCTCCCTGCTATCTCCCTTATGAATTGGGGTAATATTGGCTGATTTCCATAAAGCGGGCACTTTCCCAGTTCTCAGGGATAAATTAAACAAAAGGGCAAGTGGAATAGAAAGCTCTTTTGCACAAGTACGTAAAATACGGGCTGGTAAGTTGTCCACACCAGGTGCCTTGTTTACGTCGATCTTACTTAGAATTCCTTCAAGCTCTGGAGCTGTTGTTGTAACTTCAAATAACAAGTTCGGATTAACAACATCTGTGTCTAGTATACAACGCCAAGCTTACATTTTAGATGTCCATGTTCGTTGCACGACTTCTGAAACTTTCTGCAGCGTGAAAATTTCCGTTGCACGGGCCACGCAACTACGTCGATTGATCGTGGGAAATGCCGGCTAGTTTCAGTGCCTTCTTCTTGCTTTCGCTCCAAACTCCTTTCGAAACTTTTAAGCTTAAACGCTTACAGCAGTTAACCGTACGAATTCTGCCGAAGTTAATAGTAGTGTTAACTTAAGAATCGAGGGAGACCTCCAGCAAGCGCTTGGAGAAGGCTTGTCTTTGCTTCCTGTGGTACAGTTCAAAGCGAAGCAAAGATTTATTATTGAGAAGATTGTGGAAATAAGAGATGTTTTTGGGCAATTGATAGAGGAGTCTAACCTTCCAAATGTTCCCTATAAGCTAGGGAGTTTAAAAATCTTTAGATGCTAAAGGTTGTGAATTCCCTAGTAATCCATTGGTCACAGTGATTTCACTTCTCATGTCAGTTGTTGAGGAACAGGTAAAGTACTCGAGGTCACTAGGAATTCAGGCCGCTTACTTAGGGGAAGCAAAACGAAAGATCCAGAAATATTGAATGGATAGGGAGTGTTTTCTTTGTTGTACGGAAGCCTGGAATCATTAACCTGGGACAAGAAATTCAGGGCAATGTTCTCTAACGAGTTTTACCAGAAGAATCCTGTTGCAGGTACATACAGCTGTTCATTGGTAAGTATGCTGATTTGTTTACTAGTAAGGGTGCTACACTGAATTCATTGTGGGGAGTTCTGAAGGGGTAAAATGGGATGTTGTTGCTCTGGGAAAATGGGATTTAAGTCACTGGCAGGGGGATTCTATCACTGAGAATAGGAAAAAATGTAAAAAATGGGAATTGAGGGTTAAACAGTTTCAATGGAATTGATATCCCCCCTTCAGGACCCTCATTATACTTAACAGTAGATCTGGCTTTTATTCAAGGATGCTCAGTAATCTTATGTCTAAAAGCTGACAGACACTTCACAAGTCTAGAATTATCATGTTTTTTTTCACCATTTATTGACAATTGAAAGCTGATGAAGTAAGCCTTGTGACTACTTCAGACAATAGTGCAATTGAATATTTACCTATTATAAATGGAAAAAACATCCCATACTACAGAACTACAGATGCCACTACATTAATTTTATTTTTAAGCTGTTGAGATTTTTTTTTTTACTTTATAAGTATTGGAGTTCACATGTCTTCTTATAATACTGCTTGAGTTATGTAAATACTAGGGAGCTGTAATATTTTATTTTATTTTAATTTGTTAATAAACGTTTAGACTGGGGTATTTGTTGGTGATTCTTTCTGTCCCAAAGGGTTTGTTTTACTAGGTGGCCAACAAGTATACTTAAGTATATTATTTGAAAACTGTCTAGAAAAATGGGGTGCTCATTGTATTCAGGTGTACATTATACAGAAGTAAATATGGTATACCTACACATAACATACAAAAGCTGTTTTCCAACACTCTCTGGAAAAAAATGGGAACTGTGCTGAAATTGTCACTTGCTGTTTTCGATAATTCTAAAAGTCTTTCTTCTTTTAGATTTTATTAGGTGTACAACCTACAGAAGAGAAAAAAATCCTTCCTTTTTTGATCACAGTAATGAAAACAGCAGAATCATTCCAAGCCACTTATTTTGCAACATCAGTGCCAAAGACTGTTAGTCTGCTTGAAGAAAATCAAGATGATCTGAGACAGGAATTTCAAGAATCAAATCTTCAGGGATTGTATTCTAGAATTTGTATTCTCTGATTGTCTTCTACAGGAAACAATATTATTGATAATTGTAATAAATTATGTTCTGTGGAAAGTATTTTAGAGACACTGTGTGGAATGGTGACCATGCAATGAAGATTTTTACCTTTCTGAAGAGGGTGTTTAAAGATTTAAAAATAATTATCAATGAAGAATATTGTCAGATGATGAGAATGATGATAGGGAAGTTATGAAATATCAAACAAATGCACCAAAGGAAAATTGTTAATATTGCAGCATTATTCTTTCAAAATAAGTCCAATCTTGTACCATCAATTGCAAGGGAGTTAAAACAATGGCACTGTGGATGTGTTTGAGGGGGTCAGTAAGGGGAAACATCAAGCCAATCATAGATAAATAGTTTGGCAAAAGATCACATATCATGTGAAATTACTTTTATACATGTATTTGTTAAAAGATATCTTGTTATAAAAATTCATTTCTACTATATTAGCCATAATGCTAATCACAGTGAAGATTAACCCAGGTTTTCTTATGCGGTTTAGTAAGCCAGAGACCCAGTTCCTTGAAATCAAGAGCTGAAGTTGGATCTAATTGGAAAGTGTCCCTATTCCTTGGTCTCTTCTCCCTGGAATTTCCTTAAGAGCGTTCACTTCTTGTAAAGTTTTAGTGAGTACAAAAATGTCTATATAGACATCCCACCCTTCCACGATTTCTCAACTCTATACCTACACGTGTCACACACTGCGCGTTTATCGCCCTCCAAAACACTCACACCAACTACTTTCAAACATTTTCGCAAACTCAACTTTATTTTTTTTTTCTTCCTTATCCATAAAACAAACGCACACAGCCTGCAAAAATCGACCTCACTTAACAAGTCAGGATTCAGCACATAATCGGACCGAGATTTCGAACTAAACACAACGGCTGTAATTAAAATACGTATTGGTACGTAGGGTTCGTGCGCTGCAGCAAGCCAGCCATTCCCACGATCAATCAACGTAGTTGCGTGGCCCGCGCAACGGAAATTTTCACGCTGCAGAAAGTTTCAGAAGTCGTGCAACGAACATGGACATCTAAAATGTAAGCTTGGCGTTGTATACTAGACAATGTGAGCAAATTAAGGTGTGGAATAAAGTGGAAGTCATGCATCGCGTATCGTATCATCAAGAAAAATTTACGATACCTTGGAAAGATCCGCTCTAAAAATTCATCGGAGAGTGTTTGTTTCTTGTAGCCGTGCTAAAGGTTGTAATTTTTGCGGGTTGTTAACATTTTGTTCTGAAACTTTCCTCGAGAAACTTTCCCCGTTGAACGGGCTACGCAACTATGGCGATCGATGAGGAAAACTACGTTGTGTAAGAAAACACGAGAGTCACCCGGAAGCTTCTCTTCGCTGATTGGCCAGAAAAATTTTTTTCTGGCCAATCAGAAGCAGGCAATTCAAACGCTTCTGGAACTGGTTCGGTAAGAGTAAGTGCCCAGGGGCTCGTCTCGATCTTACAGTAAACTTTCACCACGAACATTTTATCGACCCGACCAACTGCCCCTGGGTCTCCGAGGATGACCTGTTCGCCGCCGGGATGCATACTAGGGAACTTAAGATAGAGACGTTTTCGGGGCGACGGCAACTTCAACCGGACGTGACATCATCATTTGTTGGATATTGCGCATGCTCGTGCTCACCACCTTGCCGTCGTGATCCCGTCGGCGACGTGAAACAGGTCTGTTTGGCGTTGTGGCGAAAACGTGAGTATTTAACTTTCATTTCAATCAGGTTTGTTGCGTTTAGCAACCAACATTTTGCAGATTATCGTTCTTAAATTGTCCTTGTTTTCTTTGAGGCACATTTCAAGTTCGATTTCCAAGCTCTGTTATCTAAACTTACATCTTTGAATGTTTCTATGTTTTCATGTCACTGGGTCAAGATCCAACTTGGCAAACAGCCAACCGTAAGTGAGCTTGACATGGGACAAAATTTTCCCACGAGCCAAATAAAAGCATCCAGACAAAAAGTATGAACTCCGATATTTCAATTGTGTGTTTTTAGTTCGCTCTTTTCGTTAGAATATCGTATAAATGAAACGCATTGAAAATTATATAGAATAGTAGGTAATACCATGTACTAACTCGTCGTGGGAATACTGAAATAAAGTTGTTGCCGTTGTTGTTGTTGTTGCATGCAAGTATTTCCCGGGAATTATTTCAATACCAAACTAAGAATACGGTTCCTTGGTAGCATTTTAATGTTCCTGTAATTTGCAAGGCTTCGGCAAGCCTGTGGAGATCTTTTTTTTTTCAACACGGAATTCTGCCTTGAGGCTCAGCTGCATCCCGCATGTTTTTTAGCGTGAACGGATCGTAACTGTCCCGAGGAAAATAGGGATTTTTGGACTCATAATTTTCCCACAAAACGAGAAACTCTTCATCCGATACATGTTGTGTGCATAGCAAATATTTATTCTCTTAATTCTTTATGTGAAGCCATATTTTCCTCTTCGGTATTCTTCTAATTAAAGGCGCCGTCCTTCTGAGTTCACTGCGATCTTAATGTCCTATTTTTGACGGGGAGCGACGGCTGCCTTAGTTCCAGGCTTTCTCTGCCAGTCCGGTCGCCGTCGCCCCGAAAACGTCTCCATCTTAAGTTCCCTACTTTCGAGTTTCGACGGTTTCATCTCGCAAGCGCGTATAAGTGACCAGCGGGTCATTTTGAGAGTATACAGATGTACAGGTTCACTTAAAATTTTTTCCGTTTGAAAATATCACCAAAGTGATGAAATTTGTGAATTTGGCATTCTTTTGGTAGTAAAACACGTCTTAATTTTCTGACTCTAGAACATATCATGTAATTGGTTCCTGCTGTTTTAAAACTTGTTTTAACAGCCTAACAGTTTTTCAAGTTTCGATCATTCTTTTTGTCTTTAGCTTTTGATATTAAAGGCTAGAAAGTCTAGAAAGAGATATTTGTTTGACATGAAGCAGGGATTTAGTCATTTGCAAAAAGGCTAAGTAATTTCTTTGCTAAGGATAAGTTCCTTTCAAGGCCTTGTAATTAGCAAATATTAAGAAAATGAGCAGAAATCCGTGACACCCACACAGCCCCCGTTGATTGAAATGTGGGCGCGAAAACCAAATCGCTGTTCATCACTTCTGGGCCTCAGTGTCACAGTTCGGGAGCCTCCCAAAAAAAAGAGATAAAGGACTGCCTGATCTCAGGTTCGGCAAAACAACAGTCTGAAAAGACCAAGTGTCAAAAAAGTTTCATAAAGCATTTTCTCATCGAAAAGAAGTGTTGTCAGAAGCCTTCAATTAGTTGAAGGGCTGAGAAAAAACTGCATTATGGGTGGAATCAAGAGCTGCAGCAGACTGGGTATAAATTGAACCTCCATGTGCGACCAGCTCTTGTAAGCGACCGTCTCCCATAAGAGACCGCCAATCCAAAACACCAAAATTTTCCCGGTCAAAGCCATACAGTTGGAACCTCTTGTAAACTACCACCTCCTCGGTATATAAGCGACCGCAACCACTTTCTGAACCTGACGGTTAAAGATTTTCCATTGTTTTTAACCCCCTAAAAAAGCGACCACTTGACGCATTCTCTGATTTCTATTTTCGCTGTATGCACTATCTTACTAAGAACATACGAAGAACTTTAGTGACAACATGCAATTACACTTATTTTCTAAACTGCGTACCGAAAATAACTTATTTATGATCTAAACTCTGTAATAATGAAACACACACAAGCAAATACACAATAATGAATTTATTGTATAGGAGGAATAGGTCGGCAGTGGTATAATACGACCTTCTAAACGCTAAAGAAAATAAAGAACGGGCAAAGGAAACGAATAAAAATAACAGATAAAATACTCAACTTCTGTCCCGACTTCGCACTGCGAGCGTTCTTCTTCTTTCGCAACGCCCTCTGCTCCGCAGCACGGATCTTCTTTTCGTCTTCAGAACCAGAAGCGACTTCGTCAGAAAGATACTCGTCGACTGCGGCCCAGCCAGCTTCCGATTTATCCGCTATTCCGATGAGCTTGTTTCTTCGCTTTATGGCCTTTGAAGCAACGTTATGAGGGAATCGTCGAGCTTAAGAATCAGCGCTGAAACTTGATGAATCTCAGAGTTTTCAAGACCGACCGGAGATTTCAGTGGATCGACAAAAGAAAGACTCTGTGTGACGTGTTCCAAAGTCTCAGTAATAAACTCGAACTGCTTCTTGTTGCCGCTAAACTTGAAGCTTAAGGTCGTTTCGGTCTTAAGTTTCTTCACCAATGATGAAGACGATTAGAGTTGATCATCAGAAAGCTCACGCTTTAAATGTGAAAATTTTTGATCAAAGTAAGACCTTAAGTCTTCAAAAAACCCAACAAAGATAACTTTGGGATCCTCCACGCCTTCCTTATCAGACATGATAAGCAAGCAAGAAACTAAGTGACGGTCGATTACACCCACTGAAACGACCTAAAGTAAGAACACAACACGTGGTGAACCTATTTAAACACAACCCAACAATAAGCGTGATGAACACGCCTGAATGCAGTACGCATTACGTAACCTCCATTCGCACGCATAATTCCCAACGCACCGAGCATAAAAACATATATCCCATGTGCCTGGACCTTTTCTAGGAAAAGACCCCTGTGATTCGATGTAAACGACCACCTCCAATGGGCGACTACTCAGTCTTTACATTTTGGTTGGTCGCTTACGGGAGGTTTAAGTGTAGATCCAAAATAATGTCTACAATAGGTATGTTTCAGGGCGCTGAAAAAATCCAAAAGAGAACCAACTTTCGATTTTGGGTGTGGTCATTTGGGGTTTTATACCCTGGTCCAGGCCCGGGTCAACCCATTTTTTCGCGGGAAATCTAATGCCGCAAAGATTCTGGGAACGAGAACCATTGTTGTGCAAAATGGAAGCCATGATCATCGAAAATGAGGAGAAAATGGTAAAGTTTGTTGGCAAAACTTCCTGCAAATGGACTATTCTATTATTACTATCAGTGGAAACATTACGTTCCTCGTTCTGTGGCATTTGTGGGCAAATTAATTCGCCGGTGTAGCTGCAAATCACTGGAATGTGACCACGTTTTGCGCTGTGTGCAACCACATCGTGGCTTTAAAATTTAAAGGATTCGGCTTTATGCTTACAGGTAAGCTTTTATCTATTTTCCCTTTCTATATAAAGAAAATCTTTAGTTATATTCTTTTAAGAAGTGTATTCCTTGTCTGAAAGTTTAGTTTCAGCAAACATGGAATGTTTGTTTTCTTAATTAATTCAGTAAATTAACGGTCAGTGTATGATACAGACTGCGGACTATCAGACTGTCAAAACATTTATCAAGTTGAGCTTTTGCATTTCCTTATTAACCAGAGAATAGCGTGAAAGCTTCAATCTATTGATTTTCTTAAGTTAAATTACCTTTGTATCGTGGAAACAATATGCTAACACTTGAGCCTTGAATCAAAGGACACGACATGCGTTGGCTTCCTTTGTGAGCGCGCAAATAGTCATGGGACCAACGATTTTGCTGGCGACGCAGATCTACAGGCGCCGTTCCTTAATGGCACGGCTGAAGCATGAACTAATTGTTTTATAACATCATAGTGATGAATGCAGGAGTTGATGTAAAATTTTATTATTGTAGCACATGCTCAAGGAAGTGCGTGTCAATGTAATGTGTTACATATAATAATTTGCAAATTGGGGGAATCACTTCATTGACAGGGAGGAGATATTAAGGCAAGGAAGGGGGAGGTAAGAGTTGAAGGTACAGAGGAGGTGCAAGGAGCAGCAAATATAATATTATGATGTTTTCATATTCCTTTGGCCCATTTTTGGTCCAAGAACTACCATAGAAATTCATGCAGGAAGTGAATAAAATTGAACCTGATCTGCTTCCTGGGGGGGGGAGGGGGGGGAGGGGGGTACTCCGGATTTCAAGTGACCAAGTGACAGGGATGATCGAATGGGGGCAAAAATCAAAACCCAAAAAAATCCCTTGGGATTCAAACAAAACCGCCAAAAGATCCCTGCACCAAAATTTAACCCCCCAAAAATCCCATGCCGAATTTCTGAACCATAAAAATTTTCTTTACAGAAAGCATTAAGTGATATAACACGAAAATAGAACCATTTAGTTTTGAATACCCAAAAAAGTCCTATCTTAAATCAAGCTACCCCAAAAGATTAGTGCCAAAATGTTCCTACCTAGAAGCATCCTGAAATTGAAAATTTCAAACCCAGAAAAATCCTTCGATTGTTGCTGTTATTTGAAATCCGGAGTACCCCCCCCCCCCCCCCCCCCAGGATCTGCTTGCAAGATAAAAATAATTAAAAAACCCCAAAATTTGCAGTGATCAACAATAACTCTTTAAGTATAGGTGGTCCTTACCTAAGATGATTTCTGTAACTGCCTTTAACAGTGTCATACACACTTGCAACGTAAACATGAAAGTGAGGCCTTCTTATAGGGCCACCAGATCTACTGCAAACTTCAAAGAAAGGGCAGTGAAAACAAGAACAATTTGTAATTTAGTTAGAGATTAAAAATTAACCCCAAAAGATTTTCCTTGAGTAGTTATAGTAAATGAAAGTGTGTTGGAAAGTGGACAGTGGAGAAACTAAACGTAGGCAAGGATCCTTCAGAAATACATGAAAAATCAAGTCTTTATAATAATACTTTATTCAAGACATTTACAACATGGTCAGCGATCAGCAAAGATGGCAGATGTGTTTTCTTACTGCATGTGATATGTCTTCCGTTCACTACTTAATGCAGATTCTTACAGCTTTTTTTTTTCTTTATTTTTTGGTGTCTCCGTGTGTCCATTTTATGTAACAAGCGAAATGCCATCAAATGACAAGCCTTCTTTGAAGGATCTTGAGTCGCTGCTCGATAGCAAACTCAGCTGATTCATTCCAGGCTAGACGACCTATTCAAAAAAGTTGAACAAGGCTCTACAAGCAAGACTTGACTCACTTGAAGCCGAAAATGCTAAACTGGCCAGTAAGCTGCAATTCTGTGAAACTTCGTTGAATAATTTAGAACAGTATTCTCGCCGCGAGTTTGTAAAAATTTCCGGTATTCTTGAGGCAGAAGGCGAAAACACAAGGGAAATTGTAATAAAAGCTATTTATCCTTGAGGATATTTCTCAGAGCAAATCTGTGCCTTTCTTTTCTACAATTCATTTCAACATAAGAAGTCTTTCTGCTAACCATGATGGTTTGACAATGCTGTTATCAGATTTACAACATTCACTCGATGTTATAACCTTTGAGATCTTGAAAATATCCGAGGCAATACCTGATTCAATGGATTCATTAAATAAGCTTGTGAGGGGAGTTGAAAGCAGATTGCTGGCAATCTTGATTAGATAGTTAGGGATATCTATAGTGGCTTTGTGCCTATCGAGGCCAGATAGTGCTAGCTCAACTTGCGCTGAATCCACGTAACCTGCAGGGAAAGGAAAAAAATAGGAACTATGAGTTGCCGGGAGGAAAGCATCAGGTTTTATACTTGAGTGAATTGTAGATGCCAAATTTGGACCAATATTTATAAAGTGCTCATTGAACTGATTGACAATGTCATGTTTGTCGGTGTAGGTTTTTCCATTGTAGTGTTAGCTTTGCTGGTACAGTGTGCCCTTTAGGTTTCCTGTTTATAATGGTGCCAATTAACTTCCATATAATTGCTGCTTATAGTAGGATGACTTACAGGTCCATTTCAGCTTATTCAGAGTATTTGAGTATTTTTTATAGTAACCTACCTTATCTAGATCTTTAGAAAGAAAGTGCGTGCGATACATTTTCTGCTTGTTTCTTATAGAATTTAATAAGGTATCTGTTATCCATTGTTTGTGAATCTTTTGTTTTAGACGGCTGCAGGTATGCGTTTAATTGGCACATGTTTATTGGCTGTGCCTTTAAGTTTTTTGACAAAGCTGCTGGCTTTAGTGTGGATGTCGGTTGGGTCGTTTAGGATGCTACTCCAGTCAACTGACTTTATGTCATTCAGATAGGTCTTAGA
The DNA here is from genome assembly GCA_964035705.1 of Porites rus. NCBI lineage: Eukaryota > Metazoa > Cnidaria > Anthozoa > Scleractinia > Poritidae > Porites > Porites rus. The sequence continues at coordinate 21,027,933 of OZ037994.1, read as the reverse complement.
GTCAAAATTGAATAGTCCCTGAAGAATCTCTTTGGTTTTAGCCTTGTTATCTGTCTTCTAATGAAACAGAAAGTGGGCGGGTGGTCTGATATGTCCGTGGTTACAATACCAGGTATGATTTGGTCGGTAGAGGCATTTGTGTAAATATGATCAATAAGAGTTGCAGTATGGCTTGTGATCCTAGTAGGTTTTGTTATCACTGGGAGGAGGTTACTACTGTATAGCATATCAAGGTAGTCTTCAGTTTTGGAATGTGTACCTACTCTTAGAAAGTCAATATTCATGTCCCCTAGGATAAGGACTTGATGCTTGGATTGGTTTAAGGGACTGACGAGGTTTTCTAGTTGAGATATAAAATTATCGAGATTAGACGAGGAGTGCCTGTATATACATCCCACAATTGTACTAGGTTTGCGTTCCTGTAAAATTTCAATCCAGCAGGATTCTGCCTCAACAGGTTCAAAGCTTTAATCTTACCTATGAATTGCATTTAGGGAGGATCAGATGTAAATACCAACACCACCAGCCATTGTTTTAGAATCAGTACTGTAAAATTTGTAGTTAGGAAGATCTATGTTTGCTGATGAGTTACAATTAAGTCTAGTTTCAGTTACAGCAATTACATCAGGTATATTATCAAAGCAATATAAAAGGTCGTGTAAGAGCTCAAAGTTTTTTGCTAGACTTCTAATATTACAATGAAAGAGAAAATGAAATGGTTACATCTGCTAAAAGGTTATCAGCGTCAGTTATGGAATAGTACTCAGAGCTGGGGGTTGACAACATTAAATGAGGGTTAGATTCATCGAACTTGTCAGGATTTGGAAGGATTTTGTACAAATCAACACCACGGTGTGAAGTCACTGACATTACCACTGAAGTCACTGACATCACCAGAACTGAGCACAAATCTAAATTCTCTTTCATCTAAATCATTAAATGGGGGTATCCAAACATTTGAAGAAGCCATTATTAAATAACTACTAAGTTACTACAAGGAGTATCAACCAGATATTAAAGTTTCATTGTGATGGAGCAATGGAGTCTTCGAATTCTTCAAATGTTGTAAATGTAAATGTCTGTGAGGTTTCATGTTTACGTAGATAGATCTTACCATTATTCGTCAATAGGAATTTGTACTTGTTTTCCTTCTTGAATTTGTTTACCCTTCCAAAGAGTTCACTGCGATACTGGGTTAGGGATTCATTAATGTACATAGCAGAGTCTTGGTGGATGCTTTTCCCCATCTTACAAGCCACGAATGGAAGCACACTTGCTTTTTTCCCGCCAAGGTGCTTGCATGACTTGTAGAATTTGTCACGCTTTTCTCTACGGACGAATTTGACAATAAATCTGTCCTTCTTACCCTTAGTATCGGGCAATCGGTGGGCTATCGAAATGTCCTGCTTGGATGGAGTCAGTGGCTGCTTCGGCATCGTAGACTGAGCCATTAAGATGGTTGATTTTGTTATCTTGGGCTTCGCACCAGTTGTTAAGATCGTTTATCTGTTTCTTGGTTGACTGCATTGACTTTAAAACGGAATCATATTTATAGCTGATCAATTGCTGTGACGACTCAATCGAGTTGAGATGCTTTGACAGATTAGTTATCAGGCAGTTTACCTTTTCAATTTCAGTCTTCAGTTTGTTTCTGATTTCTTTCTTGATGTTGGGAAGGAATTCTGTCTTCCAGATCTTTCGAATGTTGTCGACAGTGAGCGGTTCTGAGGAGGAAGCCATTTTTGTTGCGGAGCTCAGAAGTCGCGTCCGGTCGCCATGACACCCAGGCTCAGCAAGCTCAGCGAGGTACAAGTATTCATTGGACATGTACCTTGTTGAAATGATGTTTGTTGAAATGATGTTTACCAGATGGTTATATTTTTGTAGTAAAAAATTTCCGTTTCTTTTTCTGGCGTTTGTAATTCATAAATTGTTTTAAAATGTGCCTAGCACTAGCTAACTTGTTTACATGTTCGTGTAATAGTTAGTAGCAGCTTCTTGCTGTGTTTACCTTAGTTCATCTTTACTTAACTCGAGTACTCTTCAGAGCTCTTTCTATCTTAGTTGGTTTTGTTGTTTTTGAGACTTGTAATGAATTTTGTTATACATGTTAAATAACCTCAAATTTCTGTTCAAATATTACCACCTTCAGTATAGTTTCAATGATTACTGTAGACATTCTCAAAAAACTTTCTGTTAATTTACAATTTTCTGTTCTCAAGTACTGTACTGCCAAGTGGTTGACACCTGGAACTTCAGATCTGTTGATCTGGGTTCGAGCTCTGCCATCTCCTTGTTTTCATAGACAAGAACCTTTTATCTTCTATGTCTCTCTCATGTGTTTGTCTACTCAACAAATTTTGCCTGTGAAGGTTACTTTGTCAATCTTGTCTATCCTGTGTTTGATTTGCATTTTAATTTAGAGTTATTAGCTAGTCCTGATTAATTCCATGGATATTGGCTCAAAACCTGTATTTCTTGAGTAAGACAATATTTTTATTAAAATAATTAACCAATATATTCATTATTGAAGGCATTTTATAATATCTTTTGAGTGATTTTGACATGTACCTGTGTCCTTTGCTAGTGAATTTTACTGGTGAATAAGGAACATGAACTGTAAAATAATTATTTGGCAAAACTCTGATACATGCGGTGTAGATTAAAAGACCAAAAAAAACTTATTACTGCAATCAACTACAATCACTAATAAAGATCGCTGAAATTAAAGCGTATGAAAATATTCTATCCACTGCATCTTATAGCAATCACAGTGGTTATTGCAACAACAATCACTGATCACATTCTTATGTAAAGAGGGTTTTGATAATAAATTATGCAGGACTTATGATTATTTTGCATGGTCGCTGAATCGCGAAATTCAGGTAAATCCACAAAATCCCACGAAATTCACAAAAACACATAAGAGACCGCAAAATATTTGCAACTTATCTCGGCTATTGGCGCTGTTTAATTGCCCCAAACTTGTAAATTTATCTTGAAACGAGCAAACAACATCCCAAAACCACCAGACGTAAATTATGTTGCAAAAAACTGGGCACTAGCCATTAAAACTTTGCCATTGGCTCATTTCTCGATGGTATATAGTTGTTGAAAGAGCAAATGATTATCTCTTTTAAAATAATGTAAAAATTTTGGTCAGATTATCCCAAAACCGATCAATTTTTAGTGAAATTTGCCCTGAAAATTCCCTCAAATCGGGCATATTTTGTTGATTGTTTTTCAGTGAAGTTTACCTTGAAAATTCCCACGAAAATCCCACAAAATCAGCTCATTTTTCGTAAATTTGTCCCTGAAAATCCTGCGAAGTTTGACCTTTTTCTACGCAAAAACCTATCAGAAGCCCTGATTAAAATGACTGCAATATTATTTCTTATGATTGTTCAGCTTGTTGAACTTTTTATAGCAGTGGTTGCACTCATTGGAACCCATGCTTAACAAGAACAGCAAGACATCATCTATTTTTGGTCATGTAGATTTGTAGACAAACAAAGAAAAAGGTCACTATTTCAGGGCTCGAAAAAAGTCCTGTCTGGTATTCCTGGATGACTAGATTTTGTTGCTTGGCAAGTAACTTTTAAAGCTTACTTGCCTGATGGGCATAGATCAAGGCAAATCGAACCAAATTCCAACTAAATCATTGAGAGCTGCTTGTCCAAAGTTCAACATCTTGTTCCCCTTGTACCCAGATACTGGGGTAGAAGTATTAAATACATGTATATACTTAAATTTCACTGATCTTAGATTTTGCGAATTGTGTTTTTTGCAATAATTTCTAAAAAAATCCTGAAATTAAAGATGCAAATAAAATTTCTCATGAATTAAAGCACACAAAATAATATAAATTTAATAACCATAAAGAAAATTCAGATCACATAAAAAATAATAAATATTATTTGCACTTGCATGTATGTTAAAACTCTTCGTGTTGCAAGTTGTAACTCATTGAGAAAATCCTACATATGTATGTTGGCCTTTCAAAAAGTGAGTCTTACAGTGTATAGCTACCCTTGTATTAAGTTTAATACTAGAGGATGGGAAACAATAAACTTGCAAAGTTTTTTTTTATGGGGGATTTGATCCATTTTTGGATGATGAGGGATTTGCCACCAATTTGTAAAGGGACTTAGGGAGTAAAGAAAGTCAGTTTTACAGCTTGCCATTTGGGCAAGCTGTATCTGGCACGTACTAGCCTAAGAGTCTCTTTAACTGCCGTGAAAAAATATTTGTTGAGCAGGATTGTATACAGTTCTTCTGTAATTTGAACTCCCCAAAAAACTTTACCTGCCCAGTGGGCAAGTTAAGAACAGAATTCACTAGCCCAGTAACACGATCCACTAGTCGCAGGCTATCGGACATGAATTTCTTTGCACACTGGGACTTGAAATAAGAGATGATTTTGGCTACCAGGAGTGACTTTCTAGCTTTCTTATACATGGGCCTCAAACAAGTTATTTGTATCAACAAATCAGTGTCTTGGGTGTTGCACTGAAATTTGTTGCACAACAAGTTGCTTGTGCAGCTGGTAATATGAGCAACAATATTTTTCAACTTCTTATTTCACAATGGTTTGTGACAGGTTGAACAAAAATGTTGCCTGTGTCACTGACCTTTCAGCCCTTGAAACTCCTCACAATCATTTTCTGGATCTGGTTTTGTATTTATGTGCTTTAGTGATAAAGTACATGTAAATTGTATCCTGTAAATACAGTAGTTTTGAATGGGTGAGGACAAAACATGGCCCAGGGCCCCCCACATGGACCATGGCCCCCCACTTTGGACCGGGTCCATGGACCACTTTCATGGACCGGGTCCATGGACCCCCTGTCATGGACCGGGTCCATGGACAAATTTTTTTTAATAATGAGAAATGAACAAAAACAGAAATAGTGCAAAAATAAGGTTAAAAAACAACAACAACAACAAACAATGCTCGATTGATCAGTAATGTTTAATTGTGCTTACATAGTGTAAAAAAAAGGGGGGTCGGTACCTCATGCCAAAATGCCGCTTGTTCCAATGAATTGTTTTCTCTGATGGGTAGATTATGCTTCGGAGGAAAACCTTTTGACTGAGCAAATGTGAATTTTTGCCGCTTATTTCATACTGAGAGGTCGTGACACACATTGATTTTCTACCCTTTTTAAAATGTAAAGTTGTTCATTGTGGCTGATCAAAAGGGTTTTAGGTTGTTTAAGTTCTCCAAAGTGCATCCTGGATCTGAATAATTCTAATGCAGCCACTTTCTTTTTGTCCATGAATGTCACTTTTTCCTGCAATGTTTTGTCACGCTGGGCCCAGCTCCTTAGTGCTTTTAGCATAGGCGTACGGGCCGGGGAGGCGAGGGGGGCTGCAGCCCCCCAAATTTGGGGCAACTGAGATTTTTTGGGCAGCAAGAGAAAATTTGGGCAAAGACGTCTCCATGTTTATTTAATTATTTTGAAGACCTGAATATTAACCTGAAGTCGGCGTAATAATCCAGTTACATTCACACGAGGCAGTAATCGCCTCACATGTGATGAGTAATTTACATATCTATTTTTTTGTTATTGTTGGGCACCATACTGCACTGCACTAGCTGGAATGGGCTATCCAGTCGTGAATTGATTAGAATAAACTTTCGCATCACTTTCTAGAATCATCTCCACTCGAAGAACACGGTGGGTCTGAAAACGAAGGAGTGGCTGACTAATCACCCCGCTCAGTTTGAATTACGAGAAGAATCTTAATTCTGTTAAAAAATCTATCGAGTGGTTTAAAATTATTCACTAATTTGTTAAAGTAGACCGAAATGGTTACAAAACCGCTAACAAGAGCGCCGCGATACATACTAATCAAATCCTTCTTTCTAGCAATTGGGCAGAGCTATCTCCACGATCTTTCACACACGTTTTTAAAAAGATTAAAACTACTATGAGGTGAAATTGCATGTCAAAAGCGCCTCGTTTTCTAAAGATAACCGCCAAACCTGACGATTTTCCTTTTCTTACCGTATTTCTAACGGTAAAACTTTTTCTGAACTATCTCGATAAAGCTCTTACAGATTTTGCTTAAACTTTGCAAACATCGAGAAGACCGTCTTGGCGAAAAAAGCTCCTGTGAACGATTTTGTAAGGTTGCCAGTGCCAAGAATTTTTAATTTTGCTGAAGTAAAATAGGTAGTGGTGTGATTTCAATGCTATGACAACTCTGATGTCATTGCAACCCTGATCATGACAAATCTTCATTTACCGTGGTGGCAATTTTTCCTAATGTTTGTTTATGGCGACGTAGTTTATGCTCAAACCTGGCCTTTGACCCTGAAAAAGTGTATCGAGCCACCTTCATACGCCAGTACGGCCTATGTTGTTGCAATATGGCCCTCGTTTCTTTTCGACTCTTTTGTAAAAATTTGGGACACCTGCGAGAATTTTTTGGGCAAATGGTTTACCGCCCCCCCTGGCAAAAAATTTCCCGTACGCCTATGGCAGGACGATTATAAATTCTCACGGATAGTGATCTACAGATCCAGATCTCGAAGAAGAAGAAGTGGCATGAATTGTAGCTTAAACTGATGCTACATCAACTATAGAGAATTGCGATGTGACTCAGTCATGATTGCTCTAAAAGCAATGAATTCTTAACTCCAGCTTGTTTTTCTAAGGGTGTTGCGAGTCTTCGTACTAGAGCACATAATTCCTTCCTTGGTGATAACTTTTGAATTAGCTTAATTTAACAGTCTTGCGACTGCACATGTACAAGCAGAGTGTACGTCATTTAAGTACAACTAAATATTTGTGATCAATCGTGAGCATTGGTCGACAGCGTCGTGTAAAATCTTTTTTTGGCACTATTTCTGTTTTTGAGTGTCCATGGACCTGGTGCAAAACCTTCTTATAAAACTAAAAAAAACTGTCCATGGACCTGGTCCATGACAGGGGGTCCATGGACCCGGTCCATGAAAGTGGTCCATGGACCTGGTCCAAAGAGGGGGTCCATGGACCCCTGGTCCATGTTTTGTCCTCACCCGTTTTGAATACCCTCCTCTCTAAAGCACCACCACAGACTCTTTAAAACTGCACAGCTAGGAAGATTGAAGACAACCAATGTTGTTGGCAATGAAGACATGTACAACTACAGCGTAATTGATTTAAATCAACTTATCAATTAAAGTACGTTTTAGTAAATTAACTTGTTAACATGATATGCCGCGATATGTTCAACTGGCTGCTACATTATCATTTACTGGCTACAGAAGTACAGCCTTAAAATTCAAAAGTGACATTTTCTACTAAAGTAGAGTCATAATGAGTACATGTACTTCATTCCACACTCAAGTCCTGTTGTAGGGAAGCAAACGTCAGGTAGATGAGTTTTGTGATTCACAACTCTCTTGTCTTGTAGAAACTTATTGGTTCAAATTACTCTCCTCCTCCACAGGGAGGACTGGGCCTCGGCAGAGTGACTTTACATGAGTGGCATAATTAACAACTATATGGGTTTCAAAAAGTTGGCTGACTGGCATTGACACAGTCATCTATAGTATTAAAATGTTTTGGCTATGTTTAAAGAACTCTTTAAAATTTATTTCCCTCTTTTGTTTATTACAGAAAGAATCTCAAGAATTGCCTTTATCAGATGACTCATTGACCACATCACAAGAAGCCTCCTCAAGTGTCTTCCTGTCCACATCGGAACTGGAAGAACTTGTTACACCAACAGTGGCTCCAGCCACCCCAAGCTATGATGCTGATTTGTCCATTACTGTCGTAAACCACGCAAGTAGCAGTGACTCACACTCGCGACCAAGTGAATACATGGTTTCATCAGCAATCCTTATACCTCCCAGTAATCCAAGCCAGATTCAGTCATCCCAGGGAAGTCAAAATGTTAGAGCTGGCACTTTCTCTCAGGGAGTGGTAGCAACAAAAGAGCCAGAGGTGTTCTCTTCAGTTTTAGACTCTGTGTAAGTAAACTTTACCGAGCAATGAATTAAAAAATACCACAAGGTGAAAAACAGATAAATGAAAGGGTAAATTTAAAGAATGAAAATAATACACCATTAGTTTCCTCTATATTTTACCTTATATTATATTATTTAAGGATAATTTTTTATTTTTATCTGTTTACTATTGCAGCCCTCCAAATCCAATCAGCAGTGAGCCCACGCCTACTGCACCTTCAGCGACAAGTCCAAAGGAGGAAGAAGACAGCATAACGGCAGCTTTAAACCAAGCAGCAGAAGAGCAAACCAAACTGAAGGAAGAAGAAATGCCTTCATTTGATGAATTTAAAAGAAGAGTTTTACAGGAGGAAGAAGAGAAAAGTAAACAGCAGAGTGCTGAGAACTCAAGTGGAGCTGCACCCAAACCCAAGAAATTAAAGGAACGAAAACAAAGCAATTAGGCTTCAGTAGACTGTGGTGCAAAGATCTTAGATCACAATGGTGAAGCATCTAATGTTGACAGTATTTTGGTCGAAAATAGAGACTTGTATATGTTAAATCCGTGTAGCGCACAAGTGTGGTTTATTGTGGAGTTATTTGACCTGGCTCAAGTCAAAAGCATACAAATTGCAAACTTTGAACTATTCTCTTCTACTCCTGAAAGCTTTCGGGTGTATGTCAGTAAAAGATATCCCACAAGAGAGTGGACTATGTTAGGGACATTTCAAGCTCGCGAGGAAAGGACAATACAAACTTTTCCACTAGATGAACCAATCTATGCCAAGTACTTTAAGGTATGAATCTGTGAACAGTTTGCTGTCAAGTCGCCCAAAGCCAAAGTGAGTCGTCAGGCCCCAGTTGTTTAAAAAATGGATAACATCATCCACCCGATACGTCACTATCTACTGGATAACATTATATTAACTGGTTTCCCTAATACTTATCCATGGTGGATAGTGCTATCCAAGTTTTGAACACCTGTGGCCAGAAGGTTTATTATGCTCAGCAACTTTCTAACATCCTATTACACATTAATTGCACTTGTTTTGTCTCATTGAGGCTTAAAGAATGAGATATATTACTCATATATTGTGCCTATTTCGCCTTCTTTTGGCTTAATGAGTGACATGTTTAGTGTACAACACATTTATCATGCTCATTTCTTCTAAGGCTTTAAAAAAACAAGACATTGCACATATGACGCTTATATGGTTGTCTTATTAACAAATCCCTTATTTTAAGTACCTTGTTGGTAGAAATTTCTTTCTTCTTTTGGAATTCAGTCGATGCGAAGACAATTTTTATTTTTTTTAGATAGACACATTGTAGCAAATACACCTTAGTGTGACATAAACGCTGTAAGTACCTTATGTGTTGTCCTTAATTCAATTAGGTTGAGATGTTGAGTCACTTTGGCTCAGAGCATTACTGCCCACTGAGCCTTCTGCGTGTGCACGGCAGCAGCATGATGGAAGAGCTGGAAGACCATGAAACAAATGGACAGGAAGAGAACGATAACAGTGACAGTGACAGTGATGTGCCAGTGTTAGCTCCTGATCCTAGTGCCAAGGTTGAAGATCAACCCAAGGAGCAAAATCTGTTGGAAAGAGCAGCTGATACGGTTTTTAATCTGGTCAAGAAATTCACTGGAAATGGGCATGATAACAAGCAAGATAAGGAAGGAGATGATAGTAAACTCGGCACCCAAGACAATAAAATGACTGCTTCTGAGAAGGGATCCCAAGGTGAAAGCAAGGGCAAAATTGTCACTCTTGTTGGTCATGAAGAGCTCAACGAAAACTCACAAATGAGCAGTGCCTGTATAGCAAAGCAAGGTCACAGTCGTGATAGAAATACTTCACAAGGAAAATGCGTGTCTGGTAATATAAGCCATGAAGATAGTCCACCTTGCAGCAAAGCAGGTTATGAGGGAGAGACTCGTACATGCAGCCCTGCTCCGTCAGCATGCCAGTTGTTTGCTCAGGTATTGGGGCACTACAGTCTGGGGTGCTTTGTGGGACGAATACTGTTTTCAAAGAATGAAAACTTTACAGTATCAATGAATTTAGCCACGAGTGGTGATTACAAGGGAAATTTGATTGTAACTCATGAAAAAGGTAAAGGTGAATCTTATGAAAAGAATGAAAGTCAAGACCAAGAGAAAGTTCCTGCAGAACAGGCTGGAGAGCCATCTACTGTTGACAACTCAGAAGAGAAGAGTGCTGAATTAGATATCATAGAGCAAGAATTCTCTGTTATCATTCCTGAAATGTCTTCCAGCGTTCTGAAAATATCAAGTGAAGTTACCAGCTCAGGCGCATCGGGAGTTTCAGAATTATTATGTTGACCCTTCGCCCGGAGTTTTGCAGCCTAGCGAGTCACTAAACATTTTCGTGTCAGAGGATGAGAAGAAGAGGGAAACCGATGACAAAACCCCCTCATTAGCAGAAGTGTCAGTTGTTACGTCCTTACCTTTAAATGCCAATCTGCCGGCTTCTTCGTCTGTGGTACTTAAAAGTTCCCAAGTGCCAGTAATTAAGGATTCTTTTGTTGATGTTCCACAAGGTGAATCCATGTTACACGATCACCAGGAGTTAAATAAACAACCTGTACAAAGCATTCCTGACAGAGCGTCAACTGTGTTGGAAAGTGAACAGGCACGCTCTGTGACAAAAGGCACTTCTCAACAGCCATTGCCTTTGAATGTGAAGGATATAAGTTCCAAAGATGAAGAGAAAGTAGAAGACAATGTAACTGTTACTGATGAATTAAACGGTAGCAAGGGTAAAGATCAAACCGAAGCTACACCATCGGAATGCAAAGGGCCAAATTCAATTCACATTATGTCTCAATCTTCTCCAGATATTGACATCTTGGAGACAAAACTCACTGACAAAGATGGACGAGAGGGTACTGCTCAATTACCTGAAGAGGTACATTTAGAAAAAGAGCCTATACATTCTGCCATTGAAGCGTCAGAATCAACCAAAGCAACTGATTTTTCAAGCATAAATTTAGAGCCGGTTAGAACAGAAGATGAAGGATTGAAACCAGATTTGGAAAACCAGGAGCCGGGTATTGAAAGCACAAAATCGACATCCAAAATTTTGGAATCTGAAAATGTGGATCCAGTTATTCAGCCTACCATTCCTCCTAGTATTGACATTACTGACACTTCAGACCCTGTTCTTCCATTGCCAGCTCCTCCTGTTATTGGAGACACAAGCTTGCCTAACCATGAGTTTTCAACTGCAGCATCGTCAGCAGAAGCTACTCAAGATACTTCAATCCTCAGCAAAGCTCAACAAGCTGCTGTTTGTTCTTCAGCTGGAGTATCGTCAGGGGTCGGGTCAGGAGGGCAGAAGGAATCCATATTTGTTCGTCTTAGTAACAAGATCAAGGTTCTGGAACAGAATTTGAACATGAGTACCCTGTATATGGAACAGCTGCATCAGAGGTAACTTTTACAAATCTCTTCAATCTCTCGTTGATACAAGTGGTCTCTTTAAAGCTTTATTTGTGTGGGCCCAGGCTCCAGCTGCAAGAGGGAAAAGGCGAAAAAAAAAAACAATCAGCAAAATAATGAAGTGGCAGAAATGAGAAGGGGACGGGAATTCTTTTTTTCTGCTGCCCTTTCCCACACCCCAGTCCATGTTTTTTGTTGTAGTTGTAGTTGTTGTTGCCTTTTTCTTTTTTTGGCTGTTTCGCGCCGTTTTTTGCCTTTTCCTCCACTACAGAGCCTGGTCCCAGACTAAAGCTACATGTACATTTACAACCTGATGGACAAAACTCTTTAGATGGTTCCATCTATTAATTTTCTTGAATTACGTGCTATATTACCATCTCCTCTAAACATCTAATAAAATTACCCCAACCCGCCCGCCCCCCCCCCCCCCCCCCTATTCAATAGTGGTTTGGCCTTTAAACCAGTGCGTATAATTCTGGGCCCAGTTGTTCAAAGGCCGATTAGCACTAAACCCAGGGTTAAATTTAACCCGAGTTTCTTTTTCTTTTTTCAAAAGCATTTTCTTGGATAATTTGCTCTGTTGTTTTTAAGACCATCCAAATATCAACTTGGTGACAAAAAGAATTAAACTGAATTTACTTTTTAAGCTTTCATATCTGAATTCATATTTTGCACTAACCCTAGGTTATCTTAACCCAGCTTTGAACAACCCGGCCCGGGGCCTGGTTCCTGAAAGGTCGATTAGCGCTAATCCAGGATTATAATTTTGTCCCGTTTTTTAATTTACCTTCCTACGTATTGCTTAGAGTAACATTTTGTGTAAATTATTACTGTATCTCGGGGTAAAGGCTCAACAGAATTTTTTTTAGCTCGAGTTGCATGTCCTTAGAAAACCTTCTTTAAAACTAGGCTTAATCCTGGGTTAAACTTAACCATCTTTTAAGGAACCGGGCCCTGGTATTACTCGAAAAATCGTTGGAAAAGAGGAAGGGGGAGTAAGGCAATTCATTTAAGCGAGGGGTTTCATTTGAGGCAGAATGACAGTAAAAATAGGTCTTTTTCAATTTGTATCAACCGGTTTAGACCACAGTTGTTGCTGCGCCCTAAAAGCGTTGTACTGTCTTACACGACCAGAGTTAAATAATTATCAATTAATGAATGAGGCTGAGTACCTTATGAAGAATTATGGAGATCGAGGAGGGTGTTATCCGTCGAGGCCGAGGCGGAAAACACCCTCCGAGATCTCCATAATTCTTCATGTGATACGAAAGTCGAATTCAATAATTGTTTTATTATTCATCAAAATAATTCCTAGTTAAACAATATGCTTACCTCTATCATCTTCGATAGTGCACATTTAGGGTTGTTCAGCTCCACAAATATTCTCCAAATAGCAGATGTCGCCGTCCAAGTTGTCTTCTTGCTGTTCTTGCCATGTTTTTAGCTATTATTTTGCCTAGTTCTTTATACTCTTGAAACGAGTGAAATGTCCGCCATTTTTGTTTTCATAACCAAAACAACTCAACCTCGTCCCCAGGTCTTCACGGTTAACGGTGCATTAACCTGCAAGGAAGCTGCACTTTTGACTTCATCAGTTCATTAATCGTAAAATTCTTCCAAATTTGGTCGTCAGTGGCTGGTTAAAGTGAATTATGTGTGTGCTTTTAGCCAATCAGAATCGGGGAAATGTTTTGAACGAATAATGAAAGTAGTTTAGGGTCCTCGGAGAAAGTGCTAGGGACAATCCCATAACTTCGTATCTTTTAATTCCTTCTTCAAGGAAGGTATGTTTACGTAGCCTGAAATTCAGACGTTACTGATGGAGTAAACACGATTCAAAGTAGTTGTCTGAAATTCAGGCCTATGTTTAAGGTCATTGCGAAGATTCTCCCCCCTCCCCCCCCCCCCCCCCCCGCCGTCCTTTTTTTCTGGGGGGATAAGTTGAACAGGTTCAAACCTTCAGAACGACAGCTAGTGCCTTGTGTCTCCTTTTCTTGTTAGAATGCTCGTTGTTTTTATCTGGTTTTGATCTTATCAAGAGAAATAAAGTTGATGCTTTATGATCCACACGGTCACAGATACCGCAAGTCATTGGAAGAATTACAGAAGAACTCAGATAAGAAAGTTGCCCTGTTGACCAACGCTTCCAAGAAGGCAGAGACTATTGTATGTATAATCTTTATAATTGTTAGTGTTGGGAAATAGTGGTGAAAGTTACGAAGCAATCAGTAACTCTAACCTTTGTCGAAGCGAGTGTTGCCTACACAACATGTTCTTAGCTTAACATTAATCTGAGGAAGTTGAACGTTCACAAAATACAATAAACACCCGCTAATAAGAACCTGTGGATTAAGGACCTGCTGGCAGAAATTTGGCATTTTAATACCCAAAAATGTAAGAACCTGTTTAGCCAAGCAAAATCAAGCAGGTTCTTGTATGGGTCTTACAGGTAAATACTGTAAAGATAAACATTTTGACCAAGGAGTTTGGCTTCGAGATTGCCAAGTGATATTTGAAGAAGATACTCACACCAAACTGTAATTACAGATAGACGTATTACTGTAATTCCTACAACGAAAAAAAGTTTATAAAAAGTGCAGATTGTAATTGTCTTCATGAACCTTGCATGAAGGTTTGCAATGTACAGTTGTGAATAAACACTGTATATTTAAGGACCAAACTTTCAAGTTTCTCTATTTTTCTGGTAGTCAACAACTATATCTCCTTCATAGAAATGAACAACCTAAATTACCTAAATTAGCCTAAATTACCAATAACTACCCCAAAATAAAAGAGCCTTGTTTGCCAGGCCTCAAATAATGTAGGTTCTTATTAGCTGGTGTTTACTCTTCCGTGCATTTTCTACCCCTCAATTCGCAAAAATGAACGTTCACAGTTTTGTTTATCATCCTCTTAAAAATTATCCGTTTGAGATTGGGCGAGATTAGTACCATAATAATATGGCGTGAATGCCCTACTTTGCAACACACGGATTTCGACTGAGCGTGCTCCTTGTCAACGATCTCAAGTGCTCAACGAATTAAAACTATGGAACAAGCTCGAGTTGGATGAATTAACTGCTGTAAAAGACAGTTTCAAACTTACTCCCAGCCTGATGCTCTCTATTGGCCCGTCACTTGAAGATAACGTCAACATTGGTCTAACGATGGTAGAACCTTTAGCACAACCATTTACGTTTGATGGCGTTTGGTATACGTTCTACAGTGTAGACTATTTTCTGTGCAAATTTCTTGTTTACATGTACATATTAAGCGAGCCAATGTTACTTCTTTTTAAATGTAAACTTTACTCATTCCTTCTACAGATCAACAACCAAAAGGAACAGATCACTAAACTGCAATCAAAGCTGGATAACCTGACCAACGCAGTTGCTGACATGAAAGCCCGTATGGATCCACTCAATAAGGAAGTGATGGAGCGCCATGTTATCGGTCTTTGCATTGAAATTGTCTTAATTCTTCTTCTGTTTTTACTGTTTGCAAAGAGAAACAATAATCAGGTGACTTCTAACTCACCCGGGAGGTCAGTGCACCTTATGAACGGTCATGGCCCCCCTCGACTTGCAATTGAAGATAGCAAGCGCAGCAAATCCACTGTCTTGTCGGAAGGTGAGTACTACGTTCGCGCACTAGGAATATTCATCTAGCATTTTATCAACTTGATATCATTATGAAATGTCTCCCCACATACCTCCTTACGTTCCGCTTAGTAGTTAAAAATATCAACTTGGATTACTTTTTAGTTTGCCATTTCTGAGTTCCAAATACTCTCATTTTCAAAACGAGGCTAAGTGACATTGTTTTCTCGCGAAAATGAGTTTAATCTGCACGACGCTGAATATTATTTTTATATCAATTATACCTCAGAACGCATTTATGCAACAAGAGGTTTTCAGAACCCTTTTTTTGTGATATCGGAGCAATATATTTTGTTCATTCATTTTTTTATTTTTACCACCAAATTACAAGTTATTGAAACATCTATTGTCGGTCCAATATGTTCAGTGTACAAACGTATTTATTTCTTTAGTTATTTATTTGTTTTTATTTTAGTTCCTAGGTTAAGTGGAAAAGAACAGCTTCTTTTCAGTTTTGTAAAGATGGCGGAACCGGAGAGTATCGGAGGTGGCACTGATACAGATCACCATGACAACAAATTAGTAAAGGTAGGTTTTCACACAATGCTGTTGTGTATTTATAATTGAATGGTGAAAGCTAATCCTTGATGTTTGAATTTAAATGTTAAATGTTAGTCCACTAGAAGGTTTCTAGAGTAAGCTCGAATTATCATTCGCCAGTTCTGTTTATTTCCAGAAGGGGGAAAAAATAGGGTGTATGTCGACGACTGCAACTGCAGCGAAAACGTCAGTTTTAATCCTTTGACTGCCAAATGTAGCCAAAGGCAAATTTCGGCCAAATTTCCACATTTCATTTTCAAAGATTTTGACAAACAAATAGCATCATGTGAAAGTACAGGCAGAGAGCTTTCATTTGAATGGTCATATCATAGGATTTCGTCTGCAGATTCAAAAGTTAGAGTCGCCCTACAAAACTCCATCAAGTACTCTGGAATTGAAGGGGTTAAAATGAATTCCCGTTTTTTCAATCTTTGTCGCGTTTATTCCAATTTGCTGAAAATGGCAAGTGTAGTCGAATTTCCCTGGAGTTGATTTCTTGAGGACCGCACTCAAGTTTAGAGAGAGAAAAAGACATTCGTTTTCGCTTGTTTACGTCCTCCATAAAACTTGCAATTAGGCATTTTCACGTCGTAGTCGTGCAAGGACGGTAAAGAAATGTACAAAAAAGCGTAATAAAGCTATTGCTTTTTTGACGTCCTATTTGCCGTCGCCGTCGTCTTGCTAAAGCTCCCTAATAAATGTCCCGACCCGACGGCGTGGAGCGATGTGAGTAGGCTGTATTTACGGGATAGTAGGATTTCTTGTCTCTGATTTCATGCTGCTTCCTCACACGACAAATATTTCACCGCTTTGATCAAGCTGGAATTTCTTTCGCAGGGAGCAATTCTAAAATAGAGACCTTTAGATTTGTGAGCATGGACGACTCAGAGGTTTTTTTTCCTCTTCTCAGAAAATAGTAAGCCCGGAAAGTTTTATTGCACTGTTTTACTAGAAAAGTTAGAACGGTTATTTTTATTGAAGGAGTTTGAGCCCGCTCCCGATCGCAGAATGATAAAACTTCTAACATTTGATAACTCATTTCCGCCTCCATGACATTCTCGCTAAAACGCGTAGTAGAATGACCACGGCTGTCACTTTTTCCCGCCAAAATGATGTTGGCTCACTCAACGCACTTCTTGCCATTGAGAAAATCTCTTCCTTGTAGTCGTCCTCGTCTTAGAATCTAACGGTCACTATTGAGAAACACTCTTAATCTAGAAATGATTACCAACTGTAGTACTCTATTTCCTGTAGGGTAATACCTTCAATACCAGTGAGAGTAAGAAGAAACGTCATCGCAAGCGTAAAGGGTCCAGTCCACCTGAACTTCTGCCTGACAGTCCTAGCTATGAAACGTCCAACGGACCCGAGCCTTCCCCTGAAAGCCATTCGAGTGCTGACGCGCCTAGGTCAGCGGGTGTTGTCAGTCGTACAGCTGGGCTGCTTTTCTCGAGTGCTCGTGGGTTCTTTGGTGGCCTTCACAATCCATGGAAACAATCAAAACCTTCGACTGTCCATAGTGATCCCAATATATCCGCAAGAAGCGAACTCAGCCAAGCGAGCAAAAGCTCGCCGAGACCAAATAATCCGGGTTTATCCCGAGCAAAGAGTCTTGAGTTAGTTCCAGAGAATACATCAATTCAAAAACCTGCACCACCACCACCAGCACCGACCCTTTCGTCCGAGTTTGGCGTGATGTTGAAGCGCCCACCAGATTTTTATTACCCTAAGAAAGGCCCCGCGAAGAACATTTTTCCTGGTCCCGTGAAATATGGGAAATATGGCGTGTTAGATTCTCAGTTGGCATAACTAAGGCCCCTCGAGAACCTCACGCATTCCTCACTCCATGCTATTGAAAGTCCGTTTTTAAGGATGACTGGAGTATGAATTCGTTTGGTTTTCGGGGGTGCTGGTAGAAACATACTTTGTGGAGAACCGTCAAAGTTATTGAACCTTTCTTGGTTTACAACGAATGGCTCGTAATTGGTATACAAGTACAAAAATATCTTTGTTAAATGTTGTGGAAATACTTGACGAGAACTCCCAAATCCAGTCGCAGCTTTATTCTTCTTGGCAAATCCTTGGTTGCTTTTACAGAACTACTGTAAATGCTTGTATTTTAAGGCGCATAGTTCTGTCGTTTACTTAAAAAACGTAATTTGCCCTATAAAGACTGCTGCGGTCTTGCCAAAAATATGGTGGTCAAGTTGTTCCACTTACGGTTATGGTGAAGTAGAATATTACTAAGATTAGAATATTGTTATCCTAAGGCAGATATAAAAAGGAAGAATAAATAGAACGGGTCGTTTTGCTTGTTTTAGGAGTCATGGTCAGAGAGGTTGTCTTCTTTCAAGAATTTTGCCAAGCGTTCGACGTTTCACATCTTCCACAAGCATTTTTATTGTCGCACCAACTTCCAATATATTTTCCGAAATCTGTCATGCCCTTTCTTAGAGAGCCCAAGTAGCCGGCTCTTTTACAACCCTCGTTTTTGACTTGTGCCGGTCCATTCAAAATAGCCCTCCTGAGGAAAAATTTTAAGGGGTTGCTGTATACTCAGACTAGACAATTGGTTATTTATCAGTTAGCTGGTACGAGAAAAAGATCTTGCACTACCTGTTTTGCCTTTTGCGACATGTCAGGCATGTGATCAAGCACATGTGTAATTCGGATTAACTTTTAGCACACAAAGGTACAATATAATGGTCTCCCTTTTGCTCTAATTTGAATCATTAGGCTGAATAGCCAGTCCTGTGGGGAACAGGGAGATTGCTTTTCTCGAGATTCTCAGCGTATCACTCAGAAATGACCACAAACTCAGATAAAGTTTAAAAGCCTTTAATTTATTTTAAAGAATGACATCAAATAAATAGAAACTTAAAAAAGCTGGACATTCGTTTATGAAATAGGCCACTGTCGATATATCCATTGACGTCATGTCCTGAGAACACGAGGAAGAAGAGTGATGACTTTCGTTTCTTCTAGTTTTCTTGGCCTGGCTATGAGTTGGAATAATAGCACGATATATCAAAGTGACCCCATTCATACCGAAGCTCCTACAATATTTTATCTTACTCCTGCCATTCAATAATTTATTATTATCATTATAAAATGAAGCAATATTATTATCTAAATACGCAATATGTATTAAATGAATAAATGTATAGTTGTATAAATTGACCATTGAAACGTTCTTGCTGGTGCTGACTTCGTTCCTGGCGTATGAGCCATTAAGTAAAAGAATTATATAAATTATGCAGATCGAGGAGGGGTATCGGATGAACGCCGAGGCGGATAACTTCTTTCCCATCTCTTACCCTGATTGTGTCCCTTTAGAGAATAGTGTGTTATATATACTGACTTCCAAACCAGACCTTAGCTGTAGAAATTGTAACAAAGGTTCCTGCATTGCTTATTGTATTGGCAGCATTGGTCGGAAATGGAATGTTATTTTTTCCGAACTGCCCTGATAATCCGAATCTTCACCTTTCATACCCAGACGTGGGTTTCCCAAGTGATCTGCGAATGACACTATTTGAAAGAACACAAAAATCTAAACTATGATCACTATAATTATTATTCAACACCAGCAAAGGTCTCTACAATAATTAAGCTTTTTTTCTTCTACTACCGCAATATTGTTATGGTGAACCGAAGTGCCTTTTATCACCTTACTCCTGATGTCACACCTTTTTGAGTCAATAGTTCGTTTCTCCAACATGACATGACATGTTTACAGCGAGTGGCAATGTTGTAACCTAACTAGCCGATTGAAACGTTCCTTACATTGAATTGTAGCCACGGAATTATGTGGTAGGTAAATATCTGGCGTCTGAGGAACTCTGAAGGCTATGATCAGTCACTCTATGCCGGAAAGCCCTCGCACCGACACGAAAATGATACCGGATTTTGCTTCTGTCAGTTCATTTAGGAGAACGGTGATTTTCCGGCTATTTCTGTTAAGGAGCGAAACTGCGCCGCCGGCGATCTTGAAAAGTGGATCATCACATATCGGATAGATTTCTGCCACTTTTCGTCGCAGTGTGAACATGTTTTCAAGTGAAATGAGTAGCAGCGAGCATAGGCTGGGACCCACCTGATATGAAAGTATATTTTTAGGAGAGAGCACTGTGATTTAGTACACGAAACTGGCCTCTCGGCCAACCGGCCGCTCTGGTACGATGTTCGATGTGTGTGGACGACTTGTTCCAGTTCTATACGGTTGTCGCTCATACTACCGGATACATTTTCATGTCTACACGAAAATCTATTTCCAGTATAGTGTGGACAGACTAAAAGAGTAAAAGAAGCAATCCGAACTACTAACAACTTAATAGTCATTTGTAGAGAATGAACCCATTTTAGTCGCTACAATTGTTATATTACAAGTGCTATTCAGTATTTTGTCGATGTCTTTCAAATGAAATTAAATATTATTAGGTATCTTATTGTAATAACCCATTAAATAGTTGTGCTCGTCATCTCAGTCCTGTCCCTTGCTGGGCGAGAGGACTCCCATACGAAAATGACAGGGTTGCTCGTCTCTCTTAGACGTAGACATTGCAGTTTTTGATCTCACTTTGGCTGTGCAAGACAAAAAGCCAATATTTTTAACCATCTTAAATGTATCACTTAACCCCCTGCAAACAGATGTAACTTCGTTGGCCAACAACTCGCAACATTGTCCAGTGTCCAACATTGTTGGAAGTTGTTGCGTCCTTTTGCGCGTAGCTTTAGGGTTTAGCGTAAAGATATATCTATATACAAAAAGACGTTGTCATAATGAGTTAGAGAGTGTTCTACTTCGGCTGCCATTTGTGATCGTAACTGAGGAGACTGGTTATGAATACTGGCAAACAGTGAAGATGAAAACAACGGTGTTCAGTTTATGGGTATAGTTTCTTGGTGTTGTAGACGGTGCAACTGCAATTATTAATCTACTTATCCGTCGAGCATTCCCCTATGCTTTCATATTGGAGCTTTCCCCCCCTCCCCCCGCTCTAAGACCCCTATAACAATCTAAAGAAAAAAATGGTGCTTTGACAAATATTAAACCATAGAGCCCCTACAGAAATTACAGCTTGGTATCAAGAGTACTAGTTTTACTGGTGTTAGTAGCGGATGCCTCACGGTAACATGGCTGGTTCTGATCCAGTAGTCTGAAATAATAGTAAGGGGTATCTTCTGTCATCATCTCTTCCAAAATCGGTATTAGTTGAACGAATGAGGGTCGTTCATTTGGATCCTCCTTCCAGCAGTCCATCGTCAATTTGTATCTGTTGAAAAAGGAAGCCATAGTTTAAAATACCGCTACACAAAGATATGTCTCCATTTACTTTGAATATCGAAGACACTTATGTTCTATAGGCTCTTTTTAGAATGAGGTAACGTAAAGGAAAGAGGCGCGCTGCAGTTTCCACTCCTTTGAAAAGGTTGACAATTTTAGAAAAAAAAAACTGTTTGAAGGACTATGTAAGTATTTCTACATCGTGCCCTCTATTTTAATGTCTGTTATTATTTCTATCCTGACTTACATTTCATCGCTGCACGTGTTGGGTTTCTCCATCCGGTATCCAGATTTAAGTAAACTGCATAGCCTCATAGGGCTTATCCCAGGGTATGGAGTACCCCCTAAAATAACAAAATAAAGATCAATGCTGTCTTATCAAAGATTTTTAAGCTTTTCTTATTTTTCATTTTGAAATCGCTGGTGATCCCTGCAATCTGATTGGCTCTCAGCAGTGTGATTTATTTACGAATCACACAATCATATCTGTTCTAAATCGCGTTATTTATGTTCTAAACCACGTCGCACCGTCGCACCTTGCTTTATATCGTATCATTTCTGTTTCGAATACAAAATGAGACGCAAAAGCCCTTTTGTTTCCACCTTTTAACAGGCTATTTGATCTTCCCACAGGCAAGTCCTTCCTTATGGATCTCGATCTAAGGCACGCATCTTGACCGCTACGTAAGAGCTGCCATCCTTCACTCTATCCAGTATTCCCGCTCGAAGTCTTCCAGGTGAGTCTCTTTCCTGGTATTCTTCCCTCAATAACTAATGGGACATGATCATCATGTCGTAGGGTTTGACCAAGCCAGACTCTCTGTCTTCTGTTGATAACAGATATGATGGCCCTCTCTTCACCGACACGCCTCAATACTTCTTCGTTACAGACTTTGTCAGACCAATTTATGTTTAAAACCTTTCTCCAAAGCCACATCCCACAGCTCTCCAGCCTTCGCACGTCCTCTTTCTTTAAGGTCTATCATTCGGCTCCATTCAGAAGAGTACCCAGATGACAGTCCTTATAATTATCTTCTTCAGGCAAAGGCTAGCGCGCTGAAGGCTTTTGTCAGCAGTTCTTTTTTCTTAGTAAACGCGTTTTCGGGCTATTCTCGATCAAATTTATTTTTCACAGGATCCATCCTGTGTAATGAGGCTCCCAAGGTAGTTAAAGTGCGACGATTCTTGGCTTAACTGTTTACCCTCAAGAAATATCGTGAATTCCTCACCAGGCCTCTTACTAATTTTCTTCAGCTTAGTCTTCTTAACATTGACCTTCATATCATATTCCCCCGCGCTTTACTGCATTTTACCCATCAAAAGTTGCAGACCTTTAACTGAATTGGCTAAGGTTGCTTGATCATCCGTAAAGCTCACTGTCTTAATGAGATGACCTGCCACTCGAATACTTTTATTCACACCACTTAAAGCATCTCTTAGCATGGCTTCAGAATATATGTTA
Organism: Porites rus; assembly: GCA_964035705.1. NCBI lineage: Eukaryota > Metazoa > Cnidaria > Anthozoa > Scleractinia > Poritidae > Porites > Porites rus. The sequence goes on along the minus strand of OZ037994.1, from coordinate 21,005,575 downwards.
ACGAGTATGGGGGATAACGAGCTAACTTATCTGGTGCCACGGCCAATCACTGCTGGTACGGATTGAATTCTGCGATTTTAAAATGGCTGTAATAAAGTGATAATTTCACCTCGTGTCGTGCAATTTTAGTCTGAAATCATGCTTCTGATCTCAAATCGAACTCGCGCGCGAAATCACCCGTATGATTTCAAACCAAATTACTCTCCACTCAGTTCAATGACCATCATGTATTATCAATTTACCAACCTCCAGGAGGGATTAAAATAACGTAATGTACAAGTTTAGCATTACTGAGTATTCAATTCGCCAAGTGACACGTGATATCAGGTCAAGTTGTTGTTAAGGGTATGACTTATAGGCTGGATTATTATGAGCCTGCGCTCCTCCCCGGTAAAGACGGAGACGGATAGGAGAGCGGCGGAAGTTAGCCTATTATTTTTTCTAGTTGTTTAGCAATCACGACATTATGCGAGAATGGCTTCTTTTACAAAGCGGTTCGATTTTCCCGTGACTGCTATCCTAAAACTGAACAGTCAGCTTTTCCCTAACTGCTGCCATGGGGGATTCCTGTCAATTCCCTCGGGTATAGGAAATGACTGTACTGGAGTATTATTCTACCAGCATTAGTATACAAAGATTTATAAAACTAGCTTACCCATGGTGGCTAGTTCCCACAAAACAACTCCAAAAGACCATCTGCAATAAAAGGAAGGAGATGAAGAAATAGCAAGAATTAAATTCATAGAAATATCAATTTTGTTTATCTCGCCCCATGGATGGTAATCCAGGAAATTTTTGTTTGGAGTCATGGACTTCGGAATCCGGAATCCGGAATCCTGATAACTATGAAATTCTGGAATCTGGGCCTTTTGAAACCTGGAATACACTGAGTTGGAATCCGGAATCCAGCATCTGGAATGTGGGATGTGGAGCGTGGAATCTAGGATCCAAGATGGTCTCAGATTAACTTCATCGGCTCAGAGTTTCTGGTTATATATCTTATTTTCAAGTCTCACGCCTGGAACAGGCTAATGTTTTCCAAACACTTGAGTATTTCTTTAGATAGAGTGATAACCGCTACTGTAGACAGTGTCATGATCAAAATTGTGCTCTTTTTTTTTTCAGACAGTTCTTCAGACATACTTACACGTCAGTCTTCAAAGTAAAAATGCCGCTTTCCAACGCTTCAGGTGCCATCCATTTCATTGGTAGCTTGTGTACGCTCGTAACTTCGTATATTTCACTCTCATTTGCATGGCGTAACAAACCAAAATCAGCAATCTTCACCGCTCTGTCCTCACCAAGTAGGATATTACGGGCTGCCAGGTCACGATGAATGAATCCTTTGCTGGCCAAGTATTCCTGGCAGAGAAATAACGGAATTATTTCTCAAAAAAGTTTTAGTTACCAGATACCTTTAGATCCACAAAATATTTCCAATATGAAATTAAAATGGAAGCTAGATTTTACGATATGGCCGGGGGATAGCAGTTTAATCGGGATATTGTTGTAAACGAACTCGCGATTTAACGATCTGGCGGAAAAGCAACCAAGTACAATGAAACGTCTGTTCCAGGCTCAAAGATAGCCGCCACCGCCCCTTTTTCCTTGATCACGCTTTTATATTTTTGCAGGTGCCTTACGCTTTTTTGCCTTATTTTTGCAAGTGCCACCCCTACTATCGAGAGCCTGGAACAGGCTACTGCAAGCTGTGCCTGGCAAACGGTCCGGAAAGCGGGAAGAAGTGATCGTCGGTTTATTCATGAAGAATGGAGAGAGGATTTCCGTCACAGCTGTTGGAAAACAAGAAACAAATTAAGGAATTGGCCAAGAAATCCTCGCGACGTATACTTTCAGCACAAAAAACCGTCAAAGTTGAACAAGCTAAGTGAACTACAGTCGAACCCTCGCTAACTCGATCCTTGTGCTAACTCGAACCAGAATCGATTTCCCCTGGATTTTCTTTACTGTAATTTACCGTCGGTAACTCGAACCCTCGATAACTCGAAACTCCCGCTAACTCGAATTAATTTTTGTTTCCCTTCAGATCACTTTCATACATTTCTACCCTCGATAACTCAAAGGGATGAATATTGGCTGAAAAATAAGGTTTTCAGTTAAGACTTCAACCGCGGAGGGAAGCCCGTTGACACCTGTTGACACTTAATTAAATACTGTTTCTCAGGGAGACTTAAGATGAGCGGAATAAAACCCTCCTTAGACTGCCACGCCTGAAAAAGAAACAACAAACCTATTGGTTCTTACTATACTGCTGATTTGAATTTCGAAGTCACCCAAAACGGCATACCTCAGTGAACATTATTCATTTAGAGATAAGATTTTTTCGTTAAAAAAGGTTCATTCATACCAATGAATAAACTCTGAATTATTGGATGAGGCAGTTATGCGGATCACCGGGAGGGTGTTCTTTGCTAAACCCAAAAGCCAAATATACAGCTGAGCCACCAGATATATCAATTGAGCTTACAATAGTTAGCAAATCAGTACCATCATGGTGGCTGTTTACAAAAAGCAGTCCCTTAGCTTGAGCCATCAGTTCCACTTGCAGACTGTTTATTGTGCTTTGCTTTGTGCTTTCCCGATTACGGGAGTATTTATCTAGAAAGTCCTTGCTGCTCAGTCTTCCAGTCCCGAAAACAAATTTAACCATTGCTTTTTCTTTCCTCTACTTTCCCTCTTTTCGCAGGGGCGTAGCCAGCCCATAGCCCTGTAGGCCTGGGCCTTCAAATTTTTGGTTTGATCACTCTACCGCTTGTGATAAATTTAAGAAATGGTAAACGTGCAGCGTACAACCATGGAGTTATGGATGCACTTGGGAGGTTGCTAAGCACGAAAGAAGCGTGCGACTCTAGCTTCTTGAGTGCTTAGCAAACCTCACAAGTGCATCCATAACTCCATGGTTGCACAGCTGCAACGTTTACCATTTCTTTCATAACATAATCAAAAGAGAAAAACATCATTTTCCATTTGCCTTCGGTTGAGTCATCGGTCCGAGGTCGTGTATGCTGCCATCTGTCTGCTCGTAAACAAATCACGTTCTATGTTTTTCAAAAACTTGCCTTTGAGTTTTTCTTTCGCTGAATCAACCGTTCTCCGTCTTCAGGTAAATCGCAAAACGTTTTTTGTTTTTATTCTCATGGCATCTGTCTACTTGCTCTTAATATTAGGGTGAAAACTTTGAGGGAAAACTATAGCTGCAACTTGTGACAATTTTTGAAATAAACGTAAAGTAGAAATGAGAAAATTTGACTGTAATTCCTTTAGAATAACAGGTAACACTAATTTTAAAGCTTTTTAAAAAGAAATTAACTAGCTTTGTATCGAAATCTGTCTGGGGAAATCCAGCTATGAAAGTCAAAGTTGCAACAGAAATTCGCCGACACACAGCCGGCACTGAAGCTGTTGTTTCTCGACCGTTCTCTGAACGACTGTTATGAATGAACATTGAGGAACAAAATAATACACACAGAAGTTATTTTTTGAAAAATTTATTTGAAAACCCAAATGTTTCGGTACTCAAATGAAATTCGCTTTTTCCAGCGTAACGTTCCCCCTTTAAACTCAACTAAAATTTTTAATCGATGCGATGGAAACTTCACAACAAAGCTGTCTCGAATTTGAGCGTGTTTCCTAAAATATTTCCTTGAGTTTTAATAGCATCAGCTTGACCAAAAAGTCAATAACACAGTGCTAATTGATAAATTTACATTTCAATCAGACTTTCTCTTCTATAAAAAAAAACACACAAAATGTACCTTAAATCTTCGCTCGCTCGATTTTCCTTCAGCCGATTCTAGCCGCGAGGAAAACAGTGATTAATTCATCCAGGGCAAATTTGTCGCTTGATTTTTTGTCTTTTTTCCTTCAAAACGACAGCTTAGTATTTTCTTCAACTTCCACTTTTCATCTGTGCATTTCCTCGGTGTGCTTTACCGTCAGGAGAGGAGATTTGTTGAATTTGCCTAAATTTTACCGCGCTAGCTCAGTTTCTTGGCGTGCACCCACGGGCAAATGGTAGTGGCTAACTGACCAATCAGAGCGCACGATTTACTTTTGTTATGTTATAATATGCATTGTTGGAGTCAGCTGAAAAACACAAGAGCTCAAAGTGTTGGTGATGTCAGTACGTACTGGTCATGCGTACAATTTTCAGGATATGTGGAAATGAAAGTCAGCCAGGCCTACAACTAGTCGAAAAGCTGGCTACATCCCTGTATGTCAGGCTTGTGCGATTCAAATTAAATAACTGATAGGTTAGCCTTATTCAGGTCATATGGCTGTATTCATTAGACACCTTTCGAAAATACGAACAGACCTGATTTTTCAATAGGTACCTTCACGACGGCTCCATGTGATTTTTAGGCTTCTCGGGCTATAAAAAAACTCGTTTTTGACCTTTTTTTTTTAAATCAAACGGCTCAGTTTTATGTGTGCTATGTTTCACCAAAAAATCAGCAAAATAGTAGTTATCCCTATAATGGTCTGTTATAATTAACGCCGCAATTTGAATGCTTGAAGAATCTGCCGTCTCATGACCGGATAGCATAATACGTACAGACACAGAAAAAACTAGTAGTAAAGTATTTGAAATACGGGGAAGAGGCAGATTTTTGTGATTTGCCAAAGATGACTAAATTGCTAAAGACATTCTTCAGTCGAAAAAGTCCTTACCATCCCTTTAGCAATCTGCCACGCATAACATAGAACTTCTTTCCCAGAAATGTCTTCTTCATCATCTTCCTTGCCCTCACAGCTGCCTTCTTCTTTCTCGATAGTGATCTTTTCTTCGACGTTTCTTAAAGGCTCAGCAGGAGTGAGCTCTTTTTCTTTGGAGAAATGGGCAATATTGATCGAAGGTAACACCATCACCGACGTAACCGGTCCCTTTCGCTCTTCATTTTGTGGAAATGACGTGTTGACATCGTCACTCTCTTCTTCCTCCTTGTCATCTTCGTCTTCCCTGCTTGAGCAGAGAGGTTCCACCTCAGATCGAGGAGCATCGTTGATTAGAATTCCTCTTTCAACGTCGTCCAGGTCGATTTCAATTTCCTTGGTCTCGCTGGAATGGTAACCACCGTCTCTTCCACTTTCTTCATTATTTCTTTCCCTGTTCTCCTCTTTCAGGTTTTCATCCAGGACATCTTTTGTTTGCAGGTTCCTGGACACCAATTTCGGCCTCTCAGGAACAGGAGGCTTAAGCCTTTCAACGACATCACTTTGACGACTCTTTTTCATTGTAAGCTGCAAAAAAAATATTGAAATGAATTCCGTCTGATCATAAAACGGTTTTGTGGTTAGAAACAATATCAACACTCTGCGTTGGTTAGCCAAAATACTTTTATCCGTTTAAAAGGAATCCATGTGAATTGAAAGATTACTTAACCGAGGTTAAACTGAAAATCTAGCCGGGAATACCTTATGGGCAAACTTTCTTTAAATCGTCCACTGAAAATTCAAATGGATTAAACTGCAATGGAAACAATTTGTTTGCTTTGTTACAATTTTCTATGACATTTTAAGATACACATTCCCAAAAACGCAACGTGTGCTTCTTGATATTTGGTTTGACCTAATGCCACTTGTGACGTCATATCTCGTACAGGGCTTTCGAGACGGACAATCATTGTCTCCACCAAAATATTTTGGTGGGTTATTTAAAAAGAATCTTTTCTACTACGTCGGTGGGAGGGTGAAAAGCAAAACTCTGATGTTATCCACTGATTTGAATAACTCATCTTGCCACCATTGAAAGACCGTGGATCGAAAAGCTGACGGTCATTTTGAGTGGAAGCCCTTTGTCACCTCGAATCAAGAATGGTTTATCAAATGTGGGAGCTCAACTACGGTGAATAAATGGGAAAATGAGGGAGAGAAAAAAAGTAAATTACCAGAATGAAAAGCGTTCGTTGAAGTAAACTATTCTTCCCTTGTTACCATGTTCAAACAATAGCGTAGCTCCAGCTCTTAGTAATCCCGTGATTCATTCTGACCAGAAAAGGTTAACGCCCACCTGGGCGGGGGGAGGGGGGTACTCTAAAAAATTTCGAATAGTTGAGACAAGCGAAAACCGATATCCTATTAAAGACCCAAACATGGAAAATGAGGCCCAGTTCAAGAGAAAAGCAAAACCTAAGAATTACTGGAAACAGAAAAATCTTAAATCACGCTCCTAATCAGCCCTAGGTTAAAGTTCAGTTTTAACAGACCTATGATTTGTTTCTCGTGTGTTGGGCATCATCGCACGTGAATTTTACCTGATAAAATAACAGTACCCTATCGGCAACACTGCGCCAATAAGGGCAACAAGGATACCATATTTAAGGATGGATATCCTCATCCTATCCGGTGAGAGTACCCCCTGGGACAAAAGCTCAAAACGTCAAGTTTTTTTTTTTTTTTCTGACAACCTACCCCTCCCCAAAGACAACATCAACACTACCTTCTCACTTACGTAAAATGTGGCTTGGGGGAGGGATAGGTGGGCAGTTTCCCGGAAACCTTAACTGATCCTACCGGGGCAAGCTTCACTTTTCTGACTTTATGAACACATATTTTTGTGTATTTATCGATCTTTGTTTTCCGAATACATGAATAGCATCTAAATCGTCTGGAAAAATACGAATATCCGGTTGCATTTATATCTACATTTTTAAGTGCACCGCTGTCTTTGAGAACTAAATTATAGGTAACATGTACAAATCCTCACATCAAATTGTTTAGCATCTTATTATTTTTTCTGAAGACCATGGTATTTATACGTGTGATGAGATAGAGGATTTTCCTTCTGCCTTAAGAGACCACACAATGTAAGAAAACACACACACATACGCAGCAGGATGATCATTAGAAAATTAAAGTGCAGCACAGAATACTAATGACGTCAGAGTGACTAATTTGCAATGTTTGTCTGAAATCTGCCATTTTTGTTATTTTGATGACAAAAGTCAGAGAAACTTGACATCTTAATCACAAAAAAAAACAAACGAAATTGAGGAATTTGTTTGTCTGAGTATGAGTTCTATAAATGATACCTGTGCGCAGCGCTGTTGCGAATGGAGAGCAGGTATTTTCTAAACGAAAGGCAAAAAAGAGGGCAGCAAATTTTTATTGATGCAGCTAATAAAGTAATGATACCTGTTGCCTTTTGTTTCTGAGCCACTGAAGAAGATCTCCGTTTGGAACATATTCCATGATTAACATGATGGGATGTGATTGGATCCAGTAACCGAGCATGCTCACAATATTACGGTGTGTTCCGACTTCCTTCATAAGCTCAATTTCCCGAACTAACTGCCGTTTTTCCTCCTCCGTGGCATTTTCTGCAGAAAAAGAAAGACATCCAGTAACCGTGACCTACGTAAATGCTACACGATATCAGTTAGTAGTGCGGCATTTGATACTGTGGATCACAATGTTGACTCAGTTGGCTTCACTCAAAATTAGGTATATCTGGAACGGCACTTCAATGGTTTCGTTCCTACCTTAATGGAAGATCTCAGGGTGTTATGGTCCAAGGAAATTCATCTCAGAGATTGAATTTGGACTTTGGTGTACTGCAGGGCTCTTGCCTCGGGCCATTGCTTTTCACGATTTATGCAAGCAAATTGTTAGGAGATCGATCTTTTGCTGCTGCTGCTCCTCATCTACGGAATTCATTGCCCTATGCAATTAGGAGTAGCCCCTCGGTAGCATCTTTTAAAAAGACACTCAATGCAGTTTTATTTCAGAAAGCTTTTTTGTGATTTTATGTGCTTTTTAATCTCGTTTTAGTAGGTTTTATGCAGTTTTTTACGATTTAAGTAATCTAGGTAATTTTTATAGTGTTAACATAATTTTTTTAAACTCTTTTTGGTAGGTTCATGCACTTAATGCATGTATACTTTATGCAGTCTTGGTATTTTTTTTCATATTTTTATTTTTAAGCGCTGATGAAAATAGCAATATCGATATCGGCGCTATATAAGTATTATTATTGTTAAGTATTATTATTATTAATTGGTTTCCTAAGTTAAGTGACGTAGATAAAACAAAGTCTCAAAGAAAAACCGTTAGTTCTCTTCATGTAGCGATGACCAAGCACGACATATAACATGATGTAATACTGGATGATCTTTTAGTCCGGAAACTTGTTTCTTTAATTATAGACGCCACGTTTTGTGTTCTTTACTAGTTTCCCTATTCTCAACCCACGGGATCTTCTTCTCCAATAATATGATTTTCCTTGAGTTCCTTGAGTGTACATTTGTAATCCTAACATATCTAGCCAATTGGCTGACTTCCATTGACCCTGCACAGACAGGGACATCCCAGTACGCTTTTGTAGATGGGTTTCATGCTCACTGTCATCGTCATCATTATCATCATCAAGCTTTAAGGCGCTTTACAACAAATGTTTTCAACTTAAACGACTAGAAAGCAGTCACTCGTAACATTAAAAAATAGAAAAATTTTTAGCGGAGCTTTCGCGCGCGAGGCGCGCAGCGGAGCACCATGGGTAAGAAAATGTGGTAATCTACCCATCCGAGAAAATTTGGTAATCACGTGACCGTACGCCCGACCGTCCGTCCGCACCACAGGCATACCAATGTTAAATAACTCAATCAACAGGTATGGCAACTCAAGTGCAACTCGAGGTTATTTTGGCGGGAAATTGCATAGCCACCCGCGTCTTGCAAAGCAGAGGCAGGTAAAGAGTCAATAAAGACGAAACCGGAAAGCGGAAATTGTTTCTGTATCCGTGTTTTCCAAAGTTTTAAACTTCGATTAATTGTTATGTTCACAAATTTGGAATATGGAGCAAGAGAAAGACAGAGAAAAAGAAAAAAAGCGGCAGGCCAGCGAAACTCAAAGAGAAAAAGGGGGACAGAGATCTAGAACGAGAGATAAAAAGCAAAGGAGACATTTTTTTGTTGGAAGAACAACATGAAAATTTTGTAGCGGCAGTGACAATGCTAGCGGCACAGTACCGGCCACCAATACAAGGAGAAAATGAGCGGAGTGAAAAAAAAGTGAACGAGAACACTTACGAAATTTCCTCCATAAAAAAGTTTTTGGAAGTTTCACGTTGTAGTCGTGCAAAACAACGGCAAAGAAATGTACAAAAAAAGTGTGCTGCACGTGGAAAGTTGCTTTTTTGCTAATTAGACCTATTGTTGTTTTTTCACCGTTCTCCGGCGTTGCCTTCGCCGCTTGGCATTACACGATTTTATATTTTGTTTGAACAAACTATAAATATTATCGAGAGCTTCGCTTTTAGCCCTGGCTAAATCTATATATTAAACAAAACATACGAAATAAAAATAACGCTTGGAGGTTTTTAAAGCGTTAAGATTGCTCTTAGACGAACGAATATTCAAACTCCATTTTACACTGTGTGCTCTGGAGAATCATTGCAAAGTTAAGGGGCACGAAACGAAAAAGCATGATCGCCCGATAAAATTTTAAACTTGATCTGGGTGCCACTAATTAACAAGTTCATGGTTGATGATCGTACGTTTGAAACAAATGATGAATATTGATATAGAAGGGACATAAACAATTTAAAATTCCGCTACTCGTGCTCCAAGGGAAGCCAAATGAATGTAGTTCTCTAGGTAAAGCAATAACGAGGTCATATTTACAACCACATACGATCAGATAAAGTTCTCAATAACGTATTTCGAAAGATCACACAAGAGAACCAGGGGCACCCAACGAGAATATAGTTCAAAACCAATTAAACATATCATTGTTAAATGTATTGTAGTATGTAAACAGTAGATACAGGCATATTTTTATCCCCTAAAAATATTTCATCGGTTCCGATTTCCTGAGCCTTGACTAGTGATCCGAAAATTATAGGGATCAAAACTTACCTTTTCGAAAATTTCAGCCAGGAAAAAAGCTCCCGAAAATTCTAGGTGACCTTTTTAGGGAAAAAATCCGTTAAAAATGGGCAATTATACCATTCTTTAAATGTTCGAAAATCCTACCAGAGGCAGGCAAGCAAGAAATTTTACAACAAATGTTCCGAAAATTTTAGATCTCAAATCATCTTTCGAACAGATATTTTCCGAAAATTGACGTTGGGTGCCCCTGAGAGAACGACCAATCTACATATTACGAAGGCATGCACTACCATTTTGAATTGGTTTAAAGAGATAATCTGTTATCATGTCACAGCTCTGAGAGGTGATCATTTTTTATATCTGTGTGGTTTTGTTAAAAGGTGTCCACTCGGTTTTCGCTTGAACACGGGCATCGATTTAAGCGCTATATACTTTTTAGTACATTTAATGTGACATAATCTCGAGCCTGTCTAAGACCACTTATAACACGACTAACCTTAAAGCACACCTTATCAATGTTCTGATCTCACTGAAGGTTTTTATGTCTACAGTAATGTATTCATTGCAAATCGTGTGGTAAATTTCAAACATTCAGGGAGGTCATAAATTAATATAAGTAGAAAACAAAATTTAAGGATCTAAAGTGGGCCTCTGAGGTACATCACACTGTTACCGCCTGGAGCATTGAGATGCTGTTTTCCACGATAAAATGTTTGCTATCTTTTGGATTAAATAATTCAAACCTGTTACAAGAGAGGCTCTCTTGCCAGTTATTAATAAGAATCACTCCGGTGAATAGCGTTTGCTGAAAGAGAAAGTTATCTTTTTGCTATATTCTGAATTCACGCACCTGGTAGAACTTTTGTAGCAACAATACATCCCTCATGCGAATCCAAACTGTGATCCTTGGGTTTGGAGGATGTGTTCTTTTCAGGTAAACCCCTCATCACGCTCTTATAAACTCTTCCAAAAGCGCCTCGTCCCAGTTCCTCCATGATAGTAACCCGCTCGTGTGGGACTTCCAGCAACATAAACTCAGCAATGTCAGACTCACTGGATCTAAAGAAAATAGTGCAAAGCAAATGTTAATGAAATTCGTTGTCATTAATCCTGGGATTGTGGTAATGCTTAAATCAGAGATGGCTTCCTGGTTTATACAAGGTGATAAAAGTTACATCGCCTTGGTCTGTAATGAAGGTCACTGACCAGCGCGACTTGTCGACTGAGAGAGACAGACACTTAAAGACAGACAGACATTTACACAGAAAAAATATCGTCTATTTCCGCATGCATATCATTATCATAATACAAAGCATTCCTATAGACAATAACATTTTATGAAATACCGTTCATTCCTCTTTGCTCTCTTACGGTAGACAATTATCCCCACCACCAAAGCAGAAAGAGCCACGGAAACTCCCAACACTATCCAGAGTATGGGAACTCCTGTAGGAGTCACTGAGGGATACAAACAATTGTAAATGTAAAGAGATGTTGATATATAAACATGGTCGGAATAACTTTCCTAGTAAACTTATAAACGGAATAAGTTTCCTAGTAACTACTTCTCGTTTACGATTCGTTATAGTTTACAGACCTTCATATTCTGCTAAACATCCTGTTACCACATCCACATTTTTCACCGAGCCGTTTACCGATTACCTCTAGTCTCTGTGGTCATGTCAAGTGAGCCCTTGATAATTTTGGGCGATTTTAACATCCGTATGTATCTACCTGTCGGATATACTGGAGTCCATGGGTCTCACGCAGCATGTTTGTCTACTACGCATGAACTTGGTCATACACTTGACTTGATTATCACTCGTACATTTGATAACATCATCGCTGCTTGCGATTGTATTGGTGAGTTATTCTCCGACAATTTTAACCAGTCTTCCTTGAAATAAGATCTGATAGACCTCAAGCTAATGTCACGAATGTGCAGTTCAGGAAAATGAAATTAACTGACCCCAACCAATTTTCTGAGGCAATTTCTTCTTCTCAGCGTAATCATGATTCACCTAACGACTTAGACTCTCTAGTCGGCTGTTATAATGAGTCGTTACGATCTCAACTGGACATGTATGCACCTGTCTTAACTCGTGACATTAATGTCAGGCCTCTTGCTGCGTGTTTCAATGAAGATATTAGGAATGCTAAAGGCTTGAGACGAAATGCTGAAAAGACGTGGAGAGCTACAAGATTACCTGTTGATCTTGCTGCTTTTAAGAAGAAACGAAATCGTGTGGTAAATTCAATGAATGAGGCACGCCGTGTTTACTATAATCAGTTTATTGAAGATAACAGCACAGGCCAGAGGAGGCTGTTCGCAGCAAGTAAGAGTTTATTAAAAATGAAGAAAGATCGATCCCTTCCACACATTGTTTCACTTCTTGCAAACAATATGGGTCAGTTTTTTATTGCCAAGATTACCAGTATCAGGTCAAAGGTGGACGAAATCCTTGCTGTCAACGCCCGAGCCCAACCTGGAATCTGAATCTGGTGATATTGTATTTTCCCACTTCCAATGCCAAGCGACTGAGGCAGTTCGTCATATGATTACATCCGGAAAGAACAAATCTTACATCTTCATGTTTAGACTCCTTCTTTCCATTACAAATATGGTCAGCCTCTCCTTGCAGACAGGATATTTTGCTGAAACCTTGAAAACTGCTGTGGTATACCCATCATTAAAAAAGACCGGCCTCGATCTACTGTTCAAAAATTTTCGTCTAATAAGCAAATTTCAGTTTGTGTCTAAATTGACAGAGTGTGTGTTGGCCTCTCAGATTCAGTTTCACATGATTACAAATAATCTCTTCCCTCAATTGCAATCTACTTATCGCTCCCATCACAGTCCGGAGCCTGCATTGTTAAAGGCAACGAATGATCTACTCATGAATATGGACAAGGGCCATGTATCACTCTTACTACTGCTGGATTTAAGTGCTGCCTTCAACACAGTTGACCATGGGATTTTACTACAATCGCTTCAAAAGAAACTAAGTGTCTGTGTTACGGCTCTTTTCTGGTTCAAATCGTACTTGGAAGGGAGATCTCAAAGAATCTGCATAAACGAGACGCTCTCGCAGCCGTTTGAAGTTTCTTGTCTCGGACCGCTTTTATTTACTATTTATACACAAGATTTGTTCTCTAAATGCTTGTGGTCGATTTAGTTATTGCGCCCCAAAGTCGTGCCCTATGACGCCTCTGCTTCGCGAGCTACACTGGTTACCTTTTTTCCTACTGTTTTGAAAGTAAAATTTTACCATGACTTGCAAAATTTTTGCAGTGCAAAGGCGTGGCTGCATAGATGCGTCGTTACTCAGCTGGAAAATAGCTAACTACTAGCAACTACCAGTAACTACTAGTAACTACCAGTAATTACATAGTAAGTACAAGTAACTACCAGTTACTACTAGTAACTACCAGTAATTACTAGCAACTACCAGTAACTACTAGTAATAACAAGTAACTACCAGTAACTACTAGTAACTACAAGTAACTACTAGTAACTACTAGCAACTACCAGTAACTACTAGTAACTACCTGTAACTACCAGCAGCTACCAGTAACTACAAGTAACTACTAGTAACTACTAGCAACTACCAGTAACTACTAGTAACTACCTGTAACTACCAGCAGCTACCAGTAACTACAAGTAACTACTAGTAACTACTAGCAACTACCAGTAACTACTAGCAACTACCAGTAACTAATAGTAACTACGAGTAACTACTAGTAACTGCTAGTAAGTACCAGTAACTACTAGTAACTACTAGTTACTACTACTGACTATTAGTGAGAAGACACAATACTACATATTACACAGAGTGTATATTACCGATGCACTTGTGGCTTTCGACCATGAAGTATATACCAAAATAAGAACCAGATATTGCGAACATGGATTTACGAGTCATGTTATTACTAGTTTGCTTGGAAATATTACGGCTCGACAGTTCCGTGTGAACAGCGCAAAAATATTGAACGGTTCCGTGTGAACGAAGTGTCCTGTCAAATTTTTCAACCGCTTGAAAATTCGACCTGTATCATGTTAACGTAACCTTAAAGGGCAACCTCGTCCCCAGGGCTTTTCCCTCAAAAAATGGGTGGGGCGGGAAAAGGTCCTGGCATCGGCTGGTCACGTGTACGTATTCCTGCGAAGCTAGTTTATATGCAACCCGCTGGTTTTGCGCTGATAGAAGGGAGTAACAATGGAAAATAATAACATCGCGAACTATGTCAATATTTTCGCGTGTGTGCGATTCAAAAGCTTAAGATCCATTTAATTGCGCATTATTCAAATGCTAGAAGTTTATGAAAGGGCGTACCGGTTCTAGGTTGTCACGTACAAAATATGTCAAATGCTTCAGAGTTGAGACAAGCTGTTACTATCGACTAGTACTTCAACTGAACTTCATCGTGACTGTGGAATTACTGTACGATCAAGCGGAAAGTGATTTTGTCCAATGTCAAACAAAAATGCGGGCCTTTGCCTCCAGGATCTGCAGTGAATTTAAACAAATTGAACTTAATTGAAAAAGAAGTGTTCATCAAAATGCTTTATGGAGTCTGGTGTTGTCTACAACCCGACCATGAAGTAAACCAATCTCCGCGCCGGATGCAAGTCAGCCCTCCAGCCAGAAACGATGACAGGTCGCCGATCTGAAACATTTGAAGACCTCTTGTGTATCTTTTCCCTTCCGAGGATAAGTACAAAGGATGTTCCTTATATTAAAGGGAAGATTGACTGATCGATTGGAATCAACTACAGCTCTGTCGATTTTAAATCGACCTAAGTCTTTCTTTGCTGCCAGTCGTTTGATCGCCTGAGGTCTATGAATTTTTTTAAAAATACGGGTCATACAGGATAAGTCTAAACCAACGCGTGTCGCTATGATATGGCTGAGAGTTAAGGTGAATAGAACTAGGCTGTGTACGGCGGCCCACTTCGCAAGAAATGAAATACTGAAAATATCAGAAGAGTCGAGAAAGCAGACTTTTCCAGTACAGCCTTTATGCATGTACGCTTTGTCATTTATACCGCTCTATAAACAGGAGTTTTACAAACGTTACTCGCTGTCCCCTTCATAGAAATCGGGAGAAAAGCAAAAAAATACCATAGCCAGTATCTGTGACAAAAAGGAAATCTTGTAAAACTTTTCGTTTATCGTCAAGAGATATAAAAGGTCGCCCAAGATCGCGCGTTGTGAGGTTACGCATAATTTTAGCTTTTCACATAGCGCTAAATTATTACACCCAGGATTTTAGGGTGTACGAGGGGACATGTGACCAGCCGATGCCAGGGCCTTTTCCAGTCCCACCCATTTTTTGAGGGAAAAGCCCTGGGGACGAGGTTGCTTAAAGGGAAAGCAAACATTACCAGTTGACCGCTTTTGCACTTCGTGATTTTCTTATAGAAACCTTTCTTAAAAGCTTTTTGACCTCTTTCAGTGAAAGTGGTTTGGATATAAGAAAATGTTAAATACTATAGAGCAATTTATTGTTCAAATTCATATTTGAGGTACAACAATGGATAATACATTTCTTTTATTTTATTCCCCCAAGGTATGACTTTTGACATATTGAAATTGGTCTCTTTTTGCCAGCTTCACCGTCAACTGAGCCGTGTCCAGCCCTGGCCATGATATCCAGAAGGTTGTAAATTTTGAGTGTTACAGACTAACTTCCAATACTACTCAAAGGTTTAGACACTCTGATGACCCGTGTGAAAAACCTTCCATGGAAAATTCCCCATGGAATTCCATGGAGGATTAGGACATCAATTTCCATGGAATTCCATGGAAATTTCTTCATAGATTTCCATGGAAAATATTTGCATGGAGGATTAGGACATTTCCCATGGAATTCCATGGAAAACATTAGGGCACCAATTTCCACGGAATTCCATGGAAATTTCTGCATCGACATTTTCCATGGAGGATTAGGACATTTTCTATGGAATTCCATGGAAAAGTTCCATGCAATTCCATAGAAACTACTCCATCGATTATTCCATGGATCTCCAGGGAGTTTCATGGAATTCACAGGAATTACACATTTAAAATATCCAGTGAATCAAAAGGAATACATAACAGATTTTGGTCCCCTGCAATTTATTTAATCAATAAAAGGACCGCATAAATCTCTTTTTAAAGATATCAATCAAAACTTAACCTGGTTTTTTGAGGAAAATTTGACATACTGTAGCTTAACAAATTAATGTTTACTTGTGACTATATACATTGCAGTTTAGAATGCAGCAATCATATTGAAGTAACTTAAATGAAAAATTTAGATTTAATATAAAGCAAGGAATCTTAGCCTGGTGTTTAAGAAAAGTAACAGGCGAACAGATACATAATTGAGAGAAAAAAAATAGGGAGAGTTGAAAAAACTGACCCCCACTCCGCGGACTACCCACTGACCCCACTCCGCGGACTACTCTACGGACTACTCCGCGGACTACCATGCGGACTACTAACTAATCAACCAAATTTACTTTCACGGAGAAAAGAGTTAGAAGAAGCGTACCTGCCTACAAGATCACACTTGATAAACAGCCGCCATCTTGATTTTCGCTATTTTACTCGACCCAGCCCTTCTTCTTCATTGCTACGTCCATTGCAGCTTCCGTTCTTGGATCGTCACGCAACGCTTCTCTCCAAACCTCGCGTGACGATCCAAATAACGACTGCGTGCCCTACGTAGGAGAATACGTCTCCAAGGGCCTTGTGGGCCAGGTGAATCCAAAAATATGGTGACTTCCAAGCACGGCTATAAGTAAGTTCTTAAAAACATTTTTAAGCTGAATATAACAAAAACTGTTACCAGCGCCAATAGTGGTCATCGATTGGCTGAACGGCGTGCTCTGATTTGTGGCCGATGAAGACTGGGGCGAGGCTAAAGGAGAGCTGGGTCGAGTAAAATGGCGAAAATCAAGATGGCGGCTGTTTATCAAGTGTGATCTTGTAGGCAGGTACGCTTCTTCTAACTCTTTTCTCCGTGAAAGTAAATTTGGTTGATTAGTTAGGGTAGTCCGCATGGTAGTCCGCGGAGTAGTCCGTAGAGTAGTCCGCGGAGTGGGGTCAGTGGGTAGTCCGCGGAGTGGGGGTCAGTTTTTTCAACTCTCCCAAAAAAATAAGCTAATACTTGAATGCATAAACCGTCAGTATGTAAGACTTAAACATGGCTTTCTTTAATGCAACGAAAAAGGGAAGTGCTACAAACAGAACCACTATGGTATTTAGTTATAGCAAAGTCCTACCTAATCCTTGGGAAAAAACGGCGTCAGCCACAATTATAATTTATCAGTCTCTTGCATATTTTTTACGTAGCAGGCATTAAAATTCTAAATATGATATTTCTTCTTATGCATCGAAGCAGTCCATCGAAGTACAGTCTTCGATTTCTAATTCTGCCAGAAGTAGTAATTATTCCAAAGGATTCCAAAGGCAATTTGCAGGAAAGACAACATTCATATCTGTATAAACAAAAAAGATGGAAACTACATATTAAAACCGATAAACAGCACCCGAAAAGTCACCCTTCTAAATCTAGCAGAGACATATAAATCGAGCGGACGAATTCAGTTGAGCAACCAAACACGAGTTGTGTACATATTAAGCTTACCTTCCTCTTTAATGTGCGATCCAGCTGAGTCATTGTTTAATCGAAGTCGATTTGAAAGAAGCCAAATGTAAGCAACCTCACAAGTGATATTTTGCGTTGAAAATGACATCTTTTTCGGATGCATTCATCGCAAAGACAATCCGTTTACACAACACTGCACAGAAGTCCGCCTAAAGATTCGAACCAAGAAAACTGATCTTCTACGCATTTCTATTAGTTCAAAAGCTCCACGTAATCGCGTAATTCACTAAGCGGGGAGGTCTGAACGCCAGTTCAAGTACCAAACATGGCATCAAATCGCGGCACGATCGTGGAGATGTCTGTCTTTAAATGCTTTAAATTGTGGTCCCTTTCAGAGTTAATTGTACTATTCCGACGCTGTAGAAGAGTAAAGCAGCGAGAGGAAGACATTGCATTGTTCTCCCAGGTGAGGGAACCTTTTGAAAAAGGCAGCAGGCCTATTCATACCCGCTCTTCTTCTGCGATTACTGGCTTTTGCTGCTAAACTTTGCACCAGTTCTGGTGTGAAACTTTTACGGTGGTTGCCTGACTGACTACCTACGACTACTGGCTTTTGCTGCGAAACTTTGCACCAGTTCTGGTGTGAAACTTTTACGGTGATTGCCTGACTGACTACCTACGACTATTGGCTTTTGCTGCGAAACTTTGCACCAGTTCTGGTGTGAAACTTTTACGGTGATTGCCTGACTGACTACCTACGACTACTGGCTTTTGCTGCGAAACTTTGCACCAGTTCTGGTGTGAAACTTTTACGGAGATTGCCTGACTGACCACCTACGACTACTGGCTTTTGCTGCGAAACTTTGCACCAGTTCTGGTGTGAAACTTTTACGGTGATTGCCTGACTGACCACCTACGACTACTGGCTTTTGCTGCGAAACTTTGCACCAGTTCTGGTGTGAAACTTTTACGGTGATTGCCTGACTGACTACCTACGACTATTGGCTTTTGCTGCGAAACTTTGCACCAGTTCTGGTGTGAAACTTTTACGGTGATTGCCTGACTGACTACCTACGACTACTGGCTTTTGCTGCGAAACTTTGCACCAGTTCTGGTGTGAAACTTTTACGGTGGTTGCCTGACTGACTACCTACGACTACTGGCTTTTGCTGCGAAACTTTGCACCAGTTCTGGTGTGAAACTTTTACGGTGATTGCCTGACTGACTACCTACGACTACTGGCTTTTGCTGCGAAACTTTGCACCAGTTCTGGTGTGAAACTTTTACGGAGATTGCCTGACTGACTACATACGACTACTGGCTTTTGCTGCGAAACTTTGCACCAGTTTTGGTGTGAAACTTTTACGGTGATTGCCTGACTGACTACCTACGACTACTGGCTCTTGCTGCGAAACTTTGCACCAGTTCTGGTGTGAAACTTTTACGGTGATTGCCTGACTGACTACCTACGACTACTGGTTCTTGCTGCGAAACTTTGCACCAGTTCTGGTGTGAAACTTTTACGGTGATTGCCTGACTGACTACCTACGACTACTGGCGATTGTGATTGTCTGACGACATACCATTATGGCTTCTGTGCTACAGAAAAAATGAGTGACTAAGATCAAACTCAGGATGACAAGCTCTTACTAGTGAAGAAGAAGTTACCACAAGAACACGTTATCAGTCTGGCTTTATAAAGTAAACTGTTGCCATAGCATATTTAAAAACATGGACAGTATTTTTTTTTATACCGCAACAGAAAGGTCCTTGTTTGCTCTCAGGCGTTTACGTAAATTACGAAAGAGGAAACTATCCCCCCCACCACGTTGAAACTCGAGTTAAAGACCGCAAACGTTACCTTACTTTTTGGGTGGTATTCAGCCGTAGCGGTTAGAAGTTTCCGACGGAAAGCCTGTTTACACGAAACTTTCTGTCAGTTCTGGTGTAAACCTTTTGCGAAGTAACAGTAGCACGGCATACAATGCTTGCGATAAGTATGTGTCTACACTGAATTTGGGGTGATTTTGGAGAGGAGACCACACTTAGATCGAGCTTACTTGTTATGTTGTTTATTGTTAAACTTTGATTTTGCCTCAGTGGATAAGATTTAGTTGTTATGTTACTATTATTTAATACTTAGGCATAAAGAAGCGGAGCTCTCGCGCGCGAAGCGCGCGCGCAGCGCAGCACCATTGGTATTTGGTAAACTATCCATCCGAGAAAATTTGGTTGTGACGTAGCGTACGCCCGCCCGTACATACACTTCATTTAAGCCGATGTCAAATGTCACAATAGAGCTTGCACAACTTGACTAGCCTTTCAGTTATGTAAGCCATCCGTGTGAGTACGATTAGATTGACAGCTGTCAAAGTCAGACATCAGCTGACAATTATCACATGACCATCTCGCGGGCTCAGATAAAAGACCAGTCGTTTTGCCCCTACATATAGGCTGATATAATGTGTCACACTTACCAATTCAACATAAAAACGAAACTACGCTGGGCAAGGCTGTCAGTTGGCTGACAGTTGTTTAAAGTTATATTGGTAAGCCAAATTAAGGTCAATTGACAGCTGTCAAAATGGGACATATGCAGACCACTATCAGAAAACTAATAACGTGGGCTCAGGTTCGCTGAGGTACACGATCTGGCCTTTTCCGCTACAAGCCGGACGGATATGCCTTACTCACACTCGTAGTCTGTTAATTCGAATATTCGCCATTCTAATGAAGGTTAATTGACAGCTGTCAAACTAGAGTATACGCTGGCCATCATCACCTGAGTGTATCGTGGGCTCATTTTTCTATCCATTGAGGGCTCCTGGTTCACGTAGTGTTTAAAGTTTTGCGCTGATATTTTATTTGATCACGAGCTCAATTCGAAGCCCCATAGCTTAGAAAATCTATCCATCCTAGAAAATTCGGCAATAACGTGACCGTACACCGATCACCGGACCTTCCGTCTGTCCGCACCACAGGCATACCAATGTTTAATCTCACACTTTCTAGCTAATTTGGGAGCCTGCAACCTGAAATTGTACATCCATGTTTTGATAAATTGACAGCTGTCAAAATAGTGTTTCTGCTGACCAGTATCGCCTGACCGTATCGCGGGCTCAGGTATCGACCCACTGAGTTCGAGTGTTTTTTGAAGGTATCCGCTGACAAGTTGCTACTTTTCAAATGATCGCAGGCTCAAGTTCAATTTTTTTAAAATGCATATGAAATAAGTCGTGTTTATGAGCCGCATTTTCAAAAATTTGATTTCGAACTGACTTCGGACGCGAAAATTCAACCCGCTTTTACATGCAGGTTAGGCAATCGCTTTTGAATTTTTTCACTGTCACGCGTTGATCACGCTCTGCATCCAACTTTTATGTTCTGATTGGTCAAAATTTGACAGGTGAGTTCATGCGGACAATTTATGCAGCGCCTGGAAACTTGCTTACTGATAGCTGGAGCTGACAGAGTTTTGTGTCATCTTGTGATGATTTAAACTGTCTTTTTCTACTTGGTGTACAAAATGAAATACAGCTGCTATCAAGATTGTTCTGTAATTCATGGCTGGTTTGTTTATTGCGCTTTATGTTGACAACTGCACCGGTTGTCAAAGTCATTAGAAATCCGATTTCGGATGGCATCGTTTTCAAGAATGAGCTTACTCACTTGCCCTTGCTTGAGGCGTAAGAGGGTTGAAAAGTCTCCAGCGATTCTGGAACACTTGATGACTTTCAGAAGCAGCATCTCGACTGGTAAACCTGAGCAATTATTGTCTTTGAGGTGTTTTTTTTTTTCGGTTTCCTAGCCTGAAGTCGACCGTATGGTTTATGCGGCTTAAGTTTATACACGAGCAATGATCTAACCTACAATAGTATCAGGTTTAAAAAGCCTTTACACGTTTTTTGACCGCAATTTCAAAGAAAAGGTTCCGAAGATTATTTAGTTATGATTTTGGCTATAAACAGAAAGCTCTGAGCGATTTTCTTGCCTCGAGTTCATCTTGAAAAAGAGCAAACACCGGAAAGCCGCGGCTTAAAACATAAACAAGTTTATGCTTACCTGACTCATGATTTTAAGAGACACTTTACTCTCAATACTTCTCTTCGTGAATGAAAATTATTGTCTCTGGACATGTTTCACCGAATTATATTTATTTTATTGATTGTTAGTAGTCCCTTCCGCAATTTTTATCGCTGCACCTGTTGTTTCCAGTCGCATTCAGGAATACTCAAAACGCCGCGCGTAAATATCACTCGCTTTTAAAGATTACACATAACAAAACCATACACAGTTTAATAAATAAAGGGAAATAAAACCTAAACATAACAATTTCTCTATCATGTTGAAGCGTAAATGTTAACTCTATTAATCGCACTGCAAATTTGCGTGTCAAAAGTGAGAACCCGTCCGGCTGGCCGAAAAGGTGATTTTGGGAATTTTTATTACCCTGCATATCACATAGTACCAGATTTTTCTAACGGAAAAGTCCCGCATTATGGAATTCTTTTCATGAAAACGTCTTATAATTCAGTGCTATAATTTGTTGTGCAAAGGAAGCGCGTGCTATTGAATGAGTGCAAATTGTCTTGCAAAATTGTGAAAAACTGCAGAATTATAGGGCAAAAAAGAACAAATTCTGTCCGAGGTCTGTATGATAAAAAAAGGGCCTCATAGTACTGTTTACCGGAGACGTGTTGAGAAAAAGTATGTTTAAAAGGCTGGTTTACACGCCACCAGATTCGTCGCCAAGATTTACTTGTATAAAACCAAACTTGTCGAACACAAAAAATCCGGCCTGATTTTTTATTTTGGCGTCCCTTTTAGACAGAGGAATGCAACGGGTCAATTGGCTGCCACCAAGGACTATCGTGGCTCGTGTGTTTCTCAAAATTATATTTCGGGGTTGTCCAATTATCCATAGTCTCTCTAACGGAGCATTGTGAATGACACATAATATGATGTAACAGCTAATGCAAATACAGTACACGAATAGGTCTATTTGTTTTCCAGGCCTAATCTACTGTGATCGAACATGATTGCTATTTTTGGGTGTACAAATAAGACTATTAACACGATGTAAAATTTGTTTCACTCTTGGACTGTCAAATTATTTTTCTCTAAAATCACTTAGCCTTAATTTGCCTCAAAAGTCACATGAATGTGCCCTATCTGTGGATTACAAGTTTATTGTTTGATTTAAATTATGAATTTATTAACGGGAGCTTCGCTTTTAGCCCTGGCTAAATCTATATATTATATACTAAACAAATACACTGATCTTTTCCCTATATCTAAAAAAAAAACCGACAACTAGACAAAAGGTTGAAACAGGTTAAATACGCTCTTCTGTTATATTATGTAAATTTTACATAAAACAGATCTTGCCTGCTGACTTTTACGTTTTTCTTGGCAATGAGTGTTAAATGAAACTCTGCTGGCTCGCTCATAACTTGCTCGTGCTACCGCTGGCTGGCAAACACCAAATTCCGTTTCACGCTGGCTGGGATTGCGTAATTTTTATTTTTTTAACCTTGCTGGCTGGCAAAAAACCATCCAACATGATTGCTGGCTGGGATTTGTATTTTTTGAAAGCCTTGCTGGCTAGCAGTGAAGAGCGGGTATTTTTTTCCCAGGAAAGTTTAATATTAACACAGGTTGACGTAAAAGCACTCTGCTAGCGTTTACGACATTGTCTAATCAATTAGTCTGATCTTAGTGTCGTCACGCAACGCTCGTCCCCACTAAAACGGCTGTGTAGCAAACTAGCCTATTCACGGATGCGGCAAAAAAACTCTAATATTGCTTGTGTAGGTTCGCTGAAATACTCCATACAAAGCAATCTCATCAATCAGGTTGGACTCGAGTAATAGGGAAAATCTAAGCTCTCAAACAAAACACACTTCGATACCGAGAAGAAATATGTGCCTAGTGGGATCATTTCCAGTACTGGCTATTTAAGTACGGGACCCATACATCGTCTTGTATTTGCTATTCATACGGGATTCCGACTAAACTGATTAGGTCTATTTAAGCACTGACTCGAAACGGTTAGCCTCTAATTAGGGTTACGGTTGTTGTTATATGAATAAAATCAAACTCCACCTAGCAGCGAGTTACTACTCCGTGGTAGAGTGGTTAGGCTACGAATTATGGATTCTACGCCCCTGGATCGGTTCTCAATCTTGCCACATCGAATTTTTCTTCTTTTCAAAATTTAACACTGAAATTTTTTCCTTAAAAATGGAACAGTGGTTGAAGAGACTTACACTTTTATGGAAATTTGCTGATCAGAAATTTCAAGAGACTTAGAAATTTCATATTAATTTCAAGTATAGACTTGATCCCGTATGTCATAGCAAATACACGTCGGTGTACGGGTCCTGTACGAGTAGCGGCACTGTGCCATTATGAAGCAACTGCATGTTGCTAATAACAGTGATCTTCTCATATTTTAAGTGCAACTCTGATTTTAAAAGATAAATAGCAGACAGCCCTACTAAAAAAAAATTTTCTATATTTATTTTTTTCAACAGGATCATTTTTTTTATTAAGCACACAAAACATTCCTCTTTATAGTTAGCAATAAAATCTCTTACACTGGGACTTTCAGCGTCGGTGAACAATACTTTTGCATCGTCTGTGTAATTTAAACTAAACGCACTATTTTGCTTTTAGAAAGCTTCCAAATGTTTCCTATTTTTCTATCCAATAAAAAGTGCAGACTTGAACATGTGGTTAACAAGTTGATGAGTTGCTTGATTACTGAATTTCTATGGATTTTCTCATACAATGGTATTTTATCGAACTCCATGGACATGCTATGGCATTCCATGGAACTGCATCGGTACTTCAGGGAACCCCATGGCATCCCATGGAACTCCACGATATCCCATGGAATTTCATGGCATTCCATGGAACTCCATCACTACTTCATGGAACTCCGTGGAACTCCATGGCATTCCATGGAACTCCATGGATACTCCATGGAACTCCATGGTATTCCATGGAACTCCAAAAATGGTCGACCATTTGACTTTTTCGGGGAGGTACGGGTGATTTCAGAAAAAAATATACCCTGAAGACTGATTTCGAGGGGAAAAAAATCTGCAAGGAAATACCTAGGGGAAAAATTGCCTAATATGTACTTACAGTGTACGGGCATATCAGGTGTATGTCGGGAAAAAATCTAACTCCAGAGGTTTGTGGAATTTTTTTTTACGCAAACCAAATCACACATACCCCCCTCAATAGTCAAATGGTCGGCTCCTTACGTTTCCATGCGCAGGAGAAAAGGCCCACATGCTTTTCCATGACAACAACAGTCTTCCTGAAGACCAAAAAACTAGTAGTGCATAGTAAAAGATAAGAAAAAAAACATATCAAAACTGCACAGTTGAGCTAATAACTATATATTTGATGTTTCACAGAAAACAAGCAATTTTTGCTGGAAATGTATGGGAATTGTGAAGTATTGCTAGAATGTTGAAAAAGTGTGCAGCTCTTCTCAAAACGCAAAATAGAGTTATTTAGTCTTGGAAACAATACTCAAACGTTGCTAAGCACCATCGGAGGTACACTCATAGAAAAGCTGTCGCAATCTTTCATACTCAAATGAGTTGTAGGCAATCAGGGGACAGTTCACTCAGCCGATTTCTGATACGTCAACAACTCTGCGTAAATATCTCATACGCACACTCCATGAAGTATTCTATATATATATAGTGTATCATATTTTGTTCCGCTCATGAATGTTCCATCTCTGAGCATCAACCAGGACTATAGCGGTATGAGAAACCTTACGCTTCATTCAAGTATCAATATTTCGTTTATCATAATCAAATACAAATAATGAAATTGCAGTTATACTTGAACTGAGGCTCTCACCTCCGAGAACAAAGTGTTGGCAGTTATCTTGGATATTGCCCGAGCAGTTAGACGGAAGGCAACAGTAGTAAGATCCGAGATCAGTATACCGCACATCGGATACAGTCAGCACATAAGGATCGTAAATTCCGCTGCGATGAACATGGTAATTTCCATCTGAGCCATCTTAGAGGAAAAAAAAAACAAAGTGGAAGCTCAATGTGCGATACACAAAAAGGGCACTCCCACAATTTTAACACACAACGTTTTGAAGCCCACATGAAATTTTCAAAATGCTGAAAGCAATCGGTTTAATTTGGTTGTGGAATGTTCATTTCCCATTTTTCTTAAAACAAATAGTTCTCTAGGCATTGTGCACGTGCTTTAACAAGAAAGATTGTTATGTGCTCAATAATACAAATATCGTTCTCAATAAAAACACCTATAAGAGTCCAGCTCTTCACCACTTATTCGAATCATTGTTTGCCCCTGTTGGTGTCGATTTTCATTGCTTGGCAGCTAATAAAGCTTTACCCAGATTAACGTACAACTACATAAATTTGTCTAATTTTATAAAATATATGATCTCACTTATGCAGGACCGTACGAAGTCCTCGCTATCCTTCTGAAGCTTCCATTCAACATGAAGTGGAAATCCCTGGGCCGCGCACGCAAGAGAAACGTCTTGTCCTTCCACAATGGTAACTTTAGTAACTTCCGTTGACTTGTCGAACCACGGGGCAACTGTTGGAAATCAGGAAAACAATACTGACGCTATTAGGTAAAGTTGATTAAAAAGTTTTAAAAGGATGGTTGTTCCATTTACTTAGAAATAGTTAACTGATGTAATGCTAATCTGTTACGTCGGCTCATCTGGTACGACACACGTCTTGTAGCGTCTCTGTAAGTAGCATAAATGCTCTAACATATTATATAGCTATTGGCTCTTGAGTATTGTTAGTATTGTTCTTGATAATTATAGTTTTTGTAAATTCTTTTAGTTATTTGTATACAGTAAAAATAAACTTGTTGTTATTTCTCGTTGTCGTTAAGGTCAGTCATATTAAAATTTTTGGAAGTATAAAGATAAAAATTACAGTCTCCTCAAAGGTTTTTACAATTTCCCAAAACAAGAGACTTGCCGTGATATTTTAGTCACCAAATAATGGTAGCCTAGGTGGAAAGCGTTTTGAAAAAGACGAGAGGAGGAAAAATCAGAGCCACTTAGTTAGTCACTTTGGCTAACAATGGACTGCAACCGAGCGTTAGACTCAGGAACGGGTCAGAAAGATATACAATTAAAGTTTGCATGTCTTATATTGCACTGATTATCGCAGCTATAAATATGTTTATGCTACATTTTGGTCTCGAAGTCCTCTCCTTTCTTCTGAGACTTTTATTCAACATGAAGGGGAAGCCCTTAGGCCCCACACTCAAGCAAAGCCTTTTCTCCTTTTATAATCGTAAGGATAACAATTTGCATTGGCTTGTTGAACCCTGGAGTAACTGTTGGCAAGCAAGAATATCTCAGGAATATCTGCATATTCGATAATAAATACTTAATGACTGGTCCCTCGAGAGACATCTACTTGTTATAAGTGTTTTTTATGCAGCTGGAAATTCATTAAACCTCGCTGTAACGGCGGTCGTTGGTCAACATTTGCGAATAACAGTGCACTGTTACCCTCTGACGTCATAGATTTTGTGTTGTTATAAGTAGCTAGTCGACTGTTTTGGTTCAAAATTTCCAGCTATATAACAAATTAAAGTTCTTGTTATATTCCTAGACTTTCACTTAACTAAACGGGGACTGCCATTAGTTGATTCTTGGTCACGTGGCCTTGACTAAAATCAAATGTATCCCGATCGTGATACATTAAGCAGTGTACCCCACTCGGGTTACATTACAGAACGTGATCAAAATATGGTGAAAAGTGGTGTGACAGAAGGCAGGAGAAATTCTGCCAGTTTTCTTTTTTGTAAATGAACACAACAATTTAAACACAAACACGAAGTCTCAAGCTAAAAAGTAACGATTTTTTAAAGTCATCCGAGAAGAGAAACAGCAGCTAGTGGAGGAAAAAGATGCAGATAATATAAGGAAAGTACTTTGTAAATCATTCATTCAGTGGTTTTAAGAATTAAATTTGTGTTGTTATAAGTAGCTAGTCGACTGTTTTGGTTCGTTCCCGTTATTCTTTTGTTGCTGTTGAAGTGAAAGTCTACAAATATAACAAAACACTTAATGTCAGTTCCCTAGGGAGACCAGTTAGTTTTGTTTTCCCTCGAGTCCTGATGTTTCCCTCGACTTCGTCTCGGAAAACATCAGGACTCTCGGGAAAACAAAACTAACTGTTTCTCTCGGGATCTGACATTAAGTGTATATTATTGTGTATACAATTCTTCAATGTTATGTACTGCTGAATTTGGCCCACAAGGAGCAACTTTGGAACAATTTTGTTCATTTTGAGCACATAAATCACTTTTTATGATTTCAATTTTCATATTTTATGCGAAAAACTGCTCTTTTAAAGACACCCTCAATTAAAAACAGTGAAAGAAAGAAAAAGAAGAAAACTTTATTACAGTATAACCTTTGCTACAGTGTACATGTAATGGAGAACTTTTACTGGTTTCTGTGGTCATTGAACTCTCCTACTTTATTGTAACAGATTAAGAAAACAGACAAACAAACAAAGCAAAACAAGAAACAAATAAAAATCAAACTCAATGTTTACACCACGAGTTTGGCGCTTGTCAAAAATTTTGTAAATTATGTAATCACGATTTTTTTTCGTTTTTGCAACCTTGCTCACATCGTTGAAAATTTTTCATATTAAACCAGAAATATCAGTTAAAGGGACTTTAATAAATTGGCCATGCTCATAAAGTACAGTAAGAAGACCCAATGAAGGGTTCGCCACATGTAAGGGAATCTAGGATAGTCTTGGATTCTGGACTCCACGCGGTGGATTCTGGATTTCAGGTACTGGATCCCTGTCTTTTTCTATGGAACTTGGATTCCCGATTCCAATCGTTTATAGTGGGATTCCGGATTCCAAAGCCAATGATTCAGGATTTGGCAAGCAAAATTTTCCCGGATTCCGGAATCTAGATGCCCTTACATGGGGCGAAAGGATACATGTAGCTGTCAAGGAACAAAGGATTTTGTTGCCTGACAAAACATTGTAGACTGCTAAATCCTCTTGATGACATCTGTGAAGTTTGGTGGCACTTGAGAAAATTTTGGTAGGTGAAAAAAAATCGTTCGCACTAGGAAAGGCTTATCTTTTGACGATTTTTTTTCAAAACATACCAAATTTTGCTTAGTGCGAACAGGGCTTGCCATGCTGGCGATGTAAATCAATGTTTATATACATGTACATTGTATAACAGAATATACAACATTATTTATCTGGTAGTCATGGGGTTCCAAATGTACATTTGCCTCAGTTTATGTTTCTCCTGGTCTATTATAGCAAACTTTTGACTTTTTCTGCACAACTTGAAAAAAAAAATTTAAAGAAAAATATACATGTATTCCTCAAATATATAATGACTCTTTGTTCTAGATTGATCAAGTACAGGTAACTTACATTATTGACCTTTGCGATCTTTTGTCTATTGTCTGTCATTTGTAAACAATAGCTACATCACATGTACTACGTACATGTACAGACTTTCAGGGCGGAAAAACGTAATGAGCATGCGTGAACTTTTTTGCCCAGATCCCCTGGCCGGGTTTGAAAAAATGGCGGGATTTCAAATATTTTATTGCCTAAAAATAAAATGTTTCCACTCATAACCTGGAGAGGACAGGCAATTTGTCTTCAAAAATTGCAAGCTGTGGTTATAACCTTGTCGTTACTTAATTTTCTCGAAGAATACCTCATAGTAAAACGGAATTTAACGACATTAATTTCCTTGCGTTGTAGTGGAAATCTGCATGCATAGGTCCGATTTTTTTCAAGATGCATTCACAAAATGTGTTCATATAAGGAAGTTCCTGGATATATAAGGTCCAGAGCTCCACTGTGGATACAAAAACAACATATCTTTCGACAGTGATTTGCCCAAAAAAATTAATGCTTGCCCACAATGTGTTTCAAGTCACTGAACTTTGTCGCACTCGAGCTGATATTTTAAAACCCTCGCTCGATCGGACACTCGTAGTTTCGCAGATCACTAAAATATAAAAAAATCCTCAATGTAGCAGTTATTGCGTTGATATGTGAGCAGAAAAAAGGTCAATCTTTATCTAGTAAAATCTTCCCAAAATCGGTTTCAAAGCAACGATAGTTTTTTTAAACTTGCTCGTTTCGCGCAGATATATAAATTTTGCTTTATGCTGTCAAGTTGAACCCGCATAACATCTGTCAAAAACCAACGTGTAAGTAGGATTTCCTTCAAACAAAGTTAAAGTTACATTATTTCAAAAACTTCTTGCTGACAATGAAGAAACTAATTTTCTGTGCGAAAACAACCTATCTAAAGATCTTAAAAGCAAAAGATCAGTTGCAACTTGGCAGCCAAGCCATGATTCACCATTTAGCTATTTTCTGTAAGCTTAACTGGTCCATGCGAGGGTGTTCCTTTAAGCAAATTAAACTCAGCCGATCATTAGAAAATACAGAAAATTGCACATAAGGGTTTGTTTTGCTCTCCTCAGTCAAATCCAGCTGCAGCAATTGTTTACGGGAAAACAGTCAATTGTTTTGAAGTCACTGCCGGCAGTTGTCGTTCTCTACAGCGAGCGAAAAGGACAATTTGCGTACAGAAAGTTATTCTTATAAAGAACAGAAACTTTCACAGTGCACTGGAAAACAAACTATGTAATGAAAAATGAAAAAAACTCTGACTATTATTACTTGAGGAATAGAAAAATGATCTTGACTAAGCTTGCTGGCCTTCTTTTTCCGAGAAAATTTAATACGCGCAGAAATTGGTTCACTCTGATGCGTTATATTAAACAGCAATATGGTTCTTTGACTGAAGACAAAGATAAAGCTGGTTCTGCAAAGGTAATAAATCTGGGCATGTAAAAAAAGTACCGTAACTACTAATGACAGAATACAAGCGGGTGTTAATTCAATCCGGCGAAATCAACTCATAAATTAATCGGATGCACAATCAGAAAAAATACTCGCCTCTTTAGAAATGTTCAAAACCTTTTATTCCACCTCTGACTGACGGAATGATCCGTTTTTCCTTTAACATTGGTTGTTCTGAATCCATAGTAATTTTAAAGCGACGAAAAGAAAGCAAACATGTCAAATAAAAATGCTTTACAGGGAGAAAACGTTCGCACCTCGTCCATTTCACTCAGAATTCCAGCAACAAACAAACACAGTCAACACACAGAAAATTCCCGCCTTGAGCCTGCAATAAGGGATGCGCAGAAGCTTGCGCAGAACGTTTTTCCGCCCTGAAGTACAGACTGATGCAGACACTATTCCCAGTGCTCGCTCGCGAAACACTGGCCTTAATTCTGACGAATTAATTGCGAGAGATCTATTTCAGGAGTGTGTGTGCGTTTCTCCCTCGGGACTGGCTTTCTTTCTAACACGTGTTTAAGCGAATTTGTCCAGTTTGGCTGCAAGGGCGGAAGGATTGGCTTTCCTGCTATTCCTCATCTTTGCCGATGAACAACCTCTTCTGCCGGTCGTGGTTTTGCCTGCTTACATCTTTGGAACGCCACCTGCAGCTGTTCCTTCTCCGGCTGTCTTAAAACGCTGTATTTTCCGATGTTTTCTCCGCACGAGGTAAATTAATTTCTTATCCCTTTAGCTTGCTTCCTCCACGTTTACTCGTCTCTCCTGTTGCCTTAGTAATTTCCCCATGTCGGTATTTTGGTCGGTTGGGGCCGGCTTTTAAATATGATGTCTTGAAGTTTATTGTTCAGTTGGCGGCCGTTTTACTAAATTTTATTTCACTGCCTGGCCTGTCACGTTTTATGAAAACGCACGTTTATCAAGAGTTGACACTTAATGAATTCATTCACTTGGTTGTGGCCGAGAATAATTTCTTATGTCGGTATTTTTATCGATTGAGACCGCCTTTTAAATATGCTGTCTTGTAGTTTCTTGTGCGGTTGGTGGCCGTTTATTCACTCGGTTGTGGCCGAGAATAATTTCTCATGTCGATATTTTTGTCGGTTGGGGCCGGCTCTTGAGTTTCTTGTGCAGTTGGGGCCGTTCATTCACTTGGTTGTGGCCAAGAATAACTATTCTACGTGTCGACATGCCTTTCGTGTGTCTCTCTAAATTGGACGATTTATTTTCTCGTCGTATTTGTCGCAGTTGTGTCGTGCAGGAGTTATTTCACATTCTCAATTTAGGACCCGTTTTTCCTGTTTTTCCTTTTTAACTGTATCTCAATTCAAAGTTTGTACTCGGTTGTGGCCGAGGAAATCCAGTCCACAGGCGTGGTTTTATAGTATTTCTTTACCTACGTATTTCCACATTTTTTTTGTTTTTCTTTTCGCGTTATAGTCGGTTTGGCAGCTGTTTGACCGAGTGGATTGACTTTAATTTTTCTGGTAGGAGTCCTGGGATAAATTTCCGTTGTTACTGTACTCTTTTGTTTTGAGTGTGCGTTATTCTTGGTGGACGATGAAACTCTCTTTTAACGGTCTCCGGTTGTGGCTGAGTAATCTAGTTTTTGGTTTTCTATCGGCGTAATTTATTTCATTTATTCATTTATTTATTTATTTTTTCATTCACTTGTTTATTTTTTATTATTAGTTTTTTTGTAACTCAGTTGTGGCCGAGAGGAATTGTCTTCTGCTGGATTCATGTTTGGATAAACTTTATATCGTGCTTCAAGTTTGGTTGTTTCTTTTTTCTTTTCTCTCCTTTTTTTTTTCCGGGCTGTTCCCTATTTCAGGTGTTTTTCAATTTTGGGCTTTCGGGCTTTCGTCCGAAATTTGTAATCTTTTCATTCGTCATTCATTATGCACGACTGTTACCTCGGCTGGTTTCAGTTCTGGGCCTAGAACGGTGTTTCCAGTCGGACAGCGTCCTCTACTTGGTTTTTCGTTTCTACTCTTATTGGCCCTTTGTTTGTCATCCGTCGGTTGATATCATGCCATGTGCGTTTCGCCCTGCGTACATAGGGTTAAAATAGGACTGGAAAGCAGAAGAAATGGAAGGGGAAAGAGCGGCTAGTTTGTTCGCGTATGGTCACCCATCCAGTTCCTAACCCCGTCTAACATGGCTTAATCTAGTTGGCCTTAGCTGGACTTAAAGGTCAAATGAACCAAAAAATTGACATATTTTCTTTTGTCGCTTTACCTTCACCAAACACTAAAAAGAACCATCCTAAGTGAGATTTGGGTAAAGATTCTTCTTCCCAAGCCTTTATGGAAAGATAAAAGATCAAAATCCGAGCATTTCCGAAGACTTCACGAAAACGTTTCTGAAATGGCCGCGTGATAGACTGGAGACTACGTGACGTCAATGTTGGTCTTTCAGGGCGGAAAAACGTTCTTCGCAAGCTTCTGCGCATCCCATCTGCGTTTGTTTCGTTCTGTGAGAGTTCCGACTGAGAATGAATAAAATACACGATGTGCGAACGTTTGCCCCTTGTTTTTTTTTTTGTTGTTGTTGTTTGTTTTGTTGTTTTCGTCACTTGAAAATTACTTTGGATTCAGAACAGCCAATGTTGGAGTAAAAACAGATCATTCCCAAACAGGTTTGTATTTTTCTGATAACTGTGCATTCGATTTGTAAGTTGATTTTGTGTCCAGTGCTTCGCCTTCTTTCGCCGGGTTGAACTAAAACCTGCTTGTATTCTGTTTTTAGTAGTTATGGTTACTTTTTTTACATGCCCAGATTTATTTACTTTTGCAGAACCAGCTTTATCCTTGTCTTCAGTCAAAGAACCGTAACGGCTAACGCTTGCGAGTGAACAACCTTGTGCGCTTTAAACTTTCTTCGAACTTTAGAAGGCCAGCAAGCTTACTCGAGAAAAAAAGCTTACTTCGATCATTTTTCTGTTGCTCAAGTAATAATAGTCAGAGTTTTTTTCCTTTAGTTATTTCAGTTTCAATTACATAGTTTTGTTATCTTTCTGTACGCAAATCTTCCTTTCACTCGCTGTGAAGTAGCGGAGAACGACAACTGCCGGCAGTGACTCCAAAACAATCGACTCTTTGCCCGTAAACAATTGCTGAAGCTGGATTTGACTGAAGCGAGCAAAACAAGTCCTTATGTGCAGTTTACTGTATTTTCTAATTATTAAGTTTGCTGAGTTTAATTTGCTTGAATGAAGACCCTCGCATGGACCAGTTAAAAGTAGTCGAAATCATGGCTTGGCTGGGAAGCTTGCAACTGATCTTTTGCTTTCAAGATCTTTAGGTAGTTTTTTTCCGTACAGAAAATTCACTTCTTCTTTGTCAGCAGGTATAAGAGCCTTAAGCCTTACGTTTTTTTAATTAAAATTTGTTGTCTTGCAACCTTATTGAAGCTTTTTTTAGTTCACTTAAGCTGAATGTATGATGGAATTGTTCTTTGCTTGTCGTATCTCTTTGCCAGCTTAAAGTGGAGTCTATGGTCCTTAAAGTGACCTCAATCGGTAATTAAATCTTATACATAATTTGAAGAAAGTTTTTGCAATAATGTAACTTTAACGTTTTTTGAAGGAAATCTTACTTACGCGTAGGTTTTTGACAGGTGTTATGCATGTTCAACTTGACAAAGCAAAATTAATCTGCGCGAAACGATCAAGTTTAAAAAACTATTGTTGCTTTGAAACCGGTCTTGGGCAAGATTTTCTAGATAAAGATTAACTCTTTTTCTGCCCTCATATATCACGCCAAAACTTCTACATTGAGGATTTTGTTTATATTTTATTGATCTGCGAAACTAGAAGTGCCCGATCGAGCGTGAGTTTTAAAATATCAGCTCGAGAGCGACAAAGTTCAGTGACTTCAAACACGTTGTGGGCAAACCTAAATTTCTTTGGAAAGATTATTATACAAAGATATTTTGTTTTTGTGTCCACAGTGGAGCTCCGGAGCTAATATATCCAGGAACTTCCTTATATGAACACATTTTGTGAATGCATCTTGAAAAAAATCGGACTTACGCACGCCCATTTCCAGTACAACTCAAGGAAATTAGTAAATGTCGTTAGACTCTGTTTTACTATGATGTATTCTTCAAGAAAATTAAATAATAAGAAGGTTATAACCACAGCTTGCAACTTTTGAAGACAAATTGGCTGTGCTTAGTCGACTCGAAAAACTCTGTTTTGAATTTTCCGCTTTTTTTCACCTGACCAACATTGACGTCACAAGCTGTTTTTTCCGACAATTTTTCCGAACGCTCTGCGAAGATAAGGGCCAAAAAATAACAATTTTTACTCGCAAATATCTCGGAGATACTTGCTGCAATTGAGCTGAAACTTCATAGTATGTTTATTTGGTTCATATTAAACACATTTCACTAGAATTGAACTAAAATAAAAAAGGTCGAAATTTTGGTTCATTTGACCTTTAACGGATCTGGTATGTTCTTTTTATTTGCCGCCCTGCTTCTCCGTCTCCCAAACAAAAAAGTGAGAAAAAGGGGAGCAGGACCGCCTGATCGCAGGTTATTTCGTTGTCAGCTAGTCGGTGTCGGCTTAGTTTGCAAATTTTTTTCCTTTCTAAATTTCCTGAAGTTTTATCAGTGTTGTGTGTCCTTTTACTTAACACTTGGCTTTTTTATTTACCCCCTACTTTTGGGTAGTTTTCGTACCAGATCTTAAAACGCAATTGTATGATAGGCGTAGAGGCGTCACATTGCGGAAGTCTGTTTTAACTGTTGTCAACACGTGGAATCAAAAACTTTTGTAGCTCATTTTGATCCTGAGATGTTGTCTTGTTGCAACTAAAGAAGCTGTTTTATTTTTCTCTTGTTTCCTGTTTCTCGAGGTTGTTAGTCTTCCCTTGCGTACCAGTATTGCCGTGCCTTGGGTGCGGGTGTCTAATGCCTTTTATGCCTCTTTGAGGTTGCTTAAGCCCGGCAATTCTGGTGGGCTTCCCTCGCTCTCCCTCTTAGTTTTCCGTTATTTCATGTCCGTGAATCACCTGTTTGACACTTTTTGGGGTCCATTCTTGCAATTTACTGGCCATGCTAAGCAGCGCAAATGGGGGAGGGCAAGCCCACCAGTTTTGTCGGCCTAGCTCCCTCGCCTGATCGGACCGAATTGCATGCTCTTTCAGCCGTATCCCTGTCTTCAGATACCCGTCTTCCTTTAAATTTGTATCCAGAGAACTTACCAACAGTTTAGCTTAATGGGAGGTCATTTCGTAACAAGTTCTTCCCCATGAAGAGCCCAAGTGTTAATACGAAATTAAGTCGGTGAAGATTTCTTTTCAAGGCAGACTCAAGGGGGAATGTACCTCGCTCCGTGTCCTCCTGATCGGAGTTTGAGGAATTTACTTCCGCCATTATACTACAAGATGAGAAATTTCTGCAATTTGACTGGCTTTGAGCAGTGGTATTTCAGCTTAATTAGAGATACCCTCATATCAAAGTTACAAACCTTTGGCGGGTATTAGTATAAACAAATATTTATAGATTGCGTAAATGGCTTGTGCGCACTTTGGGGCAAGATTTTAGAGGTTCAACCCCCTTATCTCGTCATGCTCATAACTGTTGAGCATTTAGAAGCGCAATTGCGCCACGACATACGCTTTCTAAATTGTGAATCAACGATATTTAGTGTATAGCACCCTCCCTCTCGGCTGGGAGGCTGGTGCCTATGCGTATCACACAACTGGTTTATTGGCCACTAGTTACATTTTACTTCTTGGAGTTCACCCTATTCCTAGTACTTCACTGATTGTCGTGCAGGCCAGGTTATGGTGCGCGAGGCGTTGAACCTTCTAGAAAGTAGTCTTCCGCCCCTCCTTGTGCGTCGGTTGTTTGGTCTACCTTTCTGGCTGTACTCCCTGTCATTAGCGTTCCTCCTTCCGGGAGACTAGAAGCTCAGGCTGAAGGTCTTAAGAGCGTCATTTATTCTGACTCAGGATACTGTGGATCTTGGAAGCTTGCAACGGCTCGCAGGCAAAATCACCTTGTTCTGGCAGGTTTATTTTACACCCGTGCCTCGTCATCTTGCCTTCTCGTTAAGCTCCCCGTAAGTCCATTAATGTTTCTGCCGCCCTTCTCAGGGCTATTCTATATTAGAAATTTGTGGGTATCTGGCAAGGTGTTTCCCCTGTTTGAGGGGCAAGTAATTAGAACTAACGGTCCTTTTTTGTGATGAATTCGGGATGGGGTGGGTGAAGTGAGTGACGGTACTGGTCCGAGCGCTCATCCCCCTCCTCCCCCCTTCCGAGCCTCTTGGTTAGTGTTAATTAAGTCACTTCTGGCCTTAAACCACGTTGATACCTACGTGTACAGTCTACTGCTAGTTCGCACGTGGAAAAATAAAGGTGGACAGCTGAGGAAAGCTCTTTCGGTCGTCATCTACCTTGCCAAAATTTTTATCGCCCTGTCCTTGGAGTATGATCCTTCAGAGATAATCGTACGGGGCTCTCTCCGCCAGTACTTGCATACTCTTCCTTCGTGTTTAGAGTTTTTATTGGCCTCAGTTTGACACCCCTTTTGATGCTTGAGGCTGCCGCTTGACATTTCTCACCTGGTCTACCAAAGAGTCTGTCATTGTTAATGTTTTTTTCTCAGACTCTCTATCTTTTGGACGTCGCTCAGTAAGTCTTTCCACCTTTGACTTTAGCTGGGATAGCGCTTCGATTCCTTGCCTCCGCCCTCCAACCCTATCGTCTTAATGCCTCCTTACCCTCGTCGTTACCGGTGGCTTATTATCTCGGGTGCGTTATTGATTTTCTATTGATTTTGTTCTGCTTTGTTGTGTAATAAAAGTTCGTATGCACAACGACGACTGTTTCCTTTTCTCCAAATATGTGGGCAAAAAGGTTTCTTACTGATAACGTGGGTCACACTTTCAAGACACTTAAATTTAAAATTTCCTCATAGATACGATAGTGATGGAGCCTCTGTCAGCGAAATAAGAAATCTGGAAAATCACAACTTGATTGGAGGCTTAGTTTTCAAATTTTCTGTTCACTTTACAGCCCGACAAGAGTTTATCTTCGGCAACACCAAAAGATGTTGTTAAATCTTTATTATCAAAGTTGGCAAAGGCAAATAATGCTGCGTAACAACTCAAGTCAGTCCCTTGGTTGAGTATACGCAGGCTTGTACAGCTGTTACTGTTCTTCTGCTGGCACCGTGTTTTGAAATCCTACGTCGCACTTGTCGATCAAGCAGTAACTTAAATATGTTTATTAGGTACAGTTACAGGCTAGAGTCTGTTCTTAAAGGGCCTCTGTATTTTATCGAGACGAAACAATAGAAATAAGTCGTGTACCACTGAAGGTATATTCTGTTAGGTACAAGCTGTCTATTCCGAACGTTACTGAACATTAACACTCGAGAGCTTAGATTTTTCTCGCTTGGTTTTTTTTCTGGTGACTTGGCTTCCGATCTTCCTATTATATAAACACAGTTGAAGTGTTAGGACATTCTGATGGCGCTTGCCTCCTGTTTTACCAATGTGCGGCTAAATGTTAAGAGAGATCTTGGAGGACAGACTTTGCAGTCTATCGTCGACGTATGTAAATCAACGCGCCTCGACATCTCCTCCGACTTTTTCAGTTTAACTTCTACAATAACAGTATTTTCGATAGTCGAATCCTCGCTTCTTCCGTGCTGGCGAGGCACGTTAAATATTTCTAAGACCCCCTTCGCAGTTCAGAATGATGGTGACTTTGCGAGTGGATTTGGGCCGGACACTCCGCCCTTCTCAGACTTAACGGGGTGTCTAAAGAAGATCGGGCGACGCACATCGGTTAGAAATCTGCTCCGTTAGTCGAACACGCTCTGAATTTGCAAACCTCTAAATACCAACAGCTCTTCAGATGCCTAATGGCTTGTAGCTCAGTCCCCATCATTCGAAGTGGTTTTCTACGGAATATCTTGGCAACGCTTTCCGTGATGGCATCATCATCATGGCATCATCATATGGGATCTAGGACTCCTTTACAGTTCATCCTTTGGTTTTTAATCCATAGATTGTAGATTGTAATTCTGGTAGTCATCAACTTAGAACCGAAACAGGTCGATGCGAAAAAATCCCTCGCAATGAAAGGATATGTTCCTTTTGTAACAGTAATAAAAGTGAAGATGAAAATCATTTCCTACTAGATTGTAAGGCCTATTCTAAGATTAGTGACGTATTTTTCTCCAGAACAGAACTTAAATTACCTAACTTCAAACTTGACTTTCACACGATACTTAAATAGCTCATCTTGTGCATTCTTCTGATTATTTAACTGTCAATTATTTTTATTTATCTCACAATGATTTGAATTAAGAAACAAATTAATATCAATGAATGAATGAGATCTGTAGTGTTTTGAAACGTTTTACATTAATTAGTTGAATTAATATTTAAATTTAGACTAGTAGCTTTTGTAATACTGTATTACATATTACCTAGAGTTCGTACTTCACGTTTTAAATCCGCTTTTGTAAACAGATGTCTTTTTAGCATTGTCTGCCATTAGTAGCTAGTTGTATTTTTTATCTTAATTTGTTTCATATTTTATATTCATTGTAAATAAGGCACGGTTGATGCGTTATTGGTTTTTAATAAAGACTATTACTTACTTACTTACTTGTATGGTCATGCAAATAAAGCTTTTGCTGCTGTTGCTGGCTTCAAGCCGAAATTTTTGAGAAGCGCTTGTGTTGTCGATTTAGTTTCGGGATATGGGAGAGTTAGTTACGGGTGATGGGGTTGGGGAGGCTAGTGGAAACCTTTCACTTCATCTAAGGCTATCCTTCGCCTCCGAGCCAAGGACTCGCATGGCCCTTAACCCATCTCTTGAGTCCCAGGCCTTTGTTAAGCGAGCGTCTAGATTACTATTCCCAGTGCTCGCTCGCGAAACACTGGCCTTAATTCTGACGAATTAATTGCGAGAGATCTATTTCAGGAGTGTGTGTGCGTTTCTCCCTTGGGACTGGCTTTCTTTATATAAATAAACACGTGTGTAAGCGAATTTGTCCAGTTTGGCTGCAAGGGCGGAAGGATTGGATTCATGCGCCCGTCGAAGCCCCTTGTTGGGGGTGGCGGGGGGGTCTACACCCGTTTTGCTGTGAGGTTTGTTTGTTTAACCTTCCCTCCCCCCCTACTTTTTCTCTTATCTTGGGCTAGTCCTATCGCTTTCTCGCCTGCGGACTCGTAAGTCCCGTAACTCATCTCTTGAGTCCCAGGCCTTTGTTAAGCGAGCGTCCACTGAGAATAGATTACTACATCAACTAATCAGAAATCCTAAACAGATTCCAGACAGACTTTACGTCATCAGTATGGAATCTCTGTCATTGAGGAACGAACATCTCTTCTGTGGAATGTCCAGCTGGCAGGGGAAAACGAGGGGAGATGGCTGTAATCGCAGTCAAGGGCTAACCCTCCATCAGGGTCAGTCTACAGTGCACTTACTTTCAACCATGGTGCTATCAGACACATTGTACATTCTGATATTGCGGAGCGCCACTTCCAGAAAGCAGGTGTAGTTTCCTCCATCTCTAACACCAATATTTTTAAGAACAAGCGGCCTAAGGGTGTGTAATGGCTCATCTGGGTCAGGGCATCTGATACGTTCCCGCAAAATCCCATCTTTGTACCAAGAAATTCTTTTCAATACTGTTCCTTTGTCTGGATTTCTAGTCAGGTTGCATGAGAATGTGGTGCTCTCACCATGTCTCAGCACACTGATTTGAGGCACTTTCACCGATGGAATTTCGTCTCCTAAAGAGAAAAAAAGCAAATAAAAAGGGAAGAATGCATGAAGCTATAATTTCTGTCCATTGCCTCTAATACATATGGTATGCCGGATTATGCTCGAAAAATAGAGTATTATGCTTTTGGGCGTCACCCGTGAAACTAGGGTATTATGCTCAAAATTATGCTCGACTGGAGGTATTATGCTCAAATGACACTCATATGACTAAAATGACACTTCCACCCCACCCCATAGGCCTGTATCTATTAACAAACATTCCTAGTCTTTCATTTTTGAAAGAATTGTTAGACAATAATTATTCAGTTAAACATTTGATGAGCACGCAAAAGGTCGGAAATTGTGAGGCATTGAAAGGCTTACTATATGTCTTTCTCCAATGAACTTGGATTATAGCAAAATGCACTGGGTACGAGTCTAACGTATCAAGTTAAAATATTCCCACTTTTATCAACTTTGTACATTCTAGAGCGTCGCTAAGAGCGAGTTGCTGGCAAAATTTGCATACACCTCTCACAGTTTTCAGAAACAGAGGCATTATGCCTCAAAAATATTAGTATTATGATGCTCCAGATATAGTATTATACTCAAAATTATGCCGGCATAATCCGGCAGACTCTATCAACAACTTTAAAAATTTCTTTAAAAATTTCTTTAAAAATCTCTTGTTGACCAAATCGCGAACTAATCAGTTCAAATTATAGAGGAAAGACAGTAAAAATATGAAGTGTCATTATATTTTAGTAGCCAACTTTATTTAAAATATACGAGCCACTGAATTTGACTCTAATTTTACATTTTTTTTGCCCATTTTAGGCCTCGGGAAGAAAAAAATTCGTTAAAAAAATATTATTCACTCGATCGTACTTAAACCAACGATTTTGTAACTATGGCCCATAGGGCTTTATTCTGGCTGAGTTTGAGGCCAGGTCATTTTTTGACTATTTTCACGTCTAGTTGATATTTACGCGGAGCCGCTCTTAAAATATCACTAATTTACAATACAAGAACATTTCTCGACTTTTTCACAGTCATAAAATGCATCTGTTGGCCCTTTTTTGCTTTTTATAACGGACTAAAATGACAGATTTCCCTTTCCTACAGAAATCCCTACCCAGAAAAAGGCCTCAAAAGTCTCCCGCTAACTCGAACTGTTTTTCGTTTTCCTTCAGATTTGGAGTTACCGGGGTTCTAACAGTAGTTTCTTACATGTACATGTGCCGTATTTCTTGGCTTGTAAGCTGCAGCATTTTTTCAACGAAAGTTTGCTTACTAGCTCTAATTCTGTTGTATTTTCGTGGTGCGTCTTATAACCCAGTATCTTCGCGCAACAAAACAAAATATATAAAAGCTCTAGCTGCTCATCCTATTCCTTGTTATCGGTTTTCAATGACTTCTACATCTTCTAAAGCTGGTATTAAACGACAAACAAATCATTTTGCATTCGAAACAAATCATCATGTAGCATCGATCGTTTTTGAACTGAATGTTGATGCTTGGTAACCAGGCAAATGTTTGAGTCATTCTTACACTGCGATCTTGCGCTTGTTTCAGACCTTTATTTTCTAAAGAAAGCTTCCAATTTTGTTAACCCTTGGAGATACAAATTTTTCTTGCGGCTTCCAACAAACAATACAGTTTTCACACCCCCCTCTGAGGTTCTTTGCATTTTTTCCTAGACAATAAAACATCAGCACCTCACGTTTTCAGTAGCTGTTCGTGTATCACTCGCCCGCATTTTGAGAAAGTTTAGTGATGGTCAGTAACTATGGTTACGAGATATGACGTAACAAGTAGCTGGTAGTAAAGCCATTTTCGAGTGAAAATGACATTTTTTCAACTTTTTTCAACAATAAAAGCAAAACCGGTGGATAAGTGCTTATTAATTTTTTGTGTTACTTTACATGTCAGGCACAGAAAGTTACCATTTATTACAATTTTAACCTGATTTCTAATTCTTGATAAAATCCAAGATGGCGGCCAAGATGGTGACCATTGCTTTGTTGACGTCAAAAGCCTCCAGCAGCGCCACCACCCATAAAATATACCTCATCTTGTTGAAAAGATCAAAGGCTTTCCACTGAAGGCGAAATAGTTTCAAAATACTGCAACATATTAAAAACTCTGGGGAGGGGTTCCATCAACCCCCCCCCCCCCCCCCTTGTACCAGGGTTAATAGAGCTTTGAGAGCTCTTTTACCATAGTTATTTTGATAAACAAGGGCTTAATTTTACCATATTTGGCAGTTAATTAACAAAATATTCAGGCTTATGTATTAATTACGCGATCGATTTTATCTAGTTGATGCTTAAACCGATGCATGTACCGATGTCAATACATGTATGCGGCAAACAGGAAAGCTGCCTTGTTTATGGAACAAAAACGGATTCCCTAAGTATTCATAGCTTTAGAAAACAATGCTTTTGTGTTGATAGGTGTGATTTTTAATCTTTGATTGAAATATGTAGCCTTTTTCGCTTTTGTTCACATAGACAAATGGCCGTAATCAGCATCGTTGGACAGCGGGTTGTTGTAGTTAAAGTGAAAATCGCCAAAAATCGCGGCTGCACCTTATAGCTGGGTATTTTGGCTTAATATAATTTTCAGTTTGCTAACTTAGAAAAATTGCGTTGAAAAGTTTGGGTTGCGCCTTATAACCGCAAAAATATTACGTACTTATAGAATGACAGGCTAATGATTGTAACAGGCAAGCAAGCAAACTGACAATTCCAATTGTTTTTTTCTTTTAATAAGTAATCTCTAATAAAGAGATGCGCACTAGTGTATAAGCGGGTCCACAATTATATCACGCCTATTTATTTGAATAGCTTATTAGTCAGAAATTCAGAAATTCATAAGCGAGCCACTAGATATTCAAACATAAATTTGGTGTGCCCTAAGTATAAACGAAAAACAGAAGGAGGTCGTACTTTCACTACTAGGACTATAAGGGACTGGAATTGCATGAATGCCAATATAAGAAATAATGGCTTGCTAGCAAGTTTTAAGCATAACGTTTTTAAATCCTTTCTAGCTGAACAAAAGGCTGATATGCTCCTCAGACTGTAATTGTATATCAGTTTTATGTTGCTTTTATCTATCTTAGCCATAATGTCTTTTTAGAAATTATCTATTATATTTATCTTAAATTATCTTTGAAAATGGTATATTTTATAGTTTTTAGTTGTAGAATCTATATTTGTAATTTGTTTTGCGGGCCACAGAGTCATCACTGTCTGAGGACTACTGTTAAGAGTTTTACCCTCTTTAAATAAAGCCTATTATTATTATTATTATTATTATTATTATTATTATTATTATTATTATTATTATTATTATTATTATAATTATTAACACTTTGATATTGGTATGCCTCCAAATACTGTACATACAGTGAAATATCACAAGAAATGACTAATGGAGAATTCCAGTATAGCCACCATAATAACAACAACAACAATGTATTTATTTAAAAAAATATAACTTTTACAATACCTTATGTCCTGCAAATAGCTATTCTGCTAATCTAGGCAGGACAAGACTTTAAATAAAGACGTTATTAAATTACACAGAAAAAAGAAAAGAAAAGAAATACAATAACATGCAGAATGAAACACCATTAATAGCGGAGCTCTGGCGCGCGAAGCGCGCCTGCGGAGCACCATGGGTAAGTGAATCTACCCATCCCAGAAAATTTGGTAATCACGTGACCGTACACCGCCCGCCCGTCCGTCCGCACCACAGGGCAACCAATGTCACTCTAGCTAGTTTGGAAGCACAGAAAGACTGATATTGCACACACATTGTACATCAATGTTGTGATCAATTGACAGCTGTCAAAACAGGGTATCCGCTGACCAGTATCACCTGACCATATCGCGGGCTCAGGTGTCGACCCATCGAGGTCGAGTATCTTTTTCAAGTTATCCGCTGACAAGTTACTAGTTTTCAAATGATCGCAGGCTCAAGTTAAATTTTTTTTAATTGATATTAAATATGTTGTGTTTTATATGTGCCGTACAATTAAAATTTTGATTTCAAACTGACCTCGGAAGCTAAAATTCAGCCAGTTTTTACAGGCAGGGAAGACATGCCAGTTGCTTTTGACTTTTCTCACCAAGGTCACGCGTTGGTCACGCTCTACGTCCAATTTTTATGCTCTGATTGGTCAAAATTTGACAGGTGAGTTCATGCGGAAAATTTATGCAGCATCTTGAAACTTGCT
Source organism: Porites rus (assembly GCA_964035705.1). Classification (NCBI taxonomy): domain Eukaryota; kingdom Metazoa; phylum Cnidaria; class Anthozoa; order Scleractinia; family Poritidae; genus Porites; species Porites rus. The sequence goes on along the minus strand of OZ037994.1, from coordinate 20,961,225 downwards.
ACTTTGAGAGTTGAAGCTGACAGAGTTTTGTGTCAGCTTGTGATGTTTTTAACTGTCTTTTTCCACTGGATGTACAAAATGAAATTCTGCTGCTATCAAGAAGCTTCAAGAGTCTTCTGTTATTCACAGCTAGTTTGTTTATTGGGGTTTTGGTTGAGAAATACGTCGCTTGTCAAAGTCGGAAATCTGATTTCGGATGGCATCGTTTTCGTTTTTCACCTTGCTTGATGCGTAAGAGGGTTGAAAAGTCTGAAGCGATTCTGGCCTTACTTGATAGTTTTCAGTGCATCTCGAATGGTAAGCCTGAGTAATTATTGTATTTGGTGTTTGTTTTTTATATCTAATTTAATGAAGTCGGGCAAAGTTTATGCGGCTATTTAGTTTATGCACGTTTGTAAGATTTGAGACAATGATCTGACCGAGTATCAGGTTTGATTATAAGCTAATAGAACTTTAAAAAGCCTTTAGAAATTTTCTCTCCGCAAACAGAAAGAAAACGTTTCAAAGAATATTTAGCTATAATTCTGGCTGTAAAAGAAAGCTTTGAGCAATTTTCTTGCCTCGAGTTCATCTTTGAAAAAAGCAAACACCGGGAAGCCGGCTTAAAACATAAACAAGGATTTTCAGAGACACTTTAATACTTGTCTTCGTGAATGAAAATTGTTGTCTCTGTATATTTTTCACCGAATTATTTTCTTTTTATTGATTATTAGTGGTCTTCTTTGCAATTTCAATCCCTGTGCCGTTTGTTTTCAGTCGCTCATGAACATCGCTTGCAGGAGTACTCAAAATGCCGCGCGTATCAAACGAAGAAGATTACACATCGTTATAAAACCATTAAACAAAAAATAAACATAATAAATTCTTTTTCATGTTGAAGCGTATAACTCTATTAATCTTGATTTAATCAGTCGACTTTGGCGCTTGTCAAAAGTGAGAACCGGCTAGCCGTATATGTAGGTGATTTTGGAAATTTTTTTAACGGTTCCGGTAAAAGCACACGCGTGCTTCGACCGTCCTGAATCTTGAGTGAGCAGGGACCGCGGAGCAAGGTGAAAAGTGGGAGGGCTGACAATTGAAAATTATTTTTTCATATTGAAAATCTAAAAAAGGAATAAAATCATAGTATTTGATTTGTTTCTGTCGCGTGACTTTGCATACTTTATCCAGTATTTGTTGCTCTTTATAGGTCGGCATTAGTGAAGATACCGAATACCGATTTTCATTCCGTCCGGCAAATGTGTTTGCGATCTGAATCACGTCCAAGCTTTCCGTTGATTTCTTATAACAATCAAGTACTGTCAAGTTGTTGAATCGCTGCTGTTTCATGTTCTTGCCATCGAATATTTCATTGATTCGAAAGGAGAAAGACAAAATATAAAACTTTTATCAACTCAAAATAACTACTCACCTTTGTTTGGCTTGAAAAAGCTAGTAATTTTCTTCATTTCGTCTGATAAAACTGATAAAAAACTTTGCTGGAAGCTGGAAGTACAAAACACGCTGCCGAACGAAGCGAAGGAGTGGCCAAGGCATGGCGTTTGATCAAGGGGAAGGTCGGCCCCAGGGCACAATTACCGCGAAAAGCACAGGAGCCTCACAAAATGCCTGGCGTTTGAAATTAAAGAAAATACAGAGAATATAGCGGAATATAGACGGAAAAAAACTTGTTTCAAGTCTTTTTTTAAATTTTTATTGTTTTTCTTTTTAGCACAAAAAGTGGGGGCGGGGGCGCAAAAAAGTGGTGGGGCCGCGGCCCTACCAGCCCCTCCCCCTCCGCGGTCCCTGGTGAGTGCAGTTTGTATTGCAAAATTGTGAAATACTGCATTCTTTCCGAGGTCTGTATGATAGAAACAGCGCCTCATGGTACTGTTTCACCTCAGATGTGATGTATAAAAAGTATAAAAGGTTGGTTTACACGTCCCCAGACTTGCTGGCAAGATTTTGTAAAGTAAATTATAAACTTGTCGAACGCAAAAAATTCGGCCTGATTTGTTTTCCAAGAATTTGTTTTCCAGGCCTAATCTACTGTGATCAAGAGCCATTATGGCTCTTAAATGTGATCGAAGATGATTGCTATTTTTTGGGTGTACGTATATAGAGGCTATCAGCTCGATCTAAGGTCATGTTCACTCTTAGTTTGGACTGTTTGCAAATTATTTTTCTCTAAAATAACTTAGCCTTTCCCTCAAAAGTCACATGAATGTGCTCTAAAGTTAACTGATTTGTGGAATACAATTGCAAGTTTATTGTTCGATTTAAATTATAAATTCGAGTTAATAAGAGCTTCGCTTTTAACCCTGGCTAAATCTATATATTTAATAATGTTAT
>OZ037994.1:20926394-20953894 GCA_964035705.1 Porites rus | reverse complement strand
TTGGATTGGAGATGACAGGAATAAATGCGTGCGAAAATAGAGTGTCGATAAATTCTTGAGTTGGTGTATGATGTTTATACTGGAGAAAGTCGAGGTGTTTGTCTCCCATAACATAACATTGTTTGTTGTCCTTAGAAATATGAGAAAGAATGTCGTTAAATTTGTCTAGAAACAAGGCCGTGTTTTGATTTGGCGGTCTCTAAGCAGATCCAACAATAATGGTTTTCCCATGGGGAACTGTAATCTCCACGAATAAAGACTCAATCGTCTCTGGATCAGACAATTTGCATTCATTAAGAAGTTTGTATTGAAAGTCGTTTTGTAAATAAATGCCTACTCCGCCACCTGTTTTGGATTTGCGTTGGTTTGAGACAAAATTGTGTCCCGTGATATTAACCAGCTCTGCAGTGCAATCAGTCAGCCACCAGGCGGTGTTGGACACGGTCCGAGGGGCATCATGGGGAAAAAATAAAAAAAACGGGTCATTTGCATCTGACCTTCGCTTTGTTCACATCTCTCGTTACGCCATAAAAATACCGGGAGAAATAGTGTGATATGGGCATTACAGGTCTTCTTCCGCTTTTAAAGGATATAACATGCGATTTTCATTTGAGATCTTTCTCCGGAAAGGTGGCCGCAATCGACGTTTACTGCTGGCTTAACAAAACTGTTATTTTCTGTGTCGACGAGATTATTTTTGGGATCGAAGCAACGCGGTACGTATCAACACTTCGTTCTTACATGTGCCTAAAGTGCTTGATTTTCTTCTCACCTCAGATTTTTTTCCAGGTACATTGACATGCATGTGCATGAAGGATACTGATCTTGTCATCGAAAATAATGTGCAACCTATTCTGGTTTTCCAGAAAAAGCTGGAGCGCAAGGCAAATGTGGAATCCTCCTCCGCTAACTTGTTGTTGTTGAGGACAACAGCAAGTTAGCGGAGGTTTTCTAGTCATTTTTTTACCGTATGAATTCAGTTTTATCTGTTCGTAATTTTTTGTATGATTTATTAGGAATCATGAAGAATCTCGCACAGAAGGTTTAACTCTTTGCGGACAAGGGCAGAGGGAAGAAGCCAAGGAACTATTCAAAAAGGAGGGCCTAAGGGCCGCTTCGATGACATATATATTACAAAAAAATATCATATTTTTAAAGACGAATAAAAAGGAAATGAGAGAAAGTATTCTGAGCTGATCGTGTAGTGAAAGTATTCTAAGCTGGTTCGATTGTGACCGCGCGAGTATATTTATAATACTAAAGATGCCGCGGAATGGAGTCACGATTCACGCACGTAGGTATACTTCAAGTGGCATTTTGACCCGTAAAACGGCGGGGCCCGCTGGGGCCCACCGATCATTTCAGATTCTTGAACAACAAAACTAATAGATTATGCTAAAAATGGAGGTCAGGGGTCGTTGAACACAGAGAAGATATGGACTGAAAAGCATAAACAATAGCTCTTAACTAAACAAAGGGATTATGCGCATGAAGAATTTCAACGAACAATATCAATAGAAAACAAACATACATCATATTGTTTTAAGAACTGCGGCTTGCTACATCTGTCTACTCAAACTTTTCCAAAACAAAATATCGTAAATCACTTCATAAACGGCGAAAATCGAAGACAATCGAAGAGACTACTCGCACAAAGGTGAAAGAATCAGTCCGCCATCTGCAATGATATGATTGGACAAAATTGGTCACGTGGACCGTGTCCAACACCGCCTGGTCAGCCACGTTTCTGAAATACCGATTTTGAGACTTCCAAGCACTAAATTCAATTGGTCAAGATTTTTTAGCAAGCTACAAGCATTTAAGTGTATAATGGAAAAATTTATTTTGTCGCTAAGGGGAGCTACTCGACTATTTATATCATCCTCGGCCAAGTAACTACTTGAGGGTAGACCAGCAATAAAATTAGAATTAGGGTTCAGATGACTGGAAAGTGAGTTGGATAGCTCAGGTTGCCCTATAGGATTAAATAAGAGTGTTACAAGACGGTTGCTATTGAAATTTAAAGGGCCATGGGGTAACTCATAGAGTGCTAGTTTAAAGGAACTATTATCTAAATGATTAAATGGAAAGAGAAATTCCAAATGCGACTCGTCAGCCATCATAGTGACGGCTGAGTTCAGCTAAATTAAATTGTCAGTTGCTCAGGAATTTGTGAAAGGTACTTAACTCACGGGCAAACCCTCCTGATTTGCAAAGTTTACAAGGTCGTTGTGGCACTTGATTTGGATCGGCCGTGAATCTTCGGTTCGTCGAGGATAAATAATAAAGTTCTTGGCCCAGCAGAACTTGAAACTATTTCTCTTTTAAAATCTCTATGAAGGGAGTAAGGTGATCAAATAGCCTGGAGTTTTCCAAGGATCGAATTGGCCGACACTTTACAAGCTTCATTTCATGCATTTATTACTTGCTCTTTCACAATTCGTCTTGTGAATTTGCAGACAATTGGTAGAGGGCCAGAAGTGGCAATTCTGGTAGGGATACGATGGGCGATACGATGTCTTGATTTGAAATTTCAATTCCAGCGGCTTTGAAAAGATTGATACACGGGGAGGCAGTTTGAGAGGCCGATTCGCTTTCTGGAAGGCCAATAATCTTGATATTGTATTGGAAACTATACCTTAAGAGCGCCGGTCAGGAAAAATCGACCAAAATCTTAATTTCGTGGCAAGAGTTGAAAAATCAATTTCTTTCATTTTTTTGTTCATAGATAGCTTTTAGGTAGATAAGAAACCTAAAGTAGATTGTTCCTGCCGAAAGCTTTTTATTTGTGAGAAAAATTAGAAGATTGGTTTTCGATGTCGGAGTCTCAGACTGCCCTAATTTTTAACCTGAAATTCGCTAACATTAACTTTCCTCGCGTTCGCAAACGAAGCCGCATGGAGAAATTTGGACTCTTTCCATGAACAAAAAAATTCTTTTTCTTCCACTAATAGCGAAGCTCGTCGCACTGAAATAATTCAAAAATGAGGGATAGGTTTTCAAGATAACAAAAACTTAAGTTCGCTACTCATTTTCGACGGCAATATTTAACATGTGGTCTAACTCCAAATTCCCTTAATGCTATTTATTTCACACGTTTAGACATTCATTTAAAACATACCTGGGAACTGGCTTGGGTTATTGAATGTAATCTCCGTTAGACACCATCGAAGTTAAGGAATTTTCATGGTAGGCCGGCGGTAATTGTGTAAACACTTCCAATTTCCAAACGCACAAAAGTAGATATTTACAGCCTAAAGGCTCGTTTTGTTGTACTTCTTGTAGGTTTTACCGTTGCAAAACTTCTTTGCAATCAAAGAGTGGGGTAAAAAGGTAAAACTGGGTCAATTTGAAACGCTGAACCCCACCAGACGGCGACTCTGCGTGACAATCTGTTCCGTGACTGCACGTGACATAACGTACGTTTGAAGAGACGAAGCCGTTAAAATGACAGTCACGGAATCACAGTAGTAACGCAACGCAATTCTTGAAAGAGTAACATTTTCGATCCCGAAAATATTTTGAAGAAGAAAAAGTCAAACGCCCTTTTTCTGGTACTCAATTTTTATCGAAATATATGGACTTTCACAATGGTAATTCGCTAAGGATGACGGAACAGGAAGATATTTCGTCTTCTTACTTTACGATCGAGGAAACTTGGTGCCGTTAAATAAGTTATTTTCGTCTCGCTTCGCTAATTTTACCGGACTTTGATGCTTTCGTTTGGAGGCTGCCTAAAGGAACCCAAGCCAATTCTCAGGTATGCTTTAGAAGAATGTCTAAATGTGTGAATAAACGAGGACCGGGAATATTTGGAGCTATACCACATGAAGAAAAATGCCGTAGAAAACAACTACTAAATTAAAGTTTTTGTCACCGTAAAAACCTGTTCTTCGTTTCTGAATTATGTTAGTTCGACGAGTCTTGATATTGCTTTGAAAGTATCTTCTAGTGTAAGAAGAAGAGTTGTTCTATTGATGGGAAGTGTCCAAATTTCTCCTTGCGGCTTTATTGCGAACACGAGGAGAGTTGGTGTCAGCAAATTTCGGGTTGAAAATACGGCCATTTTGAGACTCTGACCACGAAAACTGAAATTTTTACTTTTCTCGAAAATAAAAGGCTTTTTGCTAGAACAACTTACATCAGATTACTTATCTACCTAAACACTATTTATGGACAAAAAATGAAGACAATTGATTTTTCAACTCTTGCCACTGGATGGTCGATATTTCCTGACCGTCGCTCTTAAATGTTTGCAGTTGATCAATTGAATCTCCGATCTTTTCGACTCGGGATGACATCAAATTTAGGCGTGACCAGGGCTGTTTAAGGCTATTCACAGATTCTGCTCGTAGATCATCGTACGATTTTCCATAAAATTCCAAGGTGCTTAGGGACTCAGCATCCCGCTTGGCGTCCTACTTTTAAGATGTAATCCCAATTAACTTTGCAACAAGCTTTCACAGGGCTGTTAACCCCCTACGTCATCAAATGTGGAGAATTGATAGGGAAGGAATGATAGATGACGTAATATAGCACGACAGATGACGTCATTTGTGACAAAGATGCTCGTTGGTTCCGATCGACGTATATAGCACATAAACAGTTCATATTTAGCCACCTTATCAGATTATTGCTTAAAATACAATGGCATACCAGAATTTATGACAAGACGTTCCATGTTAACAGTAGCTCAAACAACGCAAAATATTTGAAATTTCATGGTCGGAAAATCGAGTCTACAAGAAATAGCAACTTGGGCGATTATCCGGGAGATATCAAACTCTAATCTGGAGACCGGAAGATACGGTCCAAAATCTGGAGTCTCCCGGATTATCGGGGAGAGTTGACAGCACTGCGTTCATACATTTACATCTAAGGAAACTCTCGAATTGCGAATGTATTCTTAAAATCTTAAATTGATCCAACATGTTGACTTAAGTCTGCTAAAAACGGTGACATTTGCACCAGAATACGAGCGAGGAAATGCCAAAATAAATGTTTTGAAATGATCTTATCGAAACGGAGGCAAAATCAAGGAAATAAATTATTCTTCCAGCAGCTCATTCTTGCATTCTCATCACCACACTTCGGGCACACTAAAAACTTCGTACACTGTATCAAGCACTGCTTGTATAGTGCAAAGCATGCAGACTAGACACGTCAACTTTGGTAAATATTAGAGAAAACTTTCAGTCACCTGCTAGGCAACAAAGTTGTTCACAAGGATCAAGTTTCACCGATGTCTATCTGAAACCAGCAACTCAAACTGATCACGCAAAGAAATGGTGCATTGAAAAGGAAAATATTCTCAGTTTTTCTCCTTAAACAAACGATATCATTGTGATCACTTTTTATAATTAATGTTCCAGGCGTAGACTGTTTAGCTGCTCTTTTAATTCATTTCTGAAGCTATTAAACAAAAAAAATTATAGTAGGTTGTGTTTGGTCGTCCGGGTGAACGTAGTCCTGAATAGGACTGTTGTTGTTGACAGTGACTGACGTTTCGACAATCCGTGCGGTAGTTATCTTCAGAGTCAAAGTGAGTTGTATCACGTCAGTTGATGGTACTATACTCTGGTTATTGATCTGATTGGTCAATTACATCGCGATGTTATTGGTCGTCTGTCAGTTAAGCCGTGATGTTATTGGCTATGAAGACTCATAATCAGTAATTGGTGCGTTTCGATCCGTCTGTTGTCACAGTTAAACACTCGTCTATTGTTAATCAAATTGTCAGTTCTCCAGTCGTTCTGTCGTAGTTAGTTTTGCTTGATCTCGTGAATAAGTCGTTTGTACGGTGCTGATGACTGTTCACTACAATTCAGTGGTGTTTGTTTTAAGTTAGTAAACCAGCTTTCTAAAGTAAGTCGTTGATATTAGTCTGTAGAATCGTTATTTGATGTTTCGTCTGCAAATGGTGTTCAGCAATGTGATTGTTGGCGTCACCATTCCTCGTCGCTCGTTTGTGTTAGGTCAGTCGCGTGCTAAGGTTTCTGCCTTAGTGATTGCCTTACTGATATTGGATCGCATGGATCTATGACTTAGTTTCCGTTCAAGGGTGGCCACTTAATACAGGTAAAAATAACAAAGAAAGACAAACATGGACTCCTACAGGGTGGCCGCGGCCGCTTAAAAGAGGTGGCCACCTAATACAGGTAACAAATACAGCAGTTTGCATGAGTGAAAAATAAGGACTTTGAAAACTGGCCGCTTAATACAGGGCCGTTATATATACAGGTTCGACTGTATCTTACCGATAATGCTTTCTGAAATTTGGAGATGCTCTCCAAGTGAGTGGGTGAGTGAGTTAGTTAGTGAGTGAAAGAGTCAATGTTGCAGTGCCTAGAACAACTCAATGATGTGTATCCACGAGTTAACTTTCGCACGTACACGCAAATTCATACCCCCATCCTGGTACAAGGCCGGGGGGGGGGGGGGGGATGGATGTGATATCTTGAACCATAGCAACTGAGCATACCCATACATGTACATGTACATAGCGGTATGTTTAGGAATGTCTAAAAAGAAACAACTTACTTGCTGGAGGTTCTGCAGGTTCTGTCCTTTTTGTAAATATAACATTTTCACTCGCTGTTATATTTGTGTAGCGTGCAAAATTATCTTTCCTCATAAACTGTATCCTTTCAGCAGTTTTTTTTCCTGATGGATCAAAAGCCACACAAGTAACTTTAGTTTCAGTCCCCTCAATAGGGTAGATGTTTGCAGGGAAAGGTTCTTGAATTCCAAACGGACCTGCAAAGAAAAACAAAGTATATTTGCAATAAATTATTACAATAATTACATCATGTAAAAGTTAAATAATCAATACATGTAATTCCTATACACCAAACAGGTACATTGTACGTTGGCTTATAATAAAAGCCAGATGTACATACAAACTGTTACTCAGTCAAGCCTTGTACTTATTATGAATTATCAAACAGTAAAGTACAGTCGACTTACGATAACTCGAACCTTATAGGGAAATCGCAAAAAGTTTGAGTTTTCAGGAGTTCGAAGCAAATAACCAGAAACAAGGAAATAAGAAAAAATTGGGTGGGGAAGGAATGCAAGTATCATGTACATTGTACCCTTTACTTCAAGGGTAGTAAGAGGTATAACATTCAATGTTTCAGACTTCAGTACAATGTTTGTTTGTTGACTTGTCACACGCTTAAAACATGGATCGAGTTATCGCGGGTAAAATTATATGGAAATGATCTAAAGGGAAACCAGACAAAAATTACTTCCAGTTAGCGGGAGGTTCGAGTTATTGACGGTTCACAGTTACCAAGGGTAAAATTACAGTACATGTACGAAGCAAATCCAGGGGAAATCGTTGTTGGTTCGAGTTAGAGAGGGTTCAAGTTATCGGGAGTCAATTACTGTAATGTTTCTTCTTGTGGCTCTCTTGAAGATGTTAACACCAAAGAAGCTTGATATACATGTACAGCTGTAGTGATACTCACGCTGACCTCACCTATTGACTGCGAACCAGAAGCCCATTAGTTCTTCAATTTTTAGACAAAAGATTCTTTTGTTTCACTCATTACAAAATTCAATAACAAAAACAATGTTTGTATTTACATTCATTTCATATCTCCTATTATCTTACTCTCCAGTACAACCAGACATAATTTTTCTAGAACTTTTAGAACCAAGGGACTATAATAATGTGCCTCAGGTTAAGAATAAGCCTGTACATGCCAATCCAATGAGTCACAACTTACATCCCAGCTTTTAATTAATTGCCGACGAGCAAGCCGAGCGAAGACGGTTGGCTTGCGAGGCGGCCAGCTTTAATGCCACGCGAATTATTGCAGCGGGCAGAAAAATTCTCGATCGTGCTGTGAAAAGCGTAATGTAAGGTGTAGATTTCCTGGGGATTTTAGTGGCGTTAGATTTCACGTGTAGTTTCACTTGACTTTTGATGACCTTTGTTGTAAAGAAACCTTGAAAGTTCGGCGATTCTCTGCCACACTACTGTACTTGTACGAACTTCAAGTTCACGCTAACGTATAAATGTTATTTCCCTTTCGCTGTTTGAAACTCGACAAGTTTAAGGTTTTAAATGTCTAAGCAGAAGAATAAGAGCGATTTTAAGACCAAGAGCATGGCAGAAATGTAGGAACGAGGAGTGCTTGTACTGGAAATTCTCGCCTAAGCAGCTGAAATGGTTTGGGATAAACATTGCAACTAAAACCGGTGATGTAGGCAAATTCTTTTTCTTTCGTTGGCACTTAGCGAAAGTTGCAACTAGTTTAAGGAGAAAATGTAGCCGACCCTGAGACGATGATCAATAAAAAAATGTAATATGTATCTTTTCCTTGAAAGTAATATTAGTTTTTGATTATCTTGTCCTTGTGCTGTCTATACTGAGTGTTTTGTTCTTCCTGTGGTTACGTTATCATAATTATCATGACAAAAAATATTATAATCAAAATAGATGCTGTTATTTATGCCGTTTTTTTTTCTCTGCCCAGTGTTTTTTTGTCACATTTAGCTTTCATTAAATCATTGTAGTTAATTAGCATATTCAAATTGTAACTACTTCTACAACTGAAGAGTTTAAATTGTAACGAGCTTCTACAAATGAAGATGGCATACGTTTACCGAAACCTGTCTTGTAAATTGAAAACTGTTGTGTTATTTCTCCAAATCATAACAAATTTTCTGCTGTCGCATCCGTTTGGTAACATGAATATACATTGAACCTCTCATTTAAAGCTATTTGTATACTCTGTGTAGCATACACTGTATAGTATGAAGCATAGTGCATGTATGCTCTTACAGCAGAATGAGTGCCAGTTTGTTTACCGTATTTCTTAAAGTTATATGCAGACAACTGGGCAACCAAGTCATTTATGTACAATATAAATAATAAGGGGCCTAAAATGTTCCGCTGAGGCCCATCACTCATGACAAATGTCTTACCCAACTTATAATTACAGCCGTTTACTACACAGGATTGTGACGACTAAAGGTATGACCTGAACCAGTCTCCTTCGGGGCCGGTTATACCGTAACAGTCCAGTTTAGATGATGGTAAGGTATGGTCAACCGTAACAAAAGCCTTCAAAGTTTGAAACACAACGGCATCAATGTTGCACTGTGCTATTACTAGTTAATCGCTAGTTTCTGTTTTCTCCATGTCAGCTGATTGGGTTTACGGGCAGGAGAAAAATAGGGGCGTAGTATATTCTGCGCCATAAAAATACATGCGAACCCCCATAAGAGAGTACAAAAATGCAGACTCAATGGCCGCTTTAGAAGAAGGTGTCCGAACACAACTTTTTTCATGGAAAATAAGTTATTGCAAGTGTGTAGTTCCACGTTTTGCTAAAGTTCTCCGTATATTCCTATTAGCATAGTTCACGCAGCCAAAACAGAGATCAGACAATGTTTGAAGGACCACGAAGTGGTCGCTTACAAGAGGTTAAAACCAATGGAAATCATGAAACAGTCAGACCCAAATAGTGGTCGCAGTCGCTTACAGGAGGTGGTCGTTTACTAGAGGTTCCAGCTGTAGGGCTTTCACTGGGAAAGTTTTGGTGTTTTGCTTAGCCGGTCGCTTACGAAAGGTAGTCACTCACATAGGTTCGACTGTGCAATATACTCACCTCGAGGTTCCTGAGCTGAACTGTAACACAGCATCAGCGATAGCACAAATACAAACTTCATCCTCCTGTTTAAGTAAAACGTAATGTTAAGGTGTTGTTCAGAAGGGCGCGGGGGGAGGAGGGTAAACAGAATCAATGAGTTTACCTGTTGCAATTGTTGACTAAAATAATTAACTCTTTTTTCCCCTTTTTTAATAACTTCGAGGAAAACAATACTCTGTGATGGAGTGCCAAAGTTATAAATAAGACAAAATTACCGCTTTTAACAACAGGAGAAAAAATCTGGTTATATTATAACTTTAATCAGAATCTGTAAGCTCCAAATGGAGAGAAAACACAAGTGACAAAGTCAAGGTTCGCTTTGTTACTTGCTACTTTCGCTTGGTTGGCGGGAAACTAGCGTGCGACTGATATATTTCAATTTAACAAAGCGCAGTGGCAAAAGTGCCGAGCAGTGAGCACAGACGCATTGCAATTGCTTGTCGAAACATATATGCAAATATCCGGCATAGCACACACCCCTCCTGGATGAACCATTCCATTTGGTATCCTCTTTCGCCCGCTTTTACAGAAACGAACGAAAATTTCTGAACCATTTGTGTCGATAACCAGTGCTAGGCTTCCCGCTAAGAAGAAAATGGAAAATTTAGTCGCGTTTTATGATTGGTACAACTCAATCCCGTTACTTTTCTCATACAAAAAAAAAAAACCTCCATTTGAGTTTGACGGAAAATTTTCACCGAGATCTCGGTATTTCCGTATTCGTTCTAGCCAACCGCTGTTGTCCTTTTGACTAAATGGGTAAAAATAATGTTCGAACAATTTTTAAATTTTCGCATTATATAGACATCACTGTTCATTCCCTCAAGTCACTAGTTAACGTCTGAAAGGCGGACGGCAAATATTTATGAATTTACATAATTTTCTTCTCAAATGATCCCCTAAGATCACGGCATATGCCATCAGTTGCACTATACACGAAGTCACTTTATTCAGTTTAAAAGGAAACTATTAATTGGAATAGAAATAGTAACACAACAAGGAATTGCTTCGGTCCATGATTATTAATTTTAAAGAAAACAAGAAAGGGGCGATGAATAAAATTACAACCTTTTTAAAGGGGCTGTGTCAAGGCATGTCCAGTTCATTTTGTTTAATTTTACTCGCGCTACGTTCGCCCTTAGTCGTTATGGAACTTAAAGTAAGCAAAGAAATTACAAGTAAATGACAAAATCAGAGATCAAATATGAACCCTGAGCATTATTTTTGAAGTTGCAAGCAGCAGGGATCAACTTTGAAAACTGTTAGGCTGAACAGTTTTCTTAAGTTTTGCCCATACGTGTCATCTGTTGTTTCTGTTATGTTATTTTAACCTTCCTTTAAAGTTTTAGGCGGTTATTTTTATCTTTCTCCTAATTTAACGGGCATTTTGTAATTTCCTAATTTGGCTGAATTTCGTGACACAGCTCCTTTGAGGTTTTTAGTAATGGTATCCCTGGGAACGTGTATTCTTAAAATGACATACAAAAAGTGGCAAAAAGACCAATTATGAAATAACAGTTAGTCCGCTAGAAATAAACATCAGCATCTGTTTCGGATCACATGTATTGTCGCGTGATCACTTCCGTTTTAATTGTGCTGGTTTTCGCTGCGTTTTCACCCCGTTCTTTTCGAGCATCTCGGTCTTCGGCTTTTCCTTTTTGATAATGCTTGATGTGGTGCAATTTTACCCCTGGTTTGATTTCGTTTTTTTGTCCTTTTATTTGCAATTCATTGTCTTATAATTCTGAGCAAGATTCTGGGAGCTGATTGGCTAACCGAAGTGTATTAATGGCGTGTAACGCACCATTTTCAGTTTTTTTCACGCATTGATGACATCTTTTCTCTTCGGCGATGTTCTATAAAAAAAAGTCACAGTTTTTTAACTTTACATTAATTTACAATGTGATTAAACTTTCATTTGAAATCTTAATATTCAGTTTGCTTATGTTGCTATTTGAAAATAAAATATATTTCTAAACTTTTTGCAGCTGGGACCGTTGTTGTTCAAATAGAAATCGTCGCTTTTGCAATGCAGCTGCTAGAGCACTCAGCTCAGTGTGAGTATTCAAAGGTTTAGAGACTTCTTGTTCTTGCTCTCTTCTCGGGATGGAAAAAAGACCAGACACGACAGATCAGCGGAAATAAAGCCGAATGAATGAACCCACAAGATGAGTGTACAAAGACGGAAATCATATCTCACACTGCGCCTAGCTCGTATTTGAACTTCTCTTTTTCTCTTTTTTTTCCCGTGTTTTTGCCGGTAAGGCACTGACTCGGATAAAGGCGGATTTCCACTGTCGCATAATTTGTACGTGGGTACGCACTTAAATTTTACGCGCCTGAATAAAATAGCGACAATGTATGAAAGGTCACGCGCAAACGTAAAAGTTGAACCTCGCTCAACTTTCACGTTTGACGCGTGGCCTTTCATACACTACCTCTATGTCATTTACGCGCGTAAATTTTGCCTGCGTTCGCACGGAAAAATTACCCGACAGTCTCAACCCTTAACTCAGTACAACTTTCAAAAACAGAGAATAAATTAAATTGAAACTGAGGATATAGAATTGAACAACTACATGTGCATATTTCCATTTTCCGGAGAAGTCCGCGATCGAGACTCTTCTGTATATGTGCTCGTGTAGGATATTTACCCGGGCTGGCGCGCAGTACTGAAGAACACGGCATTGACACTACAATCAGGTTGAGGTCTACTGTTTAAAAGCAACATAACTCGATATAACTTACATTTTCCCCCCTTTTTTGTATTTTCTTCTTATATCAAGGCTATATGCCTATTGCACTTTGCTTTTAATGTTTATCATAAACCATTGGCCTTAAACTGTACTACAATCATGAGCTCTGATCAACCTTTACCGGCAGCAACTCTTCCTTTCTTCTCAGTCTTATAATTAATGTCAGACGGACATTCATGGAATAAAAAAAAGGAAAAAACAAAACAAACCAAGGAAACAAAGAAAAAGTAAAGCAAGTTAAGGATATTCCTTTCGTTTCATGGAAAATAGTTTTTTAAGTCTCAAATACCTGAAAGATCATACAGCATTAGAAATGTTGACCCTGAGTTTTAGCCGTAGGGAAAGCTTGAAGCTGAAGCGAAAATTCTGTTTCATCAACAGGAACTTTAAAAAGTTTCCAGCAGCTGTTTATGACAACTTTGAAAGCTAAAAGCGTTTGACTGAAACAAGCATTAAGTAAAGCGTCAAGTAAATCTGAAAATTGAAGGAAATTCACCACATTGAAATGGATCTCAGCAGGTATTTACAGTGTTATTGACTGAAGCTATAATTATTTTTGTATCCCTTTTGAAAGGGCAAAAATATAAAATAACGTTTTGAAAAAAAAGAAAATACCATTTTACCCTCTGTAGAAAAGCATGAAATTTTACCAAAAGATTTCATGCAGATAAATTTCGCCTAATTTATGAATGCATTTTAATAAAAGAACAATTTATATACAGCTATTTCGAGAAAGGTTGTCGGAAAAATGTGCACGCGACAATCCCGAAAGGTAAATTTCTTTGAAAAACAGAGAACTCAAAACAACCCACAATGCCTTTCAGGATTGTCGCGTGCACTTTTCCCGACAACCTTTCTCGAAATAGCTGTATATTTTGCAATAAAATTGTGTTTTTTGAAGGAAAATCTAAATAAAAGCAGTTTCCTCTGACATCAGACACCGATAATATGCCTCAAATAATGAACGATGCATAATTCATTATATATTATAACGCCACCAGCTTCGATTCAGATTAATTTAAAAATCAATTTGTGGTTCAACTCCCAATATTTACTTAGTTCTAACGCATTTAAAAACGTGTGGCCGATAATCATGATCACGTACGTGTACGAAGTGAGGTGCAAGAATTGATGACGACCAGAATGTATTCAAGCTTTTTTAGGGGCGACGGGCGGGGTGAGAGTAATTTATCAAATTTTTATACTGACCCATGTTCATGAAAAATGACGCCTCTTCTGGTACTACTAGGTGCTGATCTAAGGCCAGTTGCATAGATATAACAAATGCATATAGTTACGGTCTCAACTTATGCTGTTGCGAAAAAAAGCCTGAAAAAAATCGGGGCGCTTGCCGGGATTAACCCAGACTGCGATGTCGATGCAGGGCTCCAACCAATTTGCGTCGGCAAGCCACGTAACTGGGAGCTGATCATTAAATTTGTTTGTATTGTACCCGAAAAAGATGAAGATGAAATGACAAATACATGAATTTCCTATATTGGAACCCCGGATTGAGGAAATAAATGCAAGATTGTTCCTGTTAAGGACGCACCTGGACGCAACGTATGTCCACGTAAAGCCCCGCACCAGTATCGTAGAGGTCATGGTTCGAATTGCAGCAAGCCTGAACTTTTTCAGGCTGGCTGGAATTTATTCCCTCAATCCGCAGTTACAATATATGAAATTCATAATTATAGTCATCATTTCATAACTACTACCGTTGGGCGTTATACTAAAGGGTTTGACATAGCTGTACGACAAACGTTGGCATTTCCGAGTTCCAAAAACTCTCAGTTTCAAAACGAGGCTAGATGCATCGTGGTGGTTGGTATATATTTAACCTGGTTTAGTTCTATGACTCAGGCATACGCCCCTTAAGCGCCTCTAATTTGCTTGAAGTAATGAATAAAGATTCAAACTTAATCGCCCTGCAGTTGAACCTGAAAGTGCACGTTGTGGAGACGTGGTCGTTATGGGAAGGTAGCCATGACATACGTTTTTTGTCCTAAGTTCATGTTTACTGTTGCCTAATGGTAATCCGATCATAAACAATCTAATTTAAATTAAATAGTGTCTTGAAACAAATTGTTGACAAGGCAAGACGACCCAAGGTTCGCAACGTAGACAATTTATGGTTACTGCTAAATACAAATTGAACACAATGAAGATTAGTATATATCTTTAAATGGATACGGCAAACGTAATGTTTGTCCATTAATCATCGACGCGTCGTACAGATCAAATTTCGGGGCCATTCCATTTTTTTCAGTCGCTAACCGTTGTCGAGAGGTTATTTTGGCAGTTGGAGACGCGTTTTAGTGGCCGTTGTAAAGAGGTGGCCGTTAGCGGAAGTTCTAATGGTATATTGTATAAACCAACATACAAACTAGACTATGACCGTTGAAATTGTACCTAATTAAGGCCTCCAAAGTTCATATTTTTTAGAAGTCAAATTTAATATTTTACACTGAGTTACCATTTTAAAAGTCTACTTTGTTTAAATACTATTACTATGCAAATGCATGAACTAAGCACTAGTTACCATCTTCATGGCCCTAACTAATTACACTGATAAACTGAAGTTCTTTGTCTCAACTTGAAAGTATCTAAAACGTCCGCCATCCTCGAAAAAGCTATTCCAGTAACACTTTTTCGAACAAAACAAAAGATCCAAACAACAATTACCAAATTGCCTATTTGTAGAGAGTGACATGCATGTTTATTTGTTGCTGCTGCCGGAAGAGTTCCTGAACTTTCTTGATTTACGGATACCATATTCAACAATTTCATTCAATGTTAATTCAGGCACAAAGACAAATAACAACAACAACAACAAATCCAAGACTTGAAGAGGTATTTCAGTTAAATATCAAGTGTAACGGTTTTGTTGGTGTCAGCAGCAAAAAGCGCTATTGTAAGACTGGAGGACACTGAGTGTAGAGGACGAGAATAAACTGCGTCAGGATTAGCTCAGTCGGTAGAAAAAAGTTTGAAAGCAGAGCGGGAGGCCGTTTGGGTTCGATTCCTGGGGCCGGACCAATACCAAGGGTCTCAAAAAAGGTCATGCCTTTGTCCTAGCTGCAAACGGCTAGACCTTCCCTTGCCCTCGGATGAACACGTACAAAATGCAGTCCCGTTTCCAGTAAGTAGGAGACGCAAAAATAGTGTCCCCTACCAAGTATACTTTACGTGTTAAATACATTGACACTGAAATAATAAAACTGACTGTATTTTTTTTTCAATTCACCCCCTCGGTCCTTATGTTCTCTGGACATCATCTTGCTTCCACCTTATCTGGATATAAATCGAGAGTAGCCAATTTTGTCAGTTTCTGTATATTTGATTTCAATTAAAAGCTGTAACGTAAATTAAATTGCGTATCAGTCCTTTCTGAGTAATACATCCAGAATCGCATATCAAACAAGCTTTTAGATCCGCAAGAAATGACCCATCTCCTCCTGTCAAAAGTCAAATGAGAGGTCCTATTGGCGGTAGGACACGCAGTACCTTCCGGGTTATCCATCCGTCCAGTCCGTCCCTGCATCCGTCCTTTTTTCCTTTTTTTTTCTCAACGGAGAAAGCTCACATGCCATGCACAGGCGAGAAAATCCCCGCGTATTAAAGACCCTTTACCCTTTACCCTGGCCTCAGCAGTAAAGAGTCTTTGATACGCGGAGATTTTTCCCGTTCATTCAGCCGACGGCTATGCCATGCTGATGAGCCCCAGTAAGGGCGAAACAGCTGTCCATGGCTGCCACTGCCCGAGTAATATGGCTGCGCGCATGCGTGAGTTACTGGTTAGGCCGTGGGTTGGTGTATGTGTGCCCCTTGCTTTAAGTTTGTCTTACAAAAGATAATGCAAAAGTAAAGTTTACATGAAGCATTACCCAAACGTCATTTTAAGGAATATTATGGTATTTTCCGCAATGGTCTATTCCAAGCGTGCCTATCGCCCCACTTCACCTAACTCCCCCAACCAGCAGATTCAATTCATGAACAAAATTTGCATTGCAGATATAAGATTCTTTACCTCAGTGGAGATCTGGAGATTGTTTTTGTTTGATTCACCATTCTCACATGGCCCATATGCACCTAACATCTTGTTTAGCTCCTCCCCTCTCCACCCAGTGAAATTGGAAACAGTGGTCGTGGTGAACAAGGTGTATTAAGGGCAATGTGACAATGGTGAATGTGTTTTCAAGAGGGATTTTTTCCCTCTTTAAATCACGCAATCCCTTGATCAGAGGGTGAATGGAAGGCTCCTAAAGTTATAAAGTAGAGATTTAAGGATTTCTTTGTTTTAGTTGGTTGAAAAGTTTGTTGCTTTAGCCTTGTGTTTGTAGCCTTGGTTACTAACGTCGTGGTCGATTCTGATTCGATTCGTGAGTAAGAAAATAAATGAACTTGTCCACCTCATAAAAAAATGAAGTTTCTACCTGAAGAGTGTGACCGGCTTGCATTAAACGAGGTGGGTATCATAAATCACCTCGACCAAAATTCAATCCAGTGCAAGTATATTCTAAATTAGTAGTATTTACTAACATCTGCACTAAAATTAAATTCACTGAATATATATTCGCAGTATACAGTTTATTTAAGATCTTCTGCAAAAAGGTATAAAGTTACATCCCTGGCAACTATGTTTTATTTTTACCATCTGAAATCAGTCTTCACTTCTATTCAGCCAATCTCCTGATATTTCACGGCTAGTCTGAGAGTTTGAGTTATATTCCATACGAAAATCATCAATTATTAATGTCACTCATGCTGATAATATAAAAGCTGGAATAATTCTTCCTTTGTTTTAATACAGCGCGAGATATTCTCTTCACGCTGCCGTATGCCAGTGTTTCTAGGATCATACAGCAAACGAAAAAACAAAATTTTACTAGAGCATTAGAATAATGATTATATAATACATTATCTAATTTAACGGTGGCTTTTTCTAGTTTCTATTGTAATTTATTTTATTTATTTCTTGTTTCAGTCTCATTTGGCAAGGTAAGGCGCTTAATGTCATTTGCGAACGGAAAAAAAAAGCAATTAGTGAGAAACTGAATAGCAAAAATTAAAAAAATAAAATAAATTTAAAAACCTGTACATTTGTATTTTTTCGAGTGACTCAACATTCTAGATTTGTGTTGCCTGTTCTTGATAATTAGCCAAAATAAGCTTCTCACTACACCTAACAGTCAATCGGCTTGTTCGAGGAGAAGCTCGTTTTACTTAAATTAAGCGACTATTTGTGAAAGACCGAGTATATTAGTCGCGCGAGTAGAAATCGAAGGAGGCATGTTTACCGTATCAAGTGCTATTTGTTTTGAGGTACTTGAGAAGTTAACCTGTTCAGTTTTCCCGGCACTTCATCATCTTTCTGTAAAGATTAATCGGAATAAATAGAACTTGTGCTGAGCGCCGAACCATTAGAGTTCATTTGATCGGTGCTTGCTCTTCTTCCAAGGTGAAACTGATCTAGTAGCCTTTCAAGTCGGAGTTTATCCCCACTCAGTTTTCTCTCGTATTGCCCTTTCAAAACCCTCTTAAGGTCCTTCTTCTCGTTTTTAAACCTGTTCTCAATTTCAATCTTCTCGTGGTCGAATTTTAATTTCAATGTTCGCAGTTCTAAGGAAAAGCACTTTTCCAGCTGTTCTTTTTGATATTTCAAAACAGAGATGTCGTGCTCGTAACCTTGTATTTCCGACTCGAATTTCAACCTCTGTTGTTGAAGTATTCTGCGAAATTCCACCTCGAATTTACGTCTGATGTCTTCCTTTTCTTTAATAAAGCCCTTTTCTATGTCCGACTTTTCTCTTCTAAAAATGTTCATTAAATCGTTCTTTTGCTGTTTGAACCTCTGTTCCATGTCAACGATTTCCAACGCGAACTGGTGCTCAACTAGCTTGTGCTTATTGGCGTAGTGAGAATGCATTTTGGTCTTCTCTTGTTTGAGCGATTTCAACAGCTCCTCTTTATCCAGGCTCATTTCGGCATCTGATATACTTTTAAAGTGCATATCAACCTCTGGTTGCTCGTGATTATAGAGGGTCTCGAGGTACGCGTTCTCCTCGAAGTAAACATTCTCCAGATCGCCCAAGCCCTGCGACAATGTCCGCCTCAGCTCATTTTTTACTTTCTGGATTCTCTCAAGCTCCTTGCGAATCTTCGCTTCCATTTCAGCCTTTTCGGCTTTAAATCCTTCCTCTTTCTCCCTTAAAAGTCGCTCAAATTGCGCTCTTAATTCTTTCTTCTCTTTGATGTAATTGTCAAGAAGAGTCTGTTTTTCACGATCCCATGATTTTATCAATGCAGATTTCTCGTCTTCGAAAGACAACTTCAAAACTTGTCTCGATTCTTGAAATTCCAAGCGGATGTTGTCTTTCTCTTTTAAGAAATTCTGTCGCATTTCTTCTTTCTCGCATTCAAAGGCTTTTCTCATATTTTCCTTTTCCACTTCAAAAGCTAAACGCATATCATTTTTCTCGTCTTCGTGGGCGCGATCAACAATCTCTCTCTCCTGCAGAAATCCTCGAACAATTTCCGCCTTCTCCTCAAGGAACCTTCTTTCTATATCAGATCCATCGATCATAGCTAGATTTTCCTCCGAATTTCGTGAACAGTCGCTTTCCATGGTCTTGATTTTACTGATTAACCTAAGAGCGCGTTGTTGGCGAGATCAAAGCACATCACAGCATACAATTTCCTGCCGAGCGATGACCCTTGGTCGAGTCATTTTATTTGGCGTGATGATAACCCAAGACCAATGCGTGCGCAGTTTGCTGACCGCGTTTTCAGTTAATGGGTGGGCACGTCAAGAGATTTTTTGGCTGAAATTAATGATCAAGTCTTGGAAAATTAACATTTCATTTCATGCTTCACGGGAAGCTGAGTTCAAGGAATTAATTAATGGAGTGTACTCAGCGATAAAAATACACTATCGCTTCACCCGGTTTTGGACTAAAACAAGAGTTTGAAAACCGAATATCATGGAATATGCATATGCATGTGGATTAACAGCCTTGACGCTATCTAGCAAATCTTATTGGTTTTGACCATAAGAAGTCCTTGCTTCTGAAACAGCTGGCGATCAGCTAATCGATAATTTGCCCGATCGAAAAAACCTTTTTAGGCTAATTTGAAAAGCGCCGTTGATACGCGATGAGCCTTATAAAAACACTGATAAAAATTACCGTCGGTGAAGAATCGCACAATAACATACACCTTTGTTTTGAGAATGTTTGCAGCCTACTGTGACATCGAATCAGAAAGCGATAACCTTTTCTTAATCTGAAATCGGGTGTAATGGAGTCAGTCTAGTAGGCTGAGACGTTATTAATGACAGATTTCGTTGTCTTTTCATAAACCCGAATCTCCACTTTTTTTAAAGGAAAGATATATTTCTTTGTTTCCAGTGTGTTTTCCGTCGCCCATCAAATACTTTTGACTGATAGAACTGGTGTGATCTGTTTTTGCCCTGCTGGTACCTGACAAAATTAAAAGATGTTTCGCGCGCGCCATGTCAGAGTCAAAATCAACATGATCAATATTTTGAAAGCAGAGAAGGCCGCAATGATCCACTTTTATCACCTTTTTTTTTATTCACTGGGGCGATGTTTTGATTTGTTTGTTGATAAACATAAGCGCGCCTTCTCATTGGTTAAAAAGTGTCGCGTGACTAGTTGGCCCTGTCCTTAAATTTAGGGATATTCCGGACTGGTCAAAGCCTTACAGTTGTAACCTCTTGTAAACTACCACCTCCTCGGTATATAAGCGACCGCGACCACTTTCTGACCCTGACGGTTAAAGATTGTCCATTGTTTTTAACGCCCTGTAAGCGACCACTTGACGCATTCTCTGATTTCTATTTTCGCTGTATGCCCTATCTTTAGAACATACCAAGAACTTTAGTGACAACGTGCAATTACACATATTCAGTGTCACGCCATTCAAAATAGATCAAAATAAAACTCAAAACCATTCGACAGATAAAGTCCAGAATCTGGGAAATGAAAGGAGGTAAATATATATACAAAGACCCTCGCCAAGATTTGGGTCGAAGGAATAATTCGTTTACGAGATATCAGAGGAAATATTTTACCCAAATTTATAGACGCCATGCTGGAGCCCACCCGCATGAGCTCCAACATGGCGGACGGAAACCAACAGAAACATCTGTTACCGAGTTTTGCTACAAAAGCGTGAATTTACTCCTAGAGGAACTCGTAAACATTAAAGTAATACTTTTTCTAATACTTGAACAGTTTTGATAGCAAAATTCCTCGAAAAAAGTCACTTTTTTTTCACCTAAATGACAGCTCCCTCGGCCGTCATGTAAATGCTGCGTCACGCAAAACGTTCGAAATTCAAGCTATTTAAGCGAAAATTTGTTCGAAAATTAGTTTTCAGATGCTCTAATACACCATGCAAGTAAAATCTCTGTAGGATCGATATAGTTTTGTAGTTTGACTTTTAGTGACGTCATGTGAAAACCAACAATGTGCCTGGACCTTTTCTAGGAAGGAACCCCCTGTGGTTCGATTCTCTTAAACGATCACCTCTCATAAGCGACCACTCAGTCTTTGCATTTTGGTTGCTCGCTTACAGGAGGTTCGAGTGTAGATCCAAAATGATGTCTACAATAGGCATGTTTCAGGACGCTGAAAAAGTCCAAAAGAGAACCAACTTTCGATTTTGGGTGTGGTCATTTAGGGTAGTACCCGGGTCAACCTATTTTTTCGCGGGAAATCTAGTGCCGCAAAGATTCTGGGAACGAGAACCCATTGTTGTGTGCAATGGCAGCCATGATCATCGAAAATGAGGAGAAAATGGTAAAGTTTGTTGGCAAAACTTCCTGCAAATGGACTATTCTATTATTACTATTAGTGGAAATATTACGTTCCTCGTTCTGTGGCATTTGTGGGCAAATTAATTCGCCGGTGTAGCTGCAAATCACTGGAATGTTGACTACGTTTTGAGCTGTGTCCATGAAACCACATCGTGGCTTTAAAATTTAATTTAAGGATTCGGCTTATGCTTACAGGTAAGCTTTTATTTATTTTCCCTTTACGTATAAAGAACATCTTTAGTTATATTCTTTTAAGAAGAGTTTTCCTTCTCTGAAAGTTTAGTTTCAGTAAACATGGAATGTTTGTTGTCTTAATTAATTCAGTAAATTAACGGTCAGTATAAAACACAGACTGCGGACTCTTGTTTTCACCGTGCAAATGAGCAGGTGACAACAATAGTCCCAATGCTTTCTAACCCTAAAAACAATAGTCCGCAGTTAGTCCGCAGTCTGCATTTTACACTGCCCCGTAAATTAATGCTTGAAGCAGGAAATTTAAAGTGAAAGTGTTTTTCGCTTTAAACTCCTGAACTTTAATCAATTTTAAATTTGATATTGTTTGCAATATTTCTATTTGCCTGGAATTTCTGGGAATATACATTCATAAAATAAATATTACATTCAAACCTCCATCTCCGACTACTTGATCCTACTTCATCTCCAACATTTCACAATTAGTTCATGCATCAGTGTTGAGATATTGAGTATGCAGGAAGTTAAGAGAGCACAAAAGAGAGTGTAAGAGTTGCTTGAGGCGCAGCCAAGAGCAACTCTAGCCTCTTGAAATATGCACGACTGAAGCATGAACTAATTGTTTTATAACATCTTAGTGATGAATGCAGCAGTTAATGTAAACTTTTATTATTGTAGTGTGTGCTCAAGGAAGTGCGTGTCAATGTAATGTGTTTCATATAATGATTTGCAAATTGGGGGAGTCAGTTCAATGACAGGGAAGGGATATTAAGGCAAGGAAGGGGGAAGTGAGAGTTGGAGGTACAGAGGAGGTGCAAGGAGCAGCAAATATAATATGTGACCCTCCAAATGATTTCAAGGACAAAGGTGATGACATGCTCACAACATGCTAACACAACACACTTAGTGTATCCAAAGACACACAGTTTATGTGCATATTTAATTGCTGAAGCAATCAATGACACACTATGTTTTGTTTCAGTGTATTTAGCACGCTTACCCTTTGTTTTAGTCAAGTGTGATCAATGACATTCTTTAGTGTGCAAGGTGACACAGATTAACATGTTAAAGTAAAACAAAACGTATCTTGAAAATATAACTCTCGTATAAATTTAATTTTTTATTGGATAGCCTCCATGCCAACTTTCAGTGAACAAACAAAAAAATTCCCTGCTCTTTTTGTGTTTTTGCAATGAAAAGGTAAAACTTTGATCGTCAGCTTTAGGCAAGAAATGTCTGCCAATAAAAAGTAAACAAACAAGCACCTGAAATTCACTTCTGTGACTTCTGCTGTAGTGTAGATGAAGTTTCTTGTCTAAAAATGATGTCAAATGAATCTGTCTTAGAAGAAACTTGATCAGTATTATAATCACGACTGTTTCCCCTTGCTTTTAAATACGTTAGGTTGCTGTGGTATGTATGAAGTCTACAAAAAACTTTTGATGTGTGTAAAAGCAAGAGGTTTCATATTACATGTGACATGCCTCGATTTGCTAAAATTGAAGTAGTGCTACAAACGCTGCACTCAGAGATTTCTCAGATCATTTGTTCTGTGTTATCTTTGTCTTTTTTGTAGTACATTTTGTGGTAAATTTTTGAAATTATCCCATCACAGTAACATTACATTTAAACTTAGAAAAAGATTCTCGGCAGCTGTATTTCGATCTTTCTTCAACCCGTCGCATGAGACAAACGCAAACACGTATACATGTACCTTCACATGCTATGCTCCAAAAATAAACACACAATTCTACATTTCAAGAGATAGACTTCATGATAATAATTTTCTAGCTTAAGTTTTATGATTTATCTACAACTTGGCTATGTAATGTTGATGTGTTAGCTCATGTTATGCGGTCGAGGTAATTCATTTAACATTGTTTCAACCTTTAAATTGAAGGTGCTCTAAAAGAAAGCTAAAAGAAATACGTTTGTAATGTTTGGGGAGAAAAAAAACATGCTCCACATAAACTGAAAATTCAAAGAGTCTGGTTTAAATCCTTGATTCCTTTGTAGAAAATGTTTCAGCTTTGTTTTTCTGATCACGAAGCTGACTGATTATTTACTGATAAGAGCTTTGGCTTCCACATAAGAATGACTGTACAATGATTGTATTACAATAATGTTACTTTCACTTCTAATCCAATAAGTTTGCGTGCAATGAGTATGGTGTCTTCTTGCATCCTAGCTTTTGTTATCGAAAGGTAACTTGCTTTCCATGTTAGGCTGCTCACGCTTCATTGTTCTATTTTATTGAAAATCCCTGCACCAAAATTTAACCCCCCAAAAAACCCCATGCCGAATTTCTGAACTATAAAAATTTTCCAGAGAGCATTAAATGATATAACACAAAAATAGAACCATTTAGTTTTGAAAAACCAAAAAAGTCCCTTCTTGAATCAAGCTACCCCAAAAGTTTCTTGCCAAAATTTTCCTACCCAAAAGCATCCTGAAATTGAAAATTTCAAACCAAGAAAAATCCTTTCATTGTTGCTGTCACTTGAAATCCACAGTATTCCCCCTGGGATCTGCTTCAAAGATAAAAAGAATTAAAAAAACCCCCAAAATTTGCAGTGATTCAACAGTAACTCTAGGTATAAGTGGGCCTTACCTAAGATGATTTCTGTAACTGCCTTTAACAGTGTCATACACACTTGGGACGTAAGCATGAAAGTGAGGCCTTCTTAGGGCCACCAGATCTACTGCAAACTTCAAAGAAAGGGTGGTGAAAACAAGAACGATTTGTGATTTAGTTAGAGATTAAAAATTAAACTCAAAAGATTTTCCTTGAGCAGTTATAGTAAATGAAGGTGCATTGGAAAGTGGACAGTAGAGAACTAACTGTAGGCAAGGATCCTTCAGAAATAACTGAAACATCAAGTCTTTATAATAATACTTTATTCAAAGACTTCCCTTGTGGAATCAGACACTATGTAGAATCTATGCAAATGCTATGTCACAAAGCTGTGTAAAACCTATGTTAATCACTCATACATTGCTTTAACCAGATCCTATGTTGTTTCTATGCCAGGACTATGTTTTTTGTATCGAAAATGCTATATTTTCGCTAGTCAAACGGAACCTACTTAAAAGCTATGCAGTTTTTAAAGGAAGGAATAAAGGCAGAAATGACATAGTTTCCACATAGCCTATACATACAATTTACTTAGCTTTCAGAAAGAGATTTTAGACTTCATAGTCAACCTTATAGAAAAATCATAGGAAATAAATAGCCTTCACATAGGACTGAAATAGAGTTTACATAGTGAAATGGAACAGGGGACAGTTGATTAAATAGCTTTTGAATAGGGTTTGCTTAGAATTCACATAGCCTAGGATTAGTGAAAACATAGCCTTTTTTAAAGATGACATATACTTTGCATAGCATTAAAATAGGGAAAACACAGAACAAATAGTCTTTGCATAGGTTTGAAATAGGATTTTAATAGTATTTGAGTAGGAAAAACATATCACATACACAGCCTTTAATTAGAGTTCGAACAGAAATTACATAGAATTGACATAGTCTTTTATGTAGGTAGGTTTTGATCTGCTTAAGCAAATGTAGTGTTTAAAATACCCTCGTAAAAATCACCAGAATGGTAAAAATAGTATACACATATGAATTAGAATATCTTTTACATTGGTAAGAAATGGGTTTTGACACGAAAAATTGAAAACTATAGCAATATAATACCACGAACACACAACACAAATTCAGTATTTTCATGAAGCAGTTTCAGAATCGAAACCCCAAGTTAAAGTTTGCTTAATTTGCTTATCGTGTAGACTTTTGGCTGATGTCGTGCTCTTCAGTGCCATACACTTTTCTTTTGACTGCAACGAATAAGTATCTGCAAACAGAAAAGTTGAGATTTTAAGGCAAATGAACACAAAAACAACCTGACGTTTTAGAATTGAAACGAACGAGTATCGAAGCGTGATCGAAGGTGACCGATCCAATTTGTTCAGGTACGCGAAAAGGGGAGACAACACGGATAAATCGAAACTCAAATTGAGAAAAACATCACTTACCAACGTTAGGAATACTTTTTGTTGAACCTGGCAGGAAAACGACTTTAAATTGAAGTAAAAAGAAGCGTCTTCTTGTAAAAACGCACGCTTTACACTTCGTCTTCTTTGACTTGAAAGTGCCCGCGTGGAATCAGCCGATATTCACACCTTTTCATTGGTTGAAAAGGCCCATGTGACGATAAAACGCTAAATACGCATGTGTTGAACTCACGGGCTTCCCTGGGAACTAGTGGAACAAAATGGCTGACAAACACCGAGGACTGCAGCTAGCGTTTCGCAGTTTTGACCATGAATTTCTATTCAGGAGTCGTTCATAATCAAGACGAAGGATCGAAGCTAATATAAAAGAAGAAAATGATGCATGGAGGTATCATTTCAAGTGAAGAAACTCTAGGGAAAAGCTACAAAGGAAGGTTAAGTCAGGAATGATGGATGTAGCGATTCAATGCTTTACAAAAATCTTCTCACTAAGAAACTATCTGCAAGCACAAAAAAAATTGTAGTAAATGATTTTTAAGTTTTTTAGTTTTAAACACTGCTTTTTACGTTGGAAGTATGCTTTTTGTAAGCGCTATTTAACCTGTACAATCAACATGCCCAGTATTTTAAAAGGTATGTTGAAATATCACATAGGAAACGCATAGACTACATATTTCTCATATGAGTGAAAATATAACAAAAATTACGTTTATGTAAAAGCTATGTAACCTTTATCTCATGATAAAGCTAAATTAAAATGTCACATAGTGAAAACATAGGCTGCAAATATGTTTCATCACTTAGCATAGAATATACATAGCACTATGTAAAAGCTAGGAAACTTGTTGGAAATAAAATTGAAGATCGAGATGCTATGTAAAAGCTATTTTGGTTTGTTGCATAGTAAATACATAGGATGCAAATCGGAAGGAAAAGCAGAACTTTCTATTGCATAGTAAATACATAGCTATGTAAAGACTATGAAAAGATTTTGAATAGTATTTGCATAGGTATTAAAAAGCTATGTACTTTTCAAATAGCCTAAACATAGTTTCAACATAGATCTTGCATACTTTGGACTATGTAGTGTGGTATGCTACATAGTTGATACATAGGCAGCAGTGAACATAACATAGCTGAAACATAGTCCAACATAGTAAACAAATAGCATGAGCATAGGTTTTGCATATGTCTGGTTCTACAAGGGTTTTACATTTAAACATGATACATATTTGAAACGGAGTAACACAAGGTTATCCCTATAAAAGGTCCTGTAACTGAACTTTAAAAACATAAATTTAAATTTGTTTTTGAGATTTGGGTGCTTCGTGCTGCGTGCTTTGGTCTTCATTTTCGAGTGCTTTCTTTTTGAAACTACCCCTGGGCTGTTTTGTTTTAAAGGTTTGATGAATGCTGAAGAAAGTAACCAGCTGACTGAACCTATTTTCGGGTCTTTTTCTATGAAAATTAGCCATTCATGTTTTAGTGTTAAACCTTCCAGATCATTATACATTTCTGGGAAACCACCCACCTACATGTATCCCTCTCCTAGGCCAACATTAACGTTAACTTTTCACTAAAGGGCAAACTGTTGGCTTTGTGGAGGGGTAGGTGGGCAGTTCTGGTCCAGAAACATATAATAATCCAAACTTCCTTCTGCACTGTGTTTGATAATAAGTTCCTTACATGTGCACTGTATGTAAACCGTTTCATTTTGTCCTTAACTTCCAACAGACATGAAATGGTTGCTGCATTTTATATTTACAGGTACATGCATATGGTTGGTGTTGTAAAGCACTGGATGCACACAGACGTACATGTAAGTGTATCTCGGGTAAGTGTGTCAGAGTCTTTTAGATGCTTTTAAAGAATAATTAAATTTTTTTTCTTAAAAATGTGATTCCAGGTAGAGGACGTACATGTTATATTAACACTGGAGAAGTGTTCTCTGTGGAGAAGTATTTCCCTAGTCTCAGTCCCTTACCATTTTTTAATCTCCAAAATTTAACGAATGTTTTGTTCACCATGAAT
>OZ037994.1:20888894-20921394 GCA_964035705.1 Porites rus | reverse complement strand
TGAATAATGAGTAGCTTGTACTGGTTTAAATCTTTCCAGCAAGAGGGGAAGGTGTGGCAAAGAGTAATCCAAAAGATTGTGAAGGCTTCTGTCCAGGAGACGATGTCTGCTATTTCAATGACCCATTTCTTAGACCCAATACCACCATTTTTCCCTCCAAAAACGTTTGGGACTGATTTCTTGAGCTTGGATATTGTCTGGTTGTAGGTCGGCCAGGTCTTCCAAAATCCCTGCTGTAAGTTTGGGTCATGTAGCAGCTGTCATTGTTTCCTGCGACCAGTTAGGAGAGACCTTCCCAGCAGTTCCTACACTACTCGTAATTTTGGAAACAAGCTTATAAAATTATAAGACTGGAGCATAACCAGGACCCACCACAAATGCTTTGTTGAGACTTGAAAACGTGGAGGGCACAGATCCAATGGCACCATCACAAGAGCCCCCAACCACTACAGGCAAGTTTTCGCCGGAGACTGCGTTGAATTTATAGCTGAGATGAGAGGACCAGACGACTCAGCCATGTTTGTGGTCCTACCGCTGGAATCTCATTGGGAAGGCAGAAATCTGGCAAGAGCCCTTGAAATTGCCTGTACTAGAGAATTGTGGTTGCTAAGAATATTGTACACTAACGGTTTTCCGTTAACGGCTTAAAGCATTAAGAACCTGTTAACTAAGTGTTAAAACGACTTTGGAAAATGTTGAAGCTGTTAGTAAAACCGTGAGATAGTATAGCTTACCATTAAAAGCATTTGAGAAACCATTAAAGGTATCAGTCCAGGTCGTTGAAAGTTGTTCGAAATTTCATTCCAGGACATTCAAAGCATACGGCAAAGTCATTAGATTTGCATTCTAGGATGTTTAATGAGTTTAGTGAAACCTTAGAAGTTCTTTTTATTTTTCTGTCCTTTGAAATTATAATCATTAGGTAATAGACTTTTAAGTGGCTTTATTGGTTTGTTGTCTTCCAAAAATTTTACTGCCATGGCAACGTGACGGAATCAAATTTCATGACCTTTCTTGCCTTTTTCGTCAGTAGCTGAAAAAACTGGTATTAATAAGTGGTTATTGTAGAGAGTGTCCCCAGTGGGATTTTTGGGATCCAGGATTTACCCTTTTTGGAGCCTGAGATTTGGGATTTTAAATAAAATTTTAATGTGGAAGAGGGATTCAGGATTGCATTTATGGATCGGACGCGGGATTTAGCGTTATTATGAAGTGGGATTCAGGAAATTGTTGTCTTAAAGCACTGAGATCCGGGATTCCAGATGGTGAAAATTTTACTCTCATAATACAACCCCCTCTTTGAAAAAAGCCTGGTTCCGCCCCTGCTCTTAGGTGATAAGAGAAATACATTGTATCGAAGACACATGCACCTGCTACACAGGCTATAATAATATTACAACAAGGCTTGGACATCATAATGTGATGTGATGTAATTAAAAGATTATGTCGAGATTGTGATTGTGATAAAAACTTTTGGGATTTCGGGATGAAGGGAAAATTTTGGTCAGTATGGCAGGATTGAAGATTCCTATTGGGGATGAACCCGCTGTAGAGATATGGCCGTTGTAAGGAGTTGGACATTAGTGGAGGTTCAACTGTAGTTTGAAACCAACAGCTTTCGAGAGGAACCAGATGTCATATCACCCACCACCATCACCAAGAAAACTATCCTTCTTCACAGTACAACAGTTACTTTGTATGTTTTTTGTGCATAACTGAAGCCTGTATGCAGGGTTTATTTTAGAAATTAGCCAATGAGAATCAAATAGGCCCCCTTCTGTAATTTTAGGGGGCCCTTTTTCAAAAAAGGGGATCCCTCAAAAGTTATTTGAACTTTTTGGTACAGACTGTTCCATGAGAAAACAAATGTTTATTGAAATCATCATTACAGACTTGTAAGTACTGAACATGAGGTTAAAATGACTCTTATGCTTTAATGTAAACGAAAAGCTTCTTTCAAAAGAACAGTACTAATCCTTGGCTTTTTTTTGTATCTCATTTGACACGGCAATGTAAATTTTATGCAGCATTTTTTTCCAAATTGCAGAAATCCCGCAAGGCTGCACTCTACAATAAACCCTGTGTATGTCCGTATACTACTAATAATAGTAAAATAACCTACAAAAGTCTGAAATTATGATGAACTTGCTTTGCTTAACCTTTGGTTATTTCTTTTTCAGGCAGAAAAGAGTAATGAAGATTTGTCTTGAACAGATGTTCATGAGTGGCTCCAACATTAGCGAGGTAACTGATCTGAAGGATGTCATTACCTCAGGGAATTAGAGATCACCAGTCATCAGGTTGGTTTGTAGACCTTTATTGGCAATATCCAAGAAAATTTGGTTATCACATGATCATACACCAACTGCCCGACCATCCATCTCACACTTTCTAGGTGCATGCTTTTTGGGAGCCCAGGTGCAACCTGATATTGCACATTCATGTTGTGATAAATTGACAGCTGTCAAAACAGGGTACATGGTGTATCTGATGACCAGTATCACCTGACCGTACTGAGGGCTCAGGTATTGACCCATCAAGGTTGAGTATTTTTTGAAGTTCTCCGCTGACAAGTTACTAGTTTTCAAATGATCTCGCTATCAAGTTCAATTTTTTAAAAATGCATAGGAAATAAGTTGTGTTTATGAGCCACACTATTAAAATTTTGATCTCAAACTGACCTCGGATGCAAAAATTCAGCCAGCCATTACAGACATGGAAGGCAGTTGCTTTTGGCATTTCTCACCATGGTTACACATTGGTCATGCTCTACATCCAATTTTTATGTTCTGATTGGTGGGCTGTGAATTTATGTGGAAAATTAATTAATTTTTTCCACATTTTTACAATAAAAAATGTGGAAAATTTATGCTACATCTGGAAACGTTGTTTACTGATAGCTGAGGGTGACAGAGTTTTGTGTCATCTTGTGATGTTTTTATCTCTTTCTCCACTGGATGTACAAAATGAAATACGTCTGCCAGCAAGATTCTTCTGTTATTCTTGGCTGATTTGTTTATTGGAAGTTGAGAAGTGGGCCTCTTGTCAAAGTAATCGGAAATCCATTTTTTTTTTAAAGAGGGTTGAAAAGTCTCAAGTGATTCTGGCTTTTAAGTTACTTGATGTCTTTCAGGAGCTGCATCTGGACTGGTAAGCGTGAGTAATTATTGTATTTGATGTTTGTTTTGTCTTTTTTTTTTCTGGTTTCATGAAGTCAAGCATAGTTTAAATAAGCTGCTAGTTTATGCACATTTGTAAGATTTGAGACAATGAACTGACCAAGCAGGCATTTGTGGGAAGGGATGAATACAAGCTCCGGTAAAAACACCTGCATGGGTGGGAAGTTAGACCAAAAACAGAGGGGTAGATTCTGTGGCATTTCTCAGAGGATGACATTATGTATGCTGTCCAAGATCAAGAAAGTTGAAGACGACTAACACTCGACCGATTATGAGAATGATGACTGTCAATGGTTACCCACCTGCTAAATTTAGAAATCTATTTAGTTTTGGAAATGTTTGCTGACACGGGCCAGGAAGTCGTTGAATGTGTTGTACAACGGGCCTGAGGTTAACCCTCCTAAGAGCAAGTGGATGTTGAGGAAGTCTTTTCACCCAGCAGTTGTTCCACAGCCCCTATTCAGGCAAAACCTTTTGATGTTAAAATTAATGTGGCAATTTGTCTTGAACAGGGTGTGGCAGATTTTGAGATGCATGTTTATGAGTGGCTCCAACAATAGAGAGGCAGCTGTATTAAAGGATGTCATTACCACAGGAAAGAGATGACAAGTCACTAGGTTGGTTTGTAAACCTTCATTGGTAATACTACTAGTATAGCAAAATAGAATGTAACTAGTAAATTGGGTGGTATTTTGATAAGGGACTTCTCCTGGTTAAATTGGGCATTTCTGATCATACAGTGTGTATAGTCACTTCTTAATTAGAGTCTTAAGTTGTATAATTTTGTTAGTATATGAATGTTATGTGTTTATCCTTATTGAATGATGTTGTTATTATTATTGTTATCATTGATATAAATATAAATAATACCTCTGTTTTATAAGTATTGGTTCTTAATTGAACTGATAAATAGAATATTATACAGTGGAACCTCTTCTTTGAGATACATCTATTCATTCCATTCAGGGGACACAAAATTTGGCCCCAGGCAAATATTCTTATTTATAATCTATATATCTGCTACATTTGTTGAAGGGACACCTCTATTCAGGGGATGCAAAATTTGGCCCCAGACAAATATTCTTATAATCTTTTTATCTGTTACATCTGTTGAAGGGACACCTCTAATCAGGGGATGCAAAGTTTGGCCCCAGGCAAATATTCTTATAATCTTTCATGTGTTACATCTGTTAAAGGGACACCTCTATTCAGGGGATGCAAAATTTGGCCCCAGGCAAATATTCTTATAATCTTTTCATCTGTTGCATCTGTTGAAGGGACACCTCTATTCAGGGCATGCAAAATTTGGCCCCGGGAAAATATTCTTACAATCTTTTCATCTGTTGCATCTGTTGAAGGGATTCCTCTCTTCAGGGGATGCAAAATTTGGCCCCAGGCAAATATTCTTATAATCTTTTTACCCGTTACATCTGTTGAAGGGAAACCTCTATTCAGGGGATGCAAAATTTGGCCCCAGGCAAATATTCTTATAATCTTTTTATCTATTACATCTGTTGATGAAGGGACACCTCTATTCAGGGGATTGAAAATTTGGTCCCAAGCAAATATTCTTATAATCTTTTTGCCTGTTACTTCTGTTGAAGGGACACACCTCTATTCAGGGGATGCAAAATTTGGCCCCAGGCAAATATTCTTATAATCTTTTTACCCGTTACATCTGTTGAAGGGACACCTCTATTCAGGGGATGCAAAATTTGGCCCCAGGCAAATATTCTTATAATCTTTTTATCTATTACATCTGTTGATGAAGGGACACCTCTATTCAGGGGATTGAAAATTTGGTCCCAAGCAAATATTCTTATAATCTTTTTGCCTGTTACTTCTGTTGAAGGGACACACCTCTATTCAGGGGATGCAAAATTTGGCCCCAGGCAAATATTCTTATAATCTTTTTACCCGTTACATCTGTTGAAGGGACACCTCTATTCAGGGGATGCAAAATTTGGCCCCAGGCAAATATTCTTATAATCTTTTTATCTATTACATCTGTTGATGAAGGGACACCTCTATTCAGGGGATTGAAAATTTGGCCCCAAGCAAATATTCTTATAATCTTTTTGCCTGTTACTTCTGTTGAAGGGACACACCTCTATTCAGGGGATGCAAAATTTGGCCCCAGGCAAATATTCTTATAATCTTTTTATCTGTTACATCTGTTGATGAAGGGACACCTCTATTCAGGGGAAAGGGATACTTTTTTCTGAGTCCCAAATCCCAGGTTTTACCTCCATTCAGGGGAAACCTTAGTACTCAGAACATGACTAACCACAAGGAGGTTTGATAAGTTAAAGAGTACACTGATTGCAATGATTGCAGCTTTCACAACATGAGCAATATCTCACTTAAATGAAAAGTGATGTACTGCACTTGTGAGGAACAACAGTGGAACAATTTGTCAGGGAAAAGTTAACTGTGATTTTTTATTTAGCTGCTTAAAAAATGATAACTGCAGCAGATTTCAGAACTTAAATAAATTTGTTGTTGGTCAAATTATTAACAATCCCTTGCCCAACCTTCATTCAAGGGGCACTTCTATTCAGGGGACACTTTCATCATTTTTGTGGTTGTATATACCCTCACTGGAAGCAAGCTCTCCTATTTGGGTGAGCAAAACGAGCTGCGTGACAACGCGCTAGTGAGTGATTTACAAGGAAAGGGGGGTTTGTTTGGTATGTAAATTACATTACACACTTCCCTCGTAACGTGGGTTTGGGCTGCCTGTGATGACAGCATAGCTGACAAAGAATTGGCAGTTGACCATCAAGAAGAAAGACAGAAAGAGTAGGGAGCAGCTGGAGTAAAACGTAAGAGAGGCCTGGTTGGTGATTACCATGGGGAGCTTAGTCTTCTGAATGTGGACGACTTTTCAAATTTAAATGAAACGAGAATCAAAGTATTGAGTTGTTATTCGAGTGGACATGTTGATGTTCCATGTCCAGTGGATAAAAAAAACATATCAGTGGTCAAAAACATTTATCTTTGATGCAGTGGAAAGTTGTTGTGAAAGCAAGTTAATAAGTAAATAATTTCTGTGCACCCTTGCCTATCTAAACTAGACAGGCAGTTGTTACTTTTGTAATCTGCAGCACGTTTGCGGTGACAGTTTTCACGCAGGATGGAAATGAAAATTTGATAGTGATCGTTGCATTAAGCTCTTTTTCTCTCCCCCGCCCCCAGCTTTCTCATCTCCTCTCACATGCCTCTCGTGCGTCTACTTTTCACGATTTCCCCCAAATGCAGAGCTTGCTCACAGGCTATATCCTGAATAGAGGTTCCACTGTGGTAATGTTTCAAGAATTTCTGGGGAAGCATGCCCCAAGAAAAAAAACACCCTAGAAAAGGTGGACTTATGGGCCCCTCATTGATACAGCTGTTTACACATTTTTATTGTCTCTAATTTAACCAGATGGCTACTTGAAACCCCTGACTTTGGATAGTTTTATCCTGTTGCTAATGTTTTGTGTTTTTTTTCTTCCAGGTCAGATGCATATGCCACAAACAGACTGGATCAAGTCTTCAATGTTAAGAATAGAGGTTATCTTCCGTACTGTAAGGACTGCATAGTTTGCTTTGTAATTCAGCTCTTGAGTGAACCAGATAAATAAAATGTGGCTGGCTTGTTCAAAAGGCAATTACTTATCTTATCCAGGACATTACATTAAACTGCATTTAGATGCATTTTAAGGGAGTTAACAATAGAGGATATCTTTAAGGGGTTGGTTTGTGTGCGCACATCCAGTAGTTTACAACATCATTCACACGATTCAAGGTGTATGGAGTTTCCCTTCTCCACCGTTTTTTGCCACAAGATTCATTGATACAATTTTGTTGGAAATTAGAAAGTAAAAAATAAAAGGCAAAAATCGTTGTGTCAGCAGCATTAATTTGGAGAAAGTTTGGCTAGAATAGGAAACATTGTGAGAGAAAAAGGCTCTAATTTGGCCAAAAAAAGGACAAATAATGTACTGCAGGCTTACATGTACACTGATGTGTATGGAGTTTCATATTATTATTCAGTCAAGTCATTTTCTTGTTCAAAGAACCTTACGTATACTTCATGCACTTAAACTGTTTTGAAAAAGGATAACAACAGAAAGCCATGAATTAAGTTTAGAGTGTTGCCGAAAAGAAAATCTCCAATTCAAATGGCAGTCTCTGAACTCAACAACTCCAGAATTTTAGCCAAAAAAATTGTTAAGCCTAGCACTTTCATCAAACAACAACTTTGTTAAAATATTAAAAAGGGCTGATAACTAAAATATCATTCATAATTTTGCAAATTTGAAATTTGAAAACTATTTCAAATTTGAAACTTTGTTAGCACTGTGTTTAGAACTTTGTTTAAAGTTCCCATGATTTGATTTTCACATGGGGAATAAAAGATGTAAAACTGACTGTAGGTAAGATCAGACATGCAGTCTACATTATGGCTTATACAGCCAGCATCAGTAATTGACAGTCTTGCTGATCGACGACTTGACTGGCTAACTGACTGGCTTTTAATAGTGACTGTCTGACTGAATGACTGACTAGCTGACCAACTCACTTACTGGCTAATTGACTGACTGACTAACTAAGACTAACTGACTGAGTGACTCAGACTAACTAACTGACTGGCTGGCTGACTGACTGACTGACTGACTGACTGACTGACTGGTTGACTGACTGACTGACTGACTAACGGACTGACTGGTCGACTTACTGGCTGGCTGACTGACTAACAGACTGACTGGTTGACTAACTGGCTGACTGACTGACAGACAGACTGACTGACTGATTGACTAACTCACTGACCGGTTGACTAACTGACTGACTGATTGCCTGACTTGCTGACTGACTGACTACATAGCTGACTGGCTAACTGGCTGACTGACTGGACAAAAATTTATACAGGCTGTATAATTTGTTGCAAGAAAAAAAGTGACTGGTTGGCTGGATAGTGACTCTACTGTCTAGGCCGGGGCTAATGGGATGATGCAGTGACTGAATGATTTAGAGCTGACTGTTTGACTGTGAACTTAGGACTTTCTAAGCTCATGGCTTACCCTGCTTTCAATCCAACATGGCAACTATATAAAACCAATATTTTTATAATCTAGGATGGCTTGTTTTCTAACTACTGTTTACATGATCATCAAATATTACTTCATGGCCCATTTTGTCCAAAAAACAAACAAACAGGAAAAATTTCAATATGGCAAATATTTAAAATTGATTTTTTTTATCGTTAAGGAGGGCTTGCTTTTTAACTAGATGATCATCAGACATTATTTCTAGGCTTAATACGTATGTCCAAAAACAATCAAATGAAAATTTTCCAATTTTATACCAAACGCTTGGGTTATAAAAAACGCCAATATAGCGACTATGTAAAATAAATATTTTTTAGTCTAGGAAGGCCTTTTTTTTACATGATCATCAGAACATTATTTTCAGGCCTTATATTTCCAAAAACAAACAGAGGAAATTTTCAACCTTTGACCAAAACATGCGTTAGCCCCTTTAAAAAAATCCTTATATGGCCACTGTATACAACAAATATTTTTTTAGTCTAGGAGGGCTTGATTGCTAACTAGATGATCAACAACATTATTTAGAGGCCAATTTTTTCTCCCAAAACAAACAAACAGGAAATTTTCAATTTTTGACAAAAATCATGGGTTAACCCCTTCAAAAAATCTCAGTATGGCAGCTTTTCAGAATCACAAATCTTGGCCTAGGAGGTGCTCGTTTTCCAACTAAATGATCATTAAACATTTTTTCAGGTCCATTTTGTCCAAAAGCAGAAAGGAAATTTCCAATTTTTGACTAAAATCTTGGGCTTACCCTTTTGAAAAAATTTCAATATGGCGACTATTTAAAATTGATTTTTTTAATTGTTTAGGAGGGCTTATTTTTAAGTAGATGATGATCAGACATTATTTCTAGGCCTAATATGTCCAAAAACAAAAAAATGAATAATTTCCAATTTTGGATTAAACTCTGGGTTAACCCCTTCATAATAAACCAATGTGGCGACTATGTAAAATGAATATTTTTATAGTCTAGGAAAGGCGTTTTTGTACTAAATGGTCATCAAACATTATTTCAAGGCATATTCTGTCCAGAAACAAACAAAGAGAACTTTTCTATTTTTTTTTTTACCAAAATCATTTGTTAACTCTTTTAAAATGATCCAATATGGCAGCTATGTAAAATCAATAATTTTATAGTATTGAAAGGCTTTTGTTTTGAACTAGATGATTATCAAATATTATTTCATAGCTTATTTTGCCCAAAAACAAACAAAGAGGAAATTTCCAGTTTTTGTGTTTATTCTGATTCACTCAGCTAGTACTTTAAGCTCAAAATACGGTGTTTCGATACAGTTTTTCAGAGACCACACCGATATTTTTCTTTCGCCTTAGTGTGAGTATTGTTAATGTTTTACATTCAAAAGATGCGAAAAAATGTATGGTCCGCATTAATTTGGAAAAATTAGCATAACATCAAAACAGGGAATGTTGTATAAAATGAAAAGAGCCAATTTGGCCCCAAAAATGGGGCCAAAACGGGTGAGTCCAGAACGGTACTGTTTTTGGGGCCAATTCAGCCCCACTGAGATGGGGCTGTTTTGGTACCAAAATTTGGGGCTAAATTGACCCTTGCATCGGGGCCAAATTAGACCAAGTAAAGGGTCAATATGAAAAACACTAGGGCCATTTTGGATTTTCCAGTAGCCAAAACAGCCCCCTCAAATTTTGGCCCTCTTAAAAACTACCCCTCCAAAAGTAGCCGATTCAGCCCCATATCGGGCCATTATGGCTTTTTTTAATTTGGGTGGTGGCCTAAAGATTTTTTCCCTTAATTTATTAGGTATTGACAACTAAGGCTTATTTCAAACATTTATTCAGTTCTGAATAAGTTACTGTGATCTGTGTACATCATAACAACGCGTATTCTAACCTATTTATGTAACATTATCTTCGGTTAATCTCAACTTTTCTAGATTGAACATTTAGAATTATTGGAGAAATTAAATTGGCCAAGAGAGACACTTGTCTTCGGTGCCATCAAAGTAACTACTTCTTAAAACGGTTTTCACAAAAGACAAAGTCAAAATCATAATCAGCTTCATAGGAACACTTAAAACCTATAGTGAAAATCAAAAATTGGAGTTGTAAAGGGTTTCATTAATTAAAGCTCACCAGAATTGGAGTCAATTAAGGTTTCTTTGATAACTCCCCTTTTGACAAAAAAAAAAAGATTGTCAGAGTTGGCCAAGTTCTCCTGCTAACAATTCCGACAATGTATATTAGATTGAAGTAAAAGAGTAGTAAGAGCAATAATGAACTAAGATGCTTTAGCTATATCAATTCTTCAGATTCTGCTTATGATGTAGAAAACCAGATTAAGCAGGGGTGGAATTGTTGAAGGATAAACCACTTACCAGTCAAAATTCTTGTTCCCATGCTTTATAGTTTTCACTAGATCAAAAGTGAAGGAGTCATAATTGGAGTAATTATACCCTGTTAGTGTTTTATCTAGATCAACACTCTATGCTTTTTATTACAGTTCCGACTCTATCTTACTAGTAAACCAGCCCTTAATGACTTGGCAAATGTTTTAAACTATATTTTACTCCACAGATATTATGTTTAAAAAGTCTTGCCAAATCTTGGTAGATATAATGGTGAAAGAAAGCTTCCATGAAAAAAATTTTGACAATTTGGCTACACTTCAGGAGGTTGTCCTGAATTTACATTCAGCAACAACTGAGGCATTTGCCAAGTCATTAAAAAAGGGAGGAAACATTGACAAGTGTCTACCCCAGTCCACTTTCAAGCAATGCCTGATCTAGAAAAGTCAAGATGGCTTTGCATTGGGTGTATGATACATTAAATACATAAAAACACCCAAGCAATACTAAATTAAATCTGTATAAATCAGCCATATTGCCTTACTTAACCTATTGCCACCTGACTTGGCATTTCTGTAGTGCTACCGACAAAAGAAAGCTTGAACGGGTCCAAGAAAGAGCACTACGCGCAGTTTTCCTAGATAAGCAATCAAGCTACCAAGCATTGCTGGACAAAAGTGACCTAACGACTCTTCAGAACAGAAGACTGCAAGATATTGCTATCCTTATGTATAAGGTGAAACACAAACTATGCCCCATCAAAATATCCGAGCTATTTCACGCGCATTGCTCACCCTACAACTTGAGGACGGCAGAGTTCGCCATTCCCAGATTTAGGACCAATAAATATGGTAAACACTCGCTCACCTACCTGGGACCAAAGTTGTGGAATAAGCTGCCAAGCGAAATCAGAACTCTCCCATCATTATTTAGTTTCAAAAATTGTATTCGTAAATTTGATCTAGGTGTAATGATAGACGACGACAATTGCTCCAATTGCATCCTTTGTAATTCTTAATCTTTTTAAATCAATTATTTCATTAGTTGATAGTTGGTAGGTTTTTTAACTATGTTATATTGTTAGGTAACTATAATTGCATCCTTTGTAATTCTTAATCCTTTGTAATTCTTAATCTTTTTAAATCAATTATTTCATTAGTAGATAGTAGGATTTTAACTATATTATATTGTTAGGTAACTATATTATATTGTTAGGTGTCCCCAATTAGTAGAGGGGTTCTTAACCCCATCGGCTAGACATTTCAAGACACATTAATAAAGTTTATGTATGTATGTATGTATCACTGCATCAATCTTCTTCTGGAAGGAAGCTGGCAAATAATGCCTCCCTTTGTCACAACAAAATCCTGAATTTTCCTGTCAACATCTGCATCCCTCTGCAATAAAAACAAATGTTCTAATTTTAGAAAAATGATAATAACAATAATCAAAACACAACAAACAGTGCCTACACATAAAAAGTCAGTATGGTCATAACAATACTATTGTCAAAACAATGTTGGTTTAATTACTTCTTTCCAGTG
Source organism: Porites rus (assembly GCA_964035705.1). Taxonomy (NCBI): domain Eukaryota; kingdom Metazoa; phylum Cnidaria; class Anthozoa; order Scleractinia; family Poritidae; genus Porites; species Porites rus. Next base: position 20,909,251 of record OZ037994.1, on the reverse strand, counting down.
TTCAGGTATGCACGTAGGGTATACTATATAAATTATAGTGTGTTGAAATTATGCTTCCTTTATGTTATGGGAAAAAGAATGATAGCATAATTATGTCTAATACATTCACACATCAATGAGGAGGTAATTACAGTGTGCATGTCCTGATTTTAAAAGATTATTTTAGTACATTTATTTGCCACCAATCGAGAAATCTTGCAGCTGTAAATCAAAATTCATTAAGTATTATGTATCCATTACTATTCTGTGAGATTTGGTGTAGTCTGGTGATGGGAATGGCCCCCAAGGGATACCTTCATAATAAAAGCTAAATTGCATCTCCATTTCGTCTGACTTCCACTTGTGTCTGGGCTTCCTAAGCATTTAGGGTTCAATGTACAGCTGATTTTGTAGCACTCCTGTGGTATTTTGTATCACAATATCAGGAAAAACATTGTATTCCCAAAACACCTACCTCTACAATAGTGATAACTTCCTCCCGAAGTCCTCTTAGCACTCTGATCAATGCCGCGGAACCTTGTTCACTACCAAAAGGATGCCTGGCTTTCTATTTCTGCAATAGGAGAAATGTTATTAAATTAAAACTGGTTTCCTTGGAGCACCATGTTTATTTACACACAGTTCTGAGTAATTCTGGGAGCAAATTGACTGACAGACCCTCTTACCTCAATCACACCTGCAGAATTCTGCAACCTAAAATTCTATTCACATTATTCTTTTAACCCTTTAAGCCTTACAAGTGATCAGTATCAAATTTCTTCTTGTAATATCAATACTTTGTTTCATGAGAATTATGGACATGATCACACAATTTGCTTTATATTTTATCAACTTCTTCCCACAACTTCTGTAGGATACGAATAGGGGCAACAAATGAGAATTCAAATTTTGATCTTAGGGTTTAAAGGGTTTTAAATTTCTCTATTTTTATAATTTTAATGCATTTATTTTGCACTTATTTATCAGACAAGAGAAATAATGCATTGGTAAGGTAAACCTTACTTTAAAACAAAACAAGTACTGAAATCTACAGTGTAAATGTATAACCAGACCACTCTACCACTTGATATGGCGGTTTTTTCATTCTGTTTATCATTCTCCCTGTTTTTTAAATAGGGGACAGTGAGGGGATGGAAGAAGTGCTTTTTAACTCCTCCACTGGCTTAACTACAGAATACAGGGTCACTTATTTCCTTATCATTAGATAATAAAAGCATCTAATGACTCGTTCTTCAAAGCCTTCCGACATGGTGGACTTGAGTGATCCGGAATTCTGTTTAATCAAAAACGTGGTTAAAATAGCTCAGACTTTTGCATTTGGTAGAAAGAAAGCGAATCAGGGCGGCTTACCTGGTCTTACTATCGTCTTTTTCCAGCAAAGTCTTGAATCTTGGAGAGCGTTTGTTATATTTGTGCAGTTCATCTTGAAAACCGTTGCGCCTCACGAGGTAGCCTGAAATTCATCCGATTGCTTCGAGTCGTTTTCTCCTCTCAACAACGTCTGAATCGACCGGCCGTTAATGCCGTCCAGTGACGTCACTCACTACCCGAAAACCGGGTAGTGATTTTGATTGGTTGATTGTCTAAACATTCGCATAATTATCTATAATTATGAAAAATTTTAGCGGGATTGTCGCTTGATATTCAGCGGATCGCATCCCCGGCATTCTTTCGTGTAGTTCAAACATTTCGATAAGCTTAATCTTTATCTTAAACAGCAAAATTGCCCTTGTCTTCGAAACTGAAATGCTAAATCGAGTTGCGAATGAAGGATCATTGCGGAGAGTCGGTAGGTTTTTCATTTGGAGCCGCTTTGTGGTTTCGGCGGCCGGTGATTTTGTTTACGCGAAGTTTTCTGAGTTCAATATTATAATTTGACCTTCTTGCTATTTTTACAAGTGTAATGATTCTGTTAGCTTTTCTTTCTTGTTTCCTTGTTTTTTCTTCGTTAAGGACCAAATAGCTTCTTTTCAATTAAAGCAAATCATTGTGTTTTTGAACTAAGTGTTCCGTGTGTGTGTTTATTTCATTGCGTGATTGCGACCGAGTTTGATTCAGATTATAGAATTCAGTACAACCGGTTCAGAGTTGTACTGCATGCAGTTGATAGTTTGAACGTTAATCATGAATTACGATCGAAAAAAATAAAGCAATTCTGTATCATGCAGACATTTTTAAACGATATTTCTCGGTTTGCCACTTGAAAATCGTGTTTTACTTTTTGCATGAATTAAAGCAAAGGTCAAGGAGTAGTGACGTCACTGGACGGCATTAATGGCCGGTCGATTCAGACGTTACTGAGGGAGTAATAACGACTCGAAGTAATCGGATGAAATTCAGGTTACTCACGAGGCTTCTGTCTCCGATTCCTCACGACGAACTTCAAGAGCGAAGTGATGGATCAACGACGGCTCATAGTTCGAAAATGATTAGTAACAACACCTTGAATGTCCTTTGATGCTATCGAGAAGTATAATACAAGACTCCTGATCCCCAAAGAAACTGACATGTTCGCAACCGTTGCAATACATTTCTTTGTCGGATCACATGTAAAAAAGCCAGAATCTGGACTTTTTTCTGATTGGATAGGAAACAATACGGATGATTTGCGCTGTTCCAATTGGCCAAAATGCCGCCATCCGTTAGTTGTTGTTGATTTCAGTCTGCATTTTTGCTTGCGTCATGAGCAGTGAATACACACGCGAGTTCGTTATAAAATTTCTGCCGGCTCAGTTTCCTTGAATTTGAAGAATGCCTAAATAGAAATTTCACCCATTGAAATATTTTCCATCTCATCGTATACTAAAAAGTTGCAGTCAAAAATTCACCGATCATTTGAATGCAATTTGATACCGGCTACAAGTTACAGAAGCGACAAACGGGTTCACTTTTCAAATAGTCAATTCATGAATGGAATCTTGACCTGGTTTGATTGTAATTCCTCCTTCAGAAACCTGCGAATTATTCTGAAGGATCTTCGCTTTCACAACACCTTTCAGTTCGTAAAATATGGTGCTTCAGCCTAATTTTTTTTTCACTGCTTTCGGCACAGAACGAAGTCAACGAGCTTTAACCAGTAAATTCTTTATTATTTGTAGCTCTTAAATAAAGGTACGGCAGCTCCAGCTAGCAGTATTTGAACGCATTTAAAATTCTTTTTAGGTAGCGCCATCCGAACATGGACGTACTTAAAAATTTTCTTTTCCCTAAAATTGATTGTAAAAGAGACATTATTCGCGCCAAAATTTGATTCCCGTATGGTAAACACTTATTGACTAATAACATGACAGGTCAAGGAGACGTTAGATTATGTAAATTAGGGGGTGGTTAACGGCTCGTTAAATGAATGTATCAGGCGTTATTTTTTTTCCTCTCTCGAGCCAAAGAAACAAAGAAGCAGAAAAAAAAACGCCTGATCTCAGGTTAATGGACGCCAAAAGGGCGACACCAAAGAGCATATGCAGAGGGAGAGCCCGCTGATCAGTTGTGCATTGTTTCCAGGCCGTCTGCCAGGACCCATTATGTTTTCGATTGAGTACATGTCGTGTCATTTTTAGCCTGCGTGACAGGCGTTCGAAATTTTAAAAACCTTTTACTTATAAATCAGAAAATATATGTACATGGCTGGGTCTTTATTTGCTATCAACACCGAGAGATATTGTACTGTAACGCCCTCCCGGCGTTTAGTTTGCGTGACGCATCATGTAATGTTATCGATATTGGAAATCTAATCATATGCAGAACATTCGGGAGCGTGATTGTAGTTTTGTTTCCGATTTGTAGCTTCGCTCGAGGCAAAGGTTCACTCGAAACCATGATTTAACTTACAGTCTTTGACGGTCGTCACGGTTTTAGGTCTACGTTAAAGTTATCTTAGTTCCTTGCTCTACTAAACGGACCGTACTTTGGATTGTGTCAGACGTATGGTTACTTCAACGGAACACCGCGGTCTCCTTGTTCCCCTTTTGACAGCAAAAGGCGGTCACTCCGCATAGACCTTATTGGGGCCGAATCGGAATTTTTATTTGGCTATCGGAAGGGCCAAAATGAGAGGAAGTGCCAAAGTAGCTTTTAGTGTAGCCAATTCAGAAATTAGATGGGCCGAATTGGTACCATCTAGAACTGTTTTGACCCTTTCTGTCCAAAACGGCCCAGCATGTTCCAAATCGGCCCTCGAGAAATTGGGGCCGATTTGGCCTTTGGGGTCGATTTGGCTCTTTTCATTTTACAGTGTATACTAACGGAGACTTTTGACCGGTTTGTAGGCAACGATTGCCTTGAAATTTCAAGGTGTTACAGTGAGTCAATCTTAATGAAAGTTTCAGACATTATTATGCACATCATAGAGATTACTTGATTAGGTTTAAAAAGAATTTGTCAAGCCGTTGTAGAGATACACAGAAAAGCGCTAAAAATCCACATTTAGAATAAAGTTGCGCTTAGACAGGTGGTGAGATAATAGCCCAGTTTTCAGGATCGCATGAAAAAAAAATACACCAAAACTTCCAAGCAGTGAAAAATGATATTAAGCCGCATTCTGACGCTACTTTGGACTAATTTGAGTGATTTAGAACTTCTTTATTAAACAATTTATCACGGCTATTCAATCCAAAATCATTCAGTGCTAAAAACTTCATAACGATCAGACAGGGATAAAATCACTTTTTAAGACGAATGAAAAATATCGATATGGTCTCCGAAAAACTCAATCGAAACAACTTAAAATGTTGCTTATCGGAAAAATTATAGGAATTTTCGTGGGTGAAAGTTCTCTTAATAGTGTTGTCAAGTCCTTTTTTGTTTTTCCAAGTTCGCATTGACACTTGTACTTTGTTGTTGAAGTACTTTTGGTCCTCTCAAAAATCAAGGCTCGGACACAGCGAAGCATTACGCGCAGTAAACTTACGTCGTTTTTTAGCGTTGAGGTTGTTGCTTGCGATGTGTAAAGAAAAGCAATTTGTTTAATTCAATAAATCCTTAACAACATTAAATGCAACAATCTCTTTGTTGGAAAACGGTGTAAGTTAAAGGTTAGTTTATACTAGCGATATAAACGCAAGCAAAACCGGTACAGCTAAGTTCAGTGAGATTGTCAAGAAAAGAAGCATAAGCAGAAACATGGGAAGACGGAACACAATCATTCTTTTCTTGATCATCACTAATTCACAAAATTAAAGAGCAAGCGCAAGAAGAAATAAAACAAAATCTTTTGATTTTCTTGTACGTGTGCTTTAAGTGCGTTAATTACTGTTGAGAATAGAAAGAATAAGTGCGTAGTTTCTCCTGTGTTTGTGTTTATTCTTGTGCTGTTACGTCCGCACTTAACTTGTGCTTGTGTTTATGTCGCTGGTGTAAACAAGTCTTTACTGCGCGCAATGTTTTGCTGTGTCTCAGCCTTTAGGGTGTTTATCTGGTTCACTCAAGTAGTTGGATTACAAAGTAAACAGCACGGGTACTGAAGATAACAATACTTTATTGAAGAAATAAAACTTGTCTCTGTTGTCCATTTATTTACAATAAAAAAAAATATATTAAAAAAAAAGTAATCTAGCCTTTCTTTGCCCCTGCCGGGTTGCCTCGGCTCTGCTCCGAGTCGGTGTTCATCCTCCTGTGCTCATTTAATATTCCAACTTTAAAACCCTGGTCTGTTTTATCTATTTCCTTCATTCAAGCTGGGGGCAGTTGGACACTATGAAAATTCAGCAGTTTGTTCCTAAGTAGAGTGAGTTGTTGTTAAAAGGTGTGGGTAGTATTATGACAAAATGAATGAAGCCCCAAGAACAAAAGAAGCAAACTCTCACCTTCCTCCACACTGTCCTCCCCACTTGGGAACAAACGGCCAAATCTTCCAGGTGCCAAACTGCCCCCTACATGAATTAATTACAGGATCAGATAAAGTTTCCCAGGATTTCTCAACTGGAATATCTCAGAGGACATCAGAATTCACACCTTCTCAGAGGCAGAGCTTCCACAGCCCAGAAGGGGCGAGGTTGGCTAGATTAAACATGACCTTTCCCAAGTGATGGGCTCCTAATCTTGTGAGTGTGCCACCTTAGATCTGAAATTAAATAAGAAGCTAAAATTTTAAGTAGATAATGCAAGCCCATTAGCACTTTAAAAACATAATAGCCCTGTATTACTTGGTGTTACGATAAAATTCCCAAAAAGAGAAAGACTTAGTAATAATCCTACCTTTTCACTAGTTTTTTATAACCAACAATTGCTGGTTTGCTAACAGGCAAAACCTAGAGTAAAAAAAAAACAACAACAACAACAACAAAAACAAACAAACTGACAACTGTTATTTACGAAGGAACTTGTGTAACACCAAGAAATGTCGACCTGCATATTATAAATAATCCGAAAAAGAGAATGTGATTGTAATCAATAGTCTGCTGCCTTGAATACGCTACTAGGTTCTTTGAAAGCTACAATACAATACAATATTCTTTATTTAACGAAGGTGACGCAATAACCCAATAGTTATCTAACTTACGGCCTTCAAAAAAGCTATTGCAAAAGTTCTTTGTGCTCTCCGATGGAAAAACCGTTGTAAAGATGCAACTTTGTAAGTTGTCAAATCAGTGCTAATTTTTGTTTCTAGAGTTGAACTAGAATGAAAGTTGGCAATAAAAAAACAGACCAGTGATGACCTTACACACTATTAAATAATTATATCAACGAAATATTAAATAAATTAAATCTAACCTAAATAATGTCCCTGAGTTGAGACGCAGAGCTTTGTATTGCTGAAGGTTAATCCTTACATGCTAAGCATATTATTTTTCTATTTTTTTGGTTTTGTTTTGTCTCTAAATGTTTCATTTTTGATGGTACAATTTTAGAAGGCAGCAAGAACTTATGCCTTGTAGTATGCCAAAAAATTAGATTTGAGAAAATGAACCAAAAACTTAATTTTTTCTCTGTGGTCCTATATATAAAGGTTATCCAAAAAGTATTCAAATTGACTTTTTTTAAAATGCCAATACAGAAATATTTACCCTAGTCTCTGGCTAAGAATGATTTATGCTAGAGAAAGGTAAATTTATGCTAGTTGAAGCCTGGTTAAAGGTCTTAATCGTGCTAATGAGCTTGCTGTTTGTTGTGTAAATATTATAGGATTATAATTACAATGGCTTCACTTGACTACAGTAAAAGAAGGTCTTCATAATCCTTGAATTACTTAATTAAGAAACCTAGTAGTTTGCAGTTATATGAAACAATTGTGCAAATGGTCTAAAGACAAATGGTAATAATAACAAAAATAGTTAAAATGCAAAGGAAGCAATATTGTCAACTGTTGAAATTTTGGAGGCAAAAAATCTCAAAGTTAAATATGATTTCCTGAATTTTCCCAGGGTACAGTACCTGCAGGCTGAAATGTATGCGAACTATGATATTAATAATTATTTGTGTTTCAGTGCTTAAGTTTGAGATTGAAATTCTCTGATCAATATTTTTTTGCCCCTAGATAGTATAAACAAAATTAATGAGGTTTTAATCAAATTTTATGAGTTTTCAGTTTTTAACTGCTTCCTTTGCTTATTAATTTAAGAACAACCCCACTTAACGATCAATTTGCCTACTCAAATCTGAAACCAATTATACCCAGATCACTTGTCTAAATAAACTTTGCTCTTAACCTGGGAAGGGCAGAAGATACCTGTCCTTCCATGAAATTTTGGTAGCGAGGTGTTGACTCCTATATTATCATTCAAAAAATAAAAACAAATTAATGACCAAGGGATATGTTCCCACCTAGCAAGCCCAGTGATGTTAACCAAGATTCCACAGAGCAGTTTAAAACTAAGGTTACCTGTTTTCAGCCAAAATTGAATTCATTTAAGTCCCCATTTCAAATGGGTGCAGACTGGTGTGTTAAAATATATTTTTAAAAAATTGCTAGTAATTTGACTAACATTTTATGAAAAACAAAATAATGGTAACCTGGATGTATTGAAGCAAGATAGCAATTATAGTTTATGATTGGATTACAATGTATTACTGTCCAGCAAGAGTCCTGGAAACCATTTTTGTATTTTCAGACCACATTACGTGATTTTCCCTACCCTACTTCAGGTATGAACTGTAATTGTCTTTAAAAGTGGAATGTAGCATATCCTATCCGACCCCGGTTCCAGAATACACAAAATGTTTCTCTACTTCATATATAGCTCTATTTTATATATAACTTATGTAGCTTATGTACATGTCAGGGAATACTCTCTCACAAAGACCTATACCCTCCTACTGAAATTTCCAGTGAAAGGCAAGATTATTTCAGAGAAAAAAAAAACATAACATCTTATACAAGCCATCAGCTAGCTCACTTATCCAGTTTACCATGACAAGCTTGGAAACTGGTGCAAAGAAAACTGGTGGTAGGAACCTTAAGCTATCAAGGAAGGCACAAGGAGGTATCCATGGTAACCTGCAAGCAGCAACTTTAAAAGTGGCCACATCAATTGTCACATTGATTTGATCATCAAACTGCTAAAAATCTACAACCTGTGCTTCAAATGTGACCTTCTGTAAACTTAACATTGTTTGACTCCCACTGTAGAAAGCGATGACTGGTGTGATGCCATGACTGAATTACCCATGGAATAATGTCTGTGGAACAAACATAGAAATTTCATACTAATGACCTATCACCTAGGTTGTGTATCTGATTGGTTGAGTCGTGGGGTAAATTTGCCTCAAACAAAGGGAAGTACTTCCCAAATCTGAGTAAGTGATATGTCATCAGTATAGAATTTCTGCACTCCTTCCTCAGATGATGTTTCATGGCATCTCAAAATGTTGGCTGGTTTCTTTGACAAACAAACTCACTGCTTAATGGAATCCTGTAGTGAAAATGTTAACTTTTAACTAACTGGTTGAACAAACAAGTGCCAGGGAGCAATTTTTAAACTGAAGACGACAAATTAACATTCCTTGAAAGAATAATTGATTCATCCAATAAATAACACTTCCCAATAACCTCTGTTTGTGCAATGGTGGCACACACACTGGAATTATTACTACAATGTACTAAAAATGTGGAATTTAACTTTAAGATAATAATATTAATGAATTAATTTCAGTTTGTCATATGACTGAAAAAGTGTCTAGATGCATATAAAATGTAAAAGATTTTCGAACTGAATCCACCTGTCCTTATTAAGAGACCAGTGAAAATAAAATTAATCTTCCCTGATAAAAAGTAAATATTTAATTTCGGCAAAATTAATAGACTATTTTCTGGAATCCTTACAATACTTAAAAGTAATTTCTGAAGGTTGCAATTGTTTTCCAACAAAAACACAGCTATTATAAGGAAGTTCTTTCAGTCATACAACAACTGGTTATTAAATGATTGTTGTATATTAATTTTTATGTGATATATAATATTTTAAGTTCTTTTCTTATGTCTAAGAAAAAGTTGTGTGAATGGGGGTTGTGGAACAACAGCTGGGTGAAAAACCTCCCCATACGTCCACTTGCTCCTAGGAGGAAAACCCCAGGCCAGCCATACCCATCATTCAGGCCTCCCGGGCAGGGCCAAAACTTTTGACTTACTTTTTGTCATCAGGTTTTCTATGTTATTATTATTGCTATTATTTAGAGAGTGAGATAATATTAAACTAAGATGTTTTAAAATAATAATTACACGATTTCTAGTCAATTAAAATATCATGCAATACAAACCAGATGCTGCAAGACTCTCCACAATGCACAGCCCAACTCTTGACCTGGTACACATGATGTCTCATATCACTTGCCCTCTATCCATCCTCTCTATTCTCTTCTAAACAAGGTTCTTGTACTAGGTGATGTCATCCAGCCAGCTCTAGTTTGCCCTCTCCATTGCCCAGCCAGCTGTCTTGTTTCCCCTTGAGTCTGTCCTCTCCATTATCCAGTTGCCTTGTACTACATGTAGGTGTATCTTATGTGATTCTGCTGATTGATGTGTTTCCATCTAGTGTCCAACACTGTTCGCCCATGTAACCCTCTCTCAGTCTATCATGCTTGTTATTGTTTTCTGATGGACAAGAAAGAAAATTCATTTCACATGAACATTTAAAATTAAAGGCACCAGTAAATTTTAACAATAAGTGCTTCTACCAAAAGATGTATTCTGAGTGACAGGCAAAGGGTATATGTACATGTATTACCAATTTGAAAAATTTTTACGTTACATGTATCTTCCAGAGTACGACTGATACAAAGGTCGACAACATAAGGCAGCATTCATTATGTATACTGCAGGGGGCGGGGGCACAGAGGATATTTTTTAAAAGGGCAGAATTTTTTAAGATCCCCCATACATCATAGAGAAGTTTTTGACACCTCCCCCCCCCCCCCCCTCCACCCAGTCTTGCAAAGGAAAGTAAAATATAGGCAATACTGATGAAATGGTGGAGAGGTCAATGTTTAAAATAAAAAACTAACAACAAAAGGTAACGAAAGGTTCACAGAGTTTTGTGAAATAAAAATATCCAAAGAAGAGGATATAGGTACAAGCACTCTACTTTTTAAGGCCAAAACTCTGTCTCAAATCACTTTGGCAACTGAGGGAAGTGACTTAATCTTCAGTGGGGATGCTCTTGAACATGAAGATTCTGCTATCCATTACTTAGAGAAGCAGTGTTGTTGATGTTGAAGATGATGATAATGATGATGGGAACGATGATGTTGTTAATGCTGCCGATGATGATGATCACAATGATGATTATGGTGGAAAAGAAGACGGTACTAAGAATTTTGGTGACAATGATGAAGATTAGAACATGCCTTCACAAAGAAAGTTGTAATGTGTTTTGTACAGTTTTATAATGACATTTGTCACCAAATTTTAAACTGGTGACATTTTTTTCAAGTTGTGTATGTTATAGATTTTGAGCTATCAAACACTTTAAGACATTCCAATGTCAACTTGTTTGCATAGGAATACTAATTATAAAAATTTAATATTTTGCAGGGGCATAGCCAGCCAATAAACCTGTAGATTCGGGCCTACAAATTTTTGGTTTGATCACTCTATCCACTTGTAATAAATTATGTGTTGTTGGGGTGAGCTGAAAAGCTTAAGAGCTCAAAGTGTTGGTGAGGCCAGTAATTATGTGGAAAGGAAAGTCAGTCAGGCCTACAACTAGTCGAAAAGCTGGCTACGCCCCTGCTTTCTATGGCTGTTATGTTACTTTATAGAGCTCTATAGTGTGATTCCAGAAAATATCCATACCAACCCCACAGAAGGGATCGGATTTTCCAGGAGGGAGGGGGGGGGGGGTCAATTTGCCTAATATTTCAGTGGGGAGGAGGGGTGCACGATAGGGAAATATTTCCCGAGGGTTCTCGTGATGCGTAAGAGTGTAACAAAGAAAAAACAAAAATTTACCATGACAATTTATTTGCGAAGATTATGAAAAACTACGAAAGTTAAAGAGCTACTAAACATAAGGATTAATGAACATAGCAAACATAATTATTTTGTCAGTCCATTGACGTGACGTCTCACGCAAAACAGTTTGCCATTTTTGAACAGATTTTACAGGACTTTTATTATTACTAAAAAAGTCAAGTGTTTTTATTGTAAAGCTAATTACTTTTACAGTGTAAGTCAACAGCAACTACAAAATTTCAATGAAAAGTTCAATCTTTCTTTAACTGGAAAATTGCCGTTATTTCTGTGTTTAGCAGTAGCCACTGAAATCAGGGCTAATGAATGGACTGAAATGTGTGATTCCAGAAAATATCCATACCACCCCCACAGACAGGATTTGCCATATGCCACTGCATCAAGAAGAAAGCAAGACTTGAAGAAGTATAAACAAAGAGATCAGGACAGTGCGAGTATCAAATTTTGTTAGACCAAATTTGCATACATGTGTATTTGAGTTTGCCGTAAAATTGCACGTTGCTGATTTCATTGATAAGAAAATTGCCATGCAATGTTTAACGTGCTGGAAAAGACTCTCGAAACTTCTTTGTGATAGAGAAACAGTCAAGTGAAGAAGAAATGCAACCAATTAAAAAATTTTTTTGCGTAAGGCCATCCCCCTTTTTTTTCATTTAGCGTTGCATGCGTTTCCTGATATTGGGTTGGTCGGTTGGATTGAAAAAAAAAAAAACTAAAAAAAATCACAAGAAGTCTCAGAATAGAAGGCACTGGTACCCCAGGACAACGTTAAAAGTTAACATTCTTCACAAAATACATAATTATTATACTGTAAAAAATGTTCCTGTTTTTGTTCCTGTTTTTCTCTATGCTGTTACTAATATGCTCATTTTTCAGATTGAAAGAATTATTTCAAGTGAAAAATGGTTTAACTACATTGTTACTTTTTTTTTTGGAAAATGCCAAAAAATTGGGTTGGTCAGACGACACTAAAGGGAGAAAAAAAAGAGGATGGCCTAAAAGATAAAAAATATTATTTCGGGAAACTTGTTGAAAGAAAACTTAAATATTGAAGGGTGTTACTAAAAAGAGTAATGCAGTAACAAGTAACGAGTAACGGAGTAACGACAAAACGAGTAACAGGATAAAAATTCAAGAGGTTAAGAAAATAAATCAATCATTCCTAATGAAAGAAAAAACATAAAAATGGTTGTAATATCATAATAATGATCTTTACCAATCTCGAAAAATAATGTGTATTCCAAAAAGTGTTTAAAACAACGACCTCAACCCCCCACTCCTCCCTTCAGCAAAGTCCAAGGTATTTTCGCGCCGAAAAAGTCACCTGGCTATGGCTGTTATAGGGGGCCGACCTGCACCCATTCCAAACAAGGATTGTGATTGGCTGGGAAAACAATGGGGATGGTGACATAACAATGCCCCTATCGCTGAAAACAATACGTAGTGCAGGTTACAGGGACCAATGAAATAAGAGGTTTGGATGGGTGTACGGTTATTTTCTCACAGCCATGAGGAGACCGAGAACAACCATGCATGGAGGAAGGTGAGGTACACATTTTCTTTCTGATTGCCACAATCATTTCATTTCAAGAAGAAAAAGCTCTGTCAGGTAAATCAAAATCATAGAACCTTGTTGGGCCCTTATTACGGTTACCAACTAACCAATAAAAAGTACTCGATTGCCAAGGCTTACAAACAGTTTACTTGTTTATTACTCCCGGGGTTATTATCTTTTCTGCTCAACTTTCAATGTCTTGCAAATGTCTTTTAACTCCTCTCGAAAATACGGGATTCAACTTAATACTACCTTCCAAAGGTTAATTACAGTGAACTTTTCTACCGGTTTAAAAGGAACTATAAATTATGTTTAAAAATAACCTCCCCATGTAAAGATTGTGAAACAGAGTGCAGAGCGAGACTAGTTTTTAGATCGATTTTCAATTAAAGTAAAGTAAAGAAAAGAAACATTCAAATGGATTGGTTTGCTCGAAGTTGCATTTAACATCAATCAATGCAGAATAACCAAAACATTGTTACTGCCAGGGCATGAAATTAACTCTTTTTTGTAGCATCCACTTGGCTACTTAATACTCAAAGTGGTAGCCAATTCCATAAGTCGAATAAGTCCTGAGTCCCCAGAAAAAAACATATAAACAAAACAAAGCAAGAAGAAACAGAACAAACAAGGAGAAAACAGCCGGTTTACTAGAATGATGTTATTTTAGAGCAGAGATCCTCCAAATCGACAAGTTTTGAACCCAAATAATTCTAGCAGGTAATCAAAGTAAGCAAAGAGGACCCCTACATATCTACTTGGCATTCGCCAACAACAGAGTTTCGTAGTGAAATATGTGCCATTTTGCATGATCGTCATACAGACATTGGTGTTTGTATTGGTTGCAATTTCACGCCCTGATAACATGCAATTACACGAACTCATTGTGAGCCAAATTTTAATTTGTTAAGCCTGGGCTTAAAGGATGGCTTAAAGGCAGCTACGCCCCTGTCAGCGCTGAATTCTGTCAGGGACTTTTCCACTTCTGGTCACACTTCGGCAAACTTTAAAAATAAATATTGGTGTGTTACATGAAACGCCTGAGCTAAGACTGATAACAACAACTAACAGTATTTTGAAGTCGTAGAAGAGCCCTCGTTTCCACTTCTGTGGTCTCCCACTTATAATCCCTTCGGGAAAGGAATGATCATGTCTTCTTCTAGACGTACTTTGAGATCAGTCTCTTATATTAGGACCTAAGAGCTGAAGTGGCACTTGCAGATGGCCTTTACCATCATGCTACTGGGTGATTCCATGTTGCTGACATTACGTTCAGATACTAAAATTAATATTTTAAACCCCAATTTAGATGTCAAAATGTTTGTTAAGGGACTGGTCAAAAAGTATAGGGGGGGGGGGGGGTGGTGGGCCGGAGCAGAGAGGGGGTGGGTCATGAGGTTTTGAGCCTTGTGCAAGGGGTGGGTTGTGCAATTTTCAGCTACCCTTGGGGGGTGGGTCACCCTATTTTATTACATAGATAGGCACTAACTACTAATGAGACAGTTGATTACACTTGTTATATAAAACACAGCCAGCTTGAATTATTGCTAAAATACTCACAAACCTGTTGTGCGAGAAAATACAAAAGGGTGACAAGCCGCACATCTATCCAGGCGTGGAACCCTCTGTTAACCTTTTTTTTTGGCTCTAACGAGCATGTCCTTTAATGATTTTTCTTTTTTGTAAGGAAATGATTGGCGGTTCTTTAAAAATTTATTGAAGTTATCGTTGGTTTTGTATAAGATTCCATTTTTTCATTCAAGCTTCCTTTATAGTAGACTAGTAGGGCTGGTATAGTGTCACGAATGGCAATATTTCTTTCTCCTCCTTGTTGTTTTGTTTTAGGAGTTTAGACTCCCTTTTGTGAATTTTATTTCTGATAGTAGGTTTTCTATCAAAGATTGTGGGTAGCCTCCGTCCATCAAGCGCTTTTTTTTAAATTTGAATTATTTTCGTCAAAGGTTGTTTCTGAGGAGTTTTTTTTGTAGGATTCTTAAGGCTTCTCCTTTGACAAATCCTTTTTTAACATTTGGAGGTTGACACGAGGTGAAATGTGTGTGCAAGGAGGTTTCTGTTTGTTTAAAATGTGTCTTTGCAACAAGGATAGATTTTTCCTTGAATCTTGTGCCTTATACAACCGTGTCTAAAAACGCAGTCTCAGTGTCAAATGTTTCGGCCATGAATTTGGGTGATGTAAGTTTGCTTGTTCAATGAAGGCTTCGATGTCTGGTTTACTCATGTCCCATAAGGAAAAGATATTGTGTATGTAGCATTTCCAAACTGTTGTTCTAAAGACAGTTTTGCTTAGAGTTGTTGTTTCAATATATGTCAGGAAAATATTGGCAAAGGAATCAAAGGTGCTGTCTTTGTGCCCATTGCAGTTCCATGGTTTTGTAGGTAGTGCATTCTATTGAAGTGGAAGAACTTTTCTTTGAGGATTAATCTAAGCATTTCCGGCAAGTAATGTGTAGGAATGGGTTGTCTTTGTAGAAATTTTCATATGGTTTGTGACAGACAATTTCAATATACCCTCGTTTTGCTGTATATTTTTGTCAAGGCTCATAACGTCCATCGAAACAAGAAATGTTCGGTTTTTCACATTTGTCTTTTCAGTGAAAGGTATTATTTCTGTTATTTTGATATTGGTTGTAGCAGTGTATCAACAAATTTTGTCAAGCACAGAACAAGGTTTTATTGGATTATTAAGAGGAAACCAAACATCTATGTTTTAACTAGGGGGTGGGTCATGCAATTTCCAACCTTGCTTTAGGGGTGGGTCAGTCATTTTTGTGCCGAAGGGAGGGGGTGGGTCATGTGTTTTTTATCAACCACATTTCCAAATGCTCCGGCCCACCCCCCCCCCCCCCCCCTATACTTTTTGACCAGTCCCTAAGGGTGTTCAAACATATTTAGAAAGTATAATTTTTAGTGTTGCCTTTGTACCTAATAAAAAGATGCTTTGGTTAGCTCTTAAGACCTTGAAGGTATGAGTTGAAGAAAGTGTGTTGCGGACATCACAGTTTAAACAACCAGTTTTTAAAGTAACTTTCTTTAAAGAGATTTTCCTGTGAATTTTTAACCTTGCGCAGAAAATAATTGTGCCTTCAAAACATAACAATAATTAGATTTTTCAACTGTCAAAAAAATTCCACGCAACCTTGTTCCAGTGATTCTACAAACAAAAGTTTGTGTTGCGGACATTACATTTTTGGGAACACATTTTTTATCATTCACTTCCTAGTCAGTGTTGCTGACTGTGGCTATGTCCATTTGTTCTGTAGTTACTTGTCTAAAAATGAAGCTGTGAAATTATCATTTACTTTATTTATGTTCTATTATAATATTATATAATCTCCTGCTGAGACCTATTATCATGCAATACCAGTCAGATTTTTTTCTGCTATACTGACTCCTTAAAATAATTTCCAAATTACATCTCAAGTAAATGTTGTGAGAAAAAAAAAAAATGTTCTCAGTAGTGAGGATATCATTTTGTTTTTTACAAAACTGATTTAGCTACTGAAATTATCATATTTTGTCATTCAGTCTGACTTAAAGACAGATAAAATGTAAATTTGCACTTAAAGTGCGCATTGTTCACTACACATTATATTACAAATTCTACTTAAAAAAATAATACCCATTCAAGTTTGCGGAAGAAACAATGATGGTCAGTGCTTTTCCTCAAAACGCATGCTTACAAACTGTTCTGAGCATGCTCAGCAGTACAAAACCCCTGACCAGCTACTCATTGGCCATTTTGGAGTTGCATAGGGAACTGGGGCAAGTTTCAAATTTAAACTAATCGATAAACTGACACCACCTTATAAAAGGTCATGTTGAGATTGGTTGGTTGAGCAGGTTTGGTGCTCTAAAGTTGAACAGGGATCAAGTTATGACTCTTGAAACATGGTTAAAGATTCATACAAATGTCACTCTGTAATTTTGTGACAGCGTCCCCCAAAATCATATAAACTCTTTAAAATATTTTTCAGTTTTTCTGTTAAAGTACTGCAAAATTTGTCATGCATCTATACTACTTTATGGAAGGAACTAATTCAAAAATCACTATGTTTGCCCATTTTCAAGAATATCACAGAAATCGTAAATTATTTAAAATGTTTTTAATAGCCTGTAAATTAAGTTCATTGGACATTACGGAAAAGCTACCAGCTCTTTTTAATTTGCCATTTACGTTTATACATCAATAAAAAGCAATTTAGTGTTAAGTGGGCTGTTGTCTGAATCTAATTCAGAGATAGTAAGAACTAAATATCTGCAACAGCCTGAATAAATGAAAAATCTAACATGTGTAATGTCTGCAACGTAATGTCCGCAACACTTTTCAACTTATAATTTCTGAGCAAAGAAAACCCAGCCAGGAAATGTTTTGAGATTAAAATAGAGTATACATCAGACTAACTGAGCAGCATCAATAGCACATGAAAATACAGCACACTGTGTACAGGAACTGAAAAAAGGTACCTTAACGTTGTGGACATTACGTAATGTCCGCAACAAAAATTCAATGTCAATTTTCTTAGGAAAGTGCAGTAGCTGGATAATAATTTATAGCCTAATGATAGTGTAAGGAAAAGGTTATAATACACACATACTATGTCTTTTATGTTAACTGTAATGCTTTCTTAGATGTTAAAACTAATTTTGTTTAAAATTTCCTTCCAAAAATTCCAAATATAATGAGATTCAAATTCTCTGGATTTCATGCCTTCTCACATTAAGCACATGGACAAGACGCACAAGATCTCAGTAATTTCAAACAGCCCATTGTTTCAGCTTTCTGTTGGTTAAGTTTCATTGTGCAAAATTTTATTTTAAAAAATTCAAAATTTCATTGTCTCGCGTGGAATTGCCCTACTACAAAGAGGGACCTGCATTTGGCATAAGAATACTTTCGTTAACAGTCTTACAAACTTAAATTAATACATTAGTTATAACAATTGTTCACACTGAAACCTAGAAAAATTAGGGTAATCCCATGCCTTGTCTAAAAAAGAATGCGTCACAAAAACTGTCTGTTACTTTTCTTCATGATCTCAATAAGCACAACGAATACCGCAGTATCAAACTATATTAAAACCATACCAAAATCAATGTTATTGAGGCAGAATGTCGATGTTGGTACTAATGCTACTACCTGGGTACTACTCATTTCAGTTGTACATAATTTATTCAATGATTTGTGACAATTGTTCAGAAACTCGACACTTTCAAAATAGTCTTCCTAATCCTGGGCTGTAGGAAATAACCTTTTAAGGTAAACGATAAACGGAACATTGTGTTACTCTATCTGCTGGATAGACATATTCAACTGTACATAACAGCCGTAGCCAGGTGAATTTTTTTGGCGCAAAAATACCTTCGACTTTGCTGGAGAGAGCGGTGGGGGGGTTGACGTCGTTGTTTTAAGCACTTTTTGGAATACACATAGCTTTCGAGATTGGTAAAGGTCGTTATTAGGCTATTACAACCATTTTTATGTTTTTCTTTGAATAGGATTTTTTTTTTTTTTAAACCTCTTGAATTTTTATCCCGTTAGTTGTTTTCTCGTTACTACGTGACTCATTATTCGTTACTGCATTACTCTGTTTAGTAACACCCAGTATTGAATAAAACATATTATGTCGATACTGTTGATAATCGATTGATAATATGAAAGTAAAGATGGCTACAAAGGAGCAGAGATCCATAACCATTCATGATAGGTTTGTAAACAAACTTCGTAACATAAGAGACCTGGAGAATAACAGATCATTTGACATGAGTGGCTAGAGATGAAATGGTTTTGGGATGGAAACTCGGCTAAAATTTATCTTTGAACAGATAGGTCGACAATTTCTTTTTCGAATGGATAGCCCTAGCCATCCGAACGGATAACAATTTTTTGAAACGGATATTCCAAGCCGTTCGAGGAGATGACAATTTTTTCCAAACAGACAGCCCAAGCCGTTCAAACGGATGACACTCTTTTTGGAACGGATAGCACAAGCTGTTCAAACGGACGACAATTTTTTCCGAACAGATAGCCCAAGCCGTTCAAATGGATGAAAATTTTTTTTGAACGGATACCCCGAGCCATTCAAACGGATACCAAATACGTTCAAAAATGGCAAAACATTTTTCACGCATAGAGTGCTGGTGATCAGGGGCACCCAATGTCAATTTTCCAAAAACATCTGTTCGGAAGACGATTTGAGATCTAGAATTTTCGGAACATTTGTTGTAAATTTTCTTGCTTGCCTAACCTTTCCTGGGATTTTCAAACATCTAAAAAATGGTATACATGCCCATTATTTTTTTAATGGATTTTTACCCTAAAAAGGTCACTTAAGAATTTTTGGGAGCCTTTTTTCTGGCCAAAATTTTCAAAAAGGTAAGATTTGATCCTTATAATTTTCAGATCACTAAACTTTCAGCTAGGAAATCAGAACAGATAAAAATTTTTAGGGATAAAAATATGCCTACATCTACCATTTAAATACTAACATACGTTTAACAATGCTATGTTTAAGTGGCTGAACTATACTCTCATTGGATCCCCTGAGTAATTAAGATGGTCTTCTTTTATAAAAAAATCCACAAAACAATGCTTCCTTTTTTAATAAATGGAGAAAAAAATACAACCCTCCGCTTTACCCCTTGCCCCTTTCCAAAAAATTTGAGATCCCCCCCCCCCAAAAAAAAACCTCTGCCCCTTCCCAATAGAGTTTTAGCTTATATCAGTTATTTATAACAAAAGCAATGACCGGCACTTGTGACCTGTGACCTGTGACGTGTATTCTGTACCTGCCAAATTTCATGTTTCACCTTAATTTGTACCAGATCTCCTAAATTAACTTGATGATTTAAGCTATAAGCTTAATCCTTTAATTACCATCACCAATATTACTTGCTTATGAGACCATCGCTTTCTGCGAAATAGTCTTAAATTTAAGCTTAACAGTAAATAACTTAAACTACAATGTACGGTAATCAAACATAAGCCTACCTCACAAGACCCGTGCCACATTTTTCACGACTTTTGCCATGCCAAGTGCGAGAATTTTTGGATCATGAATAAAGCCAAGTGTTGACGAGTAAGTAAAAGAACTACTGAAGCTCAAATCCGAGTTCCAGAAGTCTAATTATGTTACTTTAGATCCAATTTACTTCACACGTGAACTAACCTCAATAATCCGTCGCCATATTGGTTTCTTGTAGAGCCCAGTCTCTCGATTGGCGCATGCATCTCAAGCGCGGGCTTTTGCACCACTCGTTTCGCGTTTCTCGAGTACTCGTAAAACGCGCTTTATGGCGCGGGCGGTCAGCAAACTAAACATTTTTATGCTTATTACTTGTCCATGAACCTTCGCGAGTTATGAGCGAGACTATAGTAAATAT
>OZ037994.1:20861394-20883894 GCA_964035705.1 Porites rus | reverse complement strand
AAATCAAAGAGAATATATAAAAGGCTGTCAAGGCAATAATAATTGAGTGTGATAACAAATTAACCGAGAAAAGTCGTATGATAAGGGGAACACCCAGACTCACACACTCGACATACGCACGCTGACGCATGAACTAATTGTTAATTAGCCAAGGCCAGGAAGGCTAAGCCCTCGTGGGAACTTCCAAGAAATGTCTTTCTGAAGAGGATAAAGGCAAAGCACTGATTTGAATGAATCTCTTTAAGGTTGTAGAAATTGCCAGCTCTTTCATATCTGTGGCAATAGAGTAGACTGCTTACAGTCCGGCTTTTCTCTTAAAATCCGTCTAGTTCTTGATCTCATCCAGCGCGATTGCAAACCACAATGTTATTATATAGGGATCGAGACGAGACTCTTTTGTAGTACACAAACCCTCCGTCAGCCCAGAAACGGAGTAACTGATTGGTCAATTGCACAACTGTTGACAGATCATTGACTGGTCTGTGGTGAGATTACAAGCAATAAAAATAGTCACGCGTCAGAAACAACTGCAAAAATGGCGAACCAAGCAGTAATCTCAGTGATAAAACTTTTAAGGACATTTACAGAAGGAAACTGCCGTAAATTTCCTCAAGGGAAAGAATTCAAGGCAATCTTATCGGATTTAAAGAAAGTGTAAGATTTTCAGTTGTTCATGCATGTTCTATTTATAAATCGTCTCAAGTTACTCGGGTTTAATTGATTAATTAAATTACCTTGACAGCTTCGTTGTCCCCAGACAGAACAAAAGAGTCAGCAGTCTCTTATTTTTTCTTCTGGGGCTTCCGCCCTCGTTTCTCGCGGCAAGCGGCTTCGCCGCCCGCGTGCTTAAGAAAAATAAGAGACTGCTCGCAGTCTAGATATGGAGTTAAAGGTTGGCCATTAGAATCGAATTGGAACAGTTATGGGGATGGGAATTTTTCCAGTCATGTTAGAAAGTTTTTCGCGTTAACATTTACGTGGCAAGAAGCGTGTCTTACCGAATATTTTTTTCCTTTCTATTAAACCAATCTTAAAACTAATTTCATCAGTATTGATTTAAGTTCTCTCGTAGCCAAGAGTAGGCTGGTGCGGCATAATTTAAGGCTGAGCTGGGCCATAGGTGAAAGTAAATTCATACAACGATCTTTTATAGGTGTTCTGCTGTCCTGCTCAAGTTTGTATCGCTTTCCTGAAATTCCACACGCATTTAAGAAAAAGTCATGTTAGGAACGTTAAGGCTCAAGGCATGGAAGTAGAACCAGTGTTGGTTCAGCATTGTCCACAAACGTGAGAATTTGAAATATATAAAAGAAGTGTATTCACAATTATAAAGCTGATCATTGATGATGATGATGATGATGATGATGATGATGATGATGATGATGATGATGATGATGATGATGATGATAAATAGAGACTATTGTTGCAGTCTTCAAGTATAAACTGTGTTCATCTGTTATAAAAGATTTCCTGTAACAAAACCCTAATACGAAAGGAGAAAGCCATTATCACGGAGTAGCTGGCCGATACTCCCCCCTAATAACATTTCTAATGATCGGCACCTAAACAAGGTGTATTATGGGCAATGTGAAAGTGGTGAATACATAACGCATTTTGTCTGGGTATCTAAACTTTGCTGCATTACCAATGTTCATTATAATGTTCCTTCGTATGTTCTAGTCGAGTTCTTGCCGTACCTTTAGCTTTGATATCTTTAAGAAATAAGGTGTATTTTAATGCTTCGTATCATTTATAAGCAGTTGTTTTTACAACACCTTTAACCTTTAGTTCTAGTATAGTGTAGTGTGAACAAGGCATTCCACTTTATCCGCTGAATTAACAGCAAGTATTAGTCTAAACCTGCCATTTTTTTATTTCTTTTTCTTTCAGAAGTCCTATTATGTCCCATCTTTAGATTCTAAGACGAGTCCGAGATTTTCTCAATACTAAGTGGTAAGCTCTCTTAATCCAGCGTCATTTTGGCGGGAAAATGTGGCAGTCATCGTCGTTCTGCTACGAGTTTTAGCAAGAACGTCGTGTTAGCGGACACAAGTTACAAAGTGTTATAGGTTTTATTATTTTGTGGCTGGGAAATAGCTTAACCTCCCTCAATCAAGATCACTGCCAAAAAAAATGTACAATGAAGATATCCGGGGCGTATATTATTTAAGTCAAATCTGCGTACTCGAAGTCGTTCTCGTCCTTGAATCTAAAGGTCTCTACTATTTGTATTCCACATTGCAGTGTCGTACTTCCTTCCTTGCCTTGCCAAGAGAGTGCATTCTATTAATTCCTCGTTAAAGTTAATTGGAATCTTATGAACAAAAAGTTTGTCTTTGTTTTCTTCTTCAAGCGCCCAGCTTAAATCTTGGAAGGTAATCCAACAAAGAAGTCGCACCCATTTCCCACTACAAATGCCCCTGGTTTTCTTCTTACTCCAATACTGTAACATGGCCCGGGCTATCCATGTTGGTTGATTTCCGTTGATTGCGCCTGGAACTCCTGGATTTCTTTGTAAAGATGAATATATCGTTTCATCCGGTATACCAGAATCTTTTAAGAATTCATAGAAGTCTTTTCCTATTTGACCATGAAGAGCAAACTCGACGAATTCTCTTATAGCAATAATATGTGTTGATCCTTTACAGAATGTAATATTGTGTGGTGGCGGCCCTTTTCGCTTTTTTGTTCTGTAGATCCGGTGGTTTTCAGCCTTCATTCGGGATAATTCACGTTTGGTCATTGGATAACTTTCTATGTTGTTGGTATTGTTTAAACCTTGTAATGCTTTTTACAATCTGCTTGTTATCATAAAGCGGAAAATCCTGTCCAACTAAACTTATGTAATATTTCCATTTAACTTGTGATTTCAAAAGCTCTTCCATGCAACTAAATTGAGCTTGAACTACAGAAATATGTCCCCATATGACGTCAACACTGTTTGCTGCGATGAAAAGTATAATGGCCTGAATTGCTTTACGGAAGACCTCTGAGGATTTCTTGTCAATGTGGATGCAGTAGACATTGTTTGGCATGTAAATTGCTCGTAGAATTCGGTCGAGCAGACGTGAACCTTTATAAACAGTGAGACTAAAAGCGTTCGGAAGCTCCTTTTCTTCTTTTGACACAGGAGGATGAACAAAACGAGTTTGTAAAACGCACGGGCAATCTTGATCAGGCCTGTAGATACTCAGAATTTCTGAGTCATTCGATGAGATTTGATTCGTTTTATTCATTTTTTCCTCTCCAGATATAAGGTTCTTGCATCTTCTCCACTTGGATTCCTAAAAGAAAAATGGCCGCCGCTAAGGTTACTGATCATGAATTAAAATGTTTACCTGTGAAACTAGTTAGTCATCTTACAATACCGATACTAGAGTGTAAACGCTTTAGGCTCTTTTTAAACGCTCTTTTCAGTTTTCTGGGGCCTGTGGAGGGTGCGAGCGCACCAGTCGTACCCCCCACCCTACGGGCCTGTACCTTTTGGAATGGTGTCGCCTGTTCATTCAACTCTGTCTTCGGTATACAGTGAACACTTTTCATTTTCAGCTTAAGGTGGAGAAAATTTCTGAGTGGCTGAAAATTATTATGTTAACTGCTGCCAAGATTGAGCACAGAAGGTAAACTTTTTTGCCCCTTGAAAATGCCATTCCAGTCACCTGGCCCTATCAAAAGAGGAAAGCAATACCTTCTTTTAGCCAAACGTTAATAGCAGTGATAGAGCCACCTTTATATGGCTTTCAACAGTGAATAATAATAATAATAATAATCCATTTATATAGCGCCTTTTCTACAATATTCAAAGGCGCTGTTTACAAAAAATTAGATAGAACTAAAAAGTAAAAATAATCACAAGAAACTGACATTAAAACTAGACGCTAACTACAAAATAGATAAATGTACACAACAGATAAAAAATCAGATAACAAATAAAAACGCCACGATTCATAAGAAAAGTTTTAAGTTTGCGTTTAAAATCATCAATTGAGTTTGCAGATTTAATATCCTCAGGTAAGTTATTCCAAAGTTCCGGAACAGCAACAGAAAAAGCTCGTTTACCATACGAATTGAGATTAAAATAGGGTTTAACTAATAAATTTCTATTAGAGGATCTAAGATTGCAGTTGGGTGAATACAATTGAAGTAGTTCCTGTATATAGATTGGAGCTCGATCATGTAGTACTTTCTAAGTAATTAACATAATTTTAAATTCAATACGAAAGGAGACAGGAAGCCAGTGAAGATCCCTCAGGACTGGAGTAATATGGCAAAATCTTGGACACTGGTTGACAAGGCGAGCAGCAGAATTTTGAACATGTTGAAGCTTCCGAATAAGATAGGATGGTAGGCCGTACAATAAAGAATTACAATAATCAAGTTTAGAAACTACGAAAGCACGAATAATGATCCTTGCAGCATCATAAGTAAGATATTTGCGTATGAAACCAATGTTACGAAGATGGAAAAAGGACGATTGACAGACTGCATTGACATGAGGTACCATACAAAGGGATGATCAAAGATAACTCCAATATTGCGTGCACTGGGGGAGCAGGATACAGTCTCATTACATATATCAGCAGAAGATAGTGGTGGCCGAGGTCGATAGGAAGAGGATATTACGAGATCTTCGGACTTGTCTTTATTTAGTTTCAGCTTGTTGGAAAGCATCCATGCGTCCATGTCCCGAACACAGGTTACCAATTTGGCGTTACTCAGATTCATATCAGAAACAGACCACGTCCTGAACGTAATATATAGCTGAGTGTCATCAGCATAAAAGTGATAGAACAGTTGATGACGTCGAGCAATCTCGCTAAAAGGGGATGTGTACATTGAATACAGCGTGAAAAATAGAGACCAAATTCCTTGCACAAGTTGGAGCTTCGTTCATGTTCCCATAATATGACAGTCAGGGCCTTTTTCATTGGGAGCTCTTATATTCTGCCATACAACGTGGAACTGTGTATCATATAGATGTATTGTTTCCTTTGCATGACTGTGGGTATAACCTTCCTTGCTCCTTCAAATTTTTTTTCTATATATATATATATATATATATATATATATTTAGTATATACTAAAACAGTGGATAGTGTTTTTCGCGCGCTCTGATTGGCTACTCAATCAGTGAATGTCCTGCAATATTCACTGATTCACCTCCAGTTCCTCCGAGTGAGCGACGCCAAACTTGCGTAAGTTGCCAGCAAAATGCTTTCCCGGTTTGCTGCCGTAACAAACTAAGAAATTTCACAACTAATCAATCAAGCTATTCCCAAAATACATGAAGAAGGTGACGAAGTTCGGTTGGAAGTTTTAGCAGGTAAAGCTTTGTCTTTTTGACTTGAATTTATCGATAAAACCGGTGAAAAAGTTTTTTGTTTACAAATGCAAATTAAGCTTAAGTCTTGCGTTACTTTATTTAGTTGACTTGTTCATAAGTAAGCTTAAAACTAAATTTAATAATCTTTTTTTACAATATGATTTTAAATGCAAAAAGAATTCACAACTCCTGTTGAAGAAACTTCCCCGCAAGAGCTAAACAAACGCCTTCAAAAGTTTTATTTGTCGCCAAGAAAAAGCGACGACCGCGGCCGTTCGGTCATCGCGCCCCAAAATTGTAATCGTTGGCTACAGTAAACGAGTCAAAAATCATCATTTTTGTGCTCAATTATCTCACTGCTTTAGTATATACTAAAACAATTATTCACCTCAGTGTCGGTGGCTAGTAGTGGATATATACCTCGCCGCTTCGCGGTCTCGGTAAATAACTACTACTAACCACCTCCACTTCGGTGAATAATTGTTATGTATCTTGCCGGATTTTTGATTATACTACATTTTCAAGCGTAAACAGAAATGAAAGTACAGACTCTCAATATCTTATCAGCTCTAAGAAATCGTCCGGTAATCATATAAGCGTCAGCATTCAAGGTACATTTTATTTATCTTTGTTTTTCCTAGAATGATCGTCTTTTAGTTATTTCTCTTGTAATATCTCGCTTGTTTTCACTAAAAGAACTGTAAAAACACAAAACAATCACTGAGGTTTCGAATTCAATTCTTTCTTCCAAACTTGTTTCTCTTTATGACTCATTCTTAGCTCACTCAAAAGAGCTATTATAAATTTTTGTATATGACAACAGGCAAAATTAATGTTGAAAAGAGTAAATGGGTAAGTCATACAGTCGATGCCTGCTGGTAAAAGTATCAATGACTTGAAGTTCCCTAAAAAGCTTCATTACAGGGAGAAGCACAATCTGACTCTTTATAAACTTGCACTTATTTTTCTCTTCGAAGTCTAGATCTTCATTCCTTGATTCTTCTGCTTCATTCAAACCTGTCATAAATGGAAAATTTATAGTTAAGACGAAAACTCACATAAAGCTGAGCCAACTTGTGATTGTTTCTCAAAACTTCAACAGCTTTAAACTTTAAAAGTTTATTCATTAATAAGCTTAAAGGTGCAAATTAAATTTTAAACAAACTTAAAGTGCTACTGTGATCAAATCAAGCATTATTTGTGTTTTACGATTTTTAGAATGTTTGATAGCTAATAAATACACATACCAAATTTGAGATCCTAATTCTCACTGGAAGTCCGATTTTCTAAGCCGTGTTTTTCTTCAGTGGCGGTCCGCCATTACCGAAACTAAAAATGTCCGAGCAAAAGGGGAGGGATTGGATCGAGGTCGACGGGGTTGCCTGTGACGTCATCTTATCCCCAGAAGCTGAAAGAAAAGTTGTTCTTGGTAACTCTTCTTGGTCAGTTTCATCGTGCAAAGATGCTCTTGTTGCTACGTTGTCCAGGACTGCAGCAACAGTCTCCAATCCGAAAAAGGGAATTTCTTTGCACAGGCAAAAGAGCTCTGTGGAACGCATTTTTCGAACGTGCAGCGAGAACTTCAACCTCAAGGAGCTCTGTATTAATCTCACGTCCGATTGCTTCGAGAGGCAAGTTCACGTAAAAGACGCTGCAAGTACGTAGAAGAGGAATTCCCGGAGCCAATCCTACTATTTGTAAAAATAACGTACCTGGCAAGTCCAGTGTCATGTCCGCGAGAAGCCGGCTTATGGTGAGTTAACACTCATAGCCCTTTGACTCTTGCTTTGTGGGATCATGTCATAATTTTCAGTTTGGAGCCGGGATAGAAAGGGCAAGATACAAATCATTAGTACGGTTTTTTTCGAAAACGCAAACTTAAGTTATATACACACTGACGGAGAAATAAACAGAGATGACAAGAAACGATCGCCCAATGTAGTATTTTGTTGTGTTTCGCGTAACTTGGCGGCGGTAAAAAATGTCGACCGAAAATTAGAAAAGGGGCTAATTTTTCAGTAGTCTGTTTTGGTCGTATTCGCTGCAGTCGCTGAACTCGTAAAAATCATTTATGGATACTGAACTGTGAAATCTTAGTTGACAATGAAATCATTGATTCAGTCTTCCTTTTTCTGTAGGTGCAGTTCAGTGATCACTTTCCAGTATGTGAAGTTCAGTAAGACGCTCAATGACCACACAGTAGTTCAATAACCGTAGCAATAGTTAAAAAAAAACCGCATATTAAAGTTGTTTAATCTCTGTATTTTACATTATTTAGACATTCAGGAAAAAATGACGGATTCCCATTTTTGGATTTTTTAGGATATTTAAAGAATACCCACAAAAATCCCAAATTTGGAAGAGTGAGACAAGTCCCAATCAGGGAACTTGGTTGGGAATTCCCTGGTTGGGACCTGTCTCACTTTGCCAAATTTGGGATTTTTATGGGTATTCTTTAAATACCCTAAAATATCCAAAAATGGGAATCCGTTATTTTTTCCTGTGTATATACGTACATTGTTCCTACTTTACAGTAAGTGATCGTAAGTATCACTGTTCAAAATTATCTTGCCTTGAGGCCTGCTAGTTCAGTTTTCATTTTCCTGTAGGTGAAGTTCAGTCAACACAGAATAATTATATAGTTCAATAACCATACAGCTAGTAGTTCAATAACCATAGCAGTAGTTCACAAATGGCACAGTTTGCTTTCATTGTAGGTAATTATTTGAGGGGGTTAGTTTGTTCAAGCCACTTCCATCTTTGTATTTTATTTAGACATTGTCCCTCCATCATAGCCAGCCACATCAAGTGCCATTGTTCAAAATTTTCTTGCCATGGGGCCTGCTGCTAGTTTGATATTTTTCCTCTTGCAGTGCTAGTATCTGGTCATAGCTTTACAGTGGAAATGCTTCCACTTGGTTATGTTTATGAATAGTGTCGTTGCTCTAGATCCTGTTATTATTTTGGTTTGTTCCAAAAATTAGGGTGGTGGGTGGGGCCTTCAGCCTTGGATTTTATGGTCATTAATTTGTATTTTGTGATTTATTTTGATAGAGTGCTCCAACTCCCTTTTCATCTTTCAAGTGTTATTTTTTGATGTTATAATTATTTAATGATAAGGGGTAAAGGGTACTCTTTGATTTATTTTGATTATTGACTGATGTCACTTCAAATACTTTCTTATTTGGAAATCCCTGGAAGATGGTGAGAAAAAGGCTTGTAGTACAAGTCATGATGCAAGAAGTGCTGCATTGATAAGGGATGTTTCTTTTGATGATCTTCTAATAAAGAGTATTACTGCTGATTGCTACATAAAGAAAGCCAGTTAAAGTAAAGGGTGAAGGAGTTGGAAAGGACAATATGGAGTGACATATAAAAAGACTACATACAATCCTTTTCCATTGTCTATATAAATACATTTTCTCAAAAGAGTTATTCCCTTTTTCATTGACTGTATAATTATGTACAATTTTTAAAACAATTTGTAACTGTTTTGTACTCTTTTCTGTTTGGTATTCATGTAATTTTTATTACATTTTCTTTTTAGGCTTTTTCCTTTTTTCACGGAACCAATGTATATATACAATTTCTTAAAAGAAGAGGGGACTGTTTTTTTACTTTTATCTGTCTGGTTTACATATTATTCATTTGCCTGTGCCAAGATATGGTTAGCCAAGGGGTGTAGCTGCCCAGCCATAAGTTGAAACTGTGCATCCAACCACCTTGCCTCAATGACCGCAGTTTTTATTTGTTTTGTCTTTCTTTGGAGAGCCTTTTGTTTTTCCTCCAGCTCCTGCTCTTCCTTTTAAATCTTGCATCACCTCTTCTCCATGTAACAAACTTTAAAGTGTAGTTCTTTGATTGATAACCGTGTAAATGTATGCTCATGTGTGCAGCCTGTCAGGAAAACCCTTATGTTATCTGAGGAGGAAACCTGAACCCTCCCGAAAGCAGAGCCCCACACTGAACATGAACCTCGAGGGAGAGAGGTTGAAGTAAAATAACAAACTATTCTTAAAACTGTGAAAGGTTTGAACCCAGAAGTCATTTCATAAGAAGGTTGTACCACGTCAGTTATAATGGTATTTTTAAATTAAAACTGGTTATTGACCAGATAATTTGGTGAATTAAGTTGTGATGTTATTGGTTCTACAAAGAGAGAAAATCAAATAATAAAAAAAACAGGTCTTTTCACGACATTCAACTTTTGACATGGGCAAGTTAAGGAAAATTTGTTGGAAAGAGTGCCTTTCAGTTAGTACAATTGCCAAGTTTGAAAGTGATCTGTTGGAAACTATACAACAAGTATTCATCAAAATTGCAAAATTTTACAGACATTAATTGTATAGTGGGGGACACAAACTTTCCCCCACCATACAAACGTCTGAGTGTAAATTTTTGCAACTTTGCAGAGCTCTATCTTCCCCCACTTAGGACCTAACACTTTTAAACTAGGCAGGTTAACTGTTAGACTTGCTACAAGTCGACCTCTCATAAGTTCTTAGTGAGCGAAGCAAGCTTCAACAAGGTCACACAGTGGCCAACCAGGAAAAAAAATGTAAAGGACTTTTAGAAAGTCTAGTTAACTGTATTGTAATGTGTTCATTCCAGTGGTGTTGACAGATTTTCCCTAAATTGTCCATGTCAAAAGCTAAAAAAAAACAACATGGCTCACTGTAGAACCAATAACATTGCCACTTAATTGACCAATCAGGTCAATGATTGTCTATGATTCATCATCTTCAAAGCCATGATGTTGCCCAATTTCATTTGGAAAGCTGTCCTTATTGCTTTGTAAGCACAACATGGGTATGGATAAGGCTTGGAACTTCCAACAAAATCCCAAACAAGTCGAGTAAATTGTCTGTAGAACACTGATCGGAGAAAGCTATAAAGAAACAAAAAATATGTTCTCAGTCCATCCCCAGTTTGGTCTTTTCTACTTGTTTGTATGCTGGACTGTTTGATTTTGTTTTTTATTGTAGCTTGTTCTTTCTCATCATGCAGTAAGGTAAATGGTGTACACTCCTTGTTTTATTTTCTTTATTTTATATAGGAGTTTTGGGCCAATATTATTATAGTAATTTTTTCAGGGTTCTAGAAAATTAATAAGAAAAAAAAAAGTCTATACTGCTAGGAGTTTATATTTTCTTCGTCAACAAGGGTTTGAGTATAATTCAACCTTATTTACCAAATAAATAGATATTTCAGGTTCACCTACAAGACACCCAGGTGAACAACATATCAGTTTAACAACTACAGCAAGAGGACGAATAACAACAAAATAAACAACAAGGAGTGAATAAATTACTCTGATTCCGTTTTAAGACCTTGAGTGAACAAATTTCGGTAACTTTTTCTAGTTTTCGTCTTCAGATTAAGCGATGCAAGTTGAAGAAGCCACCGGTTCAGGCAAACATCCTGAAAACCGGGATGATTGATGAAGAGTATTAAATGCAGACACCTTCCCGTTCTACTTTACCCATACTTCCCTTACACGGTCCATTTCTTTGCAGCAAATACACTCCTCCGTTTTGGTGGTGATGGGACCTGATGGCGACGGACCAGTTCGAACAAGTGCACTTAACAAACAAAAAAAGACATGTGCTCCGTTCAGTATTGTTTTTATTTCACAAAGTTAGAGAATTTAGATACTTGTACTGGGTTCCCTTCTGCTGTGAGCAAATTACATCACAACAGAAACGCAGTACGACGAAAAAGAAAAACAAAAAACTCAATCGGAGTAATGCCTACCATGCGCCTATTTCACCAGTAAAATGTCTTTGGAGCTCGAGATTACGATCTTCTTCAAGAATCACGCTTTCCTCGAATGCGGCGGCCGCTTCTACGGTCGCGTTTGGTTCCAAATCCTCATCGTACGGGATAAAAGCAGTTCCATTGCCGTCCAAAATATCTTTCTGTTCGACTGTTTTAAATCAGATTGGTCTTTCGAAGAAATGGACGAAGAACACGGAACAGACGACACCACAATAACACGGTGGAAGTAGTTGTAGCGAGACAGTGGTGAGTTTTGTGGATAAGATGACGTCACAGGCGACCTCGATCCAATCCCTCCCCTTTGACTCGGACATTTGTTGTTTATGTAATGGCGGACCCATTTTTCCCACTTCCAGACATCTTTCTTGTGGGAACCGCTTCGTCAGATTGGTCTGAATTACATTTTTTCGTGAAGTTTTAAGTCCAAACATTAAGTTCGAGCCCAAAAATTTCGTTTAGAAAGACTACGATTTTCGTCGCAGTAGCACTTTAACCGAATAAATACTGATTCTACAGCTCGACCAGCGCCACTGAGCCGGCAAGAGCTATATGTACGAAAAAGCTTCTTTGATCGCACTAAGATTTGTAACTAAGTTTATGACTTTCATGACTTCTTGTGTCTGATGGTGTCATCGCGCTCAAATCAAGCTTTCTTGCTACCAAGAAACGGTCAACAACAGTTATCGCTCGGCTCCTCCTAAACCAGAATAAAGTAATGTTTAAGTAAATCGTTTACGTACCATCGAAAAAAAGTCGCCCAAACTCCAGCACATTGCTCTTTTTTAATTTCTCAGTCATCTTTCTGCAAACTTGCTGACGATCTGCATCAAAACAATGAAAAACCTCGCCGGGAAGGTCAAAAACATTTTCCTTGATCCCTGGATTAAGTAACTTTTCTTTCCATGAGTTACATTTCTAACGTATTCGTAGAATTTCTCCTTCGTTGGCATTCACAAATATGAGTAGATGGTCGAAGATAAAATGGTCTCAGATGCAAGAATTTCACTTTGCACGAGTGCTTCGCGCACGGGCTAGACGAGTAAACAAGTGATGTCACCGACATGCGTAGTACGTTATTCAGCCCTGTCGGCCGACCCAAATTACTTAGAACGGCTGAATTATTTTGATTCAGACGCCGATCTTAGTTGCAGCGAACTAAGTCCAAAAGGTGAAAAAAAGCTCATTTCGGTCAAACTGCTTACAAAATACGTTATAATAATTTATGCATTAGGTTCGGTACATGAAAGTTCGGCGTCCGAATCATAGCCGTTCCAAAGTCGCTCCAAAAGCGAAATTCCAGGCCAGGCTAGGCGAAACGAACGTCTGAGCCGTTCTAAATTGAAACATGCGTTCCTAATTAATTCAGACGCCGAACGTCGATATCACTGTGGCTCTTATGCCAAAGAAACCGTTG
This sequence comes from Porites rus, assembly GCA_964035705.1. Taxonomy (NCBI): domain Eukaryota; kingdom Metazoa; phylum Cnidaria; class Anthozoa; order Scleractinia; family Poritidae; genus Porites; species Porites rus. The sequence continues at coordinate 20,871,379 of OZ037994.1, read as the reverse complement.
CGAAGCCACTTTTGCTCCCAGATCGCTATTGGTAATTCTAACGGAAGTGAGGATACTTTCAAAAGGTTAGGGAAAAAGATTCGCTGTGGCTATAAGCCCGTAAGCCGGGAAGAGTCTAAATTTATTAATTTTCTTATTTCTAAACTAAATGCCCGGCAGTCAAAAAATTTTCCTGTTTTTCTGATCGCTTGGTAATTCTATATGAAGAAAGAATACTTTCAAACGATTAGAAAAAGGGATTCTGCAGAATTTCTGGAAAATTGTCTGAATGCCGGGCAGTTAGGTTTTTTTAAGACCGGGCATAGAGCCACAGCATTATGTTCAAATTGAGTTAGTACACAATGCTATCCAGCGAACCATGCGAAGGGAACTAAGCAGAAAACATTTTTCACGTATTTGCAATTTCAAAAGACTTTATTTTTTTCCACGGCTCGCTGGGTCGCAGATGGTCTGGCTGGGGCCCTTTCAAACTGGCGGGCATTTTTTAGTTTGTTCAAGACCCTTCCCGCCTGTCCGGGATAGAGTCACGATTAAACAGTCCTAACTCGAGGATTCACTGAAATAAATCGTCCAAAGGCCACTGTTTTGATGAGCACCGTGTGGCCACAGTTGAACAAGCTGGATCAGTCTATAAACTACATGTAAATGCATGACAATAGCATTATATCCGGTGAGAAAGAACAGAAGTCATGCATGTATTTTGGACTTCGAATCAAACAGCGAAACAAAAGAAAAGTTGTATAATTTCGCCGACTTTATTTGGTATTAAGATGCTCCCCAAATGGTTGTCTGCTAGCCTATCTTTGTGTCATAATCAATATCAATATTTATATCAATATCACGAGGATAGCACGACAAGTAATATCTTCAATAAACCTCCACTGAAGGCTTTCAGGCGTGCCAAGAATCTGAACGATCTGCTAGTCAGAAGCAGTCTACCTCGAAACCTTCCACACCAATCACCAGGCAGAATCGTTTCCCGCACATGTCCCCATGTCAATCTATCATCCATAATTACTAAATCCAAAGGGCATGTCGACATCACGGTACATTTTTCCTGCATCACGGAAAACGTGGTTTATTGTCTGTCGTACAACAAATGTCCATCGACAGTGTACATAGGGGAGACTGGACGCAGGTTGCCGGACCACTTTAGAGAGCACCGCAGAGATGTCATCAACGATAGGAATGACTTTCCTGTAACTGCCCACTTCAACCAAACCAATCATACACTGGAGGCATGAAGGTTGCTGCATTGGAGGCCGGCCTAGCCGACCAGGAATACCGTAAGAAGCTGGAGATGAGGTTGATTTTCAAACATGAGACTGTGTGTCCTAGTGGCCTTAATCAAGAATTAAGTTTCACGTGAATCACTCTTTTTTTGCTCACTCGCTCGCCGGCGCGCGAGTATGCAATCAGGCTCGTGAGATAATTTTAACGAACTTTTTAACTGTATTTAGTCTTGTACCCTGAAGAAGGCAGCATTGCCCAACATCGGTTGACTCTTAAAATGACAGCGTCGATTTTACAGTTTTCAAATTAACATCAAACACACAGCACCGAGCCGAAACCGTCAAAAGCCCCATTGAAATCGGGTGATATTGTTTGTTAAACTAAAGCTCAGGCCGTTAAAATCGCGGTAGACAGTGATAATATGATTGCTTAAAAATTGACGCCTCCATCATATTAGATGCAAAATACGATAAGAGATTTATGAAATATGTATGTTGCTAGCTACTGGGTATCCAGCTGAGATCGCTGACTTTTAACCCAAGATTATTTTGATTGCTAAGACGGTGCGGTTCGTTATGGCGGATTCGTATGCCGGATTCAACAGATACGTGTGGACGGAAGCCGTATCCGGAAAGAAAAAGTTGCGGATTGAAAAAATATCCGGATACGTGTGGACGAGGCCTAAAGCTGTCAAATTTGACCGCCGCGGGGTGTAATTTGAGAATGCTGGCATTGCGCCGATCTGATTGAGCACAGTGCGCATCAATTCTGCGCAGCCGCACATATTCAACTCGTTCATCCAAGTCGCACTGCGACGAGTTTTGATCACAAGCGGGTGCGTGTTTGTTAAAGGTAAAGAAATATTCATTTTTTTGCACTTTTGTTTGGTTTGAAGCAGTTACTTACACGCATTAAACGTTTTGCAAATGTAAGATCAACATTTTTTGTTGTTTGAAGCCGGGAAAGTTGCTGAATTTTGCAAGAAACAAAATTTGGTTTCAGCATCAATCAATTTACTTGCCCATTTTTATCAGGTCTTTCGAAGCGGTTAACCTAACTATCATTTGTTTTATTTCCTCTATACACAGTTTATACCACCATGGCGGCCACAGAAATGTAAGTAAGCGTATTTAAGTACAGTGTTTTTCATTCAACTTCATACGATTTTCTATTGAATTCAAGATTTTACAAAAAACGAGTTGAGTGGGAAGAAATTGTACACAGAAGGCCTGAGACCTGTTGGATTCAAAACACATCTGACTAACTAGGCTATAACTAGGCTAATAACGCTTAAAATTTATTTTGAGAGAACGAGTCGCTACACGCGGTCAAAGTCGCTCTTGTTGTTAATGCGAACATTCTCTATTCAGTTTTCTCTATTTAAGCTTAAATGGGATCGCCCTGAACTGAAACTTCGTAATCGCACGGACCTAAGGTCTTCACGCTATCCTCGGAAACTGAGCCCTTCAGTCACTCCCGTGTTATATCTTTTTTGTACGCAAACATCAATAACATTCAGTTATGGATGAATTTAAAAGGTGGGCATAAGTTTATTTAGTCACTTCTGAGACAAAACCAAAGGATTTTGCACCGTCATTGGGGTGTAGCACAGTTCTCCTTCACGGACAATGAGTTTGTGGCGAATAAAGCGCCACATTTTGCTCACTGATTTGGCTTCTTCACAGTTTAATAAAACGAAACACAGTGCTTGTGCCAAGCAAGAGCATTCTAACGACAGTTTAACTCATTGTGCCTCTTATGGATTTAAGGGCTAAATTACTGTTAGTTTCGCTGTTTTTGTTGGCTTTGTTTTTGAATCGGGTTTTCTTTTAGCAGAAAACATTTACATTTTTGAGCAGACATGATTGTTGCCATCCTTAAAAAGAATGGTGAAACTTTAAGAGAAAATGTTTTTTGTTTTCCCTCAGGTGTAAACACGGTTGAGATATTAGCATACATTTAAAACCCGCATTCAGATTGATGAAAACAATGTGGATAACTTCGAAACCTGGCTACGACGGGCTTTTTCTCAGCAAAAAGCCTTCTAATAAGAGCTCTCTTGTTCTGAATCGTGATCGCGGGGTACACAACCCACCAGTTCAAGCACTTCTGTCCATCTTGCTTTGAAATGCGATGTGGAAAATGCTTGTGCTTGATAATATATTCAAGATATCTTGCTTCTTGATTTTCATAAATGCTCACGTACCGTGCACACGCCAAATTTGTTAACTAAAATCATAGTGCATTGCGAAACTACTAGACTCACCGAAACGCGAATTTAACTGGGCTGCCATGGCGATTTTTTTTACAAATAGCATATTCCTTTCTTTCAAGAACTCACATTTATAGTGTTATGTTCAGAATCAGAACAGTTTCAGTAAAATACAGGTTGTATACATACAAAGGTATGCTTGTTAAGGTGAGCTGTGAACTTTCAAGGTTAATCGAAAATCGCTAATCCGTTACAGCTGAGCGTGTGTTGCATTAAACAGGAAGAAGTCAATCAGATTCTTCGAAGATGGACAAACATGCTTTAAGTGATGTTACACGAGACGATTTTTAGCGCAACACAGAGTTACAACATTGTACCAACATTGCAACGATGTGTTGCGCTAAAAATCATCGTTCCGAATGGTCCAGTTTAACATCACCTTGAAGAAGAACACTGGCAACAGCAGAGCGCGTTGCCTGATACGTAAAGGTGATGTTACACAGGACGATCCGCAAAGACAACTTTTAGCACAACACAACGTTGCAATATGGAAACAGTGTTGCAAGCATCCAAAACAATGTTGCAACGCTCTGTTGTGCTAAAATCGTCGTTGTGAATCGTCTCGTGCCGGCATCACCTTTACTCGACGGCTTTTTCCGTTTTTTTTTTACTTTACACAAAGACCATTCTCTCTTGTCGCAACTTACGTGAGTTTGGCGTTGCTCGCTCGGAGAAACGGAAGGTGAATCAGTAAATAGTGCAGGATATTCACTGATTAAGTAACCAATCAGAGCGCGCAAAAAGGTAATGGATTCATGATAACCGTAACGAATATAGAGACGTATTTACGTATTTAGACGTTTGGTGTAGTTGGTGTAGTTACAGTAGTTGGTGTAGTATATGTAGTTGCTGTAGCTGGTGTAGTATGTGTAGTTGGGGTAGTTGGGGTAGTTAGTGTAGTTGCTGTAGTTGGTGTAGTATATGTAGTTGGTGTAGTTGCTGTAGTTACTGTAGTTGATATAGTAGCTGTAGTTGCTGTAGTTGGTGTAGTATGTGTAGTTGGTGTAATTACTGTAGTATGTGTAAAATGTGTCATTGGTGTAGTTGGTATAGTTAGTGTAGTTGCTGTAGTTGCTGTAATTGGTGTAGTATGTAGTTGCTTTAGTTGGTGTAGTTGCTGTAGGCGGTGTAGTTGCTGTAGTTACTGTAGTTGGTGAAGTAGCTGTAGTTTCTGTAATTGGTGTAGTTAGTGTAGTTACTGTAGTGGTTGTAGTTGGTGTAGTTACTGTAGTATGTTTAGTATGTGTAGTTGATGTAGTTAGGTGTAGTTTGTGTAGTTACTGTAGTTGGTGTAGTATGTGTAGTTAGTGTAGTTGCTGTAGTTGCTGTAGTTACTGTAGTTGGTGTAGTAGTTGTAGTTGATGTAGTTGGTGTAGTATGTGTAGTTGGTGAAATTACTGTAGTATGTGTAAAATGTGTGGTGCGGAAAAGCCAGGGAAAAGCGCCCTTAGTTGGTGTAGTTAGTGTAGTTGCTGTAGTCGGTGTAGTTGGTGTAGTTTATGTAGTTGGTGTAGTTGGTGTAGTTACTGTAGTTGGTGTAGTAGCTGTAGTTTCTGTAGTTGGTGTAGTTACTGTGGTTGTTGTAATTGGTGTAGTTAGGGGTAGTTGGTGTAGTTACTGTAGTATGTTTAGTATGTGTAGTTGGTGTAGTTAGGTGTAGTTGGTGCAGTTACTGTAGTTGGTGTAGTATGTGTAGTTAGCGTAGTTGCTGTAGTTATTGTAGCTATGTGTAGTTGATGTAGCTGCTGTAGTTAGTGTGGTTGGTGTAGTATGTATAGTTGGTGTGGTATATGTAGTTGGCGTAGTTGCAGTAGTTGGTGTAGTTAGTGTACTTGGTGTAGTTGGTGTAGTATATGTAATTGGTGTAGTTACTGTAGTTAATGTAGTTAGTGTAGGTACTGTAGTTGGTGTTGTTGGTGTAGTTGGTGAAGTTGCTGTAGTTCCTGTAGTTACAGCAGTTGGTGTAGTATGTGTAGTTGCTGTAGTTGGTGTAGTTTGTGTAGCTGGTGTCGTATATGCAGTTAGTGTAGTATATCTGGTTGGTGTAGATAGATAGATAGATAGATAGATAGATAGATAGATAGATAGATAGATAGATGCTTTATTGTCTTAATACCTTGCAGCCATAGGCTGAATTACGAAATACATTACAACAAAAGGACACAATAAAGACATTACAATAAAAATTGGTGTAATTGGTGTAGTTTGTTTAGTTACTGTAGTTAGTGTAGTTGGTGTAGTTACTGTAGTTAGTGTAGTTGCTGTAGTTAGTGTAGTTGGTGTAGTATGTGTTGTTGCTTTAGTTTGTGTAGTTGCTGTAGTTAGTGTAATTGCTGTAGTTGCTGTACTTGCGATATTTAGTGTAGTTGGTGTAGTATGTGTAGTTGGTGTAATCAGTGTAGTTGGTGTAGTATGTGTAGTTGGTGTAGTATGTGTAGTTGGTGAAGTATGTGTAGTTGGTGTAGTATGCGTAGTTAGTGTAGCTGCTCTAGTTAGTGTAGTTGCTGTAGTAGCTGTAGTTGGTGTAGTTGGTGTAGTATGTGTAGCTGGTGTAGTTGTTGTAGTTGCTGTAGTTGCTGTAGTTAAGGGACCAGTCATGTTGGAGGGAGGGGGGGGGGGGGGTGGAGGAGAAATTGGGGGGCCTTCAAATTTTTTTGGATGGAATATGGGGGGCCTTAAAATGCCAAAAGATGACCCTGGGGGGTCTTCAAGTTTCTTTTAAGTAGCATCCCTACTGAGTAGCATGATGCTTGAGTATTAAAGGACCTGATTTTGATTCAGTTTTACACTAAGTCCTATATTGTGTAATACTAAAACAATTTAATCAGCATTTTCACAAAAAGATTTAATGCTCAAATAGTAGGTGCATCAACACAACATCCATTATTGTGTAACACTGAAACAATTTCATCGGCATTTTAACCCTATTCAGACTGGGCTTTTTTGGTCAATCTGTGACTGGGGGGGGGGGGGCTCCTCGGACCCCCCCTCTGTATCTCTGGAACCAATAACGCTAGGGTCATGAAATTTACACACAATGATCATCTCCGTACAAAGAAGCCCCACACCCAGTTTTGACTTGCCACGCCCAATGATGACGTCACAGTGACGTCATATTCCGATTTTTCAATGTTTCTTATTATTTTTCCACTTAGATACGTAAAATATCAATAATATTGGTAAAGTCATCTCTTTGTTATCCTTTCTTATGAACTAGTAACAAGGAAACACTTGTACAGCGAGAAAAAGCAATAGGAAGCAATAAAATTTAAAATTTGAAATGGTTGTCCGCCATCTTGGATCCGCCATTATCTTGGATTTCCGTTTTTTTGTTAAAATTATAATTTAAAGCAACTTTCAAAGGGGAAAAAGCTCAGAATGTATAAAAGAAGTATCAAACTAATGTTTATTACCCAAACAAATGACTTTGGAAGTGTTATTTGGAAAATAGAGCAGCATATTTGTCAAAGCAAAAAAGTGACAAATTTTACCCCACCCCTCCACCCCAAATATTCGATGTTGAAACATTTTGATGTAATTCAAAAACTAGTCCCAAGCAAAGACCATTTTAACAACAAAAAGCACTATAAGTGTAAAAACGCGATCTTAAAACAAAAAAATCACCATTTTTTAAATTTTCCAAAACCTATGTGTCAGAAACTGGTTGCCATGGCAACATGATTAATCACATGGACATGGTAATTATACCAAAATGTTCCTAGATAAATTTTAGGAAAAGTCAGAAAATTTGAACGCCATAGCTCTTTCGATGTAGGAGTTATCACGATTTTGCCGGAGGGGGGGTTCGAAAAGCCCCCCCCCCCCAGTCTGAATAGGGTTAACAAATGATTACATGCATGTTATGCAATCTCACTATCTGAATCATGATTTGTAGATGAGTTTGATGTGGACTCACTGTCTGTGTCACTGTCAATTTTGTGTTATTAGATCATGTACTGCTCATATAAAAAGCAGTAAGCTTTGGCTGATTATCTTCTTTCTTCCTTGAAGCGGTCCTGTCAGCCTCTAACCTTTCGATGGCTTGTCTTATCTCAATTATAACACAGTCACTGATATATCCTTGCTCTATAAGCTGTTTGAGAGGCTCTAGGTGAAATCTCTTTCTCAGTTTAGTGTGAAGTGCTTCTCTGTTGAGGTTATTACTGTCAATCACAGTAGTACTGGCTTTTTGAGGGATATCTATTTCTTCATTCCCAGTCAAAAGTTTACACACCTCTTTAGCCTGCCTTGACAATACTTTCCGCTTCTTGGTCTTGTTCTTTCTTTTTTGTTCTTTCATTCTTTTCTTCCTTCTCACTTTTTCAGCCTTTGTGTAAGTATTTTGGTCATATCTTCTACGTAAGGCAAGAAGTACGGTATTAATGATACAGATGTCATTAAAGAATATGCAACAAAGTTCGCTGTTGATGAAAAATACGTGCGTTCATATCTGGAGCACCTGACAACACTGAGACTCAAAGAATCCATCAGGTCGACTCAGAGGCGAACCGACAAAAGCAAACGAGACCTAAAAACATACAATGAGTATGACTGGCTAGACATGTCTCTAAAAGGAACATTGCAACAAGTAACTGTCAAAGAACTTGAGAAATATTTAACTGCCCATCGACTTGGCAAGTATGGTAAAAAAAGTGACAAAATAAAAACCATCAGCTGCCATGTACTGCGAAATAATGAGCTTAGTTCTATAAAAGAGAAACAGTTGGAAATGGCAGACTCCATGTCCTATGTTGACCAGCAAGATGACGAATCACTCTCAGATGACGATTACGTAGTTGGCACATTCGGAAGTGACAGTGAGTAAGAACGGTAAAGTAAAGAAAATATTATTTGTTATTACCATTTGGGTGTTATGTAAGAAAGGGGGGCCCTTAAATCTTTTAACATGATTGATGGGGGGTACCTAAAAAACATGGGTGCTATCGAGTAGGGGTCTGGAAATAATTTGGGATAAAAAACAATTTCTCCTCCACCTCCCCCCCCCCCCCCCTCCAACTTAAATTATGACTGGTCCCTAATGTGGTTGCTGTAGTTGGTGTAGTTGGTGCAGTTAGTGTAGTTGGTGTAGTTGGTGTAGTTGATGTAGTGTCTGTAGTTGCCGTAGTTACTATAGTTTGTGTAGTTACTGTAGTTGCTGTAGTTCGTGTAGTAGCTGTAGTTGCTGTAGTATGTGCAGTTAGTGCGGTTGGTGTAGTTACTGTAGTTTGGCGTAGTTTTTTATTTTGGTGTAGGTTGATGTATTTTGGTGTAGTTTGTGTAGTTGGTGTAGTTTGGTGTAGTTGTTCTAGTTTTTGTAGTTATACAAGATTTCTTTTTAACAGATAATAACCAAAAATACGTAAATCCTAACTTACGTGAACACCAAAACAACTATTGTGTGTGTCATCGGCGCTTTCGCCGTTTAATATAGTTTTTTTTTTATGTTGAGGGTGTTGTTGATGTTGTTTGTTTAATGAAATAATGCTGCTTTGTTAACTCGCTTATTTTGAAATATTATCATAACTGATTTACGTTGTTATAAAGGTTTCAACGGGTGAAATTATTTTTAGATTTCTTTTGCATTATGTTGGGTAGATGATCCCAGTAATAAACACCTCATCGGTATATTACCGTAAAGTTTCGGAAAGTAACGAGCCTCCCAAAGAAGCAACCCTCAGAAAGTTGCGTTAGATTTGACAGGTGTTAGGAAATCACCACCATTAATTTCCCGTCGGAAATTAATTAGCCCCAAACATCACTCTACAACGTTCTTTAGCGAGAAAGTAGTAGTGACAAGAATTAAAGTTGCCTTTTTGTGGATAAAAAGCGATTAAATCTTCATTGCAATCTCGTAATCGTATTCCTACAACTATACCAACTATAAAAGCTACTACGCAAAAGTGCATCAACTACAAAAACTATATGAAAGTACAAAACACTAGATCAACCACAGAAACTACCGAAGATTAAACCAATTACACAAAGCTACACCATCTACAGCAACTACAGGAAACTACAACATACTACACCAACTACAGCAACTACACTAACTACAGCAACTACACTAACTACACCAACTACACCAACTAGACATACTACACCAACTACACCAACTACACCAAACTACACCAAACAACATCAACCTACACCAACTACACCAAACTACACCAAATTACACCAAACTACGCCAACTACACCAAGAAATGAAACTACACCAAACTACAGTCAACTCTGTCTAAGACGGACACCTTTGGGACCGGCACTAAGTGTCCGTCTTAGAGAGGTGTCCGTCTTATAGAGAGTCAAATAAAGGGAGTAAAGAAAGGCAGGGACCAACTCTTAGTGTCCGTTTTACAGAGGTGTCCGTCTTATAGAGGTGTCCGTTAAGAGAGAGTCGACTGTAATATTTAAAAGAATAGACCTTTTTACCGATACGGCGGCCATATTGAATGAATTCCATTTAAGGAGTATTATAGGATG
>OZ037994.1:20848894-20856394 GCA_964035705.1 Porites rus | reverse complement strand
AGTGAAAAACTCAGAAGAGTCGACAATCATTCTCAGTTAGTTTGAGTGATGACTTGTCGTCGCGAGCGAAACAAACAACCCCCCGACCCCGACACCCAACTATAACAACAACACAAAACAAAACAATGTGAAAAACAGTAACCTGAGATCAGGCTCTATTTTCGTTTCACTTTGAAAATTACATTCCGGCGGGCAAGGCGAAACGAAAAGAGAGCCTGATACAAACCTTCTACGAAACGTCTGCTGCCCACTTTTTTATTGATTGACATTTTCCGAGTCAGCCAACCAAAATTACTTCCGTTGCTTGTTTTTCTAGTATGCAAATTTTTCACGCTTAGGAAAAATGCAGACTGGCTGACTTAAAAAATAGCTTTTATGTGTTAATTTTTTCAGCTAAAGATAAAACAGTCAGCACAATCACATTTAACTTCTTGCGAGATTAAGGGAGATCTCAAAGGTTATTTCTGTTGGCGTAGAAGGTAAAAAGTTTTCGAAAAAGACGACGACACGATGTTCTACTAGTTTTATTATTTTGGCTAGGCGCGCTCGAATTTAAAATACTGAAATTTCTATTTTTCTGTTGCTTTACTATTTTCCTCGGCAATTTTCCCCGATTTTTAGTACATAAATCTTTAAAAACAAAAGCAAACAGCCAACGAGCGAGGACACCAGTTTTCCTGGTTTATATTTTACGAAAAACGAAGGCAAACAACCAGTCTGTTACCTTAAGCTACCAGCGTACCCCGTTCAATGAAGTCATTCCCGGCTAAACTTTCAGATGAAACCAGTTTTAAGATGGACAGTATTTTGATTTGCACTCGTTTGTTGGTAAATCAAAAGGCACCCTGTTAGCGGTCAACAACTTACAGAGGGACTCAACTCCGCGATACACTCACATTAGTTTCGTAAATAGAGCAAATCCTGAGAAGATATGAACAACCATATGAATTTTCTGAATTTGCATGGCACATATTAAGGCATATTTTCGTATCATAAGACCATAACACAATAAAAAAGACAGCAAAATCGATCCTTCTCTCCACCGACGATAGATCATTCACGAAAACAACCACGCGAGGAATAAGCGCTTTCAACTTCCGGCGTTTCCGACAGCCAATCAGATCTTGTGGCATTTTTCTAACAGCCAATCAGCGTTACGGCCAAATCTGGCCGTAACGAGCACAAACGTGAGAGAGTTTGTATCAGGCCCAATTTTAGAGGTAGCCGTTGGAGAGAATGTATGAGAACCGCTAAAATTGGACCTGATCTGAGGTTAGAAAAACAGCGGATCATACAATGTGAGTAAAAAAAATGATCTATTGGGTGAACGTTTCATTGTTTCACTATTGTAAATGTATCAGGCATTTCAGTGTGCATTCACCAGGTGAGAGTGACGGCGCATGCCAAATTCGTACGAGTTTTGACTGCAATTTAGACATGGGATTACAGTGCGTTTCCCAAAACTTTTGACAAACAGTTTTGGAAGTTCTCTTGAAATTCCCGAAGTTCACCACGAACTTAGCAATTTTTATAATTATGCAGTTATCAAAAAAATCGCGAACTTGAGAACGAAGGGATCAATTTCCCGTGAAAGTTCGAACTTTGCAAGTTACGAGTTTCTTAAGCTCCAAAGTGCGAGCAAGTTGTTTTTGAAATTGAATTGATATTTTATAATGGCAGATTTATCGACTTGAATGGAAACCTTCAAGGAAAAAATGGATGACAAAAGTTATCAGCCTATTTTTGACATCCTCTTCCCCCGGGCCCTTTTCCCTGGCTTCGGAGGAGGGGCGGGAAAAGGCCCTGGCATCGGCCGGTCACATGACCAATAAACACCCAGAATTTGTGGGTGTACTAAATGAACATGAAATCGTATACGATAAACAAAACATCGAAGATGGCAGTTAGGCCAGAGTTTTTATCAGTGCGTTGATTTTCGCTAAGTAACGGTAACTTTCCATCGCTGAATTTTAGACCTCTTCAAGTAAAGTGTTTCGAATCTATCCTGAAAGGCCAGGGTGTTATTGGAGTCTTACAAACTTGATCTGGCAAGTCGATGCTATTTCATGGCTGTACCGTTCTCGCCACGATAAAGACAACTGAAGGTGCTCTTGGAAAAGCAACTACTGGTTAGTTTTTTTTTACCAGAGCAACTTTAGCCAACCCGGCAACTAATGAGGTTCGCGTGGACAACCGAAGCCATGGTCTTACCTGATCACAAATTGGCAATTACAAAACAGTCCAAATGCGCGCTCCAGTCAAAAAACTCATTGTATTATCTTTAGAAAAGCACTAAGCTGGAGTCCAGTAAGTCACAATGCAATTCCCCATAGTTGATGGAGCTTCAGTTTAAGCTGCACTTCATTCTAATAATTTTGGAAGTAATATATCACTATCCGCCCGGCAGAGAAAACTAACAAGCTAGGCCCGCATGATACAGCATTGCAGAAAAACATTACATTCACGTCTAAAGAAAATCGAGTAGTTATCCAGATCCAAAAGACACTTTGGAGAAAATTATAGCCTTTATTCAACCGTAATAAAAAACTTCATGCTTCAAAAGAGGTCAAAGAAAATGCTCTTGCATCAGAGGGCAATTATCCTGTCGACCAGAAACAAAAAACACAGTAAATCGATATGTGTGCCATGACCTCTCAGTGTGAAACAAGCGGCTAAAAGGCTTGTATGAGATGTAAACAGTTTTTCTTAAAGAGAGAATTAATGTTATGTTTTAAAATAACATCGATGTACCTTATTGCCTTGTTGTATTCTTTGTTGTTTGCCCGCGTCTCAGGCCGTTTTGAAGCGTTTTCGGTGAGTTAGCGCTATTTTGGTGTTCCACTGCTAAGAGAAAGACAAGGCAGAACAGTGATTCCCGGAGTGTCCGTCGCTCGAGGCGAATAATTCCGCTGGAAAATTATTCCCGGCCTCAATTCCTCCAGAAATTCAAAGCAGAGATGTTGCAGTTTCATGTCCATTCACTCGATTCGCAATTCCTCCCACAGATTGTCACTAGCGATGCTTTCATCTCTCGCTCGATCGGCCTCCAAATTTCGAACTAGACTTGTCCAAACTGGCGTGGACCCGTTCACCGATCGCGGCCAGTGGCCTGCAATCGACAAACAAACAAACCCGTAAGCCCCGCTGTTTACCCTCGCCGGGCTTATTTTAGTTACCCGACATACTATGCAATCGGGAAAGAATACAACAATAATAAGAGCAATAAGGTACGTCGATTTTATTTAAAAAGATAACGTAAACATTTTTTCTCTCTTTTAAGAAAAACCGTTTACATCCCATACAAGCCTTTGTAAATAACCGTTTGTAACACAACACCGGTGCCGCTCGCAAGGAAGAGTCGCGTCGGTGTTCATGTAATGAGCTTGGGCTGCCTGTGATTTGCTCAGTGAAAATGTAGAACCTTCCAGAGCATAATCAACCTAGCAAAAATTATTGCAACAAGCAGCATTTTGGCATGAGGTAAAAGTCGTGTTGGCCTATCACCCCCTTTTGTTGCGGCTCATCCACATCGAAGCTTTTCGGTGGCATATCCTTTGATTGACGCTTCATCGGCTGATGCGAAGACGGTGAAAGTTGAACGCATCACTTTACAGAATACTGCTGAGTTTAGATCAGACGGCGTATTGTTTACAGATTAATTTCACATAAACTGACCCATTTTGCCTACGAAATTCATCCTCTGACCAATTCACGTTTCCTACTTCAGATGTAAGTGCTTCACTGTCAAACTTAGAGTAATCCCTTTTGAACAACTTATAGTTTTTGGGAAGAGTAGATAGCTTGTCAATGATAAAGAATTAGGCAAATGATCAGCGATACCACAGACAATGTTCCCGCTAATAACATAGTATTCAAGGGAAATAAAGAAAATGTTATCTATTACAGGTGCAGCATGGTTAGTTATTCATTATAACTAGGAGTAATCGGAGCTTAGGAGAGTGCGTTCGATATGTTTGCTAGGCGTACAGGTAGCAGTTGAGGGAAAAGGGTGGATGGTTCTTGCGATAGATAACTATGATTATGGCATATTTTGAACTTAAGGGTTGCGTACAGCGAAACCTCGATTTAATCTGTGTATGATAATGAAAAGGTTTTGAAGGCTAGTGATCAGCGTGATATCCTATGGTTCGTCTCAAGTGCTTGTTATTTGAGGAGACACTGGCCAGAGTACTTTGGGCGTGTAAAAAGAACTTTTTGTTTTACTGGCGCAATGGACGTTCTACAGGGCGCACGTGTTCGAAGGCCGATTAGCAATTAACCTAGCTTTCTTTTTCTTTTGTTAAAAAACATTTCTTTGGATAATTTTCTCAGTTATTTTTAAGAGCGTCCAATCATCAACTTGTTAACAAAATGAATCGTTCACATCTGAGTTCAAATTTCGCACTAACCCTCCTCGCCTGGGTTATCTTAACCCAGCTTTGAACAACCCGGCCCAGGTATTGTTAAAAAGCAAACAGTTGACAAAGTTTTAGATGTAATTTTATTTAATATTGGGAATTCCACATGTAGACAATTACTGAAATTTACTATAAAATGCCGGAAACCGTTACTGGCAAGTCTTCTTAACTTGTGATGATATTAAAAAACGAACAAAGTCCACATTTTTGTGGTGAATGCCGGGGCACAATTGTTGTGTTTGAAAGCTGGTTCACTTACACTACACCTCTCAATTTCACACGTTTCAAGGGAATCATCAAAGCCTTCAGTGGAATGTGTGTGAGGCTCACGTCAATAATTTTTCCTGTAATTTGGTGGAGTGTATTGATTTCAGTGGCCTGAGTGGCGCTACTGTGGGCTGGTCATGTTTTTCCGAATAAATGACATAGAGCTTAAATGTTTGTTTGTCCAGTGCCGAAAATATCACAAGTCATGATGCCGCTGAGCTTCACATTTCTGGTAGCTTTACTTTGAGGACTAACGGACGCCGCCGAGCTTCACATCTCGGTAGATTTACTTTGTGGAATAACGGCCACCGAGCTACACATCTCGGTAGATTTACTCTGTGGCACTACGGCCGCCTAGCTACACAACTCAGTAGATTTACTTTGTGGCACAACAGACGCTGAGCTTCACAACTCGCCGGTAAATTTACATTGTGGCACAACCGACGCCGACCTAAACAACCCGGTTTGATGCATGCACCAGGAGTAGCACGCATTTTCCAAAGAAAAATATGAAGGCTTAATCCAAAGTAAAATTTTACTCAGGGTGTAAACTTTCAGCACACTTTTGAAAGATGAACGCTTTGGAAGATTCATTAAACACGGATCGATAGTAGACCTTCAGCAAACTTTTAAATATGTACGCTTTACGAAGATTCAGCACACTTTAAAAAGATGAACGATTAACGAAGACAGAATAGCAGACCTCAGCAAACGTTTGAAAGATGAACGCCGAGGACACACGAATCACCACGTGAGTTAGCGCGTCAAAGTGAGACAAAACGTAAGTAAGCGCCTCAAAGCGAGGCAAATGTGTGCCGACGACGACGAGGAAAGCAATCTCGAAAGAACCGCCCTTATTAATTGCACAGGACACCCAAGAATGCACAGAACACCCATCACAAATTAGGGGTTGCGTTCTCGTACCTCGAACGCAATTATCCCAGTGGAATGAGTGCCTGACACCAAATAAGTTCTTTGCAAAGCAAAATTAAGTAGAATCGAGTCACTTTTGTTGCTGTTGTTGCAACACTTTTCAGGCAATAGTTCAGGGTTTTGCCTGATATTTAAATGTCACATAGTGGCCTGTCATCACTCTACAATCCCTTAGAGCACATGCAAAGAATATGAGGATGATTATAGCTAGAAAAGTACTTATTCTTACCATATGAGCTCGCTGACAAAGAACATGCTCGTATGAGAGAATCGCGAGAGACATTTCTCCGATCTTAAACAAATTTAAGAGTTGCCCCTTTGTGATTTCCGTGCAATTTATACCTGGATTTTTGAAAACCGGGTTTGCAAAAATATCAACTCATTCTACTACTTGGCAATTTAAAAAAATAAAACTCATTCAAAGGCCCATTAAAAGCCTTTATCTGACGCCGGGCAGTAAGTTAATGACCCCTAGAAGCATTCCAACGTGTCCCAATTTTAAATGACGCAAATTTTAGAACATTTATTCAGTAATCTGACTTCGCGAAGTCTCAAACCAGTGTCATTTCAGTCTTGAAATTTTTAAGTTGAGTGAACTGCTGCGAAAGAGTGCCTGGTTGAGGCTAACATAACAACTTAAATAGTTAGCAAAACACTACTTTATTCGCGGTCCGATAAACAATAGGATTTTACATGGAATAGACAACAAACTGAATGAAACATAGTGCACAAATTATCACCTTCTATGGTGCAATGCCATTAGAGCCCGCTAAAACTAAACCTAGATCCAATTTTCCTGAGTCAAGAGTTGCTTTTCCTAGGTACAATCAGCTAAGCTAAGACACCGACGAAACGATATTAATGTTTGGCACAGAATATTTTGGCGAAAGCGCGATCACATACCTGTCAACACCTTTCGGAAATCACACAATCACACACTTTCGCGGCACTGATAAGACTATTCACAACCACGCATAATCTTCTCACGTTTAACAAGCGAAATATCATCGAATAACTCGGAAAAACTCAGCCTACTGGCACATAAAAAACACCTCTGGACTTTTCTCTTACACTCGTCCTATTCAAGTTCCCTGGTGTAGAGACACACGGTCGCTTAGCCTTGTTTTCACAGTCTTTGCCCGGGTCAAAGTTCACCTGCAATTTTGCTCTCACCTAATTCATTTGACTCCCAAGAGGCTGTTCTCGAGGCCAAAGACTTAGTTTTCAACTTAGAAAAGCGAACAATATTATACCTTTCTGTCTCAGCCCGGGTCAGGGTGATTGATCCGTTTAGCCAAATGAAACGAGAATATAAGACGATATTGGACGATGCAGACTCTACAAATTGTAATAACTTTGTCCCATCTAAGAGTCTTAAGTGATGCTCTCCGGGAAACTTTTCTCAAGGTAACTAATATCTAAAAATAAACTGCTAAACGGCACCGAAACCAGCTTTAGGCGCGCACTGATTTCAAATAACTCCCGCTTGTGTTAAAGAGAGAGTTGTGGGTAGGGACAAAAGGGAGGGAGGGAGGGTGGGTAAGATAGTAATTCTGTGTACATCCTCTTCTACACAAATCCCTAACCACAAAACAAACAAACGAAAAAAAGACGAAAGCAAACAACACAGTAAACAAGCTATAAGACAGGGGAAGTTGGGAAAAATTGCAAAATGTGTGATAACCCGGTTTTATAACTCCGGTAGATATATATTAATACATAATTTATTTCAACAAACATGTTTGGGCTTTGCCTGATTCAGCATCAAGGAAAGAGCTCATAACAACAACAACAATAATAAAAATAATAATACTTGTAATAGAGTTAAATTATTTTAGAGTTTTAAAGTAAGGAGGTGAACTCTAAGGGGCTTTTGGTCATG
>OZ037994.1:20836394-20841394 GCA_964035705.1 Porites rus | reverse complement strand
AAAGCATTAAATGGTAAAGTACAACCAAACACTAAGTCATTTATTAGAGGTTGTCTTGTTTTCTCATGCTGTTCTTATTTTTCTCAAGTATAAGAGGACTTCCTTACATTTCAAGCCGGAATCCAAATTCTCTCCTGCGCATTATTTATAGCAGTTAGCATCAAGGAAAAAGACCTTGTTACAAACCAAACCCTGGTGGTGGGCCATTCTGTTACTTGGTGGTTGCTCTCTGACTGACCACACTGTCGGTGGAAGCATTGTTTCTAATTCCAAACAGTCATCCTACAGACTGTTGTTTCCCATCTAAGTGTTCCTTTCCTTGGTATATTGTTAAGTTGTTCTTGTAAGAAACGGTCGAACTCAAAGTTGCATATGATAAATGTTGGCTACCAGCCTGTGGTAAACCCTAACATAGCTACCACGACTTGTTATGCAATCTGTTGAATATGTTGATCTTAGGGTGTTCACCTGTTTGCATGTACATTTGTTTGCATGACAACAAGACTGCTATGTGGGCATTAATTTTATAATGAAAACTGATCCATGAACTTGCTTTAAAAGAGGATTAATCATCTTAAGATTGAAAGAGAGGGCACTTTATTTTGTACTGGAAGAAAATGTTATGAAAGATTATAATTGTACAATCATGAATGAGACTCACTGGTAGGGTACATTTTTTTTCTCTGCTTAGAAATTCCCATTAAAAGGGAGTTACCTTAGCTAATAAGTGGCCTTGCACCAGAACATGAAAAGAATGCATGCCGTAAGACAAACATTAAACAAAATGTGTTTAATATATCAAATCAAAGGCATAGTCAACTGATAATTGCTTTTAGAGCCATTAACGAGGTTTTCTGGGCATCTTAATGTACTAAAGGACACGAGCCAATGTTGCTGGCCAAGGAACTGTGTTATCGTTATGGCGAATAGAACCCTCTCAAAATAAGTTAAATTGTGCAAGCAATCGTACGTATGATAGTCAGCCTAAAATGCAAAAAATAAACCCTCATTTATGAAGGTACTTGAAAATTTGTCTGATAAGCAGCCTTGATGATTTTAAATGCTAGTCAAAGGCTGATCGATCGATCGTTCTAGAATTTCAAGTACCTGTGATCACAAATTATAGTAAAGAGGAACCAGTGTGAATTTTAATTCTTGAAAGGGGGAATCAATGGAAGTAAGACAGCAACCAAGAGCTCCTCTCAGGAATGGGAGATGCTCAAGGTTGACTATCAGAGTGATTTGTCCAGTGATTTACAAAAGATAATTAAAGAACTGAAGCAAAACTGACACTGAAGTGAACCAAGTTCAGGGTAATGTAATGAGGTTCTATCAGGTTAGGTTCTATGAGGTTCAGTCTATTTACCTAACAAAGATTATTCGGTTATTAGATTATAAAAGTTTTTAACAACGAAAAAGAAAACAATTACATACATCATGGCTTGGCTCTTCTCCAGAAGGCATTATAGAGGTAGAAAAACAAAAAAGTGTATTTAATGAGATAAAATTTCCTTTCCTGGGAGTCATGGCTGTGTGTGCCAACCACATCTTTCAACTGAATTGTATTGACAATTTTTTCTACAAGTAATTAGCAACACTACGTTGTTTAGACTCCTGTCGGTACCATGACTTCCTTGTTGTGAGAGATACCACATCGAATGTCATGGTCGAACATGACGCGGGAAGACCCATCCAGAAAATTTCTTGGCTGCGATATGTGACGTCTATGGACCGGGAAAAACACAGTAATTCTAACTGACTAAAAGGTATACAGGACAAGCTTACGTTTCTCAAGTTGGCTGAAGTTGTTGGGTGTTCTCCAGGCAGCGTTTGGATTCTCTCTTGATCTTTCCTTTGTCCTATCCTTCTGTGCTTCGTTACGATCTTGGCGTTCTTCCGGGCGAGGCCATTCCTTCATATTGTCTTCCCCATTCATCTCTCCTTTCCAAAATTAAGTTCTTCATGTTTCAGTCTGACTTTGCCATTTGTTCCTTTTTCCTCTCTGGTAGAAAGGCCATTTCTCCCTGGTTTTTGTTCATGGGTATAGGAGTAGTTTTGGATGAAGGCCTTTTCCCGAAGTTTCATGTTGAGATATTTTAAATCCTTTGAAAACCACTCTCATTCGGTAGGCATTATACATGGCTCTAGTTTTAATTTGCCTATGCAAGCAAAGTTATCTCTCTATTACAATTTCTATCCTTATCTCAGCTTACAACGCCGCGCTATCCTCTTCTGTGAAATAATCGACCTTGAGATCAAGTTCCTCAGGTTTACGTTTAAAAACCTTCCCTTTCAGTGCCCGGGAGGTTTCAAATTAATGTCTTTCGCGAAACAGTGCGGTTTAATATTTGAACGAAAAGATATATAATTGGACGAACATTAGGAAGAAGAAAAAGCGCTGATAGTGTAGAAAATCAACAATAAAGTGTTCAAATTATGTTTTTTATTAAAAAGCATCCGCGACTTGCGTTGTAAAGAAATAATGATCATTTGAATGAAATATAGAAACATCCATATTAGCTTGATATACAATATTCTTAAGGAAAAGTCATTTACCCCAATAACCGTTGGTTCATAACAATCGACAAAACTAGCAGAATGTTATCTGGATTAATAATTACTTTGTCATTTACTTGAACGGTAAAAGTTTTGAAGTTAATAAGTCATCCTAAAACACTTTAAAACTAAACACAAGGAAAAGCTATAAATCGCAGAAACCCATTTCAACCAAACCCACGCAACCGTAACTATCTATTGTGAACTTGTCAGGATTAAAAGTACTTTGTTTTTATAGAAAACAGAATAGAATGATCTTCAGTATCGAAAGCTGCAGAAAGATCTAATAATAAAAGAATCAATGAATGGTTACTGTCAATGGCACAAAGAATTTTATTCTCCACTCTGACAAGAGAAGTCTCAGTAGAGTGATAGAGCTTGTAAGCTGACTGGAACCCTTCATGTAGGTGGTGGCCGGGAAGAAACATAAGCTGTTAACTGTACTGCCACAGCCTTTTCAAAGACTTTGGACACCATTTTCAAGTACTTTCAGGTACTTTCTGCTTGGTTATAAAATTTACAAAAACAAGGTGTGTAACATATTTAGCTAGAGATCGCCTTGCACCAAAACATGAAGAGAATGACTCTGCCTTACGACAAGTGATAAAAAAGAGTTCAATGAGAAATATAATGCAAACTTGACTTCAAATACACAATCAAGCGATGTTTGTTTTCGGTGCCATAAACAAGGTCACTGGGCAAATGACCGTCCAAAGGACATGAACGAGAGTGGCTGGTCAGGCAAAAGTGCTACTTATGTGGCAAAAAGGGCCACCTTAGAGTAGCATGTCTAAACAAAATTAAAAAGGATGACCAGTTTAAAACAAAATTTAAGTAAAACTAAACCCCCAGTAGTAAAGTCTGCATGGTACCACACTTGTACATCACTAGTAAAATTTCTTGGTAATTTATTCTGTAAAGAGCCTTGATGGTTTTCAATTCTACGAATCCATATCTTCTGAAAACTCAAGTAACTGTGATCCCAAATTTTAAAAACAAAGAAGAGCTTGGTGGTTCAATGCTCGTAAGGGGAAATCAATGGAAGCAACTGGCAGAGACACCTCAGCCTTGGACGGAAAATGGGAAAAGGCCATGATTGAATGATTACTGGGCAAGAATGATTTATGTTATGATTTACATCATATGACTAAAGAAACCAATGAATCAAATTTGCAATGTTATAGGGTTCTATCAATTAGTACAGTAATCTTGTCACCTACCTTAATGTTTTTGATGCAAAAATACAGATAATCTCATTATAAGAGAAACTGCCGGGGTTCTTCACCAGATGAAATCATAGACTTTAATGGAAAAGGAAAACGGTCCTGGAGATTAAATTTCCTTTCATGGGATTCAGTTCCTTACCAAAATGTGTGTGTCCACCATATCCCGCAAATCATGTTGGAAAAAGTTCTGCACATCCACTCAAGGACGTCACTATGTTGTTTGGACTCCTGATGGCACCAAAGGTTTCCTTGTTGAGCGAGATGACAGTTACATAAAATTGCTTTTAAATTACCTATACAAATTGATCCATTTTGTCCATGTTTGCATTGTTTTCTGGCCCCTCATCGCGGTCTTTATCAACACTACTCAGTATTCAAAATGACATGGACAATAAGTTGTATAACTGTGGCATCTTTATTGATTTCAAGAAGGCATTCGATGACGTAAATCATGAAATTCTTCTGCAGAGTTGTATCATTATGGAATAAGAGGGATAGTCAACGACTGGTTCTTGTTATCTTAAATTGCGTTCATAGACAACTAATGTTAGCCCCCGTAGTTCTGAAAAGGCTCCCACGGATTGCGGCTTTCCTCATGGTTCTGTTCTGGGGCCTCTACTTTTTGTTGCATATAAATGATATCACAACCTATTCAGATAAGCTCAAGTTTTATTTATTTGCTGATGACACCATAATCTTGTAAAGTAATAACAACCTTAAATCCCTAGAAATAGAGGTAAATGTTGAGTTAAACAAACCCTGTGAATGGTTGACAGGGAACAAACTAACTCTCAATTCTAAGAAATCTAATTATATGATATTTCGAAATCACCAACGATAGATATTTTTGACAACGATAAAATGTCATATTCACCATTAGAATGTAAAGATTATGTAAAATTTCTTGACATAATTATTGACAAGAACCTTAACTGGAAAGTTCATATTGATCTAATCGCTCTAAAAATTAGCAAGACCGTTGGCATGATAGCTAAACTGAGACACTTGGTACCCCTTGTACCCTTTTTAATTTTATTATTGTCAAGTTATATCAGTCTCTTATTTTCCCTTACCTGACCTATGGAATTAGCTCGTGAGGTCAAGCGTCACAGTCAACATTGGATAAGCTTCTTCTCCTTCAGACGCGGGCTATACGGTTGATAAACTTTTCTCGAAAGTGTGAACACCCTATTCCACGGTATCTTGCCTTTTCGTTTT
>OZ037994.1:20818894-20831394 GCA_964035705.1 Porites rus | reverse complement strand
AAACCCAGCCCAATCTCAATTCAGAATTACCATTTGGTTAGGTCATTTAAGCTGGTGGATTCCTAGGTGAGAATGCGCACTAGTAGCCTTGATAAGGAAGTAACGAAAAAATCCTTTTCACTGACTTCACCTGCACCCGGGAGAGGCGGGGGGGGGGGGGGAGGTTACTTCCTTATAAGAGGCTAATGGGGATGTACCGCTGGATGGGGTCGCATTTTCACGACTGGATTGACTATAATGGAGTCGCATTTTCAATATAGTTACTAGGATGGGGTCGCACATGTTCTGATTTTTTGGGCTAAGACAATCCCTCATATTTACGGTTAGCAAACGAACCAGAATGTTTGTACTGTGGATGTAAAGTAAAGCGTTCTTCGTTCAATATAAGGTAGATACATAAGTAGAAAGTGACTAAAATGGGATTGCGAAAATTACATATTTGCCTAAAAGTGACTAAGATGGGGTCTATAATTGGCCACCGAATAGACTATAATGGGGTAGGAGCTCTGAGAGGCCAGCGGCACATACCCAGCAAAAATTAACCCAAGTACCCCCCCCGGACATGCTGCCAGCCTATCCCAACTAATTACTGTGTATTAAGTTTCTACGGGTATATACTGCAAATCTTTTGCCACGTCCCAGCTAGTAGAGTCATCAATCCCGGTCTGTTTCTCCAAATCTGATTCCAGTTCTTTCTTACGCTTTTTACGCAGCTCATCTAGGTAACTGCTCTCCGTTATGATGAGGCGATTGCACAAAAATTTAAAACTTGAATTCAAATCTTTTCTAGTGGAATAGCTCTTCACATCTTTCCTCTTATAAACCCGTTGCGTTGCCCCAGTTCCATTCTCAAAACACATTTGCTGTAGCTCCAATCTCCTTTCACGGAAAGCAGACAGGTCTTCGTAAAACCCTGAACCTTCCATTTCTATTTTTCTCCAAAATGTTGCATTGAAATAAGTGAATAACAGAACGTCTGCCTTATTCCACCGTTTTATGTTTTCCTTTACTCTGTCACTCAGATTAGAAGCCTTTTCCTTGTCTAGTCGTTCGTTTACCTTCACGTTCAAAATATCATCTATTTCCCAACACAACAGGCGCTTCAACAATATTAATGATTCGTCAAAGTAATCCATAATCATAACTAAATCACACTCTTTGTTTAGAAAGTCAATGTACTCGGTAACAGCTGTATTATTTTGGAAATATTTTTGGCTAGGACCCAAATCAAACATCATTGGGTTTCTTGCATTGATACTCGGTTTTCTTGCACCGGATGTGTCATAAAATGATGACGGTCTTTCTAGAAATTCCTTAAGTGAAACCACAGGATCGTCTCCTAGGCCTGAACCTTTACCCATGTGGTTATAGTTGAAGAAAGACTCAAAATTATCCACCGGATTTCTAATAATTGTTACGTACTTGCTAATTTCTCGCGGAAAAAGCCAGTTCAAGGGTTTTTTGTTAAATACCGTATGGCTGCACAAAATGTTAGGTTGTCTGTACAAAGGAATAACTTGAGATATGCGGAATCTTTGTGGCCAGGCTAGATGACTGGTCCCAAGAGCAAATGTGAGATTTCTGCTGTCTCCATATCGAAAGAGGATGTTGACGATAGTTGATCCACCAGTTTTATGTGTCTTAAGGAACATAATGTGATTGCAAGGAACACATCTTGAAGTTGGGTGAATGGAAGGAGGCCATTTTGACGTCAGATGCCGGATATGATTTATATTCCTGTAAAATAATCGATAAAGGAACAAAGTAGTTTGACATCCGTCGTTTCAGATCCGAAAATGACCTACCTTTTTTAGCCTTAGTTTGAAAAAATGGGATTATGATTACACGGTCGTCTAAATCATGTGTTTGTAGTTGTGTTGTTCTGGCCCGGCTTTGAATCAGGTATAAGGAAGTAAACTGACTACCGTGTGGCACGAAATATTTGCAGGTTCTAATGTTTGCGATTTTTCCCAGTGATCCGAAAAAATAAGTTCCCGCAATAAGAATTATCGAAAACATTTTTTCGGGAAATTTTACTCCAGAGTAAATATTTTCTAACTTCAATTCGCTACACAAAAATACAGTACTAATAAATCGTGTCTGTTCAATTACAACTTGCCTCTTTCATTATCAGAAACAAAACGGTATCCCGTAAGAAGAACTTTTTAGAGGGAACTAAAATGAGATGTGACTTCTTTCATACAACTTTACATTGCAGTATCAGGAATAGACACTCTCTATATCGTTGTCGCACATAGATTTTATAATGATTAGCAAATCATTCTTCCTAGCTCAAATTAATGCTTAGCAAGTGTTCTGTGATTGGCTGAAGGTGCCTCATCCCCATGAAACCTTCGAGGGGTTTGCCTTGTTCAAACAATTTCTTTCTTAAATTTGACTGTTAATGTTGGGCTGTCCAGCCAGTATAAACAAGGGAGCAACATAAAAATTACTAGGTGACGAGTTCTATATAAAATCCCTACAATACTGTGATTAGTTAAAAGGGTTCTAAAGTTGTTGTTTAAAAATTATATCGAGTAGTCGATCTAGGAAAGTGTCAAGCTTCTTCTCCGAATATGACTGGATAAACTTTCTTGTGAATTAACTATGCGATTCCAAAAACACAACCTTATGAGTCTGATTTATCAACTTCTTACAGGTCATTTACAGCTTGAAGAATCAATACGGTAATGATGTGACCAGGAAATATCTTAAGTGTTATTCAGTTTAAATACTTTTCACTTTTTAAGTAACAGCATCTACAGTATGAATTCGGTCGATATTACGAGTAGCCTTGATAAGGAACTAACGAAAAAATCCTTTTCACTGCCTTCACCTGCACCCTGGAGAGGCGGGAAGGGGGGGGGGGGAGGTTACTTCCTTATAAGAGGCTAATGGGGATGTACCGCTGGATGGGGTCGCATTTTCACGACTGGATTGACTATAATGGAGTCGCATTTTCAATATAGTTACTAGGATGGGGTCGCACATGTTCTGATTTTTTGGGCTAAGACAATCCCTCATATTTACGGTTAGCAAACGAACCAGAATGTTTGTACTGTGGATGTAAAGTAAAGCGTTCTTCGTTCAATATAAGGTAGATACATAAGTAGAAAGTGACTAAAATGGGATTGCGAAAATTACATATTTGCCTAAAAGTGACTAAGATGGGGTCTATAATTAACCCAAGTACCCCCCCCCCCCCGGACATGCTGCCAGCCTATCCCAACTAATTACTGTGTATTAATTTTCTACGGGTATATACTGCAAATCTTTTGCCACGTCCCAGCTAGTAGAGTCATCAATCCCGGTCTGTTTCTCCAAATCTGATTCCAGTTCTTTCTTACGCTTTTTACGCAGCTCATCTAGGTAACTGCTCTCCGTTATGATGAGGCGATTGCACAAAAATTTAAAACTTGAATTCAGATCTTTTTTTAGTGGAATAGCTCTTCACATCTTTCCTCTTATAAACCCGTTGCGTTGCCCCAGTTCCATTCTCAAAACACATTTGCTGTAGCTCCAATCTCCTTTCACGGAAAGCAGACAGGTCTTCGTAAAACCCTGAACCTTCCATTTCTATTTTTCTCCAAAATGTTGCATTGAAATAAGTGAATAACAGAACGTCTGCCTTATTCCACCGTTTTATGTTTTCCTTTACTCTGTCACTCAGATTAGAAGCCTTTTCCTTGTCTAGTCGTTCGTTTACCTTCACGTTCAAAATATCATCTATTTCCCAACACAACAGGCGCTTCAACAATATTAATGATTCGTCAAAGTAATCCATAATCATAACCAAATCAAACTCTTTGTTTAGAAAGTCAATGTACTCGGTAACAGCTGTATTATTTTGGAAATATTTTTGGCTAGGACCCAAATCAAACATCATTGGGTTTCTTACATTGATACTCGGTTTTTTTGCACCGGATGTGTCATAAAATGATGACGGTCTTTCTAGAAATTCCTTAAGTGAAACCACAGGATCGTCTCCTAGGCCTAAACCTTTACCCATGTGGTTATAGTTGAAGAAAGACTCAAAATTATCCACCGGATTTCTAATAATTGTTACGTACTTGCTAATTTCTCGCGGAAAAAGCCAGTTCAAGGGTTTTTTGTTAAATACCGTATGGCTGCACAAAATGTTAGGTTGTCTGTACAAAGGAATAACTTGAGATATGCGGAATCTTTGTGGCCAGGCTAGATGACTGGTCCCAAGAGCAAATGTGAGATTTCTGCTGTCTCCATATCGAAAGAGGATGTTGACGATAGTTGATCCACCAGTTTTATGTGTCTTAAAAGAAAAAACAATGTTTTATTCGCTTGGTTTGCAACGCATCATATTATCAGTAATTCAATAGTGTTCTCAAGAGCTTCCTTGAGTGCTTCCTAGAAACAGATTCTTTCAGATTCATGTATGTTAGATAGTGGGTGTGTATAAGAGCCAGTGAAAAGAGCCTCTCTTGTGCCGTGAATACTCGGTAGTGGCCTCAGGAAAAAAAAACAGATATTTTAAATTAAGCTATCCTCATACACAAGAGCCACGCAAAAAGGAAAAATACATATTCACCTCCTTCAAGCACAAGAGGATCTGAGATACACCACACCCACCCCCCTCCCCCCTCCCCCCTCCACCCCCGGTGAAATGGCTGTTAAGCAGCCGCTTGGAAAACTAGAATTTCCGATCCTTGAAACGACCTGATAAATGATTGAGGTCAACTTTAAGAGCCAGTCAAAACGGTTGTACTGCTCTCTCCACGAAAACAAAACAAGTTAAAAGTAATGTCCCCTAGCTAGAAACTGTCACAATAACAGCGAAGGGAGAAATAATAAGACCATCGCTCTTCAGTCCTAGACTTGCATTATTTTAATTTACATAAAAGGGTTTGCAATTGACTGATGCAAGCAACACTAGCTGTTGACCGAGTGGCAGTGCAATTTTTTTACACTACAAGAGCAGGGTAGCTTTAAAAGAAGCTTCAAAATCCGGCAAGCAACAGTAAGAGCTGTGTCAGCCTGTCAAAACTATACCCGGGAACTCTTACTTATTATTATACTGCCGTAAAGTTCCGAAAGTAACGACCCCTCATCACTTTCGGATTCACGAGCACCCTTCTGCTCTCGCTACTTAGGAGGCTCGCTACTTTCGGGGGATCGTTACTTTCGGATCGCTAAAATGTGTACTCCACATGGGCACTTCAAAAAATTAAATCGCAAAAAATGTGAAAGGAATACTTTTGGAAAAAAGGTAAATCCGGGACTTTTTAAACGTACTAATAGAGATTTCAAATAATCATTATTAATAAACCTCGGATCAGTGTGGCATTTTTGCAGGATCATCAATCCGTTATTTTTTTTTTGTAAAAAGGGAAATTAGTTTTGAGGTCTCTACTTTCGGAGGGTCGTTATTTTCGAGGGGATAGCCACTTTCGGGATTCGCTAACATCTGCGACACTTTATTGCTACTTTCGGAGGTTCGTTCGCTTCTTTCGAGGGGTCGTTGCTTTCGGAACTTCCGGTAATAATTCAGATCCAATGCTTTGGAAAATACCAGTTTCTTCAGCCAGCGATCAGAGGTCAATGTCTGATAGAGCAAAGATAAGAAACCACAGGCAGCCACTGTACAGTAAAACACCACATGACCTCCCAGTGAAAGAAATTTAGTGCAACAAAACATTTGTTCAATCCGCACGTCTGCGAATCCTCCGAAACAGACCTTACCCTTTAAGGACAAAAAGTTAAGGAGTAAGCAACGTATTAGCAAGGGTTAAATGCCTCGTAAGCGTACCAAATTCCCATTTTAATACGTTTACAAGAAGACTAAAACACGTTTTGTGGAATGTTTGAGTCAGGGCTTGTCAACTCTTTGACAGTATTTTCAAGTTTACTACACAACCAGTGAATTAGAATTGCAAAATATTATTAAAAAATTCACTTTGTTATAAATCATTTATAAACAAAAAGGTGGACTTCTGGGGCCTGTGGAGGGTGCCAGCGCACCGGTCTTACCCCCCTCCCTACGGGCCTGTACCTTGACAAATCCTTCAACATCATTTTGAAATGGTGTCGCCTGTTCATTCAACTCTGTCTTCGGTATACGGTGAACACTTTTCATTTTCAGCTTAAGGTGGAGAATGCCTGAGTGGCTGAAAATTATTAAGATAACTGCTGCCAAGATGGAGCACAGAAGGTGGACTTTTTTGCTGCTTGAAAATGACATTTCAGTCACCTGGCCCTATCAAAAGAGGAAACAATACCTGCTTTTAGCCAAACGTTAATAGCAGTGATAGAGCCACCTTTATATGGCTTTCAAAAGTGAATACAGCGTGGAAAAGAGAGACCAAATTCCTTGCACAAGTTGGAGCTCCGTTCATGTTCCCGTCATATGACAGTCAGGGTCTTTTTCATTGGGGCTCTTATATCCTGCCATACAACGTGGAACTGTTTATCATATAGATGTATTGTTTCCTTTGCATTACTGCAGGTATAACCTTCCTTGCTCCGTCAATTTTTTTTCTCATTTCTTTCCTGTATACATATACATATATATGTATCTAGCCGGATTTTTGATAACGTTCTTGCCAAATTGACCTTTTGCGTCCGACAGTTTTTTCGGCCAAAAACCTATGTCCAAAGTAGCCATTATAAAACTTAGGGTGCAACCATTGCTTTTTTTCTCTTCTCCTTTCCATCTCCTCGCTCTTTCTTTTTCTCCTTTCGATCCTTTTCCTTCGTTACTGTGATTTTGGAGCTTCTCGGTCTTACGAAACCTGCTTTTTTGACGCTTTTTCACCCAAACGACTGCACACTTCGTTAGGTTGGTTTTAAAAAATGGGCTAGATATATTTATAGATATATATTTGTACGGGGTATTTTGTGTTATTCCGTGGGATGCCTGTGGCACTCCCACGGTAAAACTCCGGTTCGGTTGTACCCAACTTTGCAAAGCCAGCCAATAGGATTGCCTAAAATCTTTATCGATTAGCTCTTCTTCCAAGCCGACCAATCAGATTGTACAAAATCTGTATCGATTTTTAATCGATTTGCTTCCTCTGAAGAACGTTGAAATCAGAACGTTCCTTGCCAAATTTGTCGCGCCAGAGTTTTCCCACTCGTGCTTTAGGATGGCTTGTTAACCAGCGAAATCCTTCGGGATACTGACAAGTCACGAAAGGCGACCTGAACTAAATTATTTCTTTCCTTCATGATTCTTTTTTGTTTAGGTATAGCTTTTTCATAAGGTTTTAGTAGCGTCTGGTTGGGGGCCGTGATTTCCGATAGATTTTTCTATTCGGAGTTCGCCAGTTTTTGCCGAGCACAGCTAGAGTTCAGTTTTTTTCTTTTCTTATCGAAAACACGTTGACGATGGGAGGTTAAATCGCGTAAATTTCAACTCGTACCCTTGACGATTGGCGGTGAAATCGCGAAAATATTGTCCTCGTCGATCGACGACTCGCTTTCGGCATGGATTGGACTTCAGGATGGGACACGGATCAGGAGTGAACCTTAGTAAACTTATTATACCTTGGAATCAGGGATAATCATTGGAACTATGTTAACTTTGAGACCTTGGAAACACATTGCAATTAACTTTTAACTGTATCAAGGGCATCTTGGAATATTAAACTTTCATCTTGGATTAAACATTGGAACTTTATCGAACTTTGTAACCCTGGGTTCGACCCTGGATAAAGCAAGCGGATGTTTTGTTTTGTTTTGTTCCATTAACCTAAAACTACAATGTTTATTTCTCTTTGAAAAAGTTACCGGTGGCAACTTACTACCAAGATATGATGTATCTTTATACATATAGTTCCTGTTCAGGTTAATCAGAGAGCATTATGCGCATGTTCTCCATTACTTGTTTCCGTTAACATTCCAATTTAAGTTACACGGGTAAACCTTGTTTTGATGCAAAATAACTTCTTTTTCTTATCCAAATCGTGCTATGAAAATAACTACATAGCGATAGATCAAAACAAGATCAACTCCATCCTTGCGACCACTGACAACAATTTAGCTTGCGTAGCAGGTGTCGAAAGGGGTAGGGGATAGGGAGGAAGCAAAAAGGGGATGTGGATTGGGGAGAACTAGTAGCCTGCCACGTAGGGTACTATAAATTCAGTCATAAGCACATTAAACCAACCCATACAGGTAACCTACTCATCGATGCTCATAACATGACACATCTTTCCGGTTTCCCTGATTTTTCCAAATTTAGATAGAACGCCATTATTCTTCCATAGACCAACGCATCCCACGGAAACGACTTTAGGCGTCTTGTTTTCATTATTACCACCCGCTACGTCCGTCTTGTGGGATGAATAATCATGAATTACAGTGCCACAATACAGAACACACACTCTTATTTGTAAACTCGATAACTGCAAATGGGAATCGTGTGACCAGTTACCCATTCTGTTCTTGAATCTGCTGCAGGGCAGAGTCAAATGGAAGTTGTTCTATACGATGGAAAAACGATGTTTGTGTCGTCGTTTTCTCCGTAAATTTCAAATTGCTTTATTTTATGTGGCCAAATAAAGAATTGTGAAATTTACGGACAAAGCACTGACACAGACATCGTTCTTGCATCGTAGGACAACTTCCATTTAGGCCTACTCTGGGACCTTAACTCGCCTTAACTCGCCTTAACTCGCCCTAACTCGCAACCTGAGATTATGTTCAAATTTCCTTATCTCGCCTTAACTCGCCTAAACTCGCATTATCTCACACAAACTCGCCCAATCTTACCACTGCCAAGTGGATACCAATTTTAATATCTCATACTACTCTCAGTGTAATTTTGCAATTACTCCATAAAGGGAAGACGCCAAAGAACACAAATTTCAAAAGTTTAACAGATAGTGATTTTTAAGGAAAACAGGGTTTTTACCTTTAAAAAAATATGTAATTGACCAATCCCATCCTTCTGGAATTTCCAATAGCCTCTGTGGTAAGGGTATTTCACCACTAAAGATTCGATGACGTTTTTTCTTACTTAACATTGTCATGCCTTGGAGTCACAACTGGACTGTCAATGGAACTACCAGGAACAGCCTGAACATGCACTAACTCATTGCCTAAGAAAAGGCTTCAATGCTAAGCATGCCAGAAATTCCAGAGGCATGGGGTCACAGGGTCTAACAAATCCCACATTCACTGTTTGTGTGTTTGTCCACAGAGTAAGTGACACTAACTAAAAGCACTAACAGTGAATCCACGAAAAAGTTTTCATAAAATAGTTTAAGTTTTAGTCTTACACTTCTACGCAAGACAAAGAAACACTCTAAATTCAAGATTTCTTTGAATCCCTCAATTGAAGAAAAAAATATTCTCCTATGATTTGTTTCTAATTTTTAGCTTAAAATAAGAAATCTCGAATTTAGAGTGAAATACAAAAACACAATACCAGAATATCAAATTTTCAGTTTTAAGCTGGCTAATGATTTATAAAAAAAGTTTACTTGTAATGGAAAGTTTAATTGCTTTGCAAATATAATGCATGCAAGCTGTTTATGACATATGAAGAGTAGTAGCATACGTATCATCTTATAATCTGATGAAGCTTAATGAGGATTCCAGCTGACAATCATCAATGAAAGGCTAGGATGTAGCCAGAATCGAGAATCCTTTAAATATTCCACATACTGATTGCAGTCCACATTTCTTATAAATAATTCTTATAAATATTTACCTCGTAATAGAAGATCTGTACATTGGTTCAACGTGACATCCTGTATGGCCTACATTGTATTCAGACTGGCAACCATTACCCAGGCATGATTCAGAAGACTTGTTACATTTAGCCCTTTACTGAATAAAGGATTGCTAAAGGTACAATATTTTGCATTGATAGCCAGCCAACTTCGTTCGCCATCTTTGAAATTACCCAGAAGATACTGGTAACTCGTGTCTTCCCAGGGCCCTCTCGCTCAGCCTATTGTCCTCGATATGCTTTCTGGGTAATTTTCAAGATGGACGGGAAAACTTCTGAAGAAAAGGAGAAGAACGCGTGCAAAACTTTTGATGTTAAATCGAGAAGTTTCAAAATGTATCACATGCAGGTAAGCTAAGCTAAAGCCTTTTACCCTTGCAAGGTTAACTCTATAACTCTTGTTGATCCCAGTCCACTGGCAAGTTTTAGGTTAGAAGCTTCAATGTGGCGTACGTGACATAAAAACACGCACAAAACGCCTGAGCCGGTGATCATTTTGTAAAAATGCGAAGCAGGAAAGTCAGGAAAGATTCATCAGTGACAACTCTTAAGAGTTTGGAAGACAAAGCCGATAGTAGAGAGTGTTTTCTTGTTAATCAAGTTAAATAAGGTATAGTCCTCTGCACAACTATGAACACTTTCTGACATTTTGTAAAAAATAAGTAAGCCTAAACAGAAAATATGGTCATTTATTTTTTGCTGTTTTGCTAGGCTAAGAATGATCAAGAGTTTACTATCAAGTTAACTTGATCCTCCTTTCTTTTGTAGAAATCAAGGTGTCTCTCACAGGATTGTCCAAGTTTAAGGAGGGAGTTTCTAAAATATGGGAACTGCTGTCTTTGCGAAAAGGCATCAGCCTTCATTTGCAAGAAATTAGAATAGATTATCCGAGGAAACGAAAAGGCAATCATTTCTGGCAGTGAAAACAAACAATTGAGCTGGACTCCAAGGGAAACCATCAGTGACGTGGAGAGAATGGATCAAATGGGAGACTTAAAGATAAGTCGTAATTTTCAAGGAGAAAGAAATTTGATTTCATTTCAGTAAAATTGATTGTGGCATAAAAATTTCCTCAGCTGAGTTGTAATTCGTCAGCTTCCCCGGATTTTTATACTAGTTCTTTGAAGAACATTGATACAGACTGCAAAACCTTTTTTTTTTTTTTTTTCAATTCTGGAGTTAGTGATAACAATTGATGACATGTCATGTGATACCTATTATGCTCACCTGCCTATTAAAACATAGTGTTATTGATTTAAAAAAAGAAATTAAATTAAATTAAATATCCTACCTGTGCTTATACTACAGCTACATTTTTTTTATCAATTCATGATTGTTTTGTTTTCATTTTTTTTCCTCACTACTGGTAATTTATTACTCTGCCAAATAATTATATAGCTTTAATAAATAATATATGATGATGATGACAATGATTATTATTATGATACAGCCACCAAATGGTCTAGTTTGGAGTCTAAATGCTATATAATTAATAAAGAACAGGACTCCATATCACTAGCATATCCATACTTAAGCTTGTCCAATTAGGAAAATATTTCAGTTAATAAATTTAAACAAGATTTGGCTTCATTCAACTTTGGAGCTCATCTGAAATTTTTGGTTTAATTTTTTCGTAATTGGACAACATGGAGCCTACTATATATAATTATATAAGACATACAAAGATTCCAAGGCATCTTTATATGTATGTTACTAAAGCATTTTATAAGTTTTAAGCCTTATAACCTCAACATAAGATGGATCATTTTCCCTTAACTCGCCTTAACTCGCACAAACTCGCAACTAATGGGCGAGCTCAATTTTTCCTTATCTCGCCTTAACTCGCCTAAACTCGCATTAGCTCGCACAATCTCGCGGCGAGTTAAGGTCCCAGAGTAGGCCTCCATTTCACTTTGCCTCACAGCAGATTCAAGAACAGAACAGGTACGCTTTTACCTCTTGTTTAATTTCCATATGTTCATGTTGTTTTCAAATAAGAGTGTTGTTTCACTATGGTGCGACAAACCGTGAACACTTGAAATATCTCAGGAATGTTTATTGTGTTATGACCAACCACAGCAAAAGATCAAAACAGGCAAACTGGCTACAAAACCACATGAGGTTTCTGGCTACCGAAGATTTAATAGAGGAGACTAGGAAGCGAATTCACGAGTCGTACACAATTCTAACGTTTATTGAACATGACATGTCTGCCTAATTGAACAGTTTTCTACCCAATCTTAGCTTATACCTCGAGTCTTCGTCTCGTACTACACATCCTGGCTTTCGGAACGAAGATGCTGTGAATGAGAGTGCCCCCTACCCTGAACTTCAGGAAGAATCTCCCGATTTTAATTCAGACGGGCGGGCATAAGAACTAGCAGAGCCAAATGGATTCGAGGTAGAAGACCTTCGCAGAGTGCTAGTGAGACTAGACCTCACTAACTAACTAGCATGGGGAACTTGCTCGAGTGCCTTTACGATGGCAGCATGGTAATTCCTGATTTTTAACATTATGTTTTTGATATTCGGGGATGAATGAGCCTGTCCAACGTCAGATACCTGAGATATATAGCCAATAATGCCATAACATAAATATTACATAAATCAATTGAATTTCCCAGTTAGTGAGGTGTACTCTAACTAGAACTCAGCGAAGGTCTTTTACCTCGAGTCCATCTGGCTCTGCTTCTAGTGCTCGCCCGTCTGAATTAGAATCGGGAGCATTTTCCTGAACTTTAGGGTAGGGGACACTCTCATTCTCTGCGTCTTCGTTCTGAAAGCCAGCATG